>JADLZK010008871.1:0-600000 GCA_015847255.1 Hyparrhenia diplandra
TACCACACCGGTGGCATGGTGCAAGGGTTAGAATTTGACAAATCAAGACGGTCACTATCTAGATGGATTATTTTTCCTAGGAATCTAACTTAAAACCTCAGTCCTTGCATGTTACAACCCTTATCGATGCACCCCCAAAGTCACTTGTGATCTAGCATATTCCTTTAGTATTGACTCCACCATTGAAAACGGAGATTTGAAGCCCTAAATGCCTTCAAATGAAAAATGTTTCAACCATAAAGTTTTAGATTTCGTCAAGAAATTACTTTGTTTTTTTTACCATTTTTCTTTCCAAGGTTATTTGAGAAAATTAAAAAATGAAAATCATTACTCTTAAAACATAATTTTCGAGACCTAAATGCCTTTGAATGAAAAAGTAGTCAACTATGAAGTTGTAGATCTTTTGAATATTAAACAATTCTGACCATTTATCCATTCGAGATCATTTGAAAAGTTTTTTAAAAAATAATTTTTAATTATTTGTAGTGATGCTAGGCTAAAAAATCGCTAATAAGGTTGTTTTTAAGTCTACTGTAGTAGCGTTAGACTTAAGAAAACATCCAAGAAAACTAGGTTTACACTAGAAGCTCATGGTCATGAGTCCATAATTTCATTTCTACTGGCTCCTTGTATTAATAAACCGTCAGTAAAAAATAGCAAGCATCAACCAAAAAATGATTGTGTACTCATGCCCTTACAAGAGGAACCAGACCTATCAATGCTTGCCACCACAGCTAGAGCCACATTTTTTTTTTTTATCATAGATTCGAAAACCGAGAATAGAGAGTGTGAGATGTGACAGATGAAAAGGCAAACATGTTGGATGTATTAAGAGTTACTTTGACTTTTAAATTATAAGTTACTTTGACTTTTTTTGTACATTCAATTTAATTAGGTCTACATATAACAAATTGGATGTATCAAAAAAAGTCAAAGCAACTTATAATTTGTAACAGAGAGAGAGTATATAACAAGACTAACAAAGAGGGCACATTGCTTTGAATTGGGATGCTCCAAGCAGGCTACACCAAATAAATAGTAGGCTCAAGCTAAGGCAATGTCGGTATAAGGCTTTTGTTGGGAATGAAACCAATCGCGGCAACCAGTAAAAGGCAACGTACGTGCGACATTAGATGGTGTCTTTGTCTCCCCAAAGCACGAGCACGTTGAAATTCCAGAAAGGAAGCTGATACACATTTACATCGTAGCCTGTCACCCCCAAAGGACAAAGCTGAAGTTCAGCAAAATGGCGGACATCAACAATACAACTCATGGGAATCTTGATTTCCCTCCACAACCGTGTGCTCCCTTTTCTGAGCAAACTTCTTTGAGCAGCTCACATCATATAGGTGTAGAGACCATAGCGTCCTCTCGCCGCACATTACATCAACCAAACCTCCAAGTAAAGGGCTGAACAAAAGGTGGAGAGTGCAACAATGGTGGTATCGTCGGCATGAATATAATATAAGCTAACCTCACTGTGATAAGTTCTGAAAATATCCATATATGTGTGACATTTAATCTTCTATCTAAAGAAGCACACCAACGATCTGATCATCTGAATACGTACACAAGAGAAGTTGATGAGAATAAATAATGTGCTTTCTCCATTAATCTAAGTGCTCAATTCATCAAAGCTTCGCAACCGAACTTGAGAGGAGGAAAAGGTTACTTTTTTCTGGTTCCTTTATTAATTGAAGTTTTCATATCATTGTAGTCATCAAGGAACAAGAAAAAGGTACACACACTGATGGGTGGCCTAGATGGGTGACAACACTGAGGATCAGGTGAAGGCATATGCTAGAGATGTTACCGCCGTCAAGTCCAACAAACTAAGGTGCTGATGAGCGAAATCCAGCTGATGCTTCTTCCACCACTTCGTTTATATATGTACTGTAACCTATATGTTTCCATTTCCCAGTAAGTTAAGTCAAAAGTTTTATCAAATTCGTATAGAGAAATACTGATAATTATATTGCCAAATAAGTACATCAGATTCATCAACATACTCAACAACAATGATGTTGGAACATACTCAACAACAATGATGTTGGAACATACTCAACAACAATGATGTTGATAAACAAGCAAATGAGGACTTGCACTTCACAATTTATCATATATTATTGTAGCAACATTGCTAATTCAATTAAAATAAAATGAGGGAGATTCCAGCATCACTAACTCTTTGGAGAGATAGACAAGCTATGGAATTTTGAAACAATTATTTTTATAGTGGAATCTGATTTTATAGTAAAAGAGAAGTACGAAGAGAGAACTTTCTGGGTCTTGTTTGCCGAAAGAAAAGTTGCATGCATGTATATATCAATCTGAGGATTCTCGTATACAAATGGTCCTGTATGCAAGAGAAAAAGAAAATCTTATGGACATGACATGACCTATATGCATTCCACTAAGCATGGCACTATCCCTAGCAGGACAAAAAAGGGAACCGTGGATGAATCATTAGTCATTATCATATAAATCGCAGCAAACATATCAGAAGTTTAAGATAAAATGAATTTAACACCAATAGTACTGCAATACTTTTTCTTCTTGAATACTAAAAACATTTGTATATCATTGTAATTACACGCTTCTAATGAGTGCCCTAGTTGCGCCCTAGTACTGGGATACTGAATAATACAGAGTATGTGGGTTTCCTTTCTAGACGATATATAACACTCCATCCATATATAATTAACAAAGTATCTAGAAATTCTAGATGTATGTTGAATATCGCATTGCTAGAAAAAAAGAATTATAGGAAAGGATTAGGAAAAGGCTACACGAAAAGAGAGTTTGCAACAAATGTATGCAAAAAGAATCTATATGTTGGATAAAGAAATTCGGACATGACATTTATTAGCAGTCAGTGCTAAAGGAATTAGTTCTTTGGATAAGTGCATAACTGACAAAGAAAACATTAAGGTTAATCCAGGTGCACCTGATTGGTTCAGCCTACGACCTTATCAAAATGTCCTCTTAATAAAAAAACGGGTGAACCAAAATGTTGTCTTCATTTTTGCTCATATATAAGCCAAACGATTTATTAGATATTCTCCAAAATTACCATTTTTCTCTTGCATATATATGTTATCTATTTTGTAATTAACAAACACCTTCAATCTCCAAGTGAGAAGTGTGGGTGTTAAAAAGATAGTTGAATATACATATTTAGGCTAATGATGTTTAACAAATAGCCTACAAAATTGAACTGTTAAACTGAAACTTTTAGAAAATTCTTAGATCACCTAGAAATTCAGTTTATTAGTTCGAACCAAAATGTGCATAACAAAGAGAAACAGTGATCTAAAAAACAGAACAAAATATATTAGAATTCACCTGTTAGTATGTTAAAAAATCATGTACTTATCACCGGAATGTAGGTCACATCATCACTACTGAATCAATCTTCAATGAATGCAACATGGAGAAATGGATTTGCATATATTCCAAGATTAATTCGGTGCAGTCCGCGCTGGATACCTATTGGAATAAACACCCTTTTGTGGCAGGAGTAGGACCTCCACTGCCATATGTTCATTTTCAGCAAATTGTTATTAGTGCTTTAAAAACTAATCCATATCATGTAAATTCAACATCATGTCACTCTGCACTCAAAAGATTCAGATTAGAACACCAGAGTCCTTGTCGAAAATGCGATCCACTTATATTATTGAGAACTCAGGATCAATCAGCATTATTCTCGTCTATCTTAGTTCTATCCTCATCGATCATCTCTCTTTTCAGTATGGAAGAGAATTCGTTCATTTGTATTTGCAAGTCTTTGTTCTTAAAAAAAAAAAAAAAAAAAACCCTTTAATTGCAAGTCTTTGTTGGTCTAGTCCAGTGGCCGGGGTGTTTGTGTTTTCAGACAGGCAGATCCAGGTGTTTTTGAGCGATGGGCCCTGCTGGTGGTTTGCACTAATGGCAAACCAGATTGGCCCACTCTGATCGATATTGTCTGAAGATTATTGTTCGAATCCTCTTCAATCCCCGTATCCGTTTTGATTGAACAGCGTCTGGTTGTACTTGTTTTACTGGCCACTTGCGTCGGTGTGCACAGACGTCAAGGTTTTTCTACGAGGCTGGGTTTTGTGACGTCGTTAAACTTCAGTTGTGACACCGGATTAATTGTCAAGGGATACGGATGCAGCCCATGGTCTGCTGCAAAACATCTTGTTCGATTTTCAAAATCTAAAATGTTTGAGCAAAAATATAGGGGTTAAAAATAGTAGTAAAATAATTTAAACATTTATCAGAAGGAAATGAATCAACTTATTTATACAAAAATTTGAATTAATTTGGTAAATCAAAATTTTGAATTGAAAAGTAGAAGGTTGAGCCCCCTGGGTAGGTTGGGTCTGAAAGCATTAAAAAGATTTATAGTACAAAGGATATTTGGTTTAGCTGTGAGTTATAAAAAACTAGCGGGCGGTAATCTGTTAAAAGCTGTTGTGGTTTTTTGTGTCGCGGAAAAGCTATAAACAGTTTGGTTTGAAACAACTATGAAATATAGCCCTTCCTCCCATGAAAGATTTGAAATATCTCTCCATTTCCACCCAGTTGGAAAAGTTTAAATTCATTTTCCAATTACCAAAAAAACTCAAACTTCAACTTCAACTCTCCAGCTCATATGCAAAAACGAGTTGCACGATCTGGTAGGGATGAAAAAAAACATTCAAAGAACCAAAACTCTCAAATCAATCAAGGGACGAATATCACTGGAAAAAAAAACCCTTCGCAGCCAGAGGTTCACCTACGAGGACATAACTTCTTCAAAAGTGCAGACTCAGTTTGGTAAATAAATGGCGGAAAGAACTTCAGTTGTGACACCAGATGTCTGTCTCCCCAAAGCAAGAGCTCGATAAAGATAGCGGCCACCATGCTCTGGGGCATCTCCACATCATGTTCGATTTTTCTGGGCAAATGTTTAGAGCTCCACAAGGTCAGCATCGCAGTGTATCTATTGCCCTCGCAGTAGTACATTACAGCGGACCAGGATACAAAGGCATGCACGGAACTGAAGAGATAAGTAGTGCTTTCAATCAAATAGACACCGAGGAAACAGGTAAGCGATCCATGAACAGTTTCATCTCATTTTTATTCTAACACATGAAACAGCTTCACTTTGGTGATTTGATTTGGAAAACATATCTCAAAATGAAGACGTGAGTGTATCCCAAATATTCTGAATAAGTAGACTCTGAGCAGATGATAACAACAATGGAAGGTATGATTCATAAAGCTGTAATGAGTTGCAGTTCCAATGTCTTAAATATTACACAAGAACACAGCTAGGAATTGTTGGAATGTGTGTTTATTAGCGGGAAGCTGTGTTAAGTTCTGAAAATATCTAGAGATACCACTCATACCGAACTATCCTGACGGAAGAGAAAGGTCCTGGTCAATTCCATCCCCTCATTCTAAGAACAGTGCTAAAAAAAAGTTACTTTATCATCATCTAATCTAAATGACAGAAAAATGGATCATATCCTCCAGTAAGAAAATGCAGTAAAATTTAAGGAATGTTTGGTATAAAAAATTTATAATCTTATGAAAAGAAGGTTCTTATGTCACTAAGATATGATCATCTGAATGCAAAGCAGTTGCTTTTCTGATTGCGAACTTTTGGATTCATGAAGATAAAACCTGATACTGTGGAGATGAAGAAAATGCATCAGTTTCTATACATGGCTTAACACAAGAAAACTAGAAGAAATGTTGTTCATTTGAATCCTTGAAGAAAGTTTCTCTTGCAGTCATGAGAATTTATTAAGGAACAGAAAAGGGTACTTTCAATACTTCACTCTGCACATTTGGCTACTTAAATATCTAGAACCAGGTAGCCGTGAGAAAACCAAGAAATAAAACTTTGCACCTATCAGTTCAACACTATGTACCCCAAAGAAATCAGATGAATCCAACTGAAGTTTAAAGAGTGGATAGTTGAGCTTAACTAGAAGGAAGCCAGCTATTTTTTTTCCCTCAAACATGTAGGAGAGCTACGTATTATCATTATATTAAGATGGGAATTAAGCCAGCTATTTTTTCTGACAGACAAAATTAACTCTAGATTTTCAATCACCATGCAAGCTTCCAGGCCAAAACAGACAAAGTTGTAGTCACTGAGGTGCACTATTCATAAATTGGATTCAGGTACACCTTTGATAGCCAACAGCTGACAAAACCTGGAGGCCCATCAACAGAAGCCACTATATCCTTCAAGCATTCAGATCATATTTCACGTTAGCAAGGTACAGACCACAAGCAGGTGCCATTCGGGGTGCAGCTGTCACCGTCTTTGCATCAAGAATTCTCTCAACTGCATCAAAGGTAATAAATATTCACTTAAATGCACCATCATAAAAAATGAAACAAAAAAAATGTATTCCGAGAAGTTGAAGAACATAAAAGCAGACCGTCTGCAGTCGTTAGATCTCCAGTCCCAACAGATTTTAGAAGGCCGACCATCAACCTTACCTGTATCAAATAGGGCATCAGAGAACTAGCCAAAAAGGAATAATAGTAATAACAAATGGATAGAGCATACAGCTTCCCATATGCAGCATCCATCAAGTCATAAAATAAAGAAAGTGTGGCTCCCAACACAAATGGTAAAAGCAATGTCAGGCATTTTACTCTAAAGGCACTCATCAAATACAAAAAACATCACGTTTAACTATACATCGATAAGACGTGACAAACTTCAGACACAACTTGGAGATCCTCAATTACTAGGACATAACGGAGAGATCAGAATTTGACCCAATATCCACTGGAGATCTGATTAACATTTCCACCTTCACTTCTAACACAATGCATATAAACAATTATGAAGAAAGTAGATCAACTGAGCATCACATCAGGTAGAGAATAAGAGTACTTATAATCAAATATACACCAGCACAAATCACAAATTTTGGTGATCAAGAATAAACATGCCAAGATTAACTAAGAAATCTATGATGTTCAAGAAAACAAATTAACCTGATGGTAAAGAAAAGACCGTGCCCTTGCAGTAACAACAAAGCAGCGGTGCCTTGATCTCTTTCCAAATTCTTCTCCATTCTTGAGTTCTGATTTCACACTGATGGTACAGCAACCATCAGATTCTTTCCCAGAAGATTCTATGTCTGATGTCCTTGAATAAACCAGAGAGCCATTTGATGATTCCATCTCTGATCTTTCTACACTTGAAGGAAAGAACATGGAAGGGAATACTTCTGTGACACTAAGTTCATCCAGAGTTCGCATCGGAGAGTTTGCCTGCAAGCAAATAGTTATTAAGAGACATCAATGGCATGCAAACCCAAGAGAGCACTTGTGAAAACAAGAAGTGGAGTTTAGACTTTTCATTCTGCTACATTGTTTAAAAGCATAATTCATTGGTGTCCTGGGGTTTGGGCATCCCCTTTAACAAAAATATAGTTAACCCAACATGTTGCAATATTTCAAGAAAAAATCATCACAAGAATCATGTATGTAGTACACACAATCAAATAAACCTGCAATGATTTAATCTCAAATTCATCTTTGATGCTTGTCTATTTTGTTTCTTGACATCTAGGATGAATCTGAAACTGAATTGTTGCGGATATACTTAAAGTTATAGGCATTACAATTTGTGTGCATGATTTACTCACTAATAATGGGGATGCCCACACCACCCCTGGACACAAAATCTGGACTATTTTAAAAATGGCTTTTTTAAAGACTTTGCAACCCAAAAAAGGCAAAACATAAACTACGTTATTGAAAAAGTAACATGTAAAGGAAAGTTTAAGAAAAGTGTACTTCACAACTTTGTATTCTGACCAACCCATTTGATTTATCAATGTGGTTACAGTGGAAAGGCGAAATGTCCCTACAGCAAGGGAGCAGAGCCTAATACTAAAAGTCCTAAACATCATGCTAAAGCGATAAAATGTGCCTTTGTCTACGATACACTTCTTTATGAACTCCGTGCACTTCAGAACCTGATGATTCATAATAGTTAAGAAGTAAATATCACCTGACATCCAGCTGCTCGAAATGAACTGAAATCATGATGGCCAACAAGTATGCTGCAAGCTTTCTGAAGACGAGGCACCATCAGTAAAGCAGCAGAGAAATTTACATCAGCAAACAAGTAAAATACAGTTACAGACTTCACCTTCATTGCCTGAATATCCAAATCTTCAGATATATGCCAAGCAGAGTTTTTCTCAAAGACAGAAATTGATTCAGGTCCAGAAAGCAAGCGATAGTGATATCAAAAAAAAAAAAAAAAAAAATGAGTAAACATGTAGTATGAACATTTTCAGCAATTCAGAAGGCGAAACAGAGTAATCTATGCGATAGCTTAGCTATTAGTTTTTTAGTACATATCTTAAAGCAACAAGCCATTTATAAATACTGGACACAAGACTGAAATTAGTATATGAACAAAGTTAATTTTAAAAATGCTTATATTATTATATATCCTGCTACCTACGTGCGCTCTAGAGCTTTGTATCTAGCATGAAAATCTGGTGCAACACAGCGTACATCAGTCACCATTATGTCACCTTCATTCTTCTGCAAGGACAAAAAAGTGGAGCCCATAAATATAAACAAAATGAGACCAATTATAGCAAATATGGAAACCTAGACAAATCAAATTTAATCAGAAACACCTTTTTCTTGTTCAAGAAAAAGTAAACAGATTTGTGTTTATTCAACACAGTGCAACAGATCAATCCAACCAAAATGAAAAGAAAATCTTCAATGTATTTTTTTCATTTTGTTTTGCATGAGTGACAGATTCACAACTTCATTCAGTCCAAAACTTACCAGTAGAAAGTGGTTCACAGCTCGTTTTACAACTCCAGGCTCATGGGGTGTTAACTGCAAAAAGGGAAAAGCAAATCAGCAGCAGAAGTTATAAGAGGTACCACTATTCTAGAAAATATGTTTCTATTTACTTCGGTGTTACAAATTATAGTCAATTTAGCTTTGTTCTAAGTCAAACGCCTCTAACTGAACAAGTTTTTAGAAAAAAACATATTAACCTCTAAAAGCTCAAATAAGTGCACTATCAAGACATTTCATATAGAAATTTAATGAAACTAATTGATGTTGTAGATCTTGATGCATTTTTCTTTAAACCTGGATAAACTTGGAGAAGCTTGACTTAGGACAAAGCTAAAGTGACCTATAATTTGGAACGGACAAAGTAGGTGATTTAGAGCCAATGTCAGAAGAAAAAGTAATTAAATTGCTTGTAAGATTCTATTTTGGAAAACATAGAAGATGTAAATCAGGCACAACAATTATTATACACATACTTAACATGCAAAGATCAAAAAATGAAAAGTTTTTAGTGCCAATAGATGCAGAGAAGGCCTGGTGGGTAATCAGTGTTAAGAAAAAAGAATGGGTTATGTGTACAGACAACTTCGCCAGGCTTCCTTTTACTTATCCGCTCCACATCAACATGACAAACATTTGATAAAGCATGAACACCTGCATCCTGAACAAAAGCAAAGGGCATTATAAACACATTAAAATAGATCTCCAGAATCCAGAGAAGTGTGACCAGTACAAGGATAAAGTAGCTTGAACAAAAGCAAAGAACATTAAACACATTAAAAATAGATCCCCAGAGCCCAAAGAAGTGTAACCATTACAAGAATAAATTACTGACAAAAAGTATGCTAGGACAACATTTTGTTGAGAAACGAAATAATAATGCAGGTATTCTAGGACATCTCAGAACACAAAGCAAAAATGTCAAAAGATACAAGTCCATTATTTTTTTTGCCTTCACATTCACATTAAAGCAAGTTCTTATACTATATGATACTAACCTAGAAGGCAAAGATACACACTAACCTAGAAGGCACTAAATTTATTCACATTTGCATTAAAGCAAGTTCTCATACCGTTCGGCTAGAACAGAATATAGATACTGGCTGCCCAATAAATCTGTGAAATGCCTCCTGAAATAATAGAAAGAAAAAGAAAAAACTGTTAGATAGTCTCCCTAGCCTCTACTACTAAGCAAACACTATATAAATACTAAAGTAGTCAACAAGAGGCAACAGTTTTGACGGGAAGTATGATTAACTATGTTGCAGACTTGCAGGTGATGGTGATGGTGACATTAAAAAAACCAATAGAAGGCTTGCTGCTAACGTATTAGTGGATTGGTAATGGCAAGCATTGTGGTTTAGTAATTAGTATTACTGCTGCAATACGATGTGATGTATATACAGAAGCCTCACTTGTTTTTTAAGCCAATGTACAGATGACATGGGAGGACCAGTGGCTAATGGAAAATAATAGCATTGATCCTAATGTACCCTAAAAGCTGTTTGCTAGTTTCACCTGTAGAGTTGTGGAAGGCAGAAGGCACAACAAAATTCCCTTCTGTTTGAGGCAGACCCTCATTGTTTTTGACATGTCTATTTTAATTCCATAGAATCAAATGAACTGTAAGAAAGTTGTTGACTGGAGAGCGGTTACTCTTTCTTTTTATACCTTCTGACTATCTAACCTTGCAATTTTCCCTGTGTGTTAGGGTCTTAGGGAGCCACAAATCTACAGCAACCTTCCACCCAGTTTACTGACCAAGCACCAGAAACTAGGAATTTGTTTACCCTATATGCATTCCATTCCCACTAATCTTAGGTCGATCACTAGGCTCAACTATCATTAGCCAATTGTCCTTAAGCATCAGATCATATGAACAAAAAAATAGTTCAAATGACACAAAATTTCCTATTCATACATCTAGAGTACCTACCTCTAAATTTTAAACGTGTAAAAACTACAAGGTTAGCCATCTCCAAATCGAAGAAATCTCAGCATCAAGTGGCCTTAATTCCAATTCTGTAACTTCATGTTTTGTGCATTCAAGTAAAGGAGAAGTCTAAAGACTAATCCAGGGTGGGGATAACTGGGGTATGTTATATGTTCACTACTTTAGTAAAAGGGCATAGTGCAGAATGTTAGATACAAAATAAAAATAAAAAGTACATGTGTTGAAATCTTTGCTAGCATGGATAGTATGATCATGGTAATAATCAGCTACATAATCTTAATCATGTAGATGGGCCAGTAAAGGATGACAAGGGAGGGCATAACAAAGTCTTTGGGAACAGGAAGCGCATGGTCATTTGTAGTGATCAGCTTCCAGTTGAAAAGTGACAGGGAAAAGCCTTGGGAGTTTTTTTTTCATGTCCCACAACAAAAATTAATCAGACACGTTGAGATAACAGAATATAAATTGGATGTTTCAACAACATATCTACATTGTCAGGGCATCAACCACCTGATTTCAAGGAATGGATCGAAAACATTTGCGGCTTCTAATTCAGTGGCCAATTCATAGTTCATACAGAACTATCACAATTCACAAAAATAGCTAAAAGCAGTAATTCCTCCAGTGAGATCCAAACAAGGTAGCTACTAGCTACATATCCAAGACATTCAGACCAGAAATTCACCCTGTTCCTGAAATGATTATTATCCCATTACCCTCAATGCTATCTCTAACGAAACTCTCAGACATCAGCGTTTCAACAAATTAATTTCAGAATTTGCATTTCCACTACGCTAAACATATTGGGCTACTACTTTTGATATTACATCTCAGACTAGCACACAAGCGCCTTACCTCGAGGACGCCAACGACGGTGCGCTGGTTGGGCTGCTGCTGGGAGCCGGAGAAGCGGGTGCCAATGTACTCCAGGGCGACCAGGTACCTCTGCGCCCTAGGGTTCCGTGCGCCAACCATCACCTCGCTCTCCTCTTCCGTCGCCGCGCCGCCGTTCGGTTTCCCCACCGGCGTTGGGTCTGACGGCTCGGAGGACCGCTGGAGCTTGGCCGGCGGCGTGGGGTCGTCGAGGACGGGTCACAGGGTCGCTTGCTTGAGGCGGCGGGGGGCTGCTGTCGCTCATGGCGATGGTGGCACGCGCGGGAGAGGAAGCCAGGGTTTTCGGTGGGAGACCCAGAACAAGAAGTGATTTCAGAAATCCAACAAACTGGCTATTGCTTGTCTTTCGAAAACAATAATTACTCTGGGATCACTTGGTTGGACTCTTACTGATGGAACCTGCCCATCAGGTTTAAGTCATCGATTTGGCACTCATATTTTTTAATCTTTTAACACTATGTATTAGGTGGTAGGTCAATCAAAATTTTATCTTGAAGTAAATTTTTTGGATGGATCTTAGGGACTAAAATTAGCGACGTTCCGTCCGGTGAAATTGAGACTAAATTAGTCCCGACATGTTTAGTTAAGAGACTAAATCTAAAAAAATTTTATCTTGGGAAAAAAAGGCCCTTAGCTTATAGGAATAGGGTTTGCTATGGTTGTACCATGTAATCTCAAACAAAAATTACTCTAATAATTTTATAAATACTTCTAATCAAAATTTTATCTTCAAGTAAACTTATACTAACAATAATTATTGCAAAGTAGATGTAATTAAAAAGCAAAGCGACATATTTTTGGAAAGGAAGAAACCTATGGTACAATGGTTTTTTAGTATCTTAAAATTTTGCCAATTATAAATAAAAAAAAATTATGATATCAAATAAAAGTATTGCCAGATTTATTTTAGGTTGATAAAGTGTGACTATTCTAACAATAAAAAAAATTGCAACATAATCTTTAACCTTGTTATAACATAAAAAAACTTATTAAATTACATAATGAAAAAAGGGAGTGCTAGAAAGATTTAGCTTTTTTTCACGAGATATTGAAGTTGTCAATACTCTTTATTAGTTTTGGTTGGAGCATGGAATTTTTTTAAATGAGTTCTTACCATTTTTTTATTGATGATGAAAAATTTTCTAGTCCATAGAAACTATTGTTTGTTTGACAAAAAATAAGTATTTAATATGTACTTGAAAAATTTTTTTGAGAAAATTATTTTTATTGTATAAGAATGTTGTTATAGCTTTTGGTTTGTGAAATTGGTATATGTTCATGTGAAAAAATGGCTTCTAGCTTCAATAGAAAAATATTCAATCTTAATAAAGATATAAAATGTTCCATTTATTTATTTATAATGTAGTATTTATTTACAATGAAAACAACAGGAAAGTCCGTGCGTTTTTCCCCAGGAATAAATAAAAACAATTTATAATGCACTATTTATTTATAATGTAGTGTCCAATGAAAACAATAGATATGAAATCAACAAGAATAGACAAAAAATTAAAAGACAGAGAAAAAAATTTTAAAAAAGATTTTTCCAAAGAAACTGACAACAACGGCCCACAGGAAGCCCAACATCTGCATGCCCCTTCCGTCCGCTGCATCCCTCTTCCGGTCCTTGTTCTCAGACGACTATCAGGGCCGCGGGGCGCCGGCGCCTAGGTCAGGTGCTGAGGCTTTTTGTTGTTCTCTTCGCCGGCGACGAGCACGACCAGGTACTCCCGCCCCTTCTCTTCCCTTTCATTATGCTGTGTGAAGCTCCTCTTCTAAAAAAATTCTGTGCGAAGCTGAGCACCTAAACCATAACCTAAAGCTATTTAACTATTTGACAAGCCTCCTGATTGAAGGAGGGGAGCGATGGAGCACGGGTTGTTGAACGATTCGAGATCGTCGACGTTCTCTATCATGGAGGAGGACCATACCCTCGCCAATTCTATCAGATTCGTCCTCAATAAGGAGTGAGTCACAATCCATCTTTCCTTTTGTCTTTGTTTCTTGTACTCCATCCATTATAACTTATAAACTATAAAAGTTTGGCTTTGTTTCAATTCAAATTTATCTAGATTTGACCAATTTTTAGAAAATATATTAGTATCTAAAAGTTCAAATAAATGTATATATTATAGTATCTACAAGTTCAAATAAATATATATGCTATCAAAACATATATTTCTTTGGTGTTGTAGATCTTGCTACATTTTTCTATAAATTAGATAAGTTTAACTTAGGGCAAAGCCAATGGAACTAGAATTTGGAAGAGAGCTACGCATTAATCAATAGTATAGTAACTTGTGATGGTATATGATATATGTGCAACCTTGTCACTTATCCACCAGTTAGACAGCTTTGTCGTCTTGGCTTTGTTTATGGGAGATTCAGTGGAAATTTGCATCAAATCAGTTCTTACGATTAATTGGGGAAACTGATGTTGCCACAGCAACACAGTGGAGTTTTTAGTTTCATGCAGTAATATTTGGTTGGGAAGTTATTGATAACCTAAAATAATTGGGGTTGTAATTATTCTGTAGTTCAAGCCTCGAATGTTTCATATTCTCTTTACGGGCTTATGCATGGGCTGAAAGCAGCTACAATTAAAACTTGAAAGTCTGAAGTCAAATTTAGATGACTTTACATGATCATTCAATATAATTACTTGTCGTAAGGAGTTAAGGAAGCATGTTCAGGTATTGTGAGGATAGATAGGAGCCTGCACTCGTACTGGTTCTGTTAAATTTACAGGAAAAATGTTCACCGAAGAAAATTATGCTATGAGGAAAAACAGAAATTTAAAGCTGCAGCAAATAAAATGAACTAAAGCATTTTTTTATACCAGTATTTTCAAGGTTGTTTGACCGGTTTTACTTTGTTAGATGGTATGCAGTCAGCAGCAGGAGTCATTTGTCTTTAGCATGCAATAATGTTGCTTTAAGATGATTATCACTATCAGAAAATTGAATACCTTAGTGTGTAAATAAATCTGCGTTTTTTCACTGTTGAGCATGTTCTGCTTGTATAAGATGGCAGCTGATAACATATAAGCCTTAGCATGCAAATTCAGTTTCTTTGTTGATGTGATAATAATTTATGGAACTCCTAGGCAGCTGAGTGAGAAAGGGGGAAGGATCTGAAATGTTTGGTGCTTTGGTTGTATCTTCTATATATCCAACCATTAAGGAACTATGGATGCCTGGCATTAGATTAACTATGTTTAGATCATGTGCACTAAATATTGGACTGGTTCAGATGATCATGTGATGAATTTAAATTGTGATCGTTATAATTTATTGTGTATGTTGTGTCAATTACTCAATTTGTATGCATTTGGAGTTTTGGACCAAACTTCTCAAACTGTGTGCATTTTGTAAGTGTAGTGTATGTAGATTTTCTCGTTATAATTGCTTCTGCGATGTTGCAGCCCAAGGGTGGAATTTTGTGGATACAGCATCCCTCATCCTGCTGATAACAAAGTTAATATACAGATTCAGACTACAGGTAACAATAGCATGTGATCCCAAATTCCCCCCTTCCTTTCTAACACTTCTTGAATGGAGGTTTTAAGGATTTGAAATGATTTCCCTTTTACTTTGTTGCTGTCAATCCAATGTGTTGTAAGAAGGATACATGATTTTGTGGTATCTGCCACAGTGAGTTGTAACTACCAACATTATTCATTGAAATGTCAGAGGTTATTTTCATTCCCTATCGTACAATACAAAATAGTATTTCTGAATTGTTTTGTCAAAACGAGTAATTACCAATGCACACAATGTTGTGGCACTTGCCATCCTGTGATGAGTAGTTAACGATAGTATTGTTATTTGAAACGTCAAATGGCTATTGTGAATTTGTGATCCTTGCTTTTACAGTAAAATAGTGATCCTTCAGCTTAAATTCCTGATATATGATGGTGGTGGGTATGTTGGCAGGAGATCCAGCCAAGGATGCTCTGAAAGATGCATTGCAAGACTTGATGGCGCTGTGCCAGCATACAAGGGGGACACTTGACACTGCAGTGGCTGATTTTCGGGGGAACAAAACAGTAGAAGCCATGGACATCGATTTGAACAAAAAATAGAAGTTTCCATCCATATGGTCATTAGCGAATTGCAGAAATGTTCAAATCCTTGGTGTGCAATTCGGTTATAAATTATTCTAGTTGTATGGGATTTAGTCCTCAAAGTAGGCTTCAACCAAAGTATGAAATGGCATTGTAACCTATTCTGATTAAAATTCATGCACCTATTCTGATTGTTCCTTTTTTTTGTATGCCATATGAAAATCACATCCAGCGACACTTGTGGAAGATACTCTCTTTCACAGAAGCATCTTAAACTTGGATATTTAGGCTGTACAGTATCGCAAATGCCCGAGTCCAAATCAATTGATAATGCCACATTGCATAGACAACGATATAACATTAACCTAGTCAATCTCATAGAACCCACAACGAACGCAAACAGAAACTTATAAGTTAAAATGAACTTGGAGGATTTCATGTAATGTCATCATCATGCAAAAAAAATACAGCGCTCAAACAAATGAGAACCCAGAGTATCAACTATCGTGTTCTGCACATACCACAATTGAAACGAAACTGAACTACATTAGCCCTTCCCTCACTAGCTTATTGGACATGCCTGATGCTCCTGATGCAACTTTCTTCCAGGATGTGGCATAACCTAAAGAGGACCAGCTCACATTCCATTCATGTGCCAAACTAACTAATACAAGCACCACATGGCGCCTAAACTCAGCAGAGAATCGACTAAAAAGGAATGAATTAGAACCTTAGTTTCTAACTTCAAACTGATACAAGGATCCATGAAAGCCATCAATCTGCAAACAGATCCTAAACACCTCCGACAGGTCAAGAATCAACAATGAACATGAACTAAGGATGGATGACCGTCAGGTGCACATTCTGAAAGAACTAAAGACCAGATCCACAATTATTAACCTTCCAGCTTTATTCACCATGGGATGAGATTCCCGGTTCACCAGTGCTGCTCCTCTCTTGATGCTACTAACAACCACAAAGAGTGGCATAAAGGGGGCAGCAAGTTCTGCGAAGCTCAGAGAACCAAAAGCTGGAACAAACGAATCTTAAATGCGAAGGCCAGAGACAGTGTCGCGCCCTGAACTGGGATCGCTGTGTTTCAGAGACAGGTTTGCAAATTGTGAATCCAGGTCTCTGCTGTTACTACGGCTATGGGTAGGAGCCTGCTGCTGCGGTACATGTTGTTGTTGTTGCTGTTGCTGCTGCTGCTGCTGGAACAATGTTCTAAGACGACCAATTTCCCTCTCAAACATCTCCTGCTGATCTGCAATATTGGCGAGAAAAAAATGGTTACTCAACTGTTTTAAAAAGATGATTGATGAGCTCCAGTATATATTCCTGATGATTGATGAGTCAATTGTTTCCTAATGAGCAATTTCTGAAGTAACACCTGCTGAAATGCAACTATGCTTAAAGGGAACTGTCCTGATAATCTCATTGTTCTCACAAAAGTGGTAGTGCAGTTTTATTAAGATAATGATGTTTTAGCTACAGCCACAGTCTATTAGAATTTAGCAAAGCAACTATGCAAGATATTCTCTTTTTTTTATATGCTACATAAGACAATATTTGCTAGTTAGCAGCTATATTGTTTGAATACGCCCCTGTATATTTTATCATAACTTCAGGAAATTTAAAAAGATTGACAACCTATGACAGAAACATGGATGTGATGAAACATGGTGATCCTCTCTGTTTGTAGCTGGAACTAAAACATTATAAAAACATGTCAACTGTAGGCATATAGTTGGCACTTTTTACAACAAAAACATTTTTTTACAGGTTCCTAACATATATATATATCTATAGGTCCATCCCAAGAACCATTCTCAAAAATAAAATTTTAACATATAAGATCCATATGCTCATTTTATTCACCAAACTCAGAGATCCAAAACCTGACTGCTACAATAATTGCTAAGTACAGACAACACATTCTGAAAGTCACCAAAGAAACTCCAGTGGGAAAGATAGAGGAATACTTACAATCGTTTAATGAGATGCTCCTGAGACAGACTCTCAAGCCGTTGCTTCAAGGCTTTATTTTCCAAGTCTAACATGATATTTTGCTGACCGAGAAAATCCATTTCAGCAGTTACTTCTATCCCCTCTGTCTGCAAGCATAAAATTTTAAGAAATTCCTGGGATGTTTAAGGTTTCCAATAACTTATCAAATAAACGACAAATGTACAGGAAAAAAAAAAAAAGATTACCTGTAAGGACTGAACTCTTCTCTCGAGCTCTGCAATATACTGGAGCTTCCTGACACGAGATCTCTGAGCCGTATTGTCTGCAATTGTCATAAAAAGTAAATAAATACATAGATAAGCATAACTCAAAATTCAAGGTCTATCAGCATATATCTACATGGACACCAAACATGGCACCTTCATTGTGCAAACTTAAAGTCTGCATATACTGACAACAAAATGAAGTTCAATGCACATGAAGATCTACACCTATATTGCATTCAAGTGTATTCCAAATTTAAAGATGGCAAACATTGACACACATTCCACATGTACAGTCCCATCTTATTAGGAGACTTAAACATCCTAAGGAGCTGGAGAACTTCCCACAGAATCTATTTACACATTAATTGGTCAGTGCCTCAGTGGTCACTAAATCCAAATCCCTCTACTGTGCATACAATCATTTCATTCTAAAATCATAGTCACTTGCATTTTAGGGACTCTACTCCACACAAGTAGAGTTTCCCACTTGTACTCATGTGGAATTGCCACAGCAAATACACCAATAAAATGTCTATCCAAATACATAGACAAAACATTCAGAACAAACACATTTGTGCTATTTAATAACACACTTAATGCAGTTCTTATAACAGAGCACATCATAAGAGAAATGAACCTACTGTGCAGCATGTGGTCTAGCTATGCGCTCACATTATAGTCTCGAATTAGAATTGCAAGTTGGAATTCTGGTTTCACTGAAGTGTTTGCTTTCTACAATCACACTTATTACCACTACTGATGTTTCAAGAACAGAGTCCACAAAACTACTCACTCCATTCCAAATTATAAGTTTTTAGGCTTTTTTAGATGCATTGCTTTTTACTATGTATCTAGACATAGTGTATATCTAAGTGCACATTAAAAAAAATATATATATCTAGGGAAAAAAAAGTCTTATAATAATTGAAATGGAAGGAGTCACATAATTCTTAAAATTAACTGCAACAATAATATCAATCTAACTCACTGTTTGGCTCGTTTGGTGTCCGCCTCTGACTGTGAGTGCCTCAGGCCCTCCTTTCTCTCTGCTACAATCCTCTGGTCATGAGCAACATCACCATGGCCCTTCCTGTCCACCCCATTGGGCATATGACCATGCTCATGATCACCAAATGAGCTGGACGGACCATGGCGCCCGCCGTTCTTCTCCCTCCCTGGCATCGGCATGCCACCACCCTGCCGGTACATCTGCCTGGACTCCCACGGCCTGCCCTGAGGCCGCCCAAATGAGGTTGGCTCAGGGAAGAACTCGGGCGCACCGGCCCAAGAAGCCACCTGCCCTCCTCCTCCTCCTCCCCTCATGCCATCGAGCACATTTTCATACATGCCCCCGCACCAGCGCTGCTGCCGCCTTCGAAGAGCGCGAACGAGTCGCTGGACGACCTGCGGTGGCCAGGCCGGCCGGCCATGCGCCCGGCGGCCGCCGGCGTCTCGGGCTCGTCCAGCAGGTCGTCCAGCCACGACGGCTGCTCGTCGGCGAGGAAGCTCTCGGACGACGTGCGCTGGTGGCCGTGCCGGTGGTGCACGTCCCGTGGCCGCGCGATCGGGCCGAGCTCCGCGTGCGGCGCCGCCACCGCCCGCCGGGAACGGGCTCCGCGGCGGAAGCAACGCCTGCTTCTGGAGCCTCCCGTTCGCCATCATGGCGTTGGCGTGCTCACCCAAACTGCAGTCCACCAGAGAAATAGTGACAGAAAATGGTGAGAAAGAGGGAAAAAAAAATCCCCAAGATTTGAGAAACCGTGGCACTTAAACTACCTCGCCGAAAAAGCTAAAATTCAGGCGGGATTGTTGCGGCTCCAGCCACAGATCTCGCCCAGGAACCACTGCACGCGCCAAAAATCGAAAAACTTACGGCGAATTCGCATCAAGGACGCCATGTCCACGGGTACAACGGCATTGAATAGTCGCAAGAAGAAAGTCCCAAGATTTCCCAGAAATGGAAGCGAGAAAAATCAACGGCGGTAAAACCAATCTCCAAGAAATTCGCACGGAGATGGGTTGGGAAAACGGAACCCGGCTGGAATTGCGGCAATTGTACCGGATCAAGAATGGGCAGCCAATACAAGAACCATTTACCACTAAATTCGCCAGCGAAATCAGAGGGGAGAAGAGCGCGTACCAATTCGGCCTCGGCTCCAGCGCGTGGGCGCTTCGATTCCTGCGCCAGAATCCCAATCCTGAATCCGAATCTCAGGCTCCTCCTGTCGCTGGTAATAATCCTGGCAGAGGAATTGGCGAGCACCCCGGACGGAGGATAGGAGAGAGGGGAGACGGATAAAATGGCGAGATAGGGAGGACGGGGAGAGAAAAGTCAAATACGCACAGGCACAGGTACTATTTATAATAACGGCAGAAATTTCCAGGGTTTTGACGGCTGGGATCGATGGGATTCATCCAGATCGACACGTCCTGGCCGTTGGATCTCGTGGTCTGATGAGGGGGCCAATGCTGCTTTGGATACTCGTGTTCATGGGGAAAATGTTAAAATTTCTGAGGTAACATGTTGTGAGGTGGAGATGAAGCACATGATGCAACTTTTGGTTGGATTCATTAGATTATGGTTCTATCCACGGGCAAGATTGTAGGTTTGTGAGTTAAAATATGCTGACACTATTATTAAAAAAAAAAGAGAGAGAAAAGACAATGCCAATAACAGCAGCAGCATGTAGATTCTTGTTTGGAAGAATTTATACAATTTAGTGTAAAAATTATATAAAAAACATAAAATAAGGGGGACATCGTGTTTCACTCCGTTTAAGTTCATGACTATAAAGCTGACTGATGTTGTTTTGTTACGTGAGAATTATACCATGAGTCCGTGACTATTAAATCAGGCTGATAAGTTTAAGTGAATAAGAAATCTCCAGACGTGCTATTGGTTTAAGTGAACAAGAAATCTCCAGACGTGCTATTGCTGCTGTGATGAAGCACGTAGCCTAGCCATTAACGAGGCAAAAGGTGGCGTGCCATTGTATTAACCGATCGGTCAATAATCCTAGTATCTCCGGTCAAGTGTATATATATATACAAGAACTCCTCGCAATGCCAGAAGGTCAAGTAGTGCATATGATTGGAGAGCACTACCTCACTCTTCGTGGATTCTGATGCTCATCTTATAGCCAGGCTATCTTTCACTTGGGATCGATCAAAAGCGGCATCGCTATATCTGCAATTATTCGTTTTTTTTTTTTTGGGCGACATAGGAGTATGATCAGTATGATCTATAGTTAGTATGCTGTCATGCTGGGAGCGAAGAAGATAAGGAAAAATAGAAAACTGGGACGCATCTGCATATAGCGCGCATCACGGCATGTGGATGGATCATGTGGTAGGCGTTGTTGGTAGGAGCGACAAGGCAAAGCCGTCGCGGCCGTGTCGAGCTGTCTGCCTGCCTCGCCTGCCTGTTCCACCTCGAGCTCCAGAGGTCCAGCCGTCCAGGTAGTGGAGGGGCAGCAGGGCTGGGCATAGGGCAGCAGGCATGGCCAGCCGGGAACGAACAGAAAAACAGCGGCGCCAACACAAGGACAGCTCGAGATCCAGCTGCCGCCGCCGCCCCACTGGGCTACCTGCACGTGTGCTGCATCTTTCTTTCCCTTTTCTTTTGGCTACTACGTACTCCGTATCTTCTTGCTGTATGTATACTATGTATTTTTCTTTGGTGATGTACGTACGGGTATGTATATGATACGATGCATTGTTCTTTCGGGTTTCGTGTTGAACAGTTAGCTATGGGTTTTCGACAAGTTTGGTCATATTATGAAACTTACTCTCTCCATTCCAAATTGTAGTTCATTTTAACTTTTCTACGTACATTAATTTTGCTATGCACCTATATATATACTATGTCTATATATATAATAAAAAAATTAGATATAGAAAATTTAAAGTGAACTACAATTTGAAACGGAGGGAGTATCTCTTATCAGAGTAGTGCATAGGGATGCATTGCATTCTGCCATCCCACGCGCACGCACGTGCAACTCAGCGTCGCAGGTCCTCATCTTTATGGCCGAGGCGGACGAGTGGACTAGTGCGGGCTACAGCCATCTTGTGAGGCTTTTCGCCGTAGTACGCTAGCGCGCGCTATCTCTCCTCTGAGAAGCACTACGGTTTGACTTAGTATAACCCGTTAGTGGTGTTGTTTGTAGCCGACGACTTGTGTTTGTGTGCTTTGTATTGTGTCCGGGGCACCTCGCCTTGGCACAAGTACTTTGTATCAACTCTATCCTCTCTTAATGCAGCACGTGCTAAGCACGCTTTCGGAAAAAAAAAAGAACATGGCTAGGAAAAATTTAGTTAAGTAGCATATCATATAATAATGATGGTATAGCTTATATGATGATCTGATAATCATACAGCTTAGAATTTTCTTAATTACAATATCATATCAATTATCCAGTATGTTCTAGTGAGAAATGAGAAGTGAGAACTATGTTACTATCACAATGCATAATTTTCTTTGCTTCTTTTGGTTTTGGTTTGTCAATTGTCAATTTGTCGTGTTTCTATGTTTGAGAGATGTCAGATTCAATGTGCAATAAGCTACGTATATATTGGGAGATATTGCTTTTTACATCTAATTAAGTTGTTCATTTGTTGTCAAAATATCATAGTTTTTTTGTGCTCTGGATGCTAGAGTACAATTAGCCAATTACACGTGCATTTCACTGACATTTGTATGAAATTTTATATGTTATAGTGCAAAACCGTCTAATACGTCTAGCCACATCTTCGTAGTTTAGAGCATCTTCCATGGTAGTGTATTATTGTGCAAGAATGTCACTACCACAAGAGTTGTAGTCATACGCAAAAGATGAAATACATTAGTTCAAAAAGCTAAGATTGACACAACTATCGTGCTTGTTGTCTTATCGACAGAATTTTCTTATACAAAAATTAAGGATTATATTTTTTTTTTTGAGAATAATTAAGGATTATATTTGGTTTCACAGGAACATCCTGTTTTGCCTAAAAGAATAATGGAGGCAGGAAAGAAGTGGCCTGTAGTCAAATACCGAAAAAAAAATCTTTGTTGGTGGTGGTGAACTAGCCACCCAAACAAGCTCGTCCTAACGTTGTTCTTACTTTTCAAAGACTCTGGTTCTAGTTTTAGAGTGAACAAGGCGGCACCTCTTTCATGAAGGCTAGACCCACCTATTCTCACACATACTATTCCCTTGACTTTCCTATACTCACAAACAACTACTGAATTCAGTGACAAAACCTATATTATGCATGCCTCTCTTTTCATATACATCCACCCCGATGCTTCTTCTACTGTTCCAAGAGAATTGGACTTTACACAAGATTTTGGAATTTGTCCTAAAATATAAGAAAAAATAAAGTAAATTGGCTTTCTACTGCAACTATGTACTCCCTCCATCCGGGAATTTATGCAATTGTAGGGAGAAGCTAATGTCCGAGAAAGGATGCAAGTTTAGGGTGTCAGCTAGCTGTCGTAGCTGTGTATACAAGGCTGTAGGATCTAATGGAAGCCTAGAGGGGGGTGAATAGGCTGACCCCCTAAAATCGACCTGTTAAAACTTCAGCAAGCTGTCAGTACAAGGAGGCGCGGCACTGCCGCATATAAGCACGGCACTGCAGCGTCCTCAAGCGGCACTGCCGCGGGTCACTTCCCAGAAGTGACCTCGGAATGAATCTGAGAGCTGTGAACTTGATGCTCGTGATTCACACTTGTTCCTGCACACAAATACTTCACAGGAAACTAACCAAAAATGACAGAAACCCTGCAACAAGGTAGATCGGGACGAAACCCTATCTCACAAGACAAAATATGCAAGAATGTAAAGAACACAAGTGACACAAGGATTTATCCCGTGGTTCACCATCGCCACACAGGCTGGGTTACCTCCACGTTGTTGATGTTGCCACACAAGGCTTAGCTTGCCCACCGGCTTGCTTTTTCCCTCGTTCACAAGTCTAGGGAGTTAACCCTAGAGATGTGGGGTAATGTATTGATTTTGTGTGAGGTTACAAACCTCCCAAGGCTGCCACACGAAGGGGGCAAGCTCAAGGGCGACGCCTAGCCGTCTAGGAGCAAGCTCCAAGAGTAAAGAACCCTAGGGTTCCGGCCAAACGTGAACCAAATGCTCTTTTTGAGTGGGGAAGTAGTAGATCCGGTCTCCAATCGAAGTTTTTGCTGCCTTTTCCCTCAAGAATCCATGGTGGGAAGTGAGAGATTGAGTGGGGAGCTCAAGGTGCTTCAATGGAGGTGAGAAAGAGAGCAAGAGGTGTCTCCTGGCTGTTCTGGTCGGGAGGAAGAAGAAGAGTGAGCCAGGTGACCGTTGTGGGAGGGGTAGAATAGGTATTTATACCCCACGTCTCCAACGGTCGAACTTAAGTGTGGCACTGCCGCCGACACGCTGCACGCCGTGGCGCGCTTGCCGCACCACACCATTGCACTTTGCCGCCGTGCCGACCGACTGAAAAAGGGTGAAACTTGGTGATTTGCTGGCTGGTCAAGCTTGGAGTTGTGTTTTGTGTCTGATTTGAAGTTTAGAGCACTTGGTCCACAGATACCCGAGAATCCTAGGATCCCTCTTGATAGTACGGCATTTCCTAAACTCAAGATTCAAAATATGAAATAATTTAAACGCCTTGATCAGAAAACACCACCATCTAGCTCATGGGATACCTTTGGACCTGTACATCAACTCCTTACTTTATTCCCTGCATGTCATCTTCGTAAATCTCATTAGTCCCCTAATTCGGTGGTCATCAACGCCAAAACCCACTTAGAGCTTGATTGCACTTACAATCTCCCCCTTTTTGGTGATTGATGACAACCAAATTAGAGCTTACATAAGATGTAAAGTCAAACTTTAGATTACGAAGACCAAGGATGTAGGAACCTCCCCTAAATATGTGAGTGAGTTTTGAATTCTCATTATTGACATAAGAAGTCAATTTCACATATTTAGGTGTGGTGAGGCCTCCCCCTAAATGTGTGAGTGAGATTTGAATTCTCAAATTGACATGAGAATCAAGTCACACATTTAAAAAGTGTGCAAGGCCTCCCCTTACATCCATGGTTGTTGTGGGGTGCTCAACAAGGTGTCACAATTATATAGCCGTGATGCATATGACAAAAGTAATCGATCGAGCACAAGGGGTTGTTTGTTCAGACCGATGCTTGCGCTGCATCGCCGCCGCCCGGCAACGCATCGCCGCGCCCTATCGGCCTGACGCATGCATGCATGTAACAACATCCCAAAGCAAACATGACAAGATATATAAATAAAACTTGCAGCAGATTATCTAAAACAGAGTTTAAGCATCCAACAGACCAAATTCGAGAAATAACAAGTCATAGGTGGCATTATTACATAAAATAGAGTTTCTCTCTCAAACTCAAAGGATCTAAACTCGAAGCACACGCCTTTCGCAACATCCTCGAACCATCTCCAGGGCGTCGAAAAAGTTTGACCCCTCTCATTTCTTCTAATTTTCTCCCCCTTTGGCGTCAAGCACCAAAAAGTTCATAGAAAAGAGAAGCGGAGTCACTCCTCGCTAGAATCATCCTGACGATTGGAAGCAGTGTCCTCGTCCTCCTCCTCTGAAATGACTACACTAGTCTGCGCGGAGCGACGAGTAGAGCGTCGAGCTGGAACCTGCTGTGAGAAGGAGCCAAGCAAGTCTGAGAGGTCCTGATCTGAGCTGCTGGTCCCTAAAAGCTCTGGGAGGTCGTACTGCTGTGGCCTAGGAATAGCAGGAGGAACTGGAAGTCCTTGCTTCTCCCTGACACTCTTGAAAGCCTGTCTCACCTCCCTGCGCATCTCATAAGTCTGCTGAGCTGAATATGCGTAATCTCAATGTTGTAGGCTGTATGGAAACAGTCCTTGGGATAAATCTTCCCTGTGACCCTCTCAATCATAAACATGAGGTAGGGAGCGTAAGGCAAGTTCCTCCTAGCATCATCCATGACATTAGCTAGCTGCCTCCAAATGAATCTTCCCACATTGAAAGTCTCATCATTTGTGAAATGTGCTAGAAGATTCCTAGCATAGCCATTGATGTCTGAAGCTGCCCCATCCTTGGGATCAATAGTGCATCTGCAGAGGTTGTTCATCACATAGAAGAAGTCTTTTAGACCCTTCCTCTTGCCATCAGCTTCCCTTGGCTTTGCCCAACAGTCCTTGATCACCTTGATCTTAACAGGCTCTATCTCATGGATATCAGTGAACTGCCTGTGATCAGCCCCAAAACCAAGAATCTGACAGAAGGTGACAAAGTCCAATCTGTAGTGCTTCCTATCAGTCATCCAGTGAATGGTGTTAGCTTGCTTGTCCCAATGGTAAGTGGCATGGAACTGACTCAGAATCTCCTCATTCCAATCATGTTTGAATGCCATGATGTTAGTCAGCTCAAATCTGTCACAAGCCTCAATTGCCTCATTGAAGGCATCCTCCTCCTTCTCTGCCATCCTCTCAAAGTCTATGTAGTGCATAGTGGTGATCTTGCTCTTGGATGAGTGAAAGAGGACTGTCAGATAGAAGTTTGAGTGAAAAGCCACCCAAAACCTCTCATCAATGCCTTCTGTCTTCTCATTTGTATAGACATTGTAGGCTCTAGCATCTGCCACCTCCCTCTGCTTCCTGAGGTAGCTCACAACTGGGATGGGCTGAGTGTTGTCAGGGACTGCCATCTCAACGACACCCTCAACTGGCACCATGTAGCTGCTGTCATAGATGGACAGGTGTTCAGGAGTGCCTTGGTCACCATCAGGCACAATGGCGTACCCATACTGCTGCTGCTGCTCCTCAGTGAGTCCAAGTGACCCATCTATTTCTTTGTCACCGCTCCTCTGCTCAAGTTCTTTCTGCCACGGCCTCTTTTCTCCACAACCTTGACCCTCATCTTCCTTTTGCCATGGGGATCACCACCTGGATCCATCTATGCAAAGATAGGATTTTGGTAAGAAACTGCATAAGATAGAGTGTATAGTGGCCAAACATATGTAGGAGAAAGATTAGGGAGATGAAACTTGATGTAATGAGCAAGCTGTCCAGGATGAAAACCTGGGCTGCGCGGCTGCTTGCCAGCCAGGAGGGAGGAGGCACCGTGCATGCGCGTGCATGTCATGTCATGCACGCACCGCCCCCCTTGCTCAAAACATCAAAATTCATTTGCCAACACCTTTCTAATACATCTATCTGATACAATCTACGTTTCTATCATAATTTTAGAAGCCAAATCACAATTTTGGTATAAAGTGCCCATGGAGTGAAAATGAGTGTGAACTAAAGTGAATATTTCTTAGATATATGGAGTCAATCAATTTCCTATCTCAATTAAGTAAGTGATTTGAGGGATATTTTTGTTTGAATCAGCTAAGAACAGTCAAGTTCTATTTGGGGACGGCAATGCCGCACCCTCCCCCTCAATCACTTAAATCATGGAAACACGAAATCCATCGATTCCAATTATCTAGATTACTTCACTAAGGTTCATACATCACTAGAAAGCTCAAATCCATGACCAATTTTTACACCATGCTGGATCGGACAAGAAATTTCATGGCTAGGGTTTGGTTACCTTCGTTGAATGAGGAGGAAAAAAGAGAAGCAGCTCGAGGAGAAGGGAGCTGGCTGGCCGGTGACGAGCAGGGAGACCGGCGGGCGGCGGCGCTGACGCGGGCACTACCGGGCGCGCGGTAGTTTGGCCGGGCGGCGGCGCGGCGAATCGGGCGGGGCAGCCTCTTCACTTCACGCGAGAGAGAGAGAGAGAGAGCCAGCGCGAGGGAGGAGTCGGGCGAGAGAGAAAGAAAGTAACCGGACGGGGGGGGTAGAAAAGGAAAGAAGAAAACTTTTGGCCCCATATAGGTTCAGACTGACCGGACGTGAAACCCTAAGCGGCACCTTTGCCGCACGAGCAGCGCGCAGATCGCGTAGCACGGCTGCGGCGCTTGCCGTGCGGTGAAATCGCACTGCGCCGCTCGGTCGATAGTCCTGAGCATATATTGCCACTTTTTGACTTATTTCTCCTCAAATTTGATCACAGAGACACCAAGATTCATTGCCAGAGACAGATCATCAGTACAAAACTATGGCATTGAATCTTGGATTAGAATTTGAAATCCTTTTGAAACACAATATGAAAGTTTTCACAAACTTTTCCTATGTCGATCTAGTGTCTCAATCAATTTGCATGTGTGCTGGAATTCAAACCAAGTTACGAGAATCGAGAATGCTTAGCTCACTACGCAAAGCACAAAACCTTGACTCATCAAGAGGCTTAGTGAAGATATCGGCTAGTTGCTTTTTCGGTGCTCACATGGAGAATTGCGATATCTCCTTTGAGTTCGTGGTCTCTCAAGAAGTGATCACGAATGTCTATGTGTTTTGTTCTAGAGTGTGCTACCGGGTTATTTGCGAGTTTGATGGCACTCTCGTTGTCACAAAGAAGAGGCATCTTTGTGAAATGACATCCGTAATCCTTTAAGGTCTGCTTCATCCAAAGTAGTTGAGCACAGCATGCACCGGCTGCAACATACTCGGCCTCGGCGGTGGAAAGGGCTACACAATTTTGCTTCTTAGAGCTCCAAGACACTAAGGACCGTCCAAGGAATTGACATGTCCCCGAAGTGCTTTTTTTTCGATCTACTTTGCAACCCGGCATAGTCGAATCCGAATAGCCAAGTAGATTGAACTTGGAACCCTTGGGATACCACAAGCCAAGGTTAGGAGTGAGGACTAAGTATCTCAAGATTCTCTTAATGACCACATTGTGACATTCCTTTGGATTGGCTTGAAAACGAGCACACATACACACACTAAGCATTATGTCCGGCCTAGATGCACAAAGGCAAAGCAAAGATCCAATCATGGAGCGATATACCTTCATGTCCACGGCTGGACCCTCCTCATCAAGATCAAGATGTCCATTACTTGGTATTGGAGTTTTGATTGGCTTTGCCTTAGCCATATCAAACTTCTTTAGCATGTCATGGGTGTACTTGGTTTGGCAAATGAATGTCCCTTCCTCCATTTGCTTGACTTGAAATCCGAGGAAGTACTTTAGCTCACCCATCATGGACATCTCAAATCTCTTGGTCATTGTCCTACTAAATTGCTCAACATACATATTGTTAGTGCTACCAAATATTATGTCATCGACATATATTTGACATACAAAGATATCATTGCTAACTTTATGAGTGAAGAGAGTAGGATCAGCTTTGCCTATTTCAAAGCCTTGATTGAGCAAGAATTCCTTAAGGCATTCATACCATGCTCTAGGTGCTTGCTTAAGCCCATAGAGTGCCTTTCGGAGCTTGTAGACGTGGTTGGGAAACATGGGGTCTTCAAAACTGGGTGGCTGCTCAACATACACTTTCTCTTGTAAAGGACCATTGAGGAAAGCACTCTTAACATCCATTTGGAACAGCTTAAAGTCATGATGGGCAGCAAAGGCTAGAAGAATGCGAATTGCTTCTAGTCTTGCCACCGGTGCATATGTCTCATCAAAGTCCAAGCCCTCTACTTGAGTGAAGCCTTGAGCAACCAATCTTGCCTTGTTTCTTGTCACCAACCCATCTTCATCTTGCTTGTTGCGAAAGACCCACTTGGTGCCAATGATGTTTGTCTAGGGTCTTTCCACCAAGTCCCATACTTGGTTTCTTTCAAAGTTGTTGAGCTCTTCTTGCATCGCCAACACCCAATCCGGATCCTTGAGAGCATCTTCTACTTTCTGCGGTTCCAAAGATGAAACAAACGAGTAATGTTGACAGAAGGCAGCTAGATGAGATCGAGTAGTAACTCCCTTTCGGAGACTCCCAAGGATGTTGTCAACGGGGTGATCCCGTTGAATTGTTTGTCGTAGTCGTGGGTGGTCAATGCCTTCTGCATGTTCTTCTTGATCTTCATCATATTCATCATCGCCTTCAAGAATTGGAGCGAGATCAAATGTCGAACGGTGATGCGGGTGGGATCATTCGCCGCTGAGGTAGGTGGGCGCCTTTGCCGCCAGCGTTTGTGCGCCATCACCGGCCTACTGGGCACTTCCAAAGGCGTCTTGCGCCGCACTTGGTCATCGAGTACATCGGTGAATCTTGTGCAAAGAACAACCGGTGGATCCTCCTCTCCATTAGCTTGATCTTCTTGAGGTCTTATGTCACCTATAGCCAATTGCTTGATTGCCTCACAAGGTGGATCCTCCTTTCCTACAACACTTTGATCAACTTGCTCTACTTGAGAGCCATTAGATTCATCAAATGTCACATCTATAGTGATTTCAACCCTACCGGAGGTTTGGTTGAAAACACGATAGGCATGCTCATTTGACCCATAACCAAGAAGAAAACCTTCATCAACTTTAGGTGCAAACTTAGAGGTTCGGGGCTTCTTGTTAAGAATGAAACATTTGCACCCAAACACCCTAAAGTATGACACCTTAGGCTTGTTACCGGTTAAGAGCTCATATGAAGTCTTCTTGAGTTTCTTGTGTAGGTAGAGGCGGTTGATGGCATGACAGGCGGTGTTGATGGCTTCACACCAAAAGATGTCCGAAGTCTAGTACTCATCAAGCATTGTCCTTGCCATCTCTATAAGTGTACGATTCTTCCTCTCTACTACACCATTTTGTTGAGGGGTATACGCAGCTGAAAACTCATGCTTGATGCCCTCTTCATCAAGGTACTCTTCAACTTGGGTGTTTTTGAATTCGGTCCCATTGTCACTTCTCACTTTCTTGACAAGTAGACCAAATTCTCTTTGTGCCCTCTTGATGAAGGTTTTCACCTTCTCTTGTACCTAACACTTATCAAAGACAAAGAAAACCCAAGTGAAGCGGGAGTAGTCATCAACAATAACAAGTCCATATTTGTTACCCCCGATGCTAAGGTAGGCCACCGGTCCAAAGAGATCCATGTGTATCAACTCCAGTGGTTGAGTAGTGGTCATCACACTCTTTGGTGGGTGAGGTGCACCTACTTGCTTTCCGGCTTGGCAAGGTCCACATATCCTGTCTTTATCAAAATCAACATTGGTTAGTCCAATGATGTGGTTGTCTTTTTCGTAGTTTGGCCAAGTTCCTCATGCCAACATGTGCTAGACGGCGATGCCATAACCAGCCCATGCTAGATTTTGCCATTAGACAGGTCTCAAGCTTAGCCTCACTTTTGTTGAAATCAACTAAGTAAAGCTTATTCTTGAGTTTGCCTGTAAAGACAACAGAGGAATCCTCCCTGCGAAAGACTTCCACACCAACATCCGTAAAGAGACAATTGTAGCCTTTCCCACATAATTGTGAGATCGACAGCAAATTGTATCCCAACGAATCAACATGTAAGACATCAGAAATATCATGTTCAGTTGTGATAGCAACTTTACCAAGACCGATCACGCCTCTTACATCATCATTTCCAAACCTTATGTTGTTCCTCTCATCATTGGTTTGGGAATATGATGAAAACATACTCCTTTCTCCGGTCATATGATTTGTGCGGCCATTTGTCAAGCACCCAACTTGACCCACCGGAGGAGTATGCCTGCAAAACAAGTTTAGTTCACAAGTTTAGGTCCCCTAAGATTCTTGGGACCTTTTACATTAGTCACAAGAACTTTGGGAACCCAAATAGAGGTGTTGCGATAAATCTTTCTGTCACTGCCCATGTACTTTGCATACACCTCCCCCTTGCTGTTTGCCTTCACTTTAAAGCAAGGATTGGAGTCTAACTTGCTTGTTTTTGCCTTTGATTGATAGGAGTGGCTCTTTGGAACAGCCCAGACAATGTTCTCTGACTTCTGGACCTTTTTCATAGCCTTTTGGACCATCTTCTTGGGTCTATTCTGAGCTGGAGCAGAGTAGGCGACCTTCCCTTTTCTTGGGGGCGCGGCACTGCCGCCCGTCCTCGCGGCACTGCCGCGTGTAGCAGACATTACAGCTCGGGTTGGCTTGTGTCCGACGCTCTGTGCAGGTCTCTCTGTACCTACTGTGCCTTTACTCAAGAATTTGACACATTCAACACCATTGATCAGCTTTTGACCATTGGTTTTGTTTCCATGCTTGTGTCCAAGTCCATCCTGGATTCTTGGGTTTCTCCCATCAATGTAGTTGGGCTTCTTTGGAGCCTCAACCTTTTTGCTCACAACTGGCTTGACAGTTTCACCTTCCTTTCTTACCAAAGCGGTGAGCCTAGTGATCTCTTTCTCTATTGCTTTCATGTTGGCAAGGTTAGTGGCATAAGCATTCATATCAACATTATAGTATTTTCCACAACCTCGACTAGTGGAGGGAGTAGAGGTATCCTTTGTGGCTGAGAGATGTGAGTTGCTCTCTCAAAGAATGCTATGTTTGGTTTCAAGCTCTTTGTGCTTGTCTTGCAAGTCACAATATTTCCCATTAAGGGCAACCATAGCCTTCTTTGTGAGAGCATGGTCTCCTTGCTCATTAGCTAGGCTTTTTTGCAAGGAGGCCACCTCAGTCCTCTCAGCTACAAGAGCATCCTTGTTATCAACATAGAGCTTTTCAAGTCTATCAAGTTGACTATCTCTAGTTGCTAACTCCGCTTGAGTACTCTCTAAATCCGCCATTAGTTGAGCAAGAAAGCCTCTAGTTTTGAGATCTAGGTTCTTGGTGAGTCTAACATATTCCTCATCATCACTAGATTCACTATCATCACTAGAGCTTTCACTAAGATCACTAGATTCATCACTAAGAGAAGGAGAAGGTTTGGGTGTGGGTTTTACCTTCCCATGCTTGGCCATAAGACAAACATGAGTGGAGTCATTTTTCTTCCTCATCCTCATCATTGGTCATGTTGTTGAAGAGCTTGGGTGTAGAGGTCTCTTGCATAGCAAATGTTGCAACATGAACTTCCTCTTCACTTGTCTCTTTTGTTGAGTCCCACTCATGGCCGATGTGAGCTTCACCCATGTTTCTTCCCTTTCTCTTGTAGTCTTGCTTCTTGTCTTTGCCATTGTCCTTCTTGTACTTGTTGTTCTTGTTCTCATAGGGACAATCGGCAACAAAGTGTTCGGTGCTACCACAGTTGAAGCATGTTCTCCTTTTCTTGTTTGGGAATCTTCTTTGCACCATTTTGTAGCCATTTGCTTTCATCCCTTCCCATACTTCTTCAAGAATAGGGCCATGTCATCTATCTTCTTGTAATCAGCCCCATCATCTTCATCATCACTTGAGGAAGAGGTTGCATCAATGTTTTCTTGCATCTTCTTTATTTTTTTTGTCTTGACTTGAAGATGCTTGCTTGCTGCCCTTGACCTTGTTGGAGGAGCTTGGCTTGCTTGTCTTGGTTGCCTTGAGAGCCACATCCTTGATCTTGATGCCTTCAAGCTTTGCTTGCAACTCTCCAAGCTTTCTTCTCTCATTAGCTTCCTCTCTTTGCATGTCATAGGTGAGCAGCCTACCAAGCACATCATTTGGAGTGAATTGCTCAAACTTCTTCTTGTCACGGATCAAGGTGACCACTATGTTATTTCTAGGTGTATATGCCTCAAGCATGATCTTGACAACGGTGTAGTCATCTAGATCCTCATCTCCAAATCTTCTAATCTTGCCAACTAGCACCATCAACCGATCAAACATTTCTTGGGCCCCTTCTCCCTCAAGGATCACGAATCGGTTGAGCTTGGCCTTCAACAAGTCTATCTTGGCTTTTCTCACTTTGTCTACACCTTCATGTGCAAGTACTAGAGTGTCCCAAATCTTCTTTGCTTCATTGACATTCATCACCCTATTGTACTCATTGCCTTCTAGAGCACTAAGGAGGATGCTTGTGGCTTGACCGTTGATGTGGGTAGCTGCTAGCTCTTCATTTATTGGTTCCTTGGGATTCACCGGTGGCTGAAATCCACTGCACACAACCTCCCAAAGACCGGGGTGAAGGGCGCTAAGATAAGCTCTCATCAAGTGCTTCCACTTGGCATAGTTGGTCCCATCGAAACGGGGCAACTTTCCCGCGGGCACATTGATAAAAGACTTCTTATCGCGGTTAGTCAAATAAGAAGAATAGTTGAAGGATATGGCGGCGAACTTCTTGTTGTTGACGCTGCCCTCATCCTTCTTCTTTTCTTTCTTCTTCTTCTTGTTGTAGGAGATGTCATTATCTCCATCGTCGGAGCTACTTGATAGCTCACTTGACTCGCTTCTTCTTCTTGTCTTTGCTTTTCTCTTGCTGCCCTTCTAGCAGCCCTTACCTCCACGAATCATTCTTCTTTGTTCTCTTCTTTGAAGCTTCTACGAGCTTGATGCTAGCTTGCTCTTCTAGCTTCTTCTTTTCTCGTTCTTGTCTTCTTGCGGTTCGTCTTGCTTTCCTTGCGGCTCTTCTCTCGGGATCGGTACCATCACCCTTGATGGTGCTCTCGCTAGTCGCATCGAGGGGAGAGCTCGCCGGCCGGGCCTCCACATCCTCCACGGGGATGGTGGCCTTGCCTCCTCTCTTCGATCTCTCCCGTGGCCCATCCATACTTCACGCGGTGAAGCGTATATGAAGTATCCTAGCTCTGATACCACTTGTAGGATCTGATGGAAGCCTAGAGGGGGGGGGGTGAATAGGCTGACCCCCTAAAATCGACCTGTTAAAACTTTCAAAGAAGTCGTCAAGATAAAGAGGAGGTGCGGCGTATAAGCACGGCCTGCCAAGGCGTCCTCAAGCGGCACTGCCACGGGTCACTTCCCAGAAGACCTCGGAATGAATCTGAGAGCTATGAACTTGATGCTCATGATTCACACTTGTTCCTGCACACAAATACTTCACAGGAAACTAACCAAAAATGACAGAAACCCTGCAACAAGGTAGATCGGGACGAAACCCTATCTCACAAGACAAAATATGCAAGAATGTAAAGAACACAAGTGACACAAGGATTTATCTCGTGGTTCACCGTCGCCACACAGGCTGGGTTACCTCCACGTTATTGAGGTTGCCACACAAGGCTTAGCTTGCCCACCGGCTTGCTTTTTCCCTCGTTCACAAGTCTAGGGAGTTAACCCTAGAGATGTGGGGTAATGTATTGATTTTGTGTGAGGTTACAAACCTCCCAAGGCTGCCACACGAAGGGGGCAAGCTCAAGGGCAACGCCTAGCCGTCTAGGAGCAAGCTCCAAGAGTAAAGAACCCTAGGGTTCCGGCCAAACGTGAACCAAATGCTCTTTTGAGTGGGGGAAGTAGTAGATCCGGTCTCCAATCGAAGTTTGCTGCCTTTTCCCTCAAGAATCCCTGGTGGGAAGTGAGAGATTGAGTGGGGAGCTCAAGGTGCTTCAATGGAGGTGAGAAAGAGAGCAAGAGGTGTCTCCTGGCTGTTCTGGTCGGGAGAAAGAGAGCGCTCGTTGGTTCGGTGGCAGGATCGAGGTGCAGTCTTTGAATACTTGTGCGTCTAATAGAGAATTGAGTAGGGACACATGCGTAATTTGGCCCGTTCATTGAGTTGCCCTCGAAAACATAGAATTGTGTTATTTCCGGGACAGAGGGAGTAACTAACATCCGGAAAACCAAAGAAACACGACAAGCAAAAGTAAGGAACGTTATGGTTTCGAGATAAGTAGTCCACATACTGGCCGGATTAACATTAAACTACATACAAAAACAATTAATTCATAGGTTCAAAATCAGTGTATAAACCCCGAGTGAGGAGTTGGTCTACTAAACTACTCCGTAGTACCAAATACGACTGAGATAAAAAGGCTATACCTGGCGGCTGGCGTGATGGGATTGTTTCGGTAGATAATATACGACGCCACGATTTGGCGGGGTAGGTTGGCTGGCCCATGCGCCCACACTAGTCGCTCAAGCCATAGGGATGCCATGATTGGCAGCTCTATCACATCAGTGTTGTGGCATATGGTGCAAGCAGCCTTTTTGTACCATATGTCACAAAAAATGCGCTTGGATTTGATACAACCGGTCTAATGCTTGGTTGTTGTATGAGCAGTCGCCTGCGAGATACTTTATGGGCATGTTTGCTACCCCAGAAGCTAGGTAGCCGGGCCCGCCGACTAGGCCACCCCCGCCAAAGCCCGGTTCAAGTCTTTGCAGTGACCCATGTTTGTTTCTCGGCCACCCAGAGCCAGGTTCAATTGAGCCTGTGTTTGATGCACCTCAATGTAGCCAGGCCTAGGTGCAACTGCCACCAATTGTCAGGGCGAGATCGTGTTTGATTCCCAGCCCGGCCAACAACCGCCACCAACAACCCCAACATAATTCAATTTCACGGGATGGCAAAGGAGTTGTATATTTCACCATCACATGCCTCAAACTACTAAAATGGTGAATTATGGAGTCATAGCTGCACTAATTTGCAAACCAGATTACAAGTTGCATAACTAAGATCAACAACAACCTTACCAGTCCTCATACAGTTACAAACAAATGACACATACAACACAAAGTAGCTCATCCATGGAGTAGTCATCACAGGCTCATGTTGTAACCAAAACAAATCAACAAAAACGAGAAAGAAAACCTGCAGCCTGATGGGTTAACCTGCGCTGGTGGAGCTTGCACCAGCAATGGATGCTCAAGAGAAGCCAAGTACTCAACATAGGAAGCTTCAACAGTTGCTCTGGTTCTAAACTTTTTGTGACAGTTTCGTGGATAACCACTTACCTGATCATTGCATTTTGCCCAGCTATCATAGACTCCAGGAACCTTGCCATGGTATCAACTAGGATGTGTGAATCATGTGCTGACCCCTCCCAACCAGCCAATACATAGATGATCTTGAGGTCAAAGTTGACAGCAACCATCACATTTTGTGTGGGGTTAGTTTTTCTACCTCTGAAGGCCTGCCGAATGCGCCTAAGAACCTTTGCAAGAACATGGGTGCCATCAATAGCACCGATGCAATCCTAAAAAATGTAATTGTGTGATAGAAGCCATCTGTGGGGACAAATTGTTAGGGCCGATGAACTCTACAAAAACTAAATTACCTTGAGATAGGGGTTCCATCTATCGATGTCCAGAATCTTTCTAGGAGTATCAGATGTTGGAGGCTTAATAAGCTCATTTCTCAGCTCACCCACAACATACAAAACCAGCTGGTGGAAGTGCCTATGCACTGTCTGAATGGACCTAGCAAAAGATTGGTGCACAACCCTAAATCTTTGGTTGTGTCCTACAATATGCAGGAATATAGCAACCTGCTCCGCAACCATACAACCACCGGTCTTTAGAATGAGCCCCCTAGTTGTAAACAGCTCACACAGAGCAAAAAAAAGGTGCTCTGGTCATCCTAATCATGGACAAACACTCCCTATCAGTGGAGTTGTAAATGGCTTGAAGAGTACGCTTCCTATGAGCTTCAACAGTGGACTTGAACCGGTAAAGCATAGGATTTGGTTCAGGTGGAGGGCTCCTAATCCTACCGGATACATAAAGCCACCATAACAGCAACCAAAGCAACAGTTTGCTTAGCCAAGACATCTCTTTGATGGGCAGGATCCATCTACATGCATCAACATAGAAGAACAAAATGAATTTATTGACCTGGTTGGCATCCATATGGATGTGCAAGAATGCATCAATACAAATATGTCACGTCTGCATAAACAAACGCCTCCCAGTGATAGTGGACATCATCATCGACCAAAGTAACCGAGCAAAACACAATGCGTACGCCGACAACCCATAGAAATTGGACACCATCATCGACCAACTAACAGAGGAGAACATAGCATACGCCGCAAACCCAAAACAACAATAGATTCCACACAAGATTAGGAAACCCTAATATCATCCAGAACCACAAGAAAAGGTGCATCGGGGGTGGTCGAAGGTGGAGGTTCGGACGGAGAAGGAGCAGATCAAGAGGAGAGGAAGAAGATCCGCACCACAGACCACCGAAACCGGAGGAAGAGGAAACAGATCCGCACCACCGCACCAACCGAATCGAGGAAGAAGAAGAAGATCCACACCTCCCGGAGTCCCAGCTCAAGCGGAAGCAGCCGCGAGCCCCGGCACCCACCGCATCCAAAGCCAAGGGAACGAGGAAGAAGGCCGCCGCATCTCAACGCCGCCTCACCGACACCGCACCACCGCCGCCGCTTTGCCGATTTCTCATGGGATTTGGGGAAGAACGAGTGGAAGCGGAGGAAGAGACCGCGGGAAGGAGGGGAGGACTTTATAGGCGGAGGATTTCGTGTGGGCGGAGGGCACGAAGCTTTCACCATTCCCGCGTGAGCTAGCAGCCGTTGCCGTTGAGGCGCCCAATTGAGCTTAAATCATTAAACTTGCTCAAAGACGGAGGTATTACTCCGTGCCTTGTGTGCTGATGCTGAGTCATCGAGTTGACGATTGGCCATTGCGCCCGTCTGTTCCGGATCATAGTCAACAGGGGTACTAGACTGGACTGACCAATGACCATTGGCCATTGAGCTGACCATTGACTAATGGCCACCCACAAGCCAATAATTGTAATTGCGGGCTTCCCGTTTGGTCTTTGGATGCGGCGCTGCGTCCCAGCCTTCTTCTTCGAAGCGTACTCCTACAAATCAAAACACGCATGCACCATCTTTTCTTCCCCAAAATCCCTTTTCTTGTGCAATCCACATTCCTACTCAGATTCCTCAATTATATACTCGGAACTCGGAAAGCGCGTGCCAGCAGCTGTAGCGGGGACGAGGTGAGACATCATCGACTCACTCCAGTGTCCAGTCCTCGCCGTTTGCCTTGTACGCGCGGGGTGCGCTGCTCGCTGGCCGTTACGTTGCCGCCCGCTGCTCGTGCTCGACGGTCGCTTCGGCCAAGGTATAGTTCTGTGCCGCCTGCCGTCGCCGCCATGTCCTTTTACTGCTTCCTGGTGTCAGCGTTTCTGCCTACGAGTTGTTCGACCAAATGCTCGAGGAGGAGAAAACAAAATTTTAGCAGCCTCAATAATTCTTTCCCTGTTTTGACATTTTACCTTCATCTTTTTGTAGTTTATACTTCTGCAACCTACTTTAATTTTTTAGTCTGAGAATTGAATCTTTATTCTGGCGGACAGAAACCCATGGTTCGAATGGAAGATGGATTGCATCCGATCCTCTTGCTGCTGCAAAGGGAGTATATGTGGATTTGAGGAAAGCATCCAAGTTACTTAACTTGCGTTCTTAATAAAGAGGAAAGGTTCTCCAACCATTAGGCGAGCTAGCCAAGGGAGAAAATCAAGCATAGAACGAAGAGGGGAAGAGATGGCCGGAACCATGGTGAGCGCTTCCACCGGTGCTATGAACTCCCTCCTTGGTAAACTCACCACACTTATGAGTGAAGAGTATGGCAAGCTGAAAGGGGTCCGTAAGGAGATGAAGTCTTTGGAGGAAGAATTCAGAAGCATCAAGGCCCTTCTTGAGAAGCTGGCAGATATGGATGACCTCGATGCTCCAGCCAAGGAGTGGAGGAACCAAGTGAGACATATGTCGTATGCGACATCGAAGACTGCATTGATGACTTCATACACAACTTTGAAAAGAATGATGCAACTAAAGGGTTGGTGAAGAAAACTGCTAGGCTTCTAAAGAAGTTGAGGGTGCGCCGTCAGATTGCTGGCAAGATCCAGGAGATCAAGAATCGTGTGGAAGAGGTGAGCAAACGGCGAATGAGGTACAAGCTTCGATGACTACACCTCCAAGCCTAGTTATGTGCCTGTTGATCCACGTGTATTGTCAATCTATGCGAGGCTGCTGGCCTTGTGGGTATGGATATCCCAACTGTTGAGCTTACTGCACTGCTCATGGGCGAAGAACAAGAGTTGACGGTGTCTTCTATTGTTGGATTTGGAGGCCTGGGCAAAACCACACTTGCTAATCAAGTTTACCGCAAGCTTGAAGGGAATTTTGAGTGCCGTGCATTCATAACAGTGTCTCAAAAACCTGACATACCGAAGCTTCTCAATAAAATACTAATACAAATTGGTGGCTCTGTCTCTCACACCAGCGAAGTTGGATGAACTTCTCAAGAAGATCTCAGAACAACTGCAGGATAAGAGGTATTAATTTGTTTTATGCATGGCACAAGGCACCTTTGTTTAGCACTGTCATAACATATTTGCTCTATGCAGCAAATGAACTGTTTTCATGCCTACCAAATATATTTTTAGTTCGCTAGTATAGTATTGGATACTTAGTATCTCATATATTAATAACAAAATGCGATTACTTAGATTGATGTTATCTTTTTTTGAGCCTTTTGTATAAATAAACGTATTATAATAATCATTACTAAGTAAAAAAATAACAAATGGAATTGTATGATCTCCTCTTTTAGCTTAACTTTGTAGGACTAGCCTTTTATAAGTCCTTCCATTTCTTCCTCTTAAGTTTTTTTCATGCTGCCTTTTGTTTGTTCTCCTTGTATGGTAATTGTAGATTTCACAGAAATATTGGCAGTGAGCAGCTGCATAATGCCAAAGAAATGCAAATGTCCGTGAACAGTGGAATGTGCCTACAGTGTTCAACACCTGTGGAAATCTAGAGTGCATGTTGATGCCAAATTTGCTACTTATTCGAGAGTTTAAATAAAAATGTATATAATAAAAGATTTAACTTAAAATTATGTTATTTTGAAGATTCAGTGTCATTTTCATCCCTCAACTGCCAGGGTGGTTTAATTTTGAACCTCAAATTTTATAACTCGAAATAATATATAATCTTATATTTCTTCAAATAGATATGGGAAGATCTTTTTCTAAGCAGACTTTACTATTTCCTAAATTCGTCTTATATAACCCCTGTTATTTTTAACAGGTATTTCATTGTGATTGATGATTTATGGGATTCATCAGCCTGGAAAGTTATCAAATGTGCTTTCCCAGCAAATAATTGTGGTAGCAGAGTACTGACAACTACAAGGATTTATTCTATTGCTTTTGCCTGTTGCTGTTATAGCCAACATTATGTTTATAACATGAGGCCACTTGGTGAGCATGACTCAAGAAAACTATTTTTTAGTAGAATATTTGGCTTTGATCTCAAAAAAAAAAAAAAAAAAAAAGTAGAATATTTGGCTCCAGTGGTGTTTGCCTTGATGTATTTGAAGAGTTTTCAGCTGATATTCTAAAAAGATGTGGTGGTTTGCCACTCGCCATTATCAGTGTAGCTAGTCTTCTAGCTGGTCAATCGAAGATGGCATGGGAGTATGTATGGAGCTCTCTGGGCTCCATATTTGATGGGAATCCTTGTCTAGAAGACATGAAGAGCGTACTGGATCTTAGCTACAGAAATCTTCCTCACCATCTTAAAACATGCTTGTTATATCTTGGTATGTATCCAGAGGACTCTATCATTAATAAGGATGATTTGGTGAGGCAATGGATAGCGAAGGCTTCGTGAGTAGAATCCATGGGCTAGATGAAGATGTTATTGCTGGAAGCTACTTCAATGAGTTAATGAATATGAGCATGATTCAACCTGTGAACACAGACTACAACGGTGAGGTGTTGTCGTGCAAAGTATATGATATAATGCTTGATCTAATCAGAGTCAAGTCTGCAGAAGAGAACTTCTTTGATATAATAGATGATCCTCAGGCCACAATGTTATCACACAAGAAGGTCCGTCGAGCCTCCATCCAATACAATGGTGCAGGGCAAGATGTGGCACTAACAACATTTAATGGATCACTCTGTCAGGTTCGATCTGTGGTGGCTCTCACAAGGGTTTTGCTACCATCATTTCAGGAGTGCAAGTATCTCCGAGTTCTATTAGTTGAATTTAAGGAAGCCCGGACACACAAAATGGATCTAACCAGTATTTGTGGATTATTTCTACTGAGATATTTAAAGATTGTAACTGATGGTGACTTAGAGCTTCCTAATCAATTTTGGGGTCTACAGTATTTGGATACTATGGTTCTAGAGAGCCCGATGAAATTATATATTCCATCAGATATTGTTCGCTTGTGCGGTTATTACATTTGATTGTTCCAGGTGGTATGGTTTTTCAGGATGGGATTGGCAGCTTGAAATTCCTGCGTACCCTTCAGGAGTTTGATTTCTCAAGAAGCTCGCTGGAAAGTTTTAAGTCTCTTGACAAGCTGACCAACTTAAGAGATCTTCAACTCTATTATGATCGTTTAGACATGGATGACATGACCATGGTGGCCTTGTACACTTTGCTTGAAGGACTTCCCCACTGCAGCAACCTCAAGAGCTTTGTTATCAACAGTCATATACGTTACTTTGATTGGCTTGGCAGATTGTCTGGTTTCCCGCGCCATATTCAACGGCTCCATCTTTGGGGTCTCTGGTTTCCCAGGATCCCCAAGTGGATAGCTCAGCTCCATGACCTCTACAACTTGGAGCTTGTAGTTTTTCGAAAAAAAAAAAAAAAAAAAAACTTGGAGCTTGTAGTACGAGAGGTGGTGCCCAAGGATGATGACATTGGTATTCTTGCAGCATTGCCCTCCCTTGTACACCTCTGGTTGGTGATCAAACAAGAACCAGAGGAAACAGTTGTCATTCCTAATACATCCGGCACTGCTGTGGCATTTCCAGCTCTCAAGCACCTCAAGTTTAGCTGTCCTAAACCGCTCCTAGCCTTGGAAGCAGGGGCTCTGCCCAGGCTCGAGAACCTTGAGCTGCGGTTGACTGTGGCGGGATGGGAAGAGGTTCTCAATTGGTTGGAACCTGCTGGCATCGAGCACTTGCCTGCTGGCCTTGAAAGGATATTTCTATACTGTCATGGCAACATTGCTGACAAAGCTTCATTCTCTTCACTGAAGAGCCTGTTTCACACGCACCATCCTGGTGTTGACTTGTGGTTGCCAAGCAGGATATAATGTTTATGGGTGAAGCAACCTGCAGGCATTGGCAGCAAGAAGAGTAAATTGCTCACGATGGCACTAGTGTTGGCTCAACCAGATGTCCTAGAGAGCTTTGATGTCTGTTGTGATAATTCGAGGGTGGTTAGTCTTGATGTGTGTAGATGCAAGAAAGAAAAAAAAAAAGCGGTGACATATGCATCTCAACATTTGAAGAGTGAAGAAACTATCCCACTTATGATCTTGACTTAGCTACAGTTGTACATGCTCTCAAGTTGTGCAGCATTTTTTTTTTTTGAAAAGAGTTTCATTAAACTCGGCTTTTAAGAAAGCCCGCACGGTACAGAAACATTACTGGGGATACCAGTTTACATGAAATCCAGAAACATAAATTCCAAATGAAAAAAAAGGCCTAAAGCTCTATTACATTTGTTGATACGAGCTTGATTGGTGTAAAAGCCTTCAGCCACTTCATGATCTTCTCCCTGACCTGGGCGATGCACTCTCTGTCTTCAGTCTTCAGCAAGATCTCCCACCACTGCATAAAGGAAATCGCCATGTATATGACATCAGTGGGTGAATTTGGGAATTTCTTTTCAATGGACATTTTGTTTCTATTGGTCCAAAGAGCCCAAGTCAGACTAGCAAACAAAAACATAATCAATCTTGTTGGCAGCAACCCTTTGCTACGCAAAACCAATTAACAGTAAACTCTTCTAAAGATCTGGGGGCCTCTAGTTGCCAAATATCTCTAATCATTTGCCAGACAAACTTAGCCACATGGCGCTTTTAAAGAAAACATGGTCCACAAATTCTAAGCCATCATCCAGACAACAATTTCCTGAACCTTTCCACCCTCTTTTCAATAATGATTGCTTTACTTGTAATTTGTTATTAAACATTTGCCACAAGAAGAATTTGATTTTGAAGGAACTTTGCATTTCCAAATAAACCCAGCCACCTTGCTTGGCATACCCCTGTCAGTTATAAATCTGTAAAGAGATTTTTGTAGTGTACTGTTTGGACTTATCTAGTTCCCAAATCACTTGGTCTTTCTCATTTGATAATGTGAATTCAGCTAACTCTGCTGTTAGCTCCAACCATCTATCAAATTCATCCTGAGAAAGAGATCTCCTAAAATTAATCTGCCATTCTTCATCTACCCAACACTCAGATATAGGCAATTAGGTTCCCTGGCTAGAATATATAGATCTTCATATGCCACAGCTAGAGGTACCTTCTTTTGCCCAACAATCTTGCCAAAACCGCGCATAACTCCCCATTCCGCAATTTGAAGCTACTTCCCCAATTAAAAAGATTTTTCACTCTATGGAGCCCCTTCCAGAACTGAGATCCTCTTGTTGGTTTTGAAGTGAAAAAAAGAAGAGTTTCTCATGTATTTTGCCTTAAGAATCCTGTACCATAAGGCATCAGGCTCTTTATGAATTTTCCAGATCCACTTTACCAACAAGCACTCATTCATAATTCTAGTATTAATAATCCCTAGACCCCCTTGGTCCTTAGGTCTGCTTACCATGTCTAATTTTACCATGTGATATTTGAATTTCTTATTAGCACCTTGCCAAATAAAACCGGACTGAGCACTGTCCATTTTATCATGAACTCCTCCTTGGAGGTTGTTGACCATAAAACTAGGGCTTCACACCAACACAGGGAGGGCCTTGAGCGCCCACGAAGATCGCGACGACCTTGTAAAATGCTTGAAAGCACCGAAAGCCGTGGCAGCCCAAAACCGATCTAGGGATCGGTAAGGGGCGCGTGGAAGCTTCGTGACGGCCGAGATGACCTTCAACGCACCTCGGGAAGACCCGCGGGAGGACGACGCGAGGGGTGCTCTAGGACCAGCGTGGCCGCCTAGAACGCCCGGCGAAGAACGCGGAGTTCGCCCGAACAGCCAGGATAGAGGGGTTGAGAGAAGAAGATGACCTACAAACGGGGACGGGGAGGTAGATTGGTTGTCGATTGGATGTAGATGGATCAAATCGGCCATGAACCTCTTTTTATATAGAGGAGGGTGGTCTTATCCTTTTAGGAAACCGTCCTTGGACGTTTCCAAGCATCAAAAACCGACCTAAACACGATTGGAAACAAATCGTTCGGATTCAGACGGACACGCCCTGCGTCGGGGTGGCCGGACCTTACGATCGTTTTGTGGGCCTTTCCCGTCGGCCGACGGTCCCGTCCGAATTTCGATAGAGTCTGCGGCTGCTCGCGACGCTGGGCCGGCCCGACCGGATCTTGGGACCGGACGCCGGACCGACCCATGGGTGCGTCCTACGATGGCCCGAAATTAGCCCACGGTTCCATCCACCGACCGGACTCGCGTGGGGTTGGACCGACTTTCGATCGGTTATTGTCCGGATCGGTTTAACGTAAGGTCCGCGAAACCGATCGTGGGGCGGCACGACGACCGGGGACGCTAGGATCGGGATTTAGACCGACGCCCGCCAAACAGTCCTGGCCAAGATTCCGAAGAGCCCTTTTCGAACCTCCTCGAGAATTTGACTAAGTCCGAAATTTTGCGGTGACTTGGACCTCCAAAATATGGCTAAGTCTGAATTTTACGATTGGGTTAGCTCTTCAAAAATATGGCTAAGTCCTGATTTTTACCGCGGACTTAGACCACGCCATTTTTGGGTGTCAACAGAGGTCATAGAAACCCATACGTAAGATAGGAATCTTTGCTCCAGGCAGGAGTTAGTCAGGGTCTGTCTTCTCCCTGAAGCAATGTGTTTTCCTTTCCAAGGATCTAACCTCTTCCCTACTTTATCCCAAAGGAAAGCAAATTTGTGTATCCCTAAGTGTTTATCACTCACAGAGATTCCTAAGTATTTTAAAGGAAGATCTCCTAACACACAATTCAACTTGTTGGCCATTTCAATTTTTTCAGATTGGTCCACCCCAAAAGCATACACCTCACTCTTGTGAAAGTTGATTTTAGGCTAGACATCCACTCAAAACAATATGCAATTGCAAGGGTTTAACATATATATTCAAACAATCTAAGTTGAATATGAGATTGCAAAGATGGTCTGAGTTAATTAAAGATTTATGACTTAAATTTATCACCCTGGAAAGGCCAATCTTTTAGGAGAAAATACAAAAAATAAATCCCGAAGTTAATTTTCATTTATCACGTGACACAAACCTGATCCATATTGACATGAAAAAGTTCAAAAAAATAAATAAATCAGAAGTTAATTTTCATTTACCATACTACCCAGATCCTGTTTGGTTGATGTCCAAAAGTTTGGTTGCTAAAATTTGAGCAAACCAAGATTTTAGCTGTTGCCAAAACTCGCCGACGTGTCATATTTGGCAGTTTTGTTTTCCAATATTTGGCATGTATATATTTGTGTTTTTTTTTTTGAGAGGAATGTATATTTTTGTTAGGAAACTACGCTTTGGGCCTAGAAACGCTGGCCCAGGCAAGTCTTCCGTTCGCCCTGCCTTTATCTCCCGTTCAGCCGCCCCGCGTGCGCAGTCTCTTCCTCTCGTGGCGAAGATTGGCCGGCCACCGCCGTCGCCGCCGCCGCCCTACGCCAGGTTTCCAAGCCTTCCTCTGAGTCGCTGGCAACGAGCACCCACCAGTTATGCCCACCCCTTGCTTCCCTTCCTGTCGTGCGAAATAAAGCACCCAACCCTAGCTTAAGCTATTTAGTTATTTCGGATCTCATCTAATTACAATTGTATACATGAATTATGCCTACTAACTTAGAATATTTTTTCAGAAATTATCTGGTGTCCATTTGTACACTGTCGTTTACTGGGTCTGCCGATGCCATGCCTGGTTTTAACTGGAATATATTAATTTAGGTACATAGGAAGGATATCAACTTCGTCCTACCAGTGTTGTATCGTATGAAGTGTCAGATCAACCACCATTTTTACATCATTTGATCAATTTGCTAGCTTTCATGTTCCTGTAATGATGGATCCATTGATACTCTATTTTTTTTTCCTTGTTGATGTTTTTTTCTGCCAAAAGTAACTAAGCATCATGTCGGAAAGAGGTCGCCTGCCAAGGCGATTGATTGATGAACGTAGGGGGTACCTTGAAGGCCTTCGAGTTGACGATCCCAGAGGTTATCCTGAAGTCCTTGTGGTTGGGGATCGTAGGGGCTACTCTGATATCCGCGTGGTTCAGGAACGTCGGGGCTATCCTGACCCCCGTCTGCTTGAGGAACGCAGGGGCTACCCTGGTGTTCGAATTGTTGATGATCATAGGGGCTATCGTGGCAGTCGTGGGCTTGATGAACGTAGGGCCTATCCTGAGATCCATGAAGGCCCACGCATGAGGGGAGCTCCTCACCCTCACCCAGCTGTCTTAGAGGATCAGCTTAAGTTACAGGAAGTTGAACTCCAGAGCCTTTTGGCAGATAACCGTGCTCTGGTTGAGGACCGTGAAGTGTTAAGCAACGAAATACAAGCTGGAAAAGATGAGCTCCGCCGCTTGAATGTGATCTTTGCAGACATTACCACTGACAAGGAAGCTTATATCAGTAAGCTTGTGGACAAGAGGAGGAAGCTTGAAGCTGAACTTAGAGCAAGTGAGCAATTGCATGATGAGATCAGGCAGCTTCGTGGTGAAATTGACAAGCTCTTTACTGCTAGGAAAGAACTATCTGCAGAGGCTGAATCTCTCATGGAGGAGCTGAACAGGGAACAGCCTGTTAAATATCACCTACCTGTGCTGAAAACAGAACTTGATGGTCTGAAACAGGAACTTAATCATGTGAGGTACTTCTGCAGTTTTGTTTGCTCCATTTGATTTTCTGGTGCATCAGTTAGTCTTTTTCATATTTATATGCTTGTACGGTAAGATCATTGATTTGTCTTCTGCAGGACTGCTTCGAACTAGAGCAGAAGGGCAATTTGGAGTTGCTGGAGCAAAGGAAAGCAATGGAGAAGAATATGCTTTCTATGGAACAAGAGATCAAACAGATGCAAGGCTTAATTAGCTAAATTTGAAGTTAGACCATGGGGAACAGGTATGTTGTTAGGATTAATTTCTTGACAATATACCGTAAATTTTCTTATCCTTGTTGCACACATCCCTCCTCATCGGCAGGAGGCTGTACTATTGTGGTAATCTGTTTGTTTGACGAACTTCTGAGCATATTTCTGTGTTGGACTATTACCATCACTATGCCATGGTTATAGGAGTAGGGCATCAGGTTATGGCTCTTTTTTTTGCTATTGTGGGCACAATAATTTTGTGCATATGACTGTATATGTTCTTGTTCTTGTCTAGGAGTCTTTACGTTTAATCAGTCTTCAGTTCTTCTTTCTTAAAATACTAACTACTGAGGTGTGAAATCTAGTTATAGAAGATCTAATGAAAAGCTACTCTAGCATACAAGTTACATAAGGTTGGTGTTTTTACAACCTGGATCATGTCCCCTTTTGGCATTGCAGATTTGCACTGGCTTTTGAAGTTGTTTTTCTAAATATCTATTTTGGCTATTATAACTCTTTGAAAACATTTATTTTGAAGCTACTGCCTGCATTTAGATCTTGCTGCAATTGGCAAGGTTGCAGAATAGCACAAAAGCGCTAAACAAATTTTCCCTAAACATGACCAACTGTTGTTTGTTGCTGTGTAAATTATATCACATTGAAAATGAGACAAATTATAAACACAATGATGTAATACATCCATATCCAAAAAATACTGTATGCAGCGTGAATGAGTATTAGTAGTTTAGTGCACCTTCATGCCTCATGACTTTGTAAACTACCACATTGGAAAATAGGAAAATGCTGTATCACAAGGCCTACATTTGTGGATAGTGGCTACTGATTTCTACTAATCTTATGGCAGAGGAGCCTTGTAAACTTTGAAATTAGATCTGTTAACTGATAAAGGATACATATGGTATATGTTTTAAATAATATACATTGAGGGATTTAGGTTCATATTCTTGGGCAGAAATACTCAGCTGTGTGCTTACTGAGCCCTGTTAGTTTGTTGATCCCACTGAATATGCCGTGTTATTTGTCAAAATGTATAGATGCAAGAATAGTCTTTTCTTTTTCCTATGTGTTGCGAACTATCTGTTGCTCTAAAATGTACCATAATATTTTTCGAAAACTCTAAAATGTACTATAATATGTGCATAGCTATTCTTTTATGCTGATCTTGATTTAGCATAACCTGAGACATGCAGAATCAATGACTGACAGTCTAATACTTTATACTTCCCATCACTGGCCTCGATTCTCGATATGGCTTACTCAACAATTAGTGTTGTTTAATGGGGCGACAAGAATGGTGAAATTGATGTATTAGCATGCCATAAACAGTGTTCGCTAGGCGCTAATCTGGAGTCGGACCAGCATCTAGCACGGAATAGGATTATGTAGGACTAGGCAGGGTGTGATCACCACTTTGGCAGGCTAGGTGGTTAGGCAAGATGCTGCTGCTTAGATAGACTAGGTGGATGCTTATTGAGAAAGTGTGATCACCCTATTCAACACTTTGCCTGTACTGAACTTGGGAATCTTCGTCATCAACAATGAATGCTTAAATCATTTAAAATTTAGCATGGACAGTGATTTTCTTCAAAATCAACTTCCTCAAACAGTATTTATCTTGTCAGTCTTTGATGTTTTTATACTTGTCATTTTATTTCCTTGTTATAAGGCAGAATTCTGTTAAAAAAAAAAAAGAAGATATAAGGCAGAATACTTAATACTATTAATTTTATGTAACATTTTAGGTGGACCATATGGGATGCAGATGGGGAATCCTGATGTGACCTTCACTAAGAACCCATATGAAGATAGCTACAATATCCATGTGGTATGATCTACTAAAAGATAGCATATGTGACACCATTAAATTCTTACCATGTTAACTATATGGATACTTATTTGATCTTCAACCTTCTGTCATGTTACCAGGGGTTTCTGAGAAAGGTCCTTTGCATCCACCTGAATCTGGTTCATGGGGGACATATGACAATAATCGCCTTCATTACCGCTAAGATCAGAACTTAATCATTGGAGAAAGAGTTACCTTCTAAGTTTTAATGGTCATAACATCTTTTACAGTACCTAAGGTTTATATATACCTGCTTGCTTTACAATTATGAGTTGTCATTTCTGAATACTTCTAATCATAATTTTCCCCATACTATCTTAAAGTATGGCTAATTTGTTGAGTTATTGATACCAAGATGTCCAGAGAGGGTCATACATGCCCCATGTGGCATAGATATCATGAAGTTAATATTAACTGTTGAATTGTTGGCAAAAATGGTTGCATCAGCAATAGACACATCAAATTATTACTATAAATTGTTTACAGTTCTGTGCACTTCATTCAATTTTAGTTTTAGACACAATATAAGATGTTATGAACTGTGAAAAGCTTGTACATTCACCAGCCTGAAGGGCAATATATGTTACATTGGAGAAGACTCAATAAGGTGAAAAAAACCTTTTACCTTAAGGCCCCTCCCCTTGTCAAATGCAAGGCATATATACAATAGTGTTGCATTTGGAGAGAGTATGACATTAAGCACACTAGACATAGACACAATCGACAGTGATAAACATTAAACAATACATCCAAATCCCACGACATGATTGTCTTGATTTGACATTGTGTAGATCTATTGTGTTTTTCTTTCACATTCCACTCAGTCATGTTAATAGCCAAAAGAAGTGGCAGAAACATAGAAACATCATGAGGTAGGGACCGTAGGGTGATGAAGGGCCTGTTTAGTAGAGCTCCTCCTGGTCCAGATTCTCATCAAGATCTCAGAAGCTGATTCTTCGAGAGAAGTGATTCTCTTACTAAGTTAATCTATGATTCTCTATGATAAACTATGCATATTCATGGTGTGAATCAGGAGAAGCTATTTTTTTAGCTCCTAGACACCTAGTTTGTTTTAGAGAATCACTTCACAGAATCAGCATAGAATCACATGTTGAGTCAAGGTGATGAAATGGGAGGAGGCACATGGCTCCGTATGAATCAAATGGAAGGGTCATGCTCGGGGTCCGAAAAACATGTAGAAGAGAACATCCTACACATGCAGGGTGTAGTGGTCCCAAGCCGATGTGGAAGGTGCTGATAGTGGAACCAACAGCAGAGAAGGGTTTTGTTGCAAGACATGTAAAGGAGGAAAGAAACACATGGCTTCCCTACACATCCAACATCCAACAAGAGGGTCACGCATGGGGATTGATGTACTCAAAGAAGAGATAGCATCGCATGTATAGAAGAGTGGTGATTGAGGACCAATGTGAAAGGTCTCGATGGCGGAACTAGCAACAAAGAAGAATGTTGTTGTAGCCATAAGCCATGTAATGAGACTCAAACAACTTGGTGATGGCAATTTGTTTTCTCTCTCGGCACAGAAACTCAAGGAGAGGACCAGCATAGTTGGATGGACGCTTGACTTCAACAAGACTTGGTTACAACACTAGGGCTAGGATACTAAGTAGGCGCTAGAAACAGCTACAAAAACAAGACAGCAGCAATTGCAAAACAATTAGCTCAATATGAAGCCCAACAGCACACCAACAGGCCCCAATGTTTCCCAACTATCGCACAACCAACAGAGGGTTGTTAAAGCAACACCTGGTTATGGAGTCTTGGGGCAACCTGGAGAAGGTGATGAGGTAGATGCCCTCACTTGTTGCATGTAGGGGGAGACTCCTCGGAGCTTGCCATCGCGGTATGGCCACCAGGCCAGTAGGGGGACTAACAACTCGGTGGAGAAGAGGTGGTGCAAGAGGCCAGGAGGAGTTAGGAGCTTGATGAAGCATGCAGGTCCATAGAGGCACGACGTTGCATAGGGTGCGAAAGCACGACATGACACAATGTTGAGGGGCTGTGGCAGGTTAGGTCCAAATGTGTGGAGGTGTGTGGATTGGCATGTGGATGGGGCAATTTCTGCATGGAGGAGCAGGTCGACACCGAAGATGGTTGATGTGGAGGGGTGGTTACCTTGATTTGAGGCTCAGGGGCCTGAATTAAGGTGGCGGCACTTGATCTATATCTCAAGGAAGATGGCTCCATGCATGGTGGTGAGCTTGCAGCAGCAGCCCCTGCTGGTACTTGCTATAATTGCACTATGGCTAAGTGGTTCCCTCCGTGGGGGCAAAGATTGCTCTTGCTCCTCTTGAGGGGAGTGAGGGGAGGCGATTCTGGAGCTATGCTTAGGATCAAAGAAGAACAACTAGGCTCTCTTACCATGTTATGAATTACAAAGCTTTGTGTATTCACACACCCCGATGAGCAATATATGTTACATTTTAGAGAAGACTCTAGAACAAGGCAAAAAAAAACCTTATCCTTGACACTAGAGAGCTGGATTATGTCAACTTGGATGGGTCATATGGTCCAAGAAACCTATATAAGTAAACAGATTATGAGTGAATTTGGAACACTGAGTTCGAGATGGTGAAATAATGTTGAACATTAAGCTTTATGTGGATAAGTTAATCACTTGAAGCTACATAGGCCCGCATTGTTGATCGCTTATTGAAACACATAGCTTCTCTAGGTCCAGCAACTATAGTTGAAGTTCACAAGAACTACCATCCCATATCTACTCCTTGCTTCGGATTACATTATGGATTAACTCTGAGCCCTTGTCTATATATGTGTTAATGATGGATGTGATCACAAGGGATTTATAAGGAAATATTCCTTTTTGTATTCCTTTTACTGATGCAGTGCTAGTTAATCAAAGTAGAACAAGAGTAAATAGGAAATTAGAGTTGTTGGTGAATGACTATAATCGAAAGGTTTGACCTAGCGAAATTACAATTGAGTATGAGGTGTGACTTTGTTGCTATTGGGGATGAGAAGATATACATTTGTTTTGAAGATTAGTATTCTCCGAGAAATGATGTTTGGTCATTCTTTAAACATTGGTACATAATACATATGGATCATTATTATGTTGTACTCCTGGAGGCGCCTCCAATTGATGATACTTCAAGTACTATGGTTGCACTTTACAAGCTCTTAGATTAGAATTTCCCCTCAATCATTAGAAAAGTTATGTTGTTTTTCATGGGATAAAGCATTGGATAGCACTAGAATTTGGCCTCTCTGATTTGATGATGGTAGAGGTTGCAAGGTTGTTCATCGTGAGGCACTTATTCACCTTTGCTTGAGTTGAGGACTTCATATAGGAAGAGCTGTTAATCAAGAGAAGAGGCTTCACAAGCAATGATCTGTCTTAATGTTCAAGTACTCTTTTTTTCATTAACTATGAAAGAGAGCTGCATGCCATTTCCTTAAGACAGAAGAAAAAAAATACATGAAGCGGCCGCGATGCACCAAAGACTACACTCATCCCCTATGGTTTGTAAAAGCTCTTGAAAACTTGGAGAAGCCCCTTCAAAAACACGAGAGTCCGATGTTTCCATACTTCTCAGGAAACAAGAATGGTGATGGAATACAAGCCCTTCCTCATCTCCTTTGGCACCCTTCTGATAGCCAACCTGCACCAGCTGGAGAAATTAGATGTTGGCGAAGGCGCAACAGCGACCAAGTTCAAATGTTGAAGAATTAAGGCCCAGATATGCTGTGTGAGAACACAAGAGATAAGAAAATGCTGGATTGTCTACCCGTCCTGATCACAGAATGGACAAGCGGCTGGGTGGGGCAGCCGTCACTTGGCTAAGGTGGTCTGCTGTCCAACATCGCTATGTGAAAGCCAGCCATATGAAAAATTTGCAGCACAGCGGAGCCCAACTTTCCAAATTCTTCTTCATGGAGAGGAACTGACATATCCCTCAAGAAACGCAGCATATGCAGATTCAATGCTGTATGTTCCAGATTGGGAGAATTTCCAACGATATTGATCCTGAACATCAGGTTGAAGAAAGACACCATCCACTTGATCCCAGATCAACAAATATTCAATGAGAATGTGTACTGCTAAGGCCCCTTTAATATCAGCCACCCAGCTTCTGTTATGGGCGCTTGGGCCACTCTCCGGCATTTAGCAACCCTTTTTGGAACCAACTGGATCAAATTTGGAGCCAACTCAGCAATGGGCGGCATTATCATTCAGCCACTGTTCTGACCAGAAGCGAGTAGATTCACCATTGGCAACCACATGATCCACAGCCACATCAAATAGAGCCTGTGCATTTCTTGGAATTTTTTTTTTCGGGAACATGCATTTCTTGGAACTTGAATTGGCAGTCAAGCCAAGGCCTTGTTTGGTCTATTTCCTGAGCACAAAACCACATGCAGTGCCCATCCAAAGGTCTCAAGATTCTGTATACCCAAATCACCAAATTCCAAAGGCATCTGAACCCTTTGCCAAGACACAAGACAGTAGAAGGATCGTTGTGCTTTCATGAAAGTGTCAAATGAAAGTTTATAGTGCAAAACTCTTTTTGATCAGGCTTTGAGATTGGAAAAGCAAAGTATTATTGTTACAATAGCAGCTGATGGAGGTTTGATGTGTTCTTCATGATCAAAGCACGTTGCATACTTGAATATAAGTTAGGTAGGTTCCAAATAAGTCATATAAGATGAACATGACTAGTGGATGCTAGTTATGGAAAGTGAGTGCTTCTGTAGCTTGGAATCGGTTAAGCAGTGAAGATCATTCCAAAGTATTTAAAATGAAGCGGCAAGTTGTTGATGCCTTATCGAATGAGGCAAGTAATTTCATTATCCAAGCAGAAGTTTTTCTGCATTTCTATTTCTACTCTTATAGCGCTCCTTAATTTGTCAGTCTGCAGCTCAATTTAGCTTAATTTTAGGAGTTTGTTAGCATCATTTTTATCTTATGGTGTCTCGAGCAATTCTAGAATCCAGAGACAATTCTTCTCAGGAGGTACAGTTTAATGCGCACAATTCATAATCATAGGATGAAATATGGTTAGAAGCCTGTGACTCTATAAGATGTCACAATATAGCTCTATGGCACTGTTCATTTATAATTGGAGTAGGAAACAATGCTTAATAGTTGTCTCTTATTCCAGTCCATTTGTTCTCCATTGGCTATCACACTTGAGATGTATGTACTGCCTTATCATAAGGAAAAAAATTTATTACATCATGAAATTTACCATCTTATTTTTGAAATATATTCAGCTACATGTTACTTTCATGAGATGCTGATAAAATAGTATTATGGACGAAGAATATACAAGTCTTATCATAGTTTAGTTAAGGGAAGTTTTACCAGATGCTGATAAAATATAAAAATAGCATTGTTGCTTTATATATAGTAATGTGTTGTATCTAGTTATCTACTAGAGAATTATTGAAGCCTTGGACCATGATCTTTATTTGCGTTTTCATCATTTTTCTGTATTTCTACCTTAGGTTTGCTATAGTTAAATGACTCAGATAGTAATTAACGCTATTGAGGCTATGCATTTTTCTTTGAATTTGCCACTCTGTCAAATCTAATTGTCATTTTCCTTAGACGTTTTTTTTTTTTTTGCGGTGATGTTGTGTCAGTCATTAGAAGTTGCCTTATCCTGAAGCTCCTAAAACAATAGATAGCAGCGAAAGTGCGAAACCATTACAAATTGCCTTAGCCTCATGCTCTGAAACACATTTGATAGCAGCAAAACCCAGTCATGTTATTTTATTAAACCAGATGGTGCTAGATATGCAACTTCCAGTGCACAATTGGGGGCATTGACACGAAGATTACTCATCTGGCATTCTGGCATATAGTTTTATTTTTGAGAAGAATGCCTATACGCAAGCTCATTTGATGTGTAATTTTTCTGCTTTGATATTCCAATGATTTGTGCATACTTTTGGTGAAAGTAATCCTGTGTGTCTAGGTAGTCTAGTTTCATATTATTTACTTTAGCTAAATTTCATCATCTCATAATAGGAGTGTAGGCTGATTATTTGGGTGATATTCTGCAATAATTAGGAGGCTATCACAGCCATGATTCTAGGCTTTATATGAGAGAAAAACAGAGAAGGCTAAGTCATTTTTCCAGCCACCAAACCCACTGTGTTGGTGTTTGTTTGTGCTTGTGTTAGAGTTACTGGGTATCCTGTTCTGGGCTATTTGACTTTCATCCTTCAAGTAGTTAGTTTTATTTATTTTAGTTCTGTTATTGATTCCATTTTACTTGTTTTTTGTTTGATGTGCTGAATCATAAGTGCTTGAACTACGGATTTATGCTTTTCTTTACTATTCTGCAGCTGTACATATGATTTTTTTTTCTTCTTCCTTAGGCACAAATGCCTAATTCTTTTGCTTTTTATCCTTGCAGGGTGAAATTCTTAGTTGGTCCTTGGCACCAGAAAAGAAGATTTGATTCGTGAGTTGAAAGGAGCAGTACTATAAGAAATGCTCATGCCAAAGGTTGTCTCAGATAACTTTCATGAACAACACTGGGGCTGTGCTTGCAGGGGCAGCGCCACACATGCAGATATGTGCGCAAGAAACTCAATAATAAAATGGTTTAGCGCCACGGCGCGCAAACGGCGGCAAAGTCCAGATGAAGGGTGGGTCAAGGTTAATGCTGATGTGGCCTTTGACGCGAGCACCTGCTCTGGGAGCGGTGGAGTGGTGATCCGTGACAACACTGGGGCTGTGCTTGCAGGGGCAGCGGCGGTGGTTTGATCATGTGCCAGATGCTCTGACCGCTGAAGCAATGGCGGCGAAGGAGGGACTAGAGCTGGCATTCGAGAACGGCTACGAGAGAGTCATTCTTGAAGTTGATTGCAATAGCTTGAAGATGCTTCTTACTGGAGATGACGGAATACGATCATCCATTAGAGGTCTGTGTTTTGATATTACAGAGCTAGGCAAGGTTTTCAGAGAGTTTAAAGTTGATGGGGTGCATAGGGAGGCTAATTCAGTAGCACATTGTTGTGCTACTAAGGTCTCTGTTGCATGTTTCAAAAAGCCCTCGAATGAGTTGAACAGAGTCATAATCCATGTGCTTGAAGCCAGAATGTTGTCCTGGAGTGTTGATCCTGTTGGTGTATGACATGCTTTTCAGAAGATGTGGGACTGCACTCATGGGTGTGTCATGGCAAAACAAAGATGCAGATCATAGGACCTGCCCATGGAACATGTTAGCAGCAAGCTCATCATGTATTGAATATATCATGTTTATGGTGCTTTGTTTTTTGCTGTGGTACCTTCACAAAGGTTCACCTGGAATTGAAGGTTTTTACTTTTTGTTATTGCCCATGTCCTTGTGTACAAGGTGTCAGCTAGTTGGAGGTTGAGGAAAAGTGCATCCACACAGTTGCCTAGCGAAAGGAAACCAAGGATTACTCAACGTCAGACTCGATTATCAGTCTCATTACTGTGGAAAATCAATTGTCGTCTTGAGCTGATATGCATCACAGTTTGCATGATTTGACTTTGGTCGGTATTTACCATGTGTCTGCAGATTCCCTACGCTGAATTGTTTTCTGAAGCCAACTGTGCAGTTTGTTTTCTGGACCATTGTTGCAAAAGGTATCGGAGAATGAGAATGCTAAGCTCAGTGTTTTCTTTTGTTCAACAACTGCCCTATAAGGCTGTTCTGAACTTGTGATGCTACATACCTTCAGTGTTCAGTCTGCATGCGCCTTAACATTTCAGAGTATTGGCTTGAGGAACAAACATCATTGACCTGTAGTTGTGCGGAACAGCCCATGCCCAATTCAAAATGATAGTGATTTTCTGAGGCTATGGCCTCTTGAATCATCCTCTGTTCACTATGACCATTTGCAATGGTTCCATATGGACCTACTGGATTTACATCCGATATGCTGGTGCACGAACTTCGCACAATCCAACATGCTGACACATGATCTTCGGAAAATTTGTGTTACCTCAGGTCACTTGACGTGCTGATATGTTGCATTTCTGGATTGTACTTTGGCAAGTTAGGCAATAATCACTTGCTATGCATATGACACATGAACATGGTGTTTGCCATTTTTTTTGGACGGTAGGGATTTCTGATAAGCCGCGACACTCGAACACCATCCATCGGACAGGCATGGGTGTGGTCACCTTGTCGGTACGTTGTGTGCAGAGTTTCAGCCCAGAATGATCGATGGGTTGGAAAAATAAGTTTTTATTTCCTTCTCCAAAGTATAGTTAAGTATGAATAATCTAATGTCAAATGCTAATTATCAAAAATATCGAGGCTGCTGCTGACCTATTACGATCTGACCATCGCCATGAAGTGTGTCTGCTTGTTGGTACGCTGCTAGCCACACTGAGAATGTGAAGTGCTAGCCGTGCTGTGGTGGCTGTCGTCTTGTCGCGTTTGTCTTGCTTGCTGCTTTGCCATAACGTCGCATTCTCTTTCTTGGGCAATTCTTTTCTTGTAGTAGTTTACGGTTCTAGGTTGCTGGGTTATGTTTCTGTCTTGTGAGAGAGTTGTTTTGATGGTTATAGGGGGTGAAATGGAATGAATGCAGATAGAATTCAAATATTTGTAGTCCGATATCAAAGACTGATACGGATATGGATTAAAAATTCAAGTGTTCTTGAACATAATTACAAAATGAGTAGTTCAGATTTGAATTAGATATTTACTCGATTTAGTTCAGATTTTAAAGCGGTAATGCTGCAAGAAGAGTACTTATTAGGCAATAGAGATTATTGAAGTAAGAGTGTACGGCACATGTAGCACATAAAAATAATGTATTCATCAATTTAAATGCTATTTGACAAGGGAATGTATAGTAATTATAGGATTAGGATCAACGGTTAATAGTTAATCCACATCGTCACTAATTTGCGGGTATGATCCGTGGCTTCAATCTTTTTTTTTTTTTTTTTTTTTTTTTTGTGAACACAATGGATTGCTTCTTTAGTACCTCTTATCCCATTCAGTCTTTAGATCAACCAAATGGTTTTAATGCTCCAAAAATCTTATACAAAACTATATGAGGTAATAATATTGTTGAGACATCGAATCCGGTACTTAAACTTTTCTCGGAGTGTCACCCCGGTCCATAAACTTGAAAAGTATGTCATTGTGGTGCCTAAACTCGTTTTGAGTCTCTAATCAGCCTGTTAAGGACACATGAGTACATGACACACACCATAATGCAAACAGGCCCTTGAACTTGATCTCACGGTCTTCTTATATCAAAGAAAAAGATCTCGCGTCGATTCAATTCGCGCTCCTCGCGACGGCCGCACGCCCGCTCGTCTTCCTCGCGACGGTGACGGCGTAACCTGGATTGATCTCGCGGCTGGCGGCGATCGAACCTGGCCTCCACCCTTCACGCGCGCCCGTGCCCATCAGCGATCTCCGTGACTGTGCAAGAAGACGATGCTTGCAGTCAGTAGTAGGGAAATTCTCATCGTCGTCGCCTAACCGGGCTTTTGCCGCTCCTTTTAGCCTCTGGAAGCTGTCTTGCCGCTCACTATCTGAGTTACTAGTTGTTGCAAGTGTTTGTCCCTGAAGTTGGTAGCGTGTTCGCTTCTTCGGCACTTGATCATTGTTGAAATGGGATGTTTAGCCTGCAGTTTGTACTTACCCCAAGCATCTATGATGCATGTTTTAATTCTCAGATCTCAGTAGATGACTGTTTTAAATCTCAGATCTCAGACAATAGATGATGGTGTTAATTGCTGAACTGAATTCATACTCTTTTGATTGATTGCATCTCTGTGCTCAGTCTGCGATTGAGACTTTTGAAGCTTGGGTCATCGATCTGAATGTTGTGCAGGCATGACTAGTCTGATATAAGAGTGCTGCTGTTATCTGGTCTAATTACCGGTTGTTGGTCTGCTGCTTTTTTAATGCATAGGGGCTTTCTGCTATACGCAGTTGATAGGGACGAATCGAGTTTAAAAGACCGTGATGACATGCTTTAAAAGTTCATGGACCGGGGTGACACCCCATGAAAAGTTTAAGGACCGGATTTTTATTTTACTCTTTTTTTATTTTATTTTTGTGAACACAATGGATTGCTTCTTAGTGCCTCTTATATATCCCATTCAATCTTTGGATCAACCAAATGGTTTTATTGCTCCAAAAATCTTATATAAAACTATATGAGGTAATAATATTGTTGAGACGTCATTAAACTTCTGAAAAGTCATTGAAAACCATGAGAAATGATATGACATATTTTTAGATTAATTATTTCCATTCTAAACTATTATCGTTTAGATATACTATATGTCTTTTGATGTACCCTTCGTGTTTGTATAACACGAGCAGCACTGTCATAAATATAGATAATAACTTATCGTCCATTCCGAAGCAGCTAACATGTGGCGACGGTGAAACTAATTGGATACAGATTACGACAAGCGTATTACATGCGGTTGACTGCGCTGTCGTGCCAAAGCGCATTACGAGCGTGCGTGGCCGTCATGGTGAGTGCGTGCGTGGGGGGGATTCTTGTAGGCAAACGACGTGAGAGTGAGAGAGAGATAGCATCACGCGCAACATCACATTTATTATTTTAGCCAAGTCCACAAACATTTTAGGACAATAGAGTAAGTGAAGCGCATTATTTGATTGATGGAAGCAGACTTACAAGTAGGATTGCAACGATATATAAAGAAAACCAAAGACATACACATGATAGCAACCTTCGCGACACATAGGGTGGACGCGAGGTCCTGCACATATACATAGAGAAAGTAGGAAATAAAAGACATAAACCAGACATGCATCGGGTAGCAACCTTCGCGGCACAGGCGAGAGATGGTGGACACGATGACGTCCAGTACACTAATAGACACCTAACTACCTTAAAACACACATGCATGCTGATGGGGGAGCGCTTCAGATAGAGGTGGCACACCTGCGACGGACGGGTCTAGGGCACCACTGCCCCAGCTGTAGTACGTAGGGCAGCTAGCACGACGACTTGGTTATTCATATTACTAGCATGGAACACAACCAAGACGGACGAGGAAGCATTCTCCTGGCCCGCACCACCTATCGTTCTTCCCCGGTACCATTGCTTGGTGATGACGAGCAAAAGAAGCTGGAACGCACACAGCTATACCCGTCTTTACAACCTGAAGATTATATATATATCATTCATGAACCATGTTGAATGAAATTGATGGCATGCATGCCGGATCATTGTTGTTATAAGCGTACACATCGCTCACCTTTGTTGTCGCTTGGAAGGCTAATAATGACGGTGCCGCCACTGGCATCATCGTCGCGCTGGAACGGGAAGAGGCGGCCAGCGTCAACGGTTGCTTGAAGCAGAAACACCACAAACATGGTGGTAACAATGCATCTCTTAGCCGAGGACATGGCTCCGGTCCTCATCATCTAGCTATCAGTGTCCTACTGTCCTTAGAGATGGTTTATATGTGTGTGTATCCGAGTGCTCTGAACCGTTGTGTGCTAGCATTGAGAGGCCCTCTCTCGTATTTATAGCCCCAATGCATGCAACATCTACTCTATCGGCAGCGACGACAAGGCTAGATCGACAAAGGATCTAGATTCGTGGCTAACGAAAATGTACGTGCTCTGCCAGATGGACACACACCATCAACAGAGAATGCAAATGTGCATGCAGATGATATCTAGTAGGTTGGTAGGTAGCTAGTAGTATTTGATGCATGAGCGTTAGTAGATGGCTAGGGTACGTACAAGGAGCCTCCCTCAATGATCCGTCGCTCTCTGCTTACTGCCAATGTGCTATATAGTCGATCGTCGATCTGCCTCATAGATGGCGTTGTGCATGCGAGCCAACGCTGCAAGCATACAAAGGCCACGACTGGCAATATGTTCGGTCAAGTGCCACATGGAAACCCACGTGTAGGAGTACACACGAATCTAATGCATCTCAACAATTGAAGAGTTATCCCACTTGTGATCTTGACTTAGCTACAGTTTTTCTTTTTCTGCCAAAAGGCACTAAGCAGGGGGTATGCAGTGTCAGAGATCAACCACCATTTTTACATCATTTGATCAATTTGCCAGCTTTCATGTTCCTGTAATGTTAGATCCATTAATACTCTTTCCTTGATGTTTTTTTCCTGCCAAAAGGCACTAAGCATCATGTCGGAAAGAGGTTGCCTGCCAAGGCTATCCTGATCCTGACCTTCGAATTATAGATGATCATAGGGGCTATCGTGGCAGTCGTGGATTTGACGAACGTAGGGATTATCCAGAGATCCATGAAGGCCCACGCATGAGGGGAGCTCCTCACCCTCACCCACTGTCTTAGAGGATGAGCTTAGGTTACAGGAAGTTGAACTCCAGAAGCTTTTGGCAGATAACCGTGCTCTGGTTGAGGACCGTGAAGTGTTAAGCAGCGAAATACAAGCTGGAAAAGATGAGCTCCTCCACTTGAACGTGATCTTTGCAGACATTACCACTGACAAAGGAAGCTTATATCAGTAAGCTTGTGGACAAGAGGAGGAAGCTTGTCAGCAACCTCCACACGGGCGGGCCTCCAAGACACGTCAAGCCCAGGAGAAGCGCTCGGGCCAAGAAGCCGAGCACCAAGGTCTCCGGTCCGGAGTGGGCCGGCCCAGCGAACGACAAGACCAAGGAACCCGAGGAGGGATAAATATGCATCGGCTCTGAGGAGTCTGTAACTTTTACCCAAAACTCGTCATATTACTTGTAATTTGAATTCGTAGCTACCTACTCCTTCCTCTCTACTTTCCCTTCTTCCCCCATTTCGGTCGGGTTGCTAGGGATCGCCGCCGCCGCATCGCTGATCCCTCTCGTATCAACTCCGCCGGTCCGCCACCGGCTGGAGCCGCATCCTCGCACTTCACTCGCCGTCGGAAGGCACGCGCTGAGCGATGGAGCCGAGCGATCAAAGCTTCTCGACTCCCCTCGACTCAAGTTCACGGAGATGATGCGCCGCTCCGATCGGATCGAGTCGGGTGGGACCCCAGGTTCGCGAGGAGAGGTCGGCGCGCCATGTCCGTCTCGCATCGGGGCAGCGCATCACGGCGCCGGAAGACAGCACCTCAGTCCCCCAAGCCTCCTAGATCGTCGCCACTTTCGAAGTCCGGAGCTGGCGAGGAGCAGACGCCCTCTCCGCTCTCGGGAGTGAGTCGCGGCATTATTCGGGCCTCTTCGAAGCGGCCGCTGCTCACGAGGTGAACGCGTCGGCTGATGGGCGCCGGTGCCATCGCCGAGTCTTGCTCCGCCCCCACCGCGGGCGGCGGAGCCAACCATTCGGGGGGGCGCGCGGCGTCGGCGACCGCCTCCGCGGGGCCGGAACTTCGGGGTTGATGACTGAGCTCATCCGCTTATCGGAGATGCGGGACGGCCCGGCGACGCTTGTCGGCCGCGACCGGAGCATGCACACACGGGGTGTTCGGCGACCGGCGTCCATGGGTCGAGGCATCTCGTTCGGCGTCGGTAGCGACATCGGTGGTGGTCTTCGCCGGCGTTGAAGTCCGCGATCCATCGCCTCCACATTTCGGGATCCACCATGGGTCTTGCCGACGGCGCCCTTAATCGGGCCCGTCCCATGGCGCACCATCGGCGCCTGCCACCGGCGCACATCGCCGCCCGGTGCCGTGCCCGAACCACCCAATCCGGGCACCCAGCGTTCGAGGGTATGGGTCGGTCCACGACCATAGCCCCCCCTCTTCCCCCCCGGTATGCCCCCACCTCCTTCTCCTCACCGCCCCCCTCTTGCTCCAATTCTGTTCCTAGATACCTACGATTCCAACCACCGCCAAAGCAATTGCCCAATTACATGCCCAATTCAACAGCACCTCTCCCATCTCACCCATACAGCCACCATATTCAAACCCAATCTTACCAAAAATCCTTACCAAAGAAGAAGTATACCCAACCTCGACCTCCCAAGCACTCACCCATCTCCCTATCCACCATATGGACAGCCTCTCTCCCATGATCTACAGCTCCCCCCACAAACCCGCCCTTCCCATCGGCACATTACCCAACCAGCTCCCCAAATCATATTTCAAATCCGGTAAACTCTCAACATTTGGGCCGTCTTCCTAAGCTGGATTTTCCAAAATTTGATGGAGAGGATGCTCGATTTTGGATTACGTGCCAAGAACTACTTTGACATGTACCATGTCGAGCCCAACATATGGATTCACGTAGCCACAATGCACTTCTCTGGAGCAGCCAAGCTGGCTTGATCCATCGAATCATCCCTAGCTTCCACAGACCGGCCTACTTTCTCAGACACTCATCCATGAGCGCTTCACCGCCGTGGACAGACGAGCTCCTCGTCCGTAAAATGTTCCATATCCGCATGACAGGATCGGCATCCGATTATGTCAATCGCTTCACCGAACTCGTAGACCAACTGAAATCCTACAACCCAAATCCCCGACATAACCTCTTTCATTCAGCGGTTCATTGATGGTTTGCGTGATGACATCCGAGCCATTCTCATGGTGGCTCGTCCTTCCACTCTAGATCTTTGCCTACACGCTTGCTTTGATACGAGGAAGAAGCGGCGGATTCCTCCAGCGCAAGGATGTCGGGCGTTTGGACTTGATGGTGGTTTCCCTCGTTTGCGGGGCCGGTCACCTCGGGCCCTTCCTCCCCCGAGCGGGCGCCAGCGACAAGCCCTCCGCCGATGACAAGAGCCTCAAGTCTACATCAACTGATGATAAGTTGGCCACTCAAGAGCTATCGGCGTGCACGTGGCCTCTGTATTCGTTGCGGCGATAAGTGGGCACCAGGTCACAGGTGTGCTCCGCAACCCCAGCTCCACGCTCTGCAAGAAGTGTGGGAGCTTTTCCAAGATGACTTCGAGGTTGCACCCGAGGAAGAACAAATTGAGGAACCCTGAACAAGAACAGACTACCCCAGCTCAGTTATTCTCCCGATCGCCGCAAATCTCTCGGCAAGTCGGGGTATTATGACTATGCAGTTTCTGGGTTCATTGGCAGGCGATTCAGTGCTCATTCTTATTGATTCTGGCAGTTCGCACTCTTTTATCGCGATACCGCCGACAAGATTCCGGGAAAGCAACAACTCCCAGACCCAATGCCAGTTCGTGTTGCCAACGGCGAAATTGTCTTCTGCAATGCTGAGCTTCCAAATGTGGAGTGGTGCTTTGTGGGGTTACACCTTCCATTCCACATTCCGAATTCTTCAGCTGGGTACCTATGACCCGATTCTTGGCATGGATTGGTTAGCTGCCTTTTCTCCTATGAAAGTCGGTTGGAACAACAAGTGGATGGCAATTCCTTATGGTCGTGGCCTTTGCATTGTTGAAGGGTGTCTCGGGTTCGGATTCGAGAGGATGCTCGATATCCGGTTTTTCAAGATAACTTCGGTGACAACTTCGCCTGAGCAAATTCAGTCCACCGCCGTGCATACCGTACATTTGTTGGGCGAAGTTCTCTGTACTCTTTGCTGAACCCACAAAGACTTCCACCGTGTAGGGATTTGTGACCATACAATTCCTCTCATACCGGGGAGCCCAACTTTGTCTCCATCAGTACCGCTATTCGCCAAAACTCAAGATAGAAATTGAAGATCAAGTTTCTGAGTTACTTAAAACTGGCATGATCAGCCCGAGCAAGAGCCCGTTCTCTTCCCCTGTCCTCCTTGTTAAGAAAAAGGACAACACTTGGCGAATGTGCGTGGACTATCGTATGCTCAATGCACTAACAGTTAAAAGTAAGTTTCCAATCCCTGTCATCGACGAGCTATTAGATGAATTGGTAGGAGCTCGGTATTTCTCCAGTATTGATCTCAGAGCAGGGTTCAATCAGATAAGAATGGCACCAGGGGAAGAGTATAAGACAACTTTTATGACACATTGGGGCCAATTCGAGTACAACGTTATGTCTTTCGGCCTCACGGGCGCTCCAAATTCCTTTCAGGGGGCCATGAATTCAACACTTAAGCCATTACTGTGGATCCGTGTCATAGTGTTCTTCGATGACATATTGGTTTTCTGACTCTTCTCTGTAGAGCATGTTACCCACCTACGTCCGTCTTTGAACTCTTGGCCAAGGATCGGTGGCTTGTCAAACAAAGCAAATGCCGTTTTGCGCAAACATCCATCGCCTACCTCGGCCATGTCATCGGGTCAAGAGGGTGTCGCGACCGACCCTTCCAAACTAGAAGCAAGTACAATCTTGGCCTCGAACCCGCGATGTCAAACGGCTAAGAAGCTTCTTGGGGCTCGCAGGGGTATTATCGCAAGTTCGTCTGCCACTTTGAACCGATTGCTCGACCCTTGTACGACTTGTTGAAGAAGGGATCTCTCTTTGTGTGGACTCCATCTCACTCCTCTACATTCGAAGCTCTCAAGCAGTCCCTGCTGTCAGCGCCAGTCCTTGCCCTGCCGGATTTTTCAAAACCCTTCCCGGCGGGGCGGATGCTAGCGATTCGGTGTCGGTATTTGTCCTTCTTCCGGGATGGCCACCCCTTGGCCTTTGTCACCGGTCTCTGGTCCCTCGCCACGTGGCTTATCAACATATGACAAAGAATTTCTGGCAATCGTGGTGGCTATTGACCAGTGGCGGTCTTATTTGCAACACAGTGAGTTCGTCATCTTCACAGATCAGCGTAGTCTCATACATATCACTGATCAGCGCTTGCACACCCCATGGCAACTCAAAATGTACACAAAACTTGCCGGGCTACAGTACAAGGTCATCTACAAACCTGGTATTAACAACAAAGCTGCAGATGCTCTATCAAGACATCCTTCTGCCCCAGCCCAACTGAATGCTATCTCCTCTATTACTCCTCGCTTGGATGCCGGACTTGACATCGTTACAATCCGATTCGACACCTCTTCACTCCCGCAGCGGCCGGGGTCGGCCCTACTTCAAGGCGTCCTCCTTTCACTCTGACTGGGGGAGTCATACGATACAAGGGGTGCATCTGGCTAGGCACCAACCGGGACATACAGAACCGAGTTATGACAGCTCTACATTGCAGTGCCATCGGTGGCCATTCTGGATTCCCTGTAACCTATGCAAGAATCAAGAAGCTCTTTGCCTGGAAGTTTATGAAATCAGATATCAAACACTTTGTTGCTCATTGCTCTATTTGCCTCCAGGCCAAGCCGGACAGAGTGAAGTACCCAGGTCTGCTCTCACCTCTGCCCGTCCCTACTCATTCCTGGCAAGTTCTTAGCATGGATTTCATTGCGGGCCTGCCAACATCTAGGACAGCCAACTGCATTCTAGTTGTGGTGGACATGTTCAGCAAATACACTCATTTCTTGCCACTGCATCACCCTTACACTGCTGAAACAGTTGCTCAAGTGTTCCTGGACAATGTTTACAAGCTACACGACTTACCAGCCCGTATTATCTCTGATCGTGATGCCATTTCACAAGCAACTTCTGGAACGAACTCTTTCGCTTGGCCAAAGTAACATTATGCTTGAGCTCTTCTTATCATCCAGAATCCGATGGGCAAACGGAGCGAGTGAACCAATGTCTAGAAACATTCCTCCGCTGCTTTGTCCACTCATGCCCCAAGCAATGGCTCAAATGGTTATCCTTGGCAGAATTTTGGTACAATACCAGCCGCCACTCATCATTGGGCACTTCCCCATTTGAGGTACTCTATGGTCATCCCCCAATTCATTTTGGTATTTCTGATGAGGTTGTCTCCCCTGTCCCTGAGGTGTCTTCAAAGTTGGCCGAGCGCCAGACCATGTTGGCAGCCATCAGACAGCACTTGCTTCGCGCTCAGCAACGGGTCAAGCACCAGGCAGACAAGAACAGAACCGATCGTTCATTCAACATTGGTGACAAGGTCTTCTTACGCCTTCAACCCTATGTTCAGTCCTCCTTGGCGCCACGCTCCCATCAGAAATTGTGCTTCAAATTCTTCGGTCCGTTCAAGATCATTGACAAGATTGGGACCGTCGCATACAAGCTCCAGCTACCTCCTTCTTCGCTTATTCATCCGAGTGTTCCATGTCTCCCTCCTGAAGGCCGCTCCGCCAGCCAATGAGCAGGTATGCCCTGTGCTCCCCCGCCCTGACCATGCTATGCAAGTTCCAGAGGCGGTCCTCCAACGCCGTCTACATCAGCGCGGCGCTCGCACAGTCCAGCAGCTCCTCATCAAATGGTCCGACATGGACTCGGACCTGGCAACCTGGGAGGATGAAGACTCAATCAAGCAAAGGTTCCGGCAGCACCGGCTTGGGGTCAAGCCGTCGCCCAAGGGGGGAGGGGTGTCGGCAACCTCCACACGGGCGGGCCTCCAAGACACGTCAAGCCCGGGAGAAGCGCTCGGGCCAAGAAGCCCGAGCACCAAGGTCTCCGGTCCGGGTGGGCCGCCCCAATGAACGACAAGACCAAGGAACCCGAGGAGGGATAAATATGCATCGGCTCGAGGAGTCTGTAACTTTTACCCAAAACTCGTCATATTACTTGTAATTTGAATTCGTAGCTACCTACTCCTTCCTCTCTACTTTCCCTTCTTCCCCAATTCGGTCGGGTTGCTAGGGATCGCCGCCGCATCGCGCGGGATCCTCACAAAGCTTGAAGCTGAACTTAGAACAAGTGAGCAATTGCATGATGAGATCAGGCAGCTTCGTGGTGAAATTGACAAGCTCTTTACTGCTAGGAAAGAACTATCTGCAGAGGCTGAATCTCTCATGGAGGAGCTGAACAGGGAACAGCCCGTTAAATATCACCTACCTGTGCTGAAAACAGAACTTGATGGTCTGAAACAGGAACTTAATCATGTGAGGTACTTCTGCAGTTTTGTTTGCTCCATTTGATTTTCCGGTGCATCAGTTAGTCTTTTTTCATATTTATATGCTTGTACTGTAAGATCATTGATTTGTCTTCTGCAGGACTGCTTCCGAACTAGAGCAGAAGGGCAATTTGGAGTTGCTGGAGCAAAGGAAAGCAATGGAGAAGAATATGCTTTCTATGGAACAAGAGATCAAACAGATGCAAGGCGAATTAGCTAAATTTGAAGTTAGACCATGGGGAACAGGTATGTTGTTAGGATTAATTTCTTGACAATATACCGTAAATTTTCTTATCCTTGTTGCACACATCCCTCCTCATCGGCAGGAGGCTGTACTATTGTGGTAATCTGTTTGTTTGACGAACTTCTGTGCATATTTCTATGTTGGACTATTACCATCACTATGCCATGGTTATAGGAGTAGGGCATCAGGTTATGGCTCTTTTTTTTTTTTTGCTATTGTGGGCACAATAATTTTGTGCATATGACTGTATATGTTCTTGTTCTTGTCTAGGAGTCTTTACGTTTAATCAGTCTTCAGTTCTTCTTTCTTAAAATACTAACTACTGAGGTGTGAAATCTAGTTATAGAAGATCTAATGAAAAGCTACTCTAGAGCATACAAGTTACATAAGGTTGGTGTTTACAACCTGGATCATGTCCCCTTTTGGCATTGCAGATTTGCACTGGCTTTTGAAGTTGTTTTTCTAAATATCTATTTTGGCTATTATAACTCTTTGAAAACATTTATTTTGAAGCTACTGCCTGCATTTAGATCTTGCTGCAATTGGCAAGGTTGCAGAATAGCACAAAAGCGCAAAACAAATTTTCCCTAAACATGATCAACTGTTGTTTGTTGCTGTGTAAATTATATCACATTGAAAATGAGACAAATTATAAACACAATGATGTAATACATCCATATCCAAAAACACTGTATGCAGCCTGAATGAGTATTAGTAGTTTAGTGCACCTTCATGCCTTATGACTTTGTAAACTACCACATTGGAAAATAGGAAAATGCTGTATCACAAGGCCTACATTTGTGGATAGTGGCTACTGACTTCTACTAATCTTATGGCAGAGGAGCCTTGTAAACTTTGAAATTAGATCTGTTAACTGATAAAGGATACATATGGTATATGTTTTAAATAATATACATTGAGGGATTTAGGTTCATATTCTTGGGCAGAAATACTCAGCTATGTGCTTACTGAGCCCTGTTAGTTTGCTGATCCCACTGAATATGCCGTGTTATTTGTCAAAATGTATAGATGCAAGAATAGTCTTTTCTTTTTCCTATGTGTTTGCGAACTATCTGTTGCTCTAAAATGTACTATAATATTTTTTCCGAAAACTCTAAAATGTACTATAATATGTGCATAGCTATTCTTTTATGCTGATCTTGATTTAGCATAACCTGAGACATGCAGAATCAATGACTGACAGTCTAATACTTTATACTTCCCATCACTGGCCTCGATTCTCGATATGGCTTACTCAACAATTAGTGTTGTTTAATGGGGCGACAAGAATGGTTAAATTGATGTATTAGCATGCCATAAACAGTGTTCCGCTAGGCGCTAATCTGGAGTCGGACCAGCATCTAGCACGGAATAGGATTATGTAGGACTAGGCAGGGTGTGATCACCACTTTGGCAGGCTAGGTGGTTAGGCAAGATGCTGCTGCTTAGATAGACTAGGTGGATGCTTATTGAGAAAGTGTGATCACCCTATTCAACACTTTGCCTGTACTGAACTTGGGAATCTTCGTCATCAACAATGAATGCTTAAATCATTTAAAATTTAGCATGGACAGTGATTTTCTTCAAAATCAACTTCCTCAAACAGTATTTATCTTGTCAGTCTTTGATGTTTTATACTTGTCATTTTTTATTTCCTTGATATAAGGCAGAATTCTGTTCGCAAAAAAAAAAGAAAGATATAAGGCAGAATACTTATACTATTAATTTTATGTAACATTTTAGGTGGACCATATGGGATGCAGATGGGGAATCCTGATGTGACCTTCACTAAGAACCCATATGAAGATAGCTACAATATCCATGTGGTATGATCTACTAAAAAGATAGCATATGCGACACCATTAAATTCTTACCATGTTAACTATATGGATACTTATTTGATCTTCAACCTTCTGTCATGTTACCAGGGGTTTCTGAGAAAGGTCCTTTGCATCCACCTGAATCTGGTTCACGGGGACATATGACAATAATCGCCTTCATTACCGCTAAGATCAGAACTTAATCATTGGAGAAAGAGTTACCTTCTAAGTTTTAATGGTCATAACATCTTTTACAGTACCTAAGGTTTATATACCTGCTTGCTTTACAATTATGAGTTGTCATTTCTGAATACTTCTAATCATAATTTTCCCCATACTATCTTAAAGTATGGCTAATTTGTTGAGTTATTGATACCAAGATGTCCAGAGAGGGTCATACATGTCCCATGTGGCATAGATACCGTGAAGTTAATATTAACTATTGAATTGTTGGCAAAAATGGTTGCATCAGCAATAGACACATCAAATTATTACTATAAATTGTTTACAGTTCTGTGCACTTCATTCAATTTTAGTTTTAGACACAATATAAGATGTTATGAACTGTGAAAAGCTTGTACATTCACCAGCCTGAAGGGCAATATATGTTACATTGGAGAGAAGACTCAATAAGGTGAAAAAACCTTTTACCTTAAGGCCCCTCCCCCTTGTCAAATGCAAGGCATATATACAATAGTGTTGCATTTGGAGAGAGTATGACATTAAGCACACTAGACATAGACACAATACGACAGTGATAAACATTAAACAATACATCCAAATCCCACGACATGATCGTCTTGATTTGACATTGTGTAGATCTATTGTGTTTTTCTTTCACATTCCACTCAGTAATGTTAATAGCCAAAAGAAGTGGTAGAAACATAGAAACATGATGAGGTAGGGACCGTAGGGTGATGAAGGGCCTGTTTGGTAGAGCTCCTCCTGGTCCAGATTCTCATCAAGATCTCGAAGCTGATTCTTCGAGAGAAGTGATTCTCTTACTAAGTTAATCTATGATTCTCTATGATAAACTATGCATATTCATGGTGTGAATCAGGAGAAGCTATTTTTTAGCTCCTAGACACCTAGTTTGTTTTAGAGAATCACTTCACGAGAATCAGCATAGAATCACATGTTGAGTCAAGGTGATGAAATGGGAGGAGGCACATGGCTCGTATGAATCAAATGGAAGGGTCATGCTCGGGGTCCGAAAAACATGTAGAAGAGAACATCCTACACATGCAGGGTGTAGTGGTCCCAAGCCGATGTGGAAGGTGCTGATAGTGGAACCAACAGCAGAGAAGGGTTTTGTTGCAAGACATGTAAAGGAGGAAAGAAACACATGGCTTCCCTACACATCCAACATCCAACAAGAGGGTCACGCATGGGGATTGATGTACTCAAAGAAGAGATGGCATCGCATGTATAGAAGAGTGGTGGTCGAGGACCAATGTGAAAGGTCTCGATAGCGGAACTAGCAACAAAGAAGAATGTTGTTGTAGCCATAAGCCATGTAATGAGACTCAAACAACTTGGTGATGGCAATTTGTTTTCTCTCTCGGCACAGAAACTCAAGGAGAGGACCAGCATAGTTGGATGGACGCAATGACTTCAACAAGACTTGGTTACAACACTAGGGCTAGGATACTAAGTAGGCGCTAGAAACAGCTACAAAAACAAGCCAGCAGCAATTGCAAAACAATTAGCTCAATATGAAGCCCAACAGCACACCAACAGGCCCCAATGTTTCCCAACTATCGCACAACCAACAGAGGGTTGTTAAAGCAACACCTAGTTATTGAGTCTTGGGGCAACCTGGAGAAGGTGATGAGGTAGATGCCCTCACTTGTTGCATGTAGGGAGACTCCTCGAGCTTGCCATCGCGGTATGGCCACCTGGCCAGTAGGGGACTAACAACTCCTTGGAGAAGAGGTGGTGCAAGAGGCCAGGAGGAGTTAGGAGCTTGATGAAGCATGTAGGGCCATAGAGGCACGACATTGCATAGGGTGCGAAAGCACGACATGACACAATGTTGAGGGGCTGTGGCAGGTTAGGTCCAAATGTGTGGAGGTGTGTGGATTGGCATGTTGATGGGGCGATTTCTGCATGGAGGAGCAGGTCGACACCGAAGATAGTTGATGTGGAGGGGTGGTTACCTTGATTTGAGGCTCAGGGGCCTAAATTAAGGTGGCGGCACTTGATCTATATCTCAAGGAAGATGGCTCCATGCATGGTGGTGAGCTTGCAGCAGCAGCCCCTGCTGGTACTCGCTATAATTGCACTATGGCTAAGTGGTTCCCTCCCGTAGGGCAAAGATTGCTCTTGCTCCTCTTGAGGGGAGTGAGGGGAGGCGATTCTGGAGCTATGCTTAGGATCAAAGAAGAACAACTAGGCTCTCTTACCATGTTATGAATTACAAAGCTTTGTGTATTCACACGCCCGATGAGCAATATATGTTACATTTTATAGAAGACTCTAGAACAAGGCAAAAAAACCTTATCCTTGACACTAGAGAGCTGGATTATGTCAACTTGGATGGGTCATATGGTCCAAGAAACCTATATAAGTAAACAGATACCACACCTTTGAATTCAACTGGGATTATGAGTGAATTTGGAACACGAGTTCGAGATGGTGAAATAATGTTGAACATTAAGCTTTATGTGGATAAGTTAGTCACTTGAAGCTACATAGGCCCACATTGTTGATCGCTTATTGAAACACATAGCTTCTCTAGGTCCAGCAACTATAGTTGAAGTTCACAAGAACTACCATTTTTCAAATTGCAAAGTGCCCATATCTACTCCTTGCTTCGGATTACATTATGGATCAACTCTGAGCCCTTGTCTATATATGTGTTAATGATGGATGTGATCACAAGGGATGTATAAGGAAATATTCCTTTTTGTATTCCTTTTACTGATGCAGTGCTAGTTAATCAAAGTAGAACAAGAGTAAATAGGAAATTAGAGTTGTGGTGAATGACTATAATCGAAAGGTTTGACTTAGCGAAATTACAATTGAGTATGAGGTGTGACTTTGTTGCTATTGGGGATGAGAAGATATACATTTGTTTTGAAGATTAGTATTCTCCGAGAAATGATGTTTGGTCATTCTTTAAACATTGGTACATATGGATCATTATTATGTTGTACTCCTGGAGGCGCCTCCAATTGGTGATACTTCAAGTACTATGGTTGCACTTTACAAGCTCTTAGATTAAAATTTCCCCTCAATCATTAGAAAAATTATGTTGTTTTTCATGGGATAAAGCATTGGATAGCACTAGAATTTGGCCTCTCTGATTTGATGATGGTAGAGGTTGCAAGGTTGTTCATCGTGAGGCACTTATTCACCTTTGCTTGAGTTGAGGACTTCATATAGGAAGAGCTGTTAATCAAGAGAAGAGGCTTCACAAGCAATGATCTGTCTTAATGTTCAAGTACTCTTTTTTTCATTAACTATGCAAGAGAGATTCATGCCATTTCCTTAAGATAGAAGAAAAAAAATACATGAAGCGGCCGCGATGCACCAAAGACTACACTCACCCCCTATGGTTTGTAAAAGCTCTTGAAAACTTGGAGAAGCCCATTCAAAAACACGAGAGTTCCGATGTTTCCATACTTCTCAGGAAACAAGAATGGTGATGGAATACAAGCCCTTCCTCATCTCCTTTGGCACCCTTCTGATAGCCAACCTGCACCAGCTGGAGAAATTAGATGTTGGCGAAGGCGCAACAGCGACCAAGTTCAAATGTTGAAGAATTAAGGCCCAGATATGCTGTGTGAGAACACAAGAGATAAGAAAATGCTGGATTGTCTCCCGTCCTGATCACAGAATGGACAAGCGGCTGGGTGGGGCAGCCGTCACTTGGCTAAGGTGGTCTGCTGTCCAACATCGCTATGTGAAAGCCAGCCATATGAAAAATTTGCAGCACAGCGGAGCCCAACTTTCCAAATTCTTCTTCATGGAGAGGAACTGACATATCCCTCAAGAAACGCAGCATATGCAGATTCAATGCTGTATGTTCCAGATTGGGAGAATTTCCAACGATATTGATCCTGAACATCAGGTTGAAGAAAGACACCATCCACTTGATCCCAGATCAACAAATATTCAATGAGAATGTGTACTGCTAAGGCCCCTTTAATATCAGCCACCCAGCTTCTGTTATGGAGCGCTTGGGCCACTCTCCGGCATTTAGCAACCCTTTTTGGAACCAACTGGATCAAATTTGGAGCCAACTCAGCAATGGGCATTATCATTCAGCCACTGTTCTGACCAGAAGCGAGTAGATTCACCATTGGCAACCACATGATCCACAGCCACATCAAATAGAGCCTGTGCATTTCTTGGAACTTTTTTTCGGGAACATGCATTTCTTGGAACTTGAATTGGCAGTCCAGCCAAGGTCTTGTTTGGTCTATTTCCTGAGCACAAAACCACATGCAGTGCCCATCCAAAGGTCTCAAGATTCTGTATACCCAAATCACCAAATTCCAAAGGCATCTGAACCCTTTGCCAAGACACAAGACAGTAGAAGGATCGTTGTGCTTTTATGAAAGTGTCAAATGAAAGTTTATAGTGCAAAACTCTTTTGATCAGGCTTTGAGATTGGAAAAGCAAAGTATTATTGTTACAATAGCAGCTGATGGAGGTTTGATGTGTTCTTCATGATCAAAGCACGTTGCATACTTGAATATAAGTTAGGTAGGTTCCAAATAAGTCATATAAGATGAACATGACTAGTGGATGTTAGTTATGGAAAGTGAGTGCTTCTGTAGCTTGGAATCGATTAAGCAGTGAAGATCATTCCAAAGTATTTAAAATGAAGCGGCAAGTTGTTGATGCCTTATCGAATGAGGCAAGTAATTTCATTATCCAAGCAGAAGTTTTTTTCTGCATTTCTATTTCTACTCTTATAGTGCTCCTTAAGTTGTCAGTCTGCAGCTTAATTTAGCTTAATTTTAGGAGTTTGTTAGCATCATTTTTATCTTATGGTGTCTCGAGCAATTCTAGAATCCAGAGACAATTCTTCTCAAGGGGTACAGTTTAATGTGCACAATTCATAATCATAGGATGAAATATGGTTAGAAGCCTGTGACTCTATAAGATGTCACAATATAGCTCTATGGCACAGTTCATTTATAATTGGAGTAGGAAACAATGCTTAATAGTTGTCTCTTATTCCAGTCCATTTGTTCTCCATTGGCTATCACACTTGAGATGTATGTACTGCCTTATCGAAGGACCGAAACGGCGACCGGAGGGGGGTGAATGGGAGCCTCAATTAAATTCTTTTCGAATTAGTTGACTTGTAGCTCTCCACGACCCCTCGGAGCAAAAGCACACACCACACGGTATGATCACGACCTTGGATGCAAGGTGGATGAGCTAGAGTTTGCTCTAGACTCACGGCGGATCAACCGGAAACCGAACGAAACAATCACGCAAGAGACGGAAGAAAACAGCCTCGAAAAGTGACCGGACTCAGCGGCGGACTCACCGGGCGAAGTCGGTCCAGCGTCGGTCGCAAGCGTCGGTCGAGGCGTCGGTTGGATCGTCCTTGCTGACCTCTCTCGCGAGCGACTGACCGGACCGTCCGGTCAACCTGGTCGTCGCGTCCGTCGGTCGCGTCCGGTCACCCGACACATCGCCGGGTCAACAGACCGGGCGTCCGGTCAACCGGGCGTCGCGTCGGTCGTCGCGTCCGGTCACCCGGCGTAGCGGGAACAGCACCTCCGCCCGGCGGCGACTCACCCAAAATCGATCCAAACTCACTCAAATCGCAACCTCAGGTCACAAGAATCGAGCCATAGCATCTAGGCATGTGGGTGACCATTTCCCCCTTGGAAATTTCGAGATTGTGAGTGAATCAAGAGAAATCGCGGATCACACGAAGAACACACCCAAAGAGTCACCTTGATCCAAAACTCGCCCGATCTACGTGCTCGTGAGGAATTAGCTCAAACCCTTCGGTGGAAATGATCCTCTCACGCCCTAGCACGAATCAACGCAAGAAAAACGAGATCAAACGGTGCCAAAACGAAGAAATCGCGAAGAGAATAGAGGGGGAGAGGATGAACTCAGGAAGAACAAGTGATGAACAAAAATCACAGCACAAGATCAACAAAGAACACCGATCGAATCAACCCAAACGTCACCATGTGACGGGCTACTCGAGCTAGCCCTTGCTCGGCAAATTCGATACAAATCGGTGGACCTCTCACACCACTTTGCCCGAGAATCCTAGACTAGAAATCGTAAAATGAGAGGCAAAGGGAGAATGAAGGGGTATGCCTGCGCTAAATAGCCCCTATTCCCTCTCGCCTAAACTACCCCCTAGGATACATGAGTCGATTTTGTAACCCTAAGGCTATTTCCGTCGACTCGGGTAATCTTCAATCCGGCGGCCACCGCGCCTTCCTCACCGGTAGCCTTGCCTCCACGCAATCTCCCGATGCCGCCGCGTGCGTCCTTCCGTCCGCCGGGAACACTTCGGGTTTTGAGGCGCAAACCCGCGAAACCCGCGCCTGTGGTTTTGAGGCACAAACCACCAAACCCGCCCGTGGTTTTGAGGCCCAAACCACCGAAACCCGCGCCGATGGTTTTGAGGGCAAACCACCAAACCTCCTCGACACGTGTCACCGCCGTCTTGACGCCCGAGTCGCCAAGTCATCCGAGCTCCCCTCGCGGGCTCGCCCTTCGCCGTCTTGACCCGATCGACACGGTCCTGCCACGTCCTCTTGCATCCGTCGATGTCCCGGATGTCAGCCACCATGGCTAGCCGCCCGGCACCCGGTCCCTCGATCCAAGCCTCACGTCCGTCCCTTCACCTCCACGGTCCGTCGGCCCAAGACGTCCTCCTTGGCACCTTCACCTCTCCCGTCGGCTACCATCTCCGAGCTCCACACCACGCACAACACGAACCAAGAGAATCGTCTTCGACACACTCCACGTGTGCGGTGAACCATAGCCGAAGCGAAAAAGATAAAAGAAAATAGAAAAGAATGTTGAGTGTTGACAATCACTACATCAAAACTAAACACATTTGAGATAAATCAACCATGTGTTCGCAATCTCCCCCCTTGATGAGTGCATTGTCAACATTCAACACAAAGACAGAATAAGATAGAAGAAAGCACATCCGGGCAAGCTAAGACAACCTAAGCTGGATAGCAAACATGGAGCAAAAACTTGGTTCCCAAAGACATGGGCAAAAGGCTCGACACAACCAAGCTAAAGCAGAGGCGGCTAGTCCTCAAGAAGAGGTAAAAAACGGGCTCAACACCACTAGCACGGCTCCAAACCAATCTCTACCAATTTCTTTCACAGACAAGCTAGACCCTCAAGACGAGGAGGCAAAGGCTCAACACATCTAGCTCAAAGTGGTAAAGAGATACTCCCCCTGAGTTACTCCCCCTTGACTAGTGCAGTCACTTTGAAGATACCAATTCAAGATACCAATTCACAATTCCTTTGTCTTTGTATCTTTCTCCCCTTGTTGGCACATGCACTAATCAAGCGATGAAAATGCATGCAAAGTGCAATGAGTGAGCTCCAAGTTTATAGTCATCCAAATGAGAAGATGCTCTAGGTAGTGTCATGGCAACAAAATCAAGTGCTTAACACGGTGCTCAAACTGATCAAAAGATATGAGATATGACTTGAAAGCATTTTTGATTCAGTTTTAAGCATTTCGAAAAAGGTGTCCACCACAAAGAATAGCACATAGCATAAGTAAGTCGGAAATCTACCAAGTGCTACACATGTATATCAAGAGGACTACCCCAAGCAAAGTTTATCCATCATGCCAAAGAAAGAACCAACACTTGCCAACAACATTTTAAGATTATCGGAGATTTAGCGGATACAAGCATTGGTCCAAAGACATGAGTGCGAGTGGTTATCCACCACCGTCCCGCCTTACTAATCAACCATGTCAAGCCTATGCATGTGAGCAATCGGAAGCTTAAGACAATGGTGCGGGTCAAACACTACCAAGCTCAAGGTTCAACTCAAGTGCAATGAGAAGCGCGTCCCCAAGACTTGGATGTGGGGCGGTATGGACCCATCTCGATCTTTTCCATACACTTAACTTAGATTTCAGATTTTAGCATATGAAAGCATGTGGTCATCTAAGCAAGTGTATAACTTCGATTGAATGAGACATAGTCACCTTAGCATACATGATAAGCACAAAGGATCTCAACAACTTAAACATGCTAGGAACTATCTCAATGGTGAACATTTTGCAAGATTCATCGTTGTTAAGCAAGTTCACATGAAAACTTGACTTTGCTCATAACATATACCAATTGAATGAAGGAGCACAAGCTATAAGCACCAACAAGTAATTGTTACACTAAGCGAGCATAGTCTCATTGTGATCAATATAACCAAGAAGCTCAAGATGCAAAAAGTGTACATGATGAATGCAAAATGATACAAGATGATGCACAAAGTAAAGCAACCTAGCACTACAATCGTACATCAACTTCTGAGCTACCCCTCAAAAGGGATAGCACACGCCCAACTCTCCTCGGGTTGGGCAAAACGGACTTGATCTAATGGCTTGGTGAAAATGTCCGCGAATCTGTTGTTCCTCAGGTACACATGCTGAACATCTATATCCCTTTTCTCCTGGTGATCTCTCTCGAAAGTGGTACCTCACCTCTATGTGTTTGGTCCGGGAATGCAGGACCGGTTCTTGGCTACACTCACGCCTCCCATGCTATCACACAACAAGGGTACAACACGGAAAAGCTCAAACCAAAGTCTCTCAAAGTGGCAACCATCCACAACAATTTGGGAACAACAAGCGGAAGCAGCAACATACTCTGCTTCAACAATGTCCGAGCGACACCGCATCCCTATAGAGGCGACCAAGACACAAGAGAAGTACCAAGAAACTCGACAAGTACCGTAAGTGGACTTTCTATGCATACGATCACCAAGATAATCGAATCGAATAGCCAACCGGGAGGAGAGAGTGGAAGAAGCCGGAAGTACCATAGGCCAAAGTCGGGGTAAACCGCAAATACACCTGAAAATCCTCTTCACCGCCGATAGTGAGAGGTGTGCGCGGCGAAGACCGAAACCGTTGCAGAGGCACACAAAGAACCGGATGTCGGGGCGCCGCCGCCGCACAGCAGCCGAAGCCGACATGCGATCGTACTCCCTTTGGTCCACGACTTCTCCATCCTTGTCTTCGTCGGGGCCGTCGGCCGCCGCCGACATGGGCGTCGAAAAGAGGCTTGGCCTCACCCATGCGAAACTTGCGGATCATGTCCTTCGTGTACTTGCCCCGGTGTACGAAGATCCCATCCTTGGTTTGCTTGATTTGAAGTCCAAGGAAGTAGGTCAACTCGCCCATCATGCTCATCTCGAACTCCCCTGCTCATAATCTCGCAAAACTCGATACCATAGCATGTGAAGAGCCACCAAAGATGATATCATCCACATATATCCGGACTAGGAGTATGTCATTGCCCTTCCTAAGCAGAAACAAGGTCTTGTCTACAGCCCCCATCACAAAACCCTTAGCTAATAGGAAAGCTTTCAGTCTCTCATACCATGCTCTGGGGGCTTGTTTGAGGCCGTACAAAGCCTTGTGCAACTTGTACACAAAAATCTCGGGTGTTTAGGATGCTCAAACCCCCGGGGTTGCCTCACATACACCTCCTCCTCTATGAACCCATTTAGGAACGCACTCTTGACATCCATCCGGAAGAGCTTAAAGCCCTTCGAGGCTGCAAAGGCAAGCAAAATCCTAATGGCTTCTATGCGGCTACAGGAGCGAAGGTTTCCTCATAGTCTATACCCTCTTTTCCGACAAAACCCCCGGGCAACTAGTCCGGCTTTGTTTCTCACAACCACCCCATCCTCCTCACTGTTTGTTCTTAAACACCCACTTGGTTCCTATGGGATGACACTCGTTTGGAGGTGGCACTAAAACCCAAACTTGGTTTCTCTCAAAGTTCTCGCAACTCTTCATGCATGGCATTGACCCAATCGAATCGAGATAAAGCTCGTGTCAACATCTTTGGGCTCAAGAGTGGAAACGAAAAAGCGAGAATGAGGAAAATGACACATGGCATAGGATTTGGAACGAGTTACCCTTTGATCAAGCCCTCCAATCATGGTCTCACGGGGGTGACGACGCCGAATGTCTTTGAGGCGCTGGCGTAGATGTCGCCCCCCCCCTCGACCCGGAGTGGGAACCTCCTCAGGTGCAGCCGTCTCGCCCACGAGGGAGCTGCTCCACGGTCCCCGTGAAGTAGTGGTAGTAGGGTCCGTCCGTGAGCGCCGTCGCCGCCGTCCACGAAGGGTCAAGGTTAAGAATTTGGGGGCAAGAGGTGGAGTTGCTTCGGGATCACCCGACCCAACGTCTTCTGGTGAAAGCACGGAGGAAAAATCCAAAACCGCGGTTGGAGACATGGCATGCCGTGTTGATTGCCTCAGCCCAATACTTCCTCGGCCTTGTGTTCATCAAGCATGGTCCTCGCCATCTCCACAAGCGTTCGATTCTTCGCTCAACAATCCCGTTCTGCTGCGGAACATAAGGGCTAGAAAACGGTGCTCGACACCCAAGTTAGCACAAAGAGACTCGAACCGAGAGTTCTTAAATTCTCGTGCCATTGTCACTGCCGAATCCTTTCGAATGGTCAGTATCATCAACTCGGTTCTCGGCCTCAAAACAAATCGCGAGCAAAACCGAAAAGCCTCATCCTTGCCTTCCATGAAAAAGACCCAAGAGTATCTCGAAAAATCGCCAACGATCACTAGACAATACCACTTCCCACCCACCGACCTCACCCGAGATGGACCAACGGTGTCCATGTGAAGGATCTCTCCGGTCTCGAGGTCATAATCGAGAAACGGGTGGTGGGAAGCGGATACCATCTTCCCGTGACGGCGGGGATGGCAAACCAAATCCTTCTCAAATTTGAGTTTAGGCAATCCTCGGATTAGACCCATGGAACTTAACCTCGTGAGAAGGTCAAAGCTCAGTGTCCAAGTCTCCTATGCCATTTCCACAAATCGAGGAGGACCCGGCCAACAAGCAACAAGAAGTGCCAAAGCCACGAGGAAAAATCAGCACTAAAAGACTTGCCCAAATGGCACGATCCAAAGAAATAAGATCATCGCGAGAGTCCAAAACTCGAGAGCATCCAACCTTAAAGCGTGCCTCATACCCATCCGCCATGAGTCGGGAGAGAGAGTAGGTTGAAGTGCGAGGTTGGAGACGGCGCCACATCCTTGAGCACAAAGTGGTCATTGATCCCGATGGACCCTCGAGATAGAATCTTCCCTCTCATTCGTAAAAAGTGATGTACTCTTTTTGTCTTCATGGGGGTGAGGTCGGGAGAACCACTTGAGTTTCCGGTCATGTGTCGAGAACGGCCCGAGTCAATGAGCCACATGTCCTCCGGCCTTCCCGGCCTTTATCAGCGATAAAACATGGGATGAGCATATGGCACAACACCGGGGTTAGTAAACTTGGGAGAATACCGGTTGTTGACCATCTTGCCCCAAATATGCATTAGGCAAAACAAACATCCCACGCCCCATCTTCTCAAGCGCTTACCACGCACAACAAAGCGTGGTGCTCTCCTCTTCTCAACCTCAAAGCTCCTAAAGCGAGGATCTACATTCACTCGCGAGCCACGACCACCAAACGATCTCACACGAACCGTGGCCCAAACCTCTCGAGGCCTCCTACCTTGAGGCCTAGCAAAAGCGCCTCTCGAACCGACCGCACACCCTTCTCATACATGCCAAGTGGAGGGTGATACAAGTCGCGGTTCTCGAACTCAACTTGACGCCTAGCATCCCTCTTCCTCCTAAAGCAAAACTCAACCAAGTGACCATCCCTCTCGGCAATACTCACGGTGATACCTCACCTCTCTCTTGGGTGGTGGTTGGTTCACTCTCTTGGGTGGATGGTTCACTCTTGTCGTGGTCTTGGCCTTAGGAAGGGTTTCCTCGTGATCCCGGGCAAAGTGTCAAGTGGGTTCTTGAGGTGGTTCGGTTTGGGAAGCCACACTTGTTTAGGAGGTGGAGTCTTAGTTGGCTCTTGGAGAATGCCATCTTGCACAATAGGCTTGGTAGGCTCGGGTGGAGTGATCTTGGTCAATTTGGGAGTGTTGGTTGGTTTCTCACTTTCGAGCTCAAACCACGCCTTGACCAACCTTGCCATAAATGACTTCTCCCTTCCCACCTATAGCAAAGCCTAAACCCGATGTGTCGGGCCCCCTCTTGAACCGACTCATCATCATGCCAAGCCGCGGCTCTCCACAAGACACCCAACTCAAGACAGAGCGAAGATACTTGATCTCCTCTTCGACTCTCCCCTTGTCATGCCTACAAGACATGAGCTCCAACTCCAAAGCTTCACACTTAGCACATCCCAAAGACGGTGCTATCCGAGTTGGCCTTCTCAAGCCAAAGCAAGCTTGGCGTCTTCTCTCGCCAACTCGGATCGCAAGTCGGGACAGACTTGCACGCACTCAACAAAGATCGGCCTAGACTTCAAATCAACGTGCTCATCTAGCAAAGCCGAATACTTAGATCTGCAGAGACATGATGCTAGACATATGCACAAGACAAGCATCACACTCCGTCTCATCGAGACATCGACAGTGCTTCCTAAGCAACTCTATCTCCGTCCACGCCCATCTCCCACTTCTCCTTGTACTCCTTTCTCTCCCTAGCGGCACGCTTAAGCAACTTCTCTTGACACACAAGCGCACGCCCAAAGATTCAACCTCACCGGAGAGAGATTCGATTGTAGGAGGTACCCTGAGGAGAGGAGTCAATTGCTGTCGTGTGGCTTGGCGCCCGTCTGGCCACCGCTCCATCTAGGGCCATGGTGCGTAAGCCCCCGAGCTTGAGTCGGTGAAGAAGTTAAAGTCCATTTGCCTTGTCCTCAACCTTGCGCTCCGGACTCCTCATCGCTGAGGAAGATTGTCCGTCCAGAAGAGTCGTTGTCGAGGTCGCCGAGGAAGCAAGGAAGGCGTGCTTGTGCTCCCTTTGCACGCTTGAGGTACTTCTTCTTGATCGCCTCCTTGTCGAAGCCTTTCTTGGACTTGTGCTTGCGGAGGTGTACTCGCGCTTGTCCTTGCGCTTTGTCTGAGTCGCACTTGAGTAGTACTTTCGCCGAGTACTTGTCCTTCTTCTTTCGGGGCATGCGGCGACGAAGTGGTCCGGATCTCCGCACTCAAGCATCCGCCCTTGGATGGGCCGCCACGCCGACGGTTCAAGCGGTTGTTGTGAAACCGCGAGAATCGGCCGATGACTAGTGCAAGCTCATCATCCCCAAGACTCTCCATCCGCTCCTGCAATCGCGGACACCAAGGAAGACAAGGCTTTAAAGAAATGGCGTGATGGGTTAGCGGAAGAACTGGGAACCGCCCTTACCGGAGACGAGTGCAACGTTTGGCGCAAGGGTTCTTCGCCCTCGCCTGGATCTCGCGCCTCGATCTCGGAAGACTTGAGCTTGCCGTAGAGCTCGTCGGGTGTGAGGGTGTCGTGAAGTTGGCGAACTCCATGATCGCGACACCTTCACATCCCACACCTTCCGATCCATGCATGCATGAGCCGCGAGATCGCCTTCTTCGTGCTCGTCAAGCCTCTCCGACGGCTTGTTCGCCCCGGCTTGTTGCAGATCGTCCCGAAACCTAGCAAAGAGAGAATCGATGGACTCGCCATCAAGCCGGATGAGGTTGTTGTACTCTCTCTTGTAGGTCTCGTAAAGGCGGGCCTTGACTTGTGGGTTCCCTCATGGTAGCTCTCGAGAGTCTTCCACACCTCTCTAGCGGTCTCACAAGTGGCTACCCTCTCAAACTCGCTCTCCTTGAGGCTCGAGAACAAGACACTCCTCGGTCGGTTGTTGGCATTGTGTTGGGCTATTTGATCCTCACCCACTCGAGCGGCAAGCACTTGGTAGTTCTCATCCTCAACGATCTCCCACACTCTCCAATCTATCCCCATGAGATGCGCTTTTGCATCTTAATCTTCCAATAGGGATAGTTGGTGCCATCGAACTCCTGAGGCTTGCCACCAAAGTGACCAAACCTCTCCATGTCGCTTCAAGGATCAAGAACCGGTTAAGGTGGATTTGATCCTTAACCTGCTCTCGATACCAATTGAAGGACCGAAACGGCGACCAGAGGGGGTGAATGGGAGCCTCAATTAAATTCTTTCGAATTAGTTGACTTGTAGCTCTCACGACCCTCGAGCAAAAGCACACACCACACGGTATGATCACGACCTTGGATGCAAGGTGGATGAGCTAGAGTTTGCTCTAGACTCACAAACCGATCAACCGAAACCGAATCAAAAACAATCACGCAAGAGACGGAAGAAAACAAGCCTCGAAAAGTGATCGGAGCTCACCGACCGGACTCATCGGGCGAAGTCCGTCCCATCCGGGCGGGAGCGCCCGGCCAGAAGGCCCGGGCTGATCGCCCTTGTTTGACCTCTTCGCCAGACGCATCGACGGACCGGCCCGGCTAACCTGGTCGCGGCGTCCGGCCGGCAAGGCCCGGCCACCCCGACACGCGGTCAAAGACCGGAAGGCCCGGCCAACCGCCGACGTGCGCCCGGCCGGCGGCCCGTCACCCCGACGCTGGTCAGCACTCACGCGCGGCGACTCACCCAAAATCGATCCAAACTCACTCAAATCGCAACCTCAGGTCACAAGAATCGAGCCATAGCATCTAGGCATGTGGGTGACCATTTCCCTTGAAATTTCGAGATTGACTCGAGTGAATCAAGAGAAATCGCGGATCACACGAAGAACACACCCAAAGAGTCACCTTGATCCAAAACTCGCCCGATCTACGTGCTCGTGAGGAATTAGCTCAAACCCTTCGTGGAAATGATCCTCTCACGCCCTAGCACGAATCAACGCAAGAAAAACGAGATCAAACGGTGCCAAAACGAAGAAATCGCTAAGAGAATAGAGGGGGAGAGGATGAACTCGGGAAGAACAAGTGATGAACAAAAATCACAAGACAAGATCAACAAAGAACACCGATCGATCAACCCAAACGTCACCATGTGACGGGCTACTCGTAGCTAGCCCTTGCTCAGCAAATTCGATACAAATCGGTGGACCTCTCACACCACCGCCCGAGAATCCTAGACTAGAAATCAGAAAATGAGAGGCAAGGGAGAATGAAGGGGTATGCCTCGCTAAATAGCCCCTATTCCCTCCGCCTAAACGTCCCCCTAGGATACATGAGTCGATTTTGTAACCCTAAGGCTATTTCCGTCGACTCGGGTAATCTTCAATCCGACGGCCACCGCGCCTTCCTCACCTCACCGTAGCCTTGCCTCCACGCAATCTCCCCGGGCATCGCCACGTGCCGCCCTTCCGGCCCGCCGAACACTTCGGGTTTTGAGGCGCAAACCCGCGAAACCCGCGCCGTGGTTTTGAGGCACAAACCACCAAACCCGCCCGTGGTTTTGAGGCCCAAACCACTAAAACCCGCGCCGATGGTTTTGAGGGCAAACCACCAAACCTCCTCGACACGTGTCACCGCCGCCTTGACCGCCCGAAGTCGCCAAGTCATCCGAGCTCCCCGCCTGGTCGCACGCCGCCGCCTTGACCCGATCGACACGGTCCCCGCCACGCCCCTCTTGCATCCGTCGATGTCCCAGATGTCACCCACCATGGCTAGCTGCCCCGGCACCCCGGTCCCTCGATCCAAGCCTCACGTCCGTCCTTCACCTCCACGGTCCGTCGCCCCGCACGCCCTCCTTGGCACCTTCACCTCCTCGTCGCCTACCATCTCCGAGCCCACACCCGCACAACACGAACCAAGAGATACGCCTTCGACACACTCCACGTGTGCCGTGAACCATAGCCGGGCGCAAAAAAGATAAAAGAAAATAGAGAAAGAATGTTGAGTGTTGACAATCACTACATCAAAACTAAACACATTTGAGATAAATCAACCATGTGTTCGCATTATCATAGGGAAAAAATTTATTACATCATGAAATTTACCATCTTATTTTGAAATATATTCAGCTACATGTTACTTTCATGAGATGTATGTATTATGGACGAAGAATATACAAATCTTGTCATAGTTTAGTTAAGGGAAGTTTTACCAGATGCTGATAAAATATAAAAATAGCATTGTTGCGTTATATATAGTAATGTGTTGTATCTAGTTATCTACTAGAGAATTATTGAAGCCTTGGACCATGATCTTTTATTTGTGTTTTCATCATTTTTCTGTATTTCTACCTTAGGTTTGCTATAGTTAAATGACTCAGATAGTAATTAACGCTATTGAGGCTATGCATTTTTCTTTGAATTTGCCACTCTGTCAAATCTAATTGTCATTTTCCTTAGACGTTTTTGCGGTGATGTTGTGTCAGTCATTAGAAGTTGCCTTATCCTGAAGCTCCTAAAAACAATAGATAGCAGCGAAAGTGTGAAACCATTACAAATTGCCTTAGCCTCATGCTCTGAAAACACATTAGATAGCAGCAAAACCCAGTCATGTTATTTTATTAAACCAGATGGTGCTAGATATGCAACTTCCAGTGCACAATTGGGGGGCATTGACACGAAGTTAGTCATCTGGCATTCTGGCATATAGTTTTTATTTTGAGAAGAATGCCTATACGCAAGCTCATTTGATGTGTAATTTTTCTGCTTTGATATTCTAATGATTTGTGCATACTTTGGTGAAAGTAATCCTGTGTGTCTAGGTAGTCTAGATTCATATTATTTACTTTAGCTAAATTTCATCATCTCGTAATAGGAGTGTAGGCTGATTATTTGGGTGATATTCTGCAATAATTAGGAGTCTATCACAGCCATGATTCTAGGCTTTATGAGAGAAAAACAGAAAAGGCTAAGTCATTTTTCCAGCCACCAAACCCACTGTGTTGGTGTGTGTTTGTGCTTGTGTTAGAGTTACTGGGTATCCTGTTCTGGGCTATTTGACTTTCGTCCTTCAAGTAGTTAGTTTTATTTATTTTAGTTCTGTTATTGATTCCATTTTACTTGTTTTTTGTTTGATGTGCTGAATCATAAGTGCTTGAACTACGGATTTATGCTTTTCTTTACTATTCTGCAGCTGTAGATATGATTTTTTCTTCTTCCTTAGGCACAAATGCCTAATTCTTTTGCTTTTATCCTTGCAGGGTGAAATTCTTAGTTGGTCCTTGTCACCAGAAAAAGAAGATTTGATTCGTGAGTTGAAAGGAGCAGTACTATAAGAAATGCTCATGCCAAAGGTTATCTCAGATAACTTTCACGAACCATTCAGATCACACATGCAGATATGTGCGCAAGAAACTCAATAATAAAATGGTTTAGCGCCACGGCGTGCAACGAAGTGGCAAAGTCCAGATGAAGGGTGGGTCAAGGTTAATGCTGATGCGGCCTTTGACGCGAGCACCTGCTCTGGGAGCGGTGGAGTGGTGATCCGTGATAACACTGGGGCTGTGCTTGCAGGGGCAGCGCGGTGGTTTGATCATGTGCCAGATGCTCTGACCGCTGAAGCAATGCGGCGAAGGAGGGACTAGAGCTGGCATTCGAGAACGGCTACGAGAGAGTCATTCTTGAAGTTGATTGCAATAGCTTGAAGATGCTTTTACTGGAGATGACGGAATGCGATCATCCATTAGAGGTCTGTGTTTTGATATTACAGAGCTAGGCAAGGTTTTCAGAGAGTTTAAAGTTGATTGGGTGCATAGGGAGGCTAATTCAGTAGCACATTGTTGTGCTACTAAGGTGTCGTATACCGAGCGTGCCCTTTTCTGGCTTGACTATTTCCCGGAGTGGTTGTTGGGATTAGCAGCTAGTGATTGTAATCCTGCCAATGTTTAATGAAAGCTCCGTTGCTAAAAAAAAATGGTTTAGCAATTGAGATATCAGATATGAGCAAAAGCCTGGGGAATCGTATGAAGGCACAGCGCCAATTGTTGCAACACTTTGATGGAACATGAATGTGACCCCATGGGCATCAGCAGAGCATGTGAAAATGTTTTTCAGTGCATCAAAATTCAGGAAGTTTGGTTTTTTTTGGAAGCCTTTGCTCCATGTTATAGTGCAATTTCCTCTGAGAAAGATGAAAACAGGCTATTGCTAATGTGAGAGCTAACAGTTTTGTTCATTGGTGGGTTTACTAGTGCCAGGCCTTCAAGTTTCGGTTAAAACATTTTCAGGGTGTCCAGCTGCCTGTCCCTTTGCTCCTGGATCAAATGAATTCTGGATCTTAATTTAGTTATTTATTATGGTCATTATCTGGATGAACTTACGAGTTTGTGCAACAATGGAGCTTGATTGTTGAGTGAGGAATATGGCAAACCTGTTGGTTGTTGAGTCAGTTGCATGATTGTTAAACTTCAGTCAGTTGCATGTTTCAAAAGCCCTCGAATGAGTTGAACAGAGTCATAATCCATGTGCTTGAAGCCAGAATGTTGTCCTGGAGTGTTGATCCTGTTGGTGTATGACATGCTTTTCAGAAGATGTGGGTACGACTGCACTCATGGGTGTGTCATGGCAAAACAAAGATGCAGATCATAGGACCTGCCCATGGAACATGTTAGCAGCAAGCTCATCATGTATTGAATATATCATGTTTATGGTGCTTTGTTTTTTGCTGTGGTACCTTCACAAAGGTTCACCTGGAATTGAAGGTTTTTACTTTTTGTTATTGCCCATGTCCTTTGTCAGCTAGTTGGAGGTTGAGGAAAAGTGCATCACACAGTTGCCTAGCGAAAGGAAACCAAGGATTACTCAACCTCAGACTCGATTATCAGTCTCATTACTGTGGAAAATCAATTGTCGTCTTGAGCTGATATGCATCACAGTTTGCATGATTTGACTTTGGTCGGTATTTACCATGTGTCTGCAGATTCCCTATGCTGAATTGTTTTCTGAAGCCAACTGTGCAGTTTGTTTTCTGGACCATTGTTGGAAAATGTATCGGAGAACGAGAATGCAAAGCTCAGTGTTTTCTTTTGTTCAACAACTGCCCTATAAGGCGGTTCTGAACCTGTGATGCTACATACCTTCAGTGTTCAGTCTGCATGCGTCTTAACATTTCAGAGTATTGGCTCGAGGAACAAACATCCTTGACCTGTAGTTGTGCGGAACAGCCCAATACAAAATGATAGTGATTTTCTGAGGCTATGGCCTCTTGAATCATCCTCTGTTCGCGATGGCCATTTGCAATGGTTCCATATGGACCTACTGGAGTTACTCATTTACATCCGATATGCTGGTGCATGGACTTCGCACAATCCAATGTGCTGACGAATGAAATTCGGAAATTTGTGTTTTCTCAGGTCACTCGAACACCATCCATCGGACAGGCATGGGTGTGGTCGCCTCGTCGGTACGTTGTGTGCAGAGTTTCAGCCCAGAACGATCAATGGGTTGGAAAAAAAAGTTTTTTTTCCTTCACCAAAGTATAGTTAAGTATGAATCATCTAATGCCAAATGCTAATTAACAAAAATATCGAGGCTGCTGCTGACGTATTATGATCTGACCATCGCCATGAAGTAGTTCTAGGTTGCTGGTTTATGTTTCTGTCTTGTGAGAGGGTGAGGGTTCTTACTCTGTAACCTTTGCTCTTCTGTTTGGTTTGATGGTTAGAGCGTCTCCAAGACCAAGAGACTCTTCAAACTACACTAGCCAAATTCTCTTTTAGCTATCCATATTGTGGCGTTGCCCAACAGACTAGCTATCCATTTATTCAACTATCCCGTAGGCACCTCACCCCAAATCACGACACGTAGCACTTCTAATAACTGGCTCGCAACGTCGGGCTCGAGCTGACCGATAGCAGCTCACAACTCGGCTCTAGATTCATCAGTTGGCTTGCAAAGAAGGATTGTTCTGACCGAATCTGCTAGACTTGCAAGAGAAGGAGCCGGGCGGCTACAGCACCGGAATGCTTGGCTTCCAAGACAAGGATGGAGGTTGCCTGCAAGATCCAGGGCTTGGCAACTTTGACGGGATTGGGCTATGGGACCTCAACCAGCAACCTCACCACTCGACGTGGCTGCACACAAGGCCGACCTTCTCTTCCTGCAGGTGCGTAGCTTCTTCTTTTTCCATGCTTCCTCCATTGCCCTGCAGTCCTACACGCATGGGGAGGTTAAGTATCCTAGGTTTGGCCACTGTCCGTGGAAAAAAATTGCGTAGGGACCGTCTTCACCGGCGCTTTGTACGGACGACCATTCAGATGACGACGCGTGGACAAGTTAAGTCCGCCTCCCTGTGCACGGGCTCCCCTCGGCTGGCTTGGATAGCTCGCGATTGTTGCTATAGGATGAAGACCGTCTAACTGGCTCCGTAAGCTAATCAGGATTGGCTCTGCACGCTAGTTAGCTCGCGATTGTTGCTATAGGATGAAGACCGTCTAACTGGCTCCGTAAGCTAATCAGGATTGGCTCTGCACGCTAGTTAGCTCCCCACGTTGGCTAATTCCAGTGAGTCCGCCTCCGTGCCCTGGCTCACGAGCCGCAAGCTGCAAGCCTGCCTCCGCCGCCATCTATTGTAAAGACCGGCAAATTGGCTCCTTAATTGGCCCACGTTGGCTTCCTTGCTAGACGGGAAAGCCGCCGCAATCAGTTTCCTTTGTGGCCGGACTGGAGATAGCAGATGCAATCTTCATCGCCGCTAAGCAGGCAACCACGCAGGCCATCGTCTTCACAAGCAAGCGCCATGGAGGTTAACCCCGCTGCTGCTGCAGACAGTGACGCCGATGCGGCCAAAGTGAATTCTTCAGACACAACTTATGATGCAGTCCAGGTACGTATGCATAGATAAATTATTGTAGGCGTTCGCTATTTTTTTCTAAATGTATATATTTATTAGAACGTCCGAACATGTGGTTTATGCATGGGAACACGAATCCAATTCCCATGCCCATGTTGCAATCTGTTGTAATTGAATCGCCGTCCACACCCACGACTGCGCTTTTGTTTCGAGTTACCAGAACTCGAGGGACAACAAGAAATTGAGGTATGCGAAGTTAGCTATGAAAAAAAATTATATCGTGAATTTATTATTAGATAACTCTAATTTTCATCTCAAATTACAATAGATGGTTGACAAAGTTAGTCAAACTTTGATCACTGCTGAAGTTGGTATGACTTTCGATTCGAGGACAAAGCTTACTTAGATGTACAACGCCTATGCTCAGAAATTGGGTTTTAGTATTAGAAAGAGTCATTCAAAGCTCCGACCAAAGATAAAACTGTATATCAGAAATATATAGTTTGCAAGAACGAAGGACATCGAAAAACACGCCTTCTCGTAAAGATACTACAAGGACAAGGTTGTGATGCTCGTGTCGATTCGGTGTAAGCAAAGAGGGAATTTGGACGTGCAAAAGTTGTACATGATCACAATCATTATCTTGCTAGTCCAAATAAGTCGCACAAGCCGAGGTCCCAACGACGTGTTACAAAGAGCGCATAGGGTGCTAATTGGTCGATTAGGGAAGCCGTGATGAAGTCACCCGTATATGAGTTCATGAAAGAGTTTTATGGAGGAGCCGACAAAGTGCCATTATCAAGGATGGACTGTAATAATGCTATTGGACGCGAGCGCAAGAAGTACGCAGAGTCAAAATGATGCGCAAACATTGCTGGAATACTTGAAGAATAAGCAAGTAGAGGATCCTACATTTTTCTATGCGCGATTGAAGTAGATGAGGAAGATGGTCGGATAGCTAATTTTTTTGGGCGGATGGTCAATCTATCATGGATTATGCATGCTTTGGAGACGCTTGTGTCATTTGACACCACATTTCAGACTAATAAGTTTGAAATGCCTTTTGCTCCAACTTGGAACCAACCATCACAAACAAACTACAATTTTTGGGGCTGCACCGATATTTATTGAGACTATTGAATCATTCGTCCGGCTTTTTGAAACCTTCCTACAAGCCATGTCGGGCAAGCATCCAAGCACCATTTTCACCGATCAAGATGCAGCCATGGCAAGAGCAATTGCTTATGTATTTCAAAAATACTAGCCATCGCCTTTGTTTGTTTCACATATATGTAAATGTTGCTAAACATTTGGGGCATGTGATTCATAAGCATCCCTGATAAGTTTCTACCAGCTTTTTAAGAGATGTGTCTATGAAGACAGATCTGAAGCTATTTTCATCCGTAAGTGGAATGAGTTATTGTCCGAGTATAAGCTTGAGGATAACGAATGGATGAAAAATCTATATGACTCGAGGAGAAAGTAGGCTGCGTCTCAATGTGACGGTTTTACGGCCGACATGAACTCAACTCAAAGGAGCGAAGGTATGAATAATGTATTCAAGAAAAGATTTCGTAGGAGATTTGGACTTTCGGAACTCCTTTGCGGAATGTGATATGATTGCCGCTAGTCTCGTGAAAATGAGTTAGATGCAGATTTTAATTCACGCCGAAAAGAACCCGGTTCCTTGCATGCCAAATTTACCCATACATCAAGACTGCAGCTGAATCATATACAAGAAGGATATATTTGAGTTTGAGGATGAGTTCAAAGAACAATTGTCATTCTCTTTGAAATTGTTACAAACTGATGGGTCAATCTTGACATATGAGGTTACTCATATGTACGCTAATTATGGAGCAACAGTTCAGTTCAACAATGTAGATATGGTCACTACTTGTTCTTGCAGAAAAAGTTTGAATGTATAGGTATGAACTCAAATTTTTCAATTACCATAAGTCTTTAATATAGTATGAACAACTCTAAATTGACTATTTGCAGGTATATTGTGCAAGCACGCCATGAAAGTCTTAAATGCAAACAATGTTTTTATTCTGCTGCCACAATACATAAAGGAAAGAAAGTGGGAGCGAAAAGTAACAAAACATGGGCTGCACGAATCTCACTAATGGCAACATCCATAGCATTGAAGTGTTCACCGTCAAAAGAACTTCTTCACGATTTGGAGGAAACCATGAAAAATTAGATTTGGAAGCAGATGCTTCTCTGAGAAAGATGAACGAGAAATCTGATGAGGTTCCCCCGTTTCAATTGACTGTGCAACAGACCCATTGAAAGGCAAAATATCGTTTAAAATTCCTCATTGGTAAAAAGGACCAAAGAAAAAAACGTACCACAAATGTACTTGAAAAAATACAGGGAAAAAAAGAAGAAAAGTGCTAAGAACAAAGGTACGCTTCTAACTATTTTTTCTAGGTGATTTTGTTTCCAGCGTTACTACTTCTATACAATTTTTCTTAATTTGATCCCTTTTTATAGGAGATGCAAATAATGTTACAGAAAATAGAGATGCTAATCCAAACCAAACAATCGTAAGTCATCAATTTGGCTCATTATTCCTTTTCTTTTTTTATTTACTTACACGAAATAGTTATGGACAATTTCATGACTGTCATAGGACCTTGATGCCGCTGACAGTGGTGGTACTAGTGCTGATGGATATGCTTCTGCCACAATGCAAGACATTGCCAAATCTATGCTTGAGCAACCTTCTGCCATATCTGCACATTACAAGCAAGGAGGCTTTACAGGTCTTTTACTTGGAGTTCAGCAAGATGCCGCAATGTCCTCATCAGCTAGAATGTTATATTTCCATGAAAACATGTAATTCTGGTGTACTGATGAAGATGCCACTTTGTACTAGCCTTATATTATGTGCACTGTTACATCAGACTCATTTTTGTGAGTACAGTTGACAGTGTGAAGTTTAATTAGAATTAAGGTCCTAAATTTACCTACTATTCCTCTCCTGTAACTGTGATGCCTGTGTTGACAGAACTTTAGTCTCACATGAGTCATATATTTCTATAAAGCAATTACCATGCCATATCTGGTGTAACATCTGGAGTCGAGGTGTAGGAGTTGGGCGCAGAGAGGAGGTCGCCGGCGCTGGTGCTGCATCTAGAGTCGAGGTGGAGGAGCTGGGCGAGAGAGGAGGTCGCCGGCACTCTGGCGGCGATGCTGCGTCTTGAGTTAGCCGGGCTGGAGCGGTCGCCGGCGCTGCCGCTGACGGCGATGCTGCGTCTTTAAGTAGCCGGGCTGGAGCCGGCTTAGCTAATTAGCCGCGCTGGAGCGTACGGGAACAATTGCAAGCTAGGCAAGCCATTTAGCCGAGGGCGTCAGAGAGTCAGCCGACCGATTAGAAGTCCACGCGTCGTTTTTCTCTGTGGACGTCCGCACCGGAACTTATACGGCCCGTCCGTACACATTTTTTTTCCTCAGTGACCGACCAACGTCCGTGGGGCGGCGGGGAACGGAGTGGGACGCTGTCTGCCCGGCAGGCGCCGGGGCCCAGCAGGATTGGGCCCGCCCACTCAGTGACCAGCCGCGCGTGGGTGCGCGCTGGCGTAGTGTGGAATGCGCCGAGGACGCGGGAGGGCGCGGCAAAAAAACGCCAGAACGGAATTTTGCCTCCTTCAGCGGTAGAGTCGCCGTGAATCGAGGGCCGGACGGAGAACGGTGCGCGGTGGCCGGGGCCTCCGGACGCCAATCCGGGACTCGAGGGGCGGGCGAGGGACGTATAGCCAGCAGACGCTGGCGCCGCTGGGCGGCACGGACCCCACCCGCCACTGGGGCGGGTCCACGGGGTGAAGGCCCGGCCCGCCGATCTCGGCATCCGGCGGCCGGGCGCCGCTGGCGACGTGGATAGCCTCAGCCGCGCTGAGTCCCTGGGGTTCTCTTTATTCTCGAGATAAAATGGCTGGTATCTCTTTGTAATTACCATTATTTGTAGGTACCTCATAAATTGGTTGTCATCTCTTTTGTAATTGCAAAGGAACAACAACTAAAATAAGAAAAAAATATATGGGAAAATAAAACTAAAACAAAAAAAGAGGATACAAACGTCTGGCCTGGCGCTTCATTTAGTACATGTTCATATTATAAACCGGGACTAGAAGTCCCTATTTAATCCCAATTGCCCACACTGGGACTATAGGTCCGGATGGGCAATCCTGTTTGGGGAAACAGGTACTAGCTAGATGGGATTTTCCAACCTTGATTATATCCCATTCATGTACTAGTGATCTATATACAATCTGAATGGATAGGAAGATGACCGTTCGAGGTATTTGACAAGGAAATGAATAGTAATCATAGGATTAGGATATATGGTCTCCCTTTTCTCAATAGATCCTATTGGTCTTCCCTTTTCTCAATAGAACACTTTTTTTGTGAAAACAATGGATATAATTGCCTCTTAGCACCTCCTCATATATTGCATTCAATCTTTAGATCAACCAAATGATTTTTTAATCGTCCAAATTCAGTTTAGATCCATGAAAAAAAATAGCGGCTAATAGCGCCAGAAGCACATGTCGCAATGCCAAATAGCGGCTATAACGCCAAATAGCGCTAATAGCATTTTTTGGCTAACCTCCCGCTAAATTCTATAGCCTGCGATTTTTTCATGGGTTTAGATATATGTCTGGGATGTAACCCTTTTGCGTTTGTATAACAACATTGTCAAAAAATATGAAGAATAATTATTATTGTCCATTTCGAAGCAGCCAACAAGTGATAATTCTAGTATTTGTCGATATTTGTAACACTACTATTGAACTATTTTCACTACCAGCTTTGAAGACCATGTCACCATCATATCAATTTAGTGTAGCAACGGTGAAACTAGGTCGATACAGATTATGACAAGTGTATTACATGCGGTTGACTGAATGGCAGCAATCCCTCTACTAGGCGCCAAAGCGCAGGTCGTGCGTGCGTGACCGTCGTGTTGTGGTGAATGCGTGGGGGGAGAAAGGTTTTGCATTTTCGCTGAGCCAATCTAACTTCGATTCTTGCAGGCAAATAACGTGAGGGGTGAGAGACATAACATCATGGACAACATCACATTTTTTTCAGTTTGGCCAAGGCCAGGAACATTTTAGGGCAGCGGAGTACAAGTGAAGCGCATTATTTGATTCATAGAAACAGAATTACAAGTACGATTAATTGCAATGATACATAGAAACTAGGAAATAAAAAAGACATAAACCAAAGACATACACATGATAGCAACCTTCACGACACAGAGGGTGGACACGATGTCGTGCACACATACTTCAATATATTTTGTGCGAGCATGACAAACTAGATATGCAGAAATAATTAGCCCACCATACATAGTTTGGTCACACAAGGACTGCACATCAAGCTCCATAACTTCTGCAGTTTGTACTCTGCCTCAATACTGGATCTATATACAGTGGAATTTTTTTTCATGCATACCAAGAGACAAGATTAGATCCTACAGGAGTAGAAAAGCCACCTATGGATCTTCGATCATCTAAGCATCCTACCCATTTAGCATCAGAAAAGAGATGGTTTTACCAATCTTGACCTCTGCCTTGGTACTGTTTTGGGTATCTCAGATTTCTCTTTACGGTTGCCCAATGTATATCAGGAGAACATGCAAGAACTCAGAGATGAAAAACAAATGTTAGGTCAAGTGTCATCAAATACTATAGTTTCCCAATGTTCCGGTGTTTTGATCGTTCCTTGTTAAGGGCGAACCGTGCTATGGCTGAAGCTTTCTTGCTTGCTGCTTCGTCAACATGTCGCATTCTCTTGGGCGATTATTTTCTTATAGGTTTTAGAGGTCTAGGTTCTCGGGTTAATCTTTTAAATTTGTCTTGTGCTCTTGTGAGAGGGTGAGGGTTCTTACTCGTAGTCTTTGCTCTGCTTTGATCGTTTAGGGGTGAAAATGAAATGAGAATACAGATAGAATTCAGATATAGCGTGTTGTGGTCCAATATCAAATATTATGGCTAGGTAGGAATACAGTTCCAAATGTTCTTGTAGTATATCTTATGTGTCCTCGCAAAAATACATCTCTTATGTGTTGATCTCATGAGTGTTTATACAGATTATGACAAGTGTATTACATGCCGCTGTTGACTGAATGGAAAATCGCCTCTACTAGGCGACGATCGAAGCTCACGACCTGCGTGCCTGGCCGTGTTGGTGACTGTGTGGGGGAGAAAGGTTTTGCATTTTCGCTGGTTCAACAAATTTAGCTTCGATTCTTGCAGGCAAATGATGTGAGGGAAAGAGAAAGATAAAGTAGCATCACACACATCATCACATTTTTCAGTTTGGCCAAGTGGTATGACCACGCCGACCTCTACGCTAGCCTTGATGACCTCTACACTGATCACGACATCAAACATCATGTTACAACCTCCAAGTCAAGATACACCAACTCAAATATCAACTACATCAATACCGGTCCAAGTGTTGGATGGACCGATTACACGTAGCCGAGCTAAGCAGCTACAACAAGAAGTGGACGCGCTACTTTGTGAAGTTTATTTAACTCTTAATGAGAATTATATACTACCTAAATTTTCTACGTTGGTTTTACTCAGGTATAAAGGTCCACGAGAAGACGAAGCGGACAAGTTTGGCAAGATCGGACCAGTTCAGCAAAACGGACCAGTTCGGTGAGAAAACGGACCAGTTGAAGAAACTTTAATAACTTTTTGATTCCCAAAAAGCTATGAATGTGAATGAGCACTTGTTTGAAAGATCTTCAAGTCTAGTTTCCATTGCCTCTATCCCCGACCAGTTTTTATTCCTAGTTTTTGCGCCCGAGCAGTTTAAGTGCATGCTGCTCAGGAGCTCAACAGTCAGCATCAAGTCCAAGTTTGAGTGCAAAACTGTACCATTCTACAAGGTGTCGTGGTGCATGGCATATATGGTTGGAAAGATCTTCAAGTTAGCTTTCCAACGCATCCAACCGTTCGTATGTTCCACTTCCCAATAAAAAGTTATGGCCGAATTACTGAAGACTGCTCCAGAAGATCAATAGCCGCCCGAGACCACTTCAGAAGTTAGTTTGTGGAGGACTTTTCATCTACTTAGACTCTTTATTTCTATCTCGAATTTACACCTATCTAGTAGGGCTGTTGCTAGTATAAATAACCCCTGGTTACATAACAATGATAGACTTTTGATAATGAGAATATAAACCCCTTTATTTAGTCCGAAAGTGCTAACAAATTCAGAGAGTGATCTCTACCCCTTTGCTCTTGTGATTTCCTTCGTGGGATTGCAGAAGCGGCGGCTTCATCCGCTCCCAATTGGTGCTCCTACTCCCTTCAAGGTTCTCCTTGATTGATTGTAGGCTGTGTTGGTTGGTTCTTTGAGAGTGTGGTTGGGCGAATCCTCGATTCAGGTTGCTGGTTAAAGACGGTGGTTGGCTTCGAGTTTTATTCGTCAGGTTGCACTAGTTATCGCTGCTTGCAGCAAGTTATCTGGCTGTTCTACAGTTAGTTATCTGAAGATCATCCTACGTCGTGAAGATCGGGACACCGTGACGTATCACCAAGGCCAACGACGTTTTAGGACAACATATATAGAGTACAAAGTGAAGCGCATTATTTGATTGATGGAAACAGGATTACAAGTACGACTGCAACGATACATAAGAAAGTAGGAAATAAAAGACATAAACCAAAGACATGCACATGATAGCAACCTTCGCGACACAGAGGGTGGACGCGAAGTCTTGCACATGTACATAGGGAAACTAGGAAATAAAAGACATAAACCAGACATACACCGGGTAGCAACCTTCGCGGCACAGGCGGGAGGTGGTGGACATGACGACGTCCTGTACACCAACACACAGCTAACTACCCTAAAACACTGCATACGGATGGGGGAGCGCTTCAGATAGAGGTGTCACACCTGCACCGCAGACGGGTCTAGTGCAGCTTTTTTTTTTAGATAAAGGAAAATATATTTCCGGCTTCAGCCATCCGAAGATGCATCAGACCAACAAAATTACAACTGAAAGACAGTGTTACAGGTTAAACAAAGTCACCCGAAAACACTGGTGCACCTTAAAAAAAGAAGAAAAAACGATAACCCGTCCACCATTGGAGACTTCGGATCCTGGCAACAGCATAAGGCCCCGTAAGCGTGTGCGATGAACCACCACCTTACCAAGGGATCTTCCACAAACGACGTCTCCAACGAGAAAATGCCATCCAAGGACGCCATCGCCGCCCACCCAACCGGTGTTGGTTTTCACCCGTAGAGATCCACTTGAAGAAAAGACGGCGCCTCCAGCGAGGAAAGTGGCGCCCTCAGGCGTCACCGCCGTCGTAAACAGTGAGCAGCCAATGCCATGTCTCCTGGGGCCATGCCGTTACGCCAAACACCAGCGACGTGCACTATCGCCGAAACTCAGATCTGGAGTGAATGCCGACGTCCACTGCCATCCTTGCCGTCCCTTTCCCCAACTCCTCCACCTTGACGAACTGTGGAAGCCACATGGTCGGCCACCAGGGTTCCGATCCGAACGCCAAGACGCCGAATCACGCATCCCCAATACGGCCAACCAATTCGCTTCTCTGTCGTCACCTTCCAAAACACCATGGTCGACGTACTGCGACGCCCATCGTCCTGGGGTCAACGGATCATCCCGCACTGGGTTCTCCAACGCCCAGGCATGGACGGTCGGCTGCGCCACCATGAGAAGAGGAAGGCCCGACGTCACCGTCGAACCACTCTTCGCCTGCTCCGCCCAACGCCCTTCGCTCCACTGCCATCGTCGCGTCATCCGCATCACCTCCACACCACAGCCTCCGAAGACCCCAACACCGCACCTCACCTCCACACCACTGCCACCGCGGAGGTGGCTGACCGCCCGCCCTGCCCCTGCCCCCTGGGCGGCGTGAGACGCCGGATCCGGTCGGAGGATCACCACCGCCGCCGGGAACCCGCCGCCCCGTCCTGCCCCCTGGGCGGCCGTGAGACGCCGGATCGGGCGAAGTGGATCCTCCCACTCCGACTCCACCCACGCAGCCATCTGCCGGCGAACTCCATTGCCGAACACCGGTTCCGCTCCACCTCCTCCGCACCGGAGACAGGGCGTCGCCATGGTGAGACCCCGCCGCCACCATCCTTGTTTGCCGCCCGGCTTCCCGGGCGCCGGGCGGCGGCGAGGTGAAGAAGGAGGGTGGGAGAGGCGGCGGCGGCGGGCTAGGGTCTAGTCCAGCTAGCATGGCGACTTGGATATTCTTACTTCCTGCATGGAAGACAACCAAAACTGGTCTTGCACAAGAATGGCGGGCAGTCATAAACGTTCTTCTCCACTACCATTGCTATGCTTGGTGATGATGTGCTAAAAAGCATGGAACACAACCAGAACTGGTCTTGCACCAGAATAGTGGGCAGTCATGAACGTTCTTCTCCACCACCATTCCTTGGTCATGATGTGCTAAAAAGCATGGAACACAACCAGAACTGGTCTTGCACCAGAATAGTGGACAGTCATGAACGTTCTTCTCCACCACCATTGCTTGATCATGATGTGCTAAAAAAGCTGGAACACACACAGCTGTATACCCGTCTTTACAACCTGAAAATCATATATATCTCCATTATATATTTCATTCATGAACCATGCATGTAGAAGGAAATTCATGGCATGCATGCCAGATCATTGTTGTGAGGGGCTAGCCATTGGATATACACACACACACACTTAGCCGCTCACCTTTGTTGTCGGTTGGGAGGCTAATAATGGCGGTGCTGTCGCTGGCATCGTGGTCACGCTGGAACTGGAAGAGGCGGTCAGCGTCAACAGTTGCTTGAAGCAGAAACACCACTACCATGGTGGCAACGATGCATCTCTTAGCCAAGGGCGACATGGCTTCGATATGATCCTCGTCAACTAGCTATCTCAGAATCCCTGTTGTTGGCTATAATGGGTGTGCTCCAACCCGTTGTGTGCTAACGCCGGGAGGCATCCCCTCTATTTATAGCCGCTATTATCGTTGTGTCACCCAGTAGCATCTATCATCGGTGAGTGATGGATCGAATCTACTACGTGCTGTCACGTGAACACGCATGCACCAGCAGCAGCACAAAATACACAAGCATTTAATGCAGGTAGTGTGTTTAATTAATTTGATGCATGGGTGTTAGTGCTAATGTCCCCTCTATTTATAGCCGCAATTACCGTTGTGTCAGGCAGAAGCATCTATCATCGGTGAGCGACGGATCGAATCTACTACGTGCTGTCACATGAACACGCATGCACTGACAGCATCACAAGTACGCAAGCAATTAATGCAGGTAGTGTGTTTAATTAATTTGATGCATGGGTGTTAGTGCTAATGTCCCTACGTGTGCTGGGTGGCTCAGTGCATGCGAGCCACCGTTAGGAGCCGTGATCGACAATGTTCAGTCTGAAAAAATAATCAAAGGATCGGATCGAAGCTGTGCACCTGCTGTGTACCAGCGTTTACCCTCAGCGGTGAATTTCATGTCGTTTGCATGTGTACAAAGTGAATAAACTCTATCCTATACGTCCGATCGTAACCTCATAAGGTTAAGATAGTATTTGAAATTTTCAAGTTGCCATACGGAAAGAGATTTGGTACGTCCGATCGTAACCTCATAAGGTTAAGATAGTATTTGAAATTTTCAAGTTGCCATACGGAAAGAGATTTGGTACGTGAAGCCTTCTGCAATTTGGAATCTCCTGAAGGAATAGAATCAATTTCCAATAATCTCATTGCTACACTCGTCCGGTACGAAATCATAGTCAAATTCAGTATATTTTGTTGCAAGCATGAAAAGCTAGATTTGCATGTTGAAATATATTTTGCCCCAATATTATCACACCATATATAGTGTGTCTGTGTCACAAACCGGTCCGATTGGGCTGGTTTTGACACGTCACCAACGACCGTTGAGGCCGTGAAGGTGGCGTAGGGAGCAGCGGTGTCCCGACGACGGCGCTGCGGGCAGCGGCGCTGGCGACAACGGCGTAGGGCAGCGTGGTGACGGGAGGAGGGGCGGCTCGGCGGCGCCAGGCGGCGGCGGCGCTGGCACTTTGGCGGCGGCGGGGCGTGCGGAGGCGGTGGGGGTGGCGGCACACGTGGAGGCGGTGGAGAACTAGATAGATAGGACTATTTTTATTGCTTGCTTATCCCCAAAGAGATTACATGCCTTTGCTTATATAGTCCGGCTAGTGGGACTTGTAACCTAAGCAATCTCCTATAAGGTTTCCTTATATGATTGGAATATCTTTTACAAGCAATATTTATTTATTTCCTAATAAGGACCTTCCTTATAGATTGAATATTCCCTTTTACACACCAAAAGCCTAAGATAATTCTAACATGATGGCGGCAGAGTCGGAAGGGAGGGGAGGCGGCGGCGGGGGCGCCCCTGCCCCGCGCGTGCGCCTGGTCCCTCGTGGGCCGGCCGGGTCAAATTTCGCCTTTAGCCCATCCGGGCTGCCCAATTCCGTTCATGACATTTCCCCACCCGTTCGACGAGGCGGGGCGGTCCGCGTGCCGCCCAACCCACCGTAGTCGCGAAGGGAATGCTGATCGGGAAGTGACGATGCTAGGGCGAAGTGGAGGATGAGAGGACCCGACTTGTCGTTGTCGCCGTTGCGAGACGGGGGCGTCGTTGTCGGGAGAAGGAGAAGTCGAGGTGCAGTGTCGCTAAAGTAGATGCTGAACTTATAGCTCGGCGGGGGCTACATGAAGGGGCGCTCCCCCCATGCACGCCGCATGACGGAGGCGCCGAGGGTGCTAGAGAGCTCTAGCATCCGGCATGTGCCGAGGAGTCGTGAAGGCGTAAGTCGTCGGCACGGAAACCTTCATGTGAATGTGCTGCGCAAAACACATGTCGGCGACGAAGGTGGTGACGAGGCGAGGCTAAGGAGATGGCCGTGAGAAGGTCGCTGGGGCCAAAGATAGGCGGCCCAATGCGGGGCTCCTGTGCCCATGGTGCTTCACGGCGACGTTGTCGTCGCGGAGGAAGACGCCGTTGTTGTTGTCGAAGAGGAGAACCGTGGCGCCCTCGATCCCGCTCATCCGGTGCGCCCGCAGGAGAAGCACGCTTGTTGGGAACGCCTAGTCTTCCCTTGGACGGTTGGGAGATGGAAGTCCATCGCTACGCCATGCGGTGGGGCGCCCTCCTCGAGCAGAAGTCCGCAGAGCTCCGGCGGCGGAGAGGTAGTAGCGGTGGAAGTAACTCACAACACTATAGTGGAGGCTCCACTCGGCGCCCAAATCCACGGGAACGTGGTACACGGCCGTGATCCGCTGCATCGGGAACTTTCGTTCGGATCGGGAACGGGAACGGCGTGGTACATGAGAGGAACGATGCAGGGACGTGTTCGCAGTCAAGGGACGGCGATTGGGTGCGAGGTGGCGGCGCGGGCGTGGTGGCGTTTTATGCTTGCGTTCGTTGTCGTGAAGTTATTGCCTAGGCCAGTTAATATGAGACATGTGTATTATGGATGGTAAATGGAAGATCAAGATATTATGGGACAAATGGGTCTTAAGTTAAGTGGATCATATTTGAGATTTTAGGAGTTTGACCACATCAATAGTTCACTTAAGAACGAGGATTGTACCAAGTTATCGTACCAAAAATAGTTGGTTCACGTTCCGTGTTTTCGAACCATCATTCCGAAGAAGTATACCCCCTATGAACCGAACTTTAAATTAACGTTCCATGTCCCATGTACCACGCGTTCGCGTACTTATATGTACCGAACTTTTGTATTTGGGGCTCTGGCGCGTCGCCGCAACTCGATGGCGTTGGCGATGATCCCGACCTCCTTGTTGGTCGTGGTGCCCAAGTGTAGCTCAGCCGATGAGGTCGTTTCGACATCGGCTCGTCGATGGCGCCCATAGAGGCGGCAAAGACGCCGCCCCGACATCCGGTCGGTCGGGGCGGCGCGGCGTCACCGCCGATGTCGGCGCGGCGGTGTCGGCGACCGCACGGTTGACGCCGGGTCCGTAAGCCGCCGGCACCGGCCGGCCGTCGTCGTGAGCGGGCGGGCGCAGGTCGATGGCCTCCTCCATCGAACGAGGCTTGAACCACTCGAAGCGCCGTGCGAAGTGTGTCGCGTAGGCCTCCGGCGAAGAGGCCGATACGGTGGTGCCGTCCCTCAAGATCCAGGCGAAAGCGCATAGCTCTCGGCTCGGCGGAGATGTAGTCATCCAGCTTGCCCTCCTAGGAGGAGGTGCGTACACCCCGTAGTGCCGGTGATGATGGGGGTCCGGTCGCGTCGCGGCAGTAGTGGGTGAATGCGCCCCACTCAGTAGGGACCTCCTCCAAGACAGCCCGAGGAACCGCACCGCAGCAGGACCTGTCGCCGATGGAAGGCAAAGATACCGCACGTAGAAGTCGGGGTTGATGTCCTCCTTGAGCTCTAACAAAGCAGCTCGAAGGCAGCATCCCGCACGTAGAAGTCGAGGTCGGTCGGTCGGGCGCGGGCGCGCGTGTGAGGCGGTTGGGGTGGCGGCACACGTGGAGGCGGTGGAGAATTAGATAGATAGGACTATTTTTATTGCTTGCTTATCCCCAAAGAGATTACATGCCTTTGCTTATATAGCCCGACTCTTGGGACTTGTAATCTAAGCAATCTCGTTATAAGGTTTCCTTATATGATTGGAATACCTTTTACAAGCAATATTTATTTATTTCCTAATAAGGGCCTTTCTTATAGATTGGAATATTCTCTTTTACACACCAAAATGCCTAAGATAATCCTAACTTGAAGGCAAAGCGAGTCGAAAAGCGGAGGGGAGGAGGCGGCGGCGGGGGGGCGCCGCCGCCCGCGGCGCGTGCGTCCCCGGCACCCTCGTGGGCCGGCCGTGGCCGGTTCAGCCCCTTTTAGCCCCTGTCCGGCCGGCCTGGATTCCGGTTCATGACAGTTTGCTTCTTGGTATTTGCTAGCCTCACATCGAGAATGTGGAGTGCATTCACTATGGGAGACGGCCTTGTTGCCCCGGCGGTACGGGCGCCGGCAAAGCCCTTATTTCGCTTCGGCGAAGGTTTTGCCGAGCAGGTGCTCGGCAAAGCTTCGCTCGGCAAAAGTTTTGACGGCAAAGGGTCTTTGCCAAGTACCTTTGTCGGGCGCTCGGTAAAAAGCCTTTGCCGAGTGCTCAAAAACACTCAAACAAAATAAAAATGCATAAACCCAAAATAAGAGCAATGTTTTTCGGTGGACGACCCACTAGACAAAGCTCAACCATCTTCATTAATCATTAACCTACCAATTTTTCAACTTTTTTTCACCGTTTTTTCACAAATACTTTGAGCTGGGATTCAAACTGCACTACTTGTTCTTTTGTGTATAGGAATGGTTTTAGTTATTCAAATATTGTACTAATCCGAAAGTGTAAATTGTTCATTTGAGGCTCTAAACGAATTTAAATCAAAAGGTTGCCAACTACAAAGTTTCATAACTTTTCGAGATCTACAATTTTGGTTTAAAAGCTTTTTCCATCCGAGGTCGTTTGCAAAATTTGAATTTCAAATTTGAGAGATTCAGACGTAATTTTGCATGCTAAGATGAATTCAAATCAAAAAGTGGTCAACTATAAAGATTCATAACTTTTCAGGACCTACAATTTTGATTTAGGAAGTTTTTTTTTTATTCATTCAAATTTGAAATTCGAATTTTTTCAAATGACCTCGGATGGAAAACTTTCTAAACGGAAAGTGTAGATCTCGAAAAGTTATGAAACTTTGTAGTTAACAACTTTTTATTTGAAATCGTTTAGGGGCTCAAAAACTGATTTGAAAAATCTGTTTTGTCGAGAGCCAAAGAAGGCACTTTCGGCAAAGAGGGTCTTTGCCGAGCGTCTTTGTAGGCGTTCGGCAAACATAATTTTTTTGGATTTTTGTGCCAATTTTTTGTTTCCGAGGCCTTGCTACAATACTTGTAACAACATATTCAAAATTTAAAAATTTTTTGACACTTTTTGCTATTTTTTAGACTTTATCTCTTTTATTTGAATTATAAAGACTCAAATTTGAACTGCAAGTGATTCAAATAAGTGGAAAAAGTGAATGAAAAAATGATATTCGTGTTATTGAGTCTGTGAGACCTTATCCAGGGCTACACACATGAAATATCATCGATTTGTTCACGCATGAAATATCATTGTTTTGTTCACTAAACTCGACCCTTTACTTATAGGTGGATTGTTTTTAAATTCTAAAAAAGCAAACTAAGTCAAAAAATCATGAAACTCATCGAGTTGTCGTTATATTGTAATTGTAGACTATGATAAAAATTTGAGAAGGTTTCATGCACGGTTTCATATACGATTGCAAAAACCTAACATCTCCACATGTTATATTAGAGCAAGTATGGGAGATGTATTGGTTGTCTGATAGGAAAAGGGTGGCTCTCCCTTTTAAGGTGGCTCCTCCTCCCAAGTTAAACAAGGTGGAATTATTCAAAGGCTCACACAGTCGCCGCCCGACTACAACTGGACGGTACCGCCGCTGGCAACATCGTCGTCGCGCTGGAAGAGGCGGCTAGCATCAACGGTTGCTTGAAGCAGAAACACCACTACCAATCTATACCATGGTGGTAACGATGCATTTCTTAGTCGAGGACGACATGACTTCAATATAATCCCCTGTTGTTGGCTATACCGGTACTGTGTGTGCGCTCCAACCCATCGTATGCTAACACCGATAGGCATCCCTCCTATTTATAGCCGCAATTACCATTGTGTTTTGTGTCACGCAGCATCAACTATCGGCGAGCGACGACCAAGGACGACGGATCGATGCAGACGCGTGGCAGATGAAAATCTACTACGTGCTTTGTCAGATGAACACGCATGCACCGGCGGCAAGCAATTCATGCAGGTAGTATGTTTAATTAATTTGATGCATGGGCGTTAGTGCTAATGTCCGTGCGTGTGCTATATATAGTGAATAGTGATAGGTGGCTCTGTGCATGCGAGACACCGCTTCGAGCCGCGACTGGCAATGTTCAGTCTGATAAAAAAAAATAATCAAAGCATTGGACCTAAGCAGTGCACCTATTCTGTACCTGCGTTTCGTGTTTAAAATATCCTCAGCGGTGAATTACTTCTATTTATAACGTACTTCTTCTGGTGAGCCTAACCACAACAACCTGATCGCTGTCCACCTGTATAAAACTATGGGAGATGCTATATTTCAGTAGCCTAAAAAACCTAGGATTTCAGGTCACTGTTTCTATCCGTCCGATTTTTTCATCTAGCGGCCGATCGGAACTCCGGTACTGTTTGTCTTCCTCTTCGCCCGGCATTGTTCATTTTCTTCCTCTCGCCACCCTCTGTTTCGCGCGCCCCTGCCACCAGCAACCAGCCCGCTGCGGGCGCTTAGGGTTCGCCGGAGCTCGAGCCAAGCTCCGGCGAACCACGGCGCTGGCGGCCACCCTCTTCCAACACAGGGGAAGACAAAGAGGACAGATCTTTGGCGGTTTCAACACTCAAGAATGATTACCTTAGAGGCTAGCAGCCAAGGAAACTACGACCTGACTTAACTTGCCAAAGTGTCAAGGAAATGTTTTGACCGCCAAGGAAATTAGTTTCCTTGAGGGCCAACAACCTTCAAAGAAACTATCTAGACCGCCAAGGTGTAATAGTCATTTCCTTGGCTGCCCATGATCCTCAAGAAAATTGTAATTTCCCTTGACTGCTATTGACCACGAAGGTAATAGTGATTTCCTTGGAGGCTAGCCCCCAAGGAAGTACATATCAGCAAAAAAAAAAATGCTTGCAATAATAAAAATTCTCATATTCGGACAATAAACTCAATTTACAAATGATGACATGTGGATCCAACACAAATACAATCAAATTCCAATACATGCCTACACTCAGGTAATTCTAGTAGAAACATATTACAAATTAAAGTGTCCAACAATTGCACTCCAAACATATTAAAACACAATGATATCTCATAGTCATAGCTAACTAACACAAGTCCTAGCACCTACATATCTCACCAACATAGCTCTGAATTGTCCACTACAAGAAGGCTAATGCTCTACGGCTGAGAAGTGTCCAGTTTTTAAAATCCAAACTTCATTCCATCATACTTGTTCAAAGTGCTAGCCTTCTTGGGTCCAAATTTATATTCCTATAAGACAATAAATAAAACCACGATCGTCTTATCCTGCTATTTATAGCGAGCAAAGCCTGGTGGAGGAAGCATGGTGGTGAAGAGAGTGGCAAGGCCTGATGGGTTGTGCGGCGGCCGAGCCACGAGATCCAGCTTCGAGGCGAGTCTCCTCCGGCCGTTGGCGCCGTTGCATGGCTCGGCGCGCATGGCCGAAGAAAAGTCGAGGGGAGAGAAAGAGAGGGCAAGAGCCGAAGGAGCCCTGGCACGATCTCCGGTGAGGTCCGGTCGCCAGCCTCCATGGGGAAGCCGCTGCCGCCGCCACCGTTTTCGGTGGTGAGAGAGAGGCACAGGAGTGGAAATGATAAGTTAGGGTTTGGGTGAGTGCCGACGGATGGTATTCGGATGATGTGTGTATACATATATGTTCTTCTCATTGTTACATACACATCTGCCCATCTTAATCTAAGTATATATATTCTCTATGTAATTAAATTAAATTCGTTAACCTAAAGGATCGTACAATGCTATGTGTTTGCTTTTCTTCAATGTAATATAAAATTTCTCTGTATTCCCGCAAAGAACGCTGGGAATTCATCTGGTTACCATTATTTATATGTACCTCATAAATTGGGTGGCATCTCTTTGTAATTGCAAAGAAAGAACAATTAAAATAATAAAAAATATATGGAAAAATAAACTAAAAAGCGAGAAAAGAGGGTACGAACGCCCGGCCTGACGCCTCATTTAGTCTTGGTTCAGTATTATGAACGGGACCGAGTCCCTATTTAATCCCAGTTGCTCACACCGGGACTAAATGTAAGTAGTGCTTACAATAAAGAGAAAAACAACCCTGTTAAATAAATTGGATGAGTTAGATAAAAGGCTAAAATTTTGCCTCTAGATCAAGCCGAGCTGGACCTAAAACAGGTCCTTAATATGAGACTTACGGAATTATTAAGGGAAGAAGAATTAAAATGGTACCAAAGAGCAAAAGTCAAGCACCTTCTTGAAGGTGACTCAAATACAAAATATTATCATCCGCTTCCTAATGGTAGGCACCGTAAAACTCGCATTTTCCGGCTAGAGGATGGGGATAATATAATTACTGGTGATGTTCAATTAAAAGAGCATATCACCAATTATTATAGAACCCTATTTGGTTGGATGTCTCCCATTTTAACTTGGATGAGACAAGAACCGAGGATATTCCACAAGTATCCTCACTTGAAAATGAGCTGTTAACGGATCCTTTCTCTGTTGAGGAGGTGAGGGGCTGCGATTTTTCGGATGGAGCATAACAAAGCGCCAGGACCGGATGGTTTCCCTCTAGAGTTTTATCGGTCCTTTTGGCATTTGCTTAAAGATGATCTGATGGCTCTGTTTACTGATTTCTTTGAGGGAATTTACCATTGAACCGGCTCAATTTTGGGAATATAATTTTTCTACCTAAAAAGAAAGATGCGAAGACAATCTAGCAATACATACCTATTTGTTTGCTGAATGTACCCTTTAAAATCTTTACTAAAGTCGCAACCAATAGATTGTCTACCATTGCACAAAAGATAATTAGCCCCTATTTGTTGGCGGTCGTTATCGACCATTTTATACCGCCAACTTCTTCATGAAATAAGATAAAAATGATTACCAAACTCTAGATTAGGGCTTTATAACTTACATTTCCACGAGTTTTGGTAGAACACATGTTTTGCAGGACAAAACCTGAAAATGAATAAAAGACGCTTTCCAGAAGGCGCATTCAAGCAAAACATAAACAAGGACCAACCAAACATCTCAAACTGGACCAAAGCACCGCCAGGGCCCAAGTCAGGAAGCCCAATGGAGCACGCTCACCAAAGCTGCGCTCGAACGGAGCCAACCAGGTCGGCCGGACCGAGGTTCCACTCCGTGGGACTCGCACTACGGCGGTTCGTGCCCAATTTTAGCGGAGCAACCTCCCACCGGCGTAGCAAGGGCGGTTTGGGGGGGTGCTTTGCCGGGTTCAATGTATCTTGGCGTCGGTTTGAGGTCGGTTTTGGACCTTCCAAGTGGGGAGAGGCATTTTCCACATGACCCCCTCCTCTCCACCTATAAAAGGAGGCCTCTCCCCTCTCATGAACACACCACCAAGGAGCAACACCACTACTCCAAAATGTAACATTGTAGTATTAGTTTAGTTGGGAGTTAGGGAGAGATGCTCAAGTTCGGAGGTGTCCTCGGAGGTCCGGCAATTCTTGTCTCGGCCCTTTGTAAGACTCAAGCATTTCAATTTATTTATCTTCTCTTATTACTTGAATTACTCTTTATGGTTATCTAAGTTTACCTTAGTGATTAATTAGAGTATGGTTAAGTGTAGTGGTTATACCTTGGCATGGGATCTCCGTTCGACCGAATGCTCTAGTTATCATATGTGGCTAGAGTAGTAATCGACAGTGTAGGCGCGGTGTCTAGACTTTCGGTTACCTGAGTTTGCGCCCAACCCAACGGATAGTTTGTGGTAGCCCCGGGGGTGACAGCTCCGACCAGGCCTTTGTATTCCACCACGTTCGGGTTGGTGTTTTCGTAGAGCTGCAGGCGGCTTTCCCCGATTACCTCTTCCCAGTCTTTTCGAGAATCGGAAAGGTCGTTGCTCGAAGTGCCTCGGTGTGATTGTTATGCTTTACCCTCTACTTAGTTAATCCTTTTGGTTTGCTTTAGGAAAGAACCATAGTAATGGAGAAGTAAATAGGAGCCTTGAACTCTCCCGTTGTCCTCCCAGCTTAGCTTGTCTACTCTACTACCTTTTATTATGTTCTCCTGTGTGTGTCACTTATCAAAACTCCTATCCTATCTTTTACCCCCACGTTAGTTTAGTCGGTTTACTAGTTAGCAGGTACATGATTGTTAGCTATCAACTTCTTTAACCATTGCTTCCCTGAGGATAAATATGATACCTAGGAATACTCTTGGGTGAAAGGTACAACGGTATCCGTGCGCTTGCGGTTATACCTATGTTTGCGTTAACAAACGCCAACACCTACTCAAACAACTTTTTACCAGGGAGAAATATTATGGAAGGTGCAGTAATCCTTCATGAAACTATACATGAGTTACACTCAAAAAAGAGAGACGGAATTGTTTTTAACATAGACTTTGAAAAAGCTTATAACAAAGTAAACTGGAATTTCCTAGAACAAACTTTAAGAATGAAAGGCTTTTTTGGATAAATGGTGTCAATGGGTGAGATGCTTCGTTGAAGGAGGAAATGTGAATCTAAAAGTGAATGATCAATTAGGTTCTTATTTCCAAACTAAAAAAGGCTTAAGGCAAGGTGACCCGCTGTCGCCTATATTATTTAATATAGTTGTCGACATGTTGGCTATACTAATTGCTAGAGCCAAACAAGCAAATCAGGTGGAAGGAATAATCCCACATCTTATTCAAGATGGTTTATCCATTCTACACTATGCGGATGATACTATAATCTTTATGAGCCAACATGAAATTGTTGTTAACCACCTTCGAACAATTATCTGGCCTAAAGATAAACTTCCATAAGAGTGAGCTTCTCTGTTATGGAAAAGCAAAGGAACATGAAAAATTTTATTCGCAACTGTTTGGATGTGTAAATGGGACATTACCATTCTCATACCTAGGACTCCCCCATGAGCGCACGAAAATTAAGTAATAAAGGCGGAAGATAATAGAAGACGAGAATATAGAAAAAATTAAGTGGATGGAAAGGAAAACTTTTATCGGTAGGGAGGAAGGCTGGTCTTAATAAACTCGGTGCTTTTCGAGCTTACTATGCTATCCTTTTTCGAGCTGCCACGTGGTGTGCTTGAAAAAATAGACTATTTTTAGATCACGTTTCTCTTGGCAAAATGATCAACATAAAAAAATATAGATTAGCAAGATGGGAAGTTTTATGTCAAGCAAAAGACCAAGTGGGGCTAGGAATTCAAAATTTGGATATCCAAAACAAATGCCTATTAAATAAGTGGTTGTTTAAATTGTTAAATGAAGATGGGATGTGGCAAGAGTTGGTAAGAAATAAATATGTAAAAAATAATTCCCTTGGAATTTGTGTTAAAAAACCAACGGACTCTCATTTTTAGAAGGGTTTAATGAATGTGAAAGATAGTTTTTTGGACTTTGGACGTTTTAACATCAAGGATGGTTCCCGGACTAGGTTACAGTTCGATATCTAGTTGGGAAATAAACCCCTAAAAGATAAATTCCCTTCCCTGTTTAACATTATGCGTTCAAAACAGGATTACGTGGCCCAAGTACTTAGCACAAAGTGCCGTTAAATATCTCGTTCAGGAGAAATTTAAGTGGTGCAAACCTAGCTGCTTGGCATAGAATTGTTGCATCGTTACAAGACATTACTTTAACAGGTGATAGAGATACTTTTGTTTGGGGTTTAAATGCATCCGGCTACTTTACAATCAAGTCCATGTATGTTGCGTTAATAAACAATGGTGTTAGAGTTTCACAGGACATTTGACGTATAAAAGTACCTATGAAAATTAAGATTTTCTTGTGGTACCTCAAAAAGGGTGTTACTTTAACTAAAGATAATTTAGTTAGGCGTAAGCTGGAATGGTGACAAAAACTGTTCTTTTTGTCACTTCCCAAAAACAATTTAACACCTATTTTTTTGAGTGCATTCACGCTAGATTCCTATGGCGAGCTGTTCACTTACTGTTTGGTTTAACTCCACCGACAACTATGAATGATCTTTTTTTTTGTTCGATGGACTGAAATTTCAAACAAAAAGTAAATTCACTATTGTTAACAGCAGCGGCAGCTATTCTCCGGGCAATCGGTTAACAAGGAATGAAGTGGTTTTTGATAAATGTCCACCAAAATCTTTTTTGCATGTACTATTTAGGGGAACTCATTGGCTTCGGCGGTGGGCAAGTCTGCAATGAGCTGAGGATCAACGTGACCAGCTAGTGCAAGCTGGGACCGATACTTTGAAACCGGCGCTGCAGTTCCTTAGTTCTAGAGGTTGGTTATCTACAAGATTTATTGGTCACATTTAGATCGAACCTTATTTTATTCTTTGTTATTTCGAACTTGGGTGCCTGGTGGCTTAGGTGCTGTGTGAGTGGTGTCGAACGTTTTTTTGTAATAATTGGTGCGATTCTATCTTTCGATAGATGAAGCTGGGTTTTATAATCCATTATCTAAAAAAGCTAGCTATCTCAGTGATCCCTGTTGTTGGCTACACCAGTTTTGTGTGTGTGCTCCAACCCGTTGCGTGCTAAAGCCGGGAGGCATCCCTCTTTTTATAGCCACATTTACCATTGTGTCACGCAGCATCATCTATCGGCGAGCGGGGAGCAAGGACAACGGATCGATGCAGACGCGTGGCAGACGAAAATCTACTACGTGCTCTGTTAGATGAACACGCATGCACCGGCAGCAGAACACATACGCAAGCAATTAATGCAAGTAGTATGTTCAATTAATTTGATGCATGGGTGTTAGTGCTAATGTCCGTAAATGTGCTATATATAGTGAATAGTGATAGGTGGCTCTGTGCATGCAAGCCACCGCTACGACCCGCGACCGGCAATGTTCAGTCTGAAAAAAAAAAATCAAAGCATCGGATCGAATATCCTCAGCGGTGAATATTACATCAACCACAACAACCTGATCGCTATCCATCTATAGAACTAATAACCGCTCAAGTCGTTTGCATGTGTACATTAAGATATTGTTTTTCAAATTTTAAAGTGTGTTGCCATACGGAAAGAGATTTGGTGAAGCCTTCTGCAATTTGGGATCTCCTGAGGGAATAAAATCAATTTCCAATAATCTCCTTGCTACTCGTCCGGTACGAAATCATAGTCAAATTCAATATATTTTGTGTAAGTATGAAAAGCTAGATTTGCAGATCGAAATATATATTTTGTGTACGCTGCTAGCCTCACACTGAGAATGTGTAGTGCATGCAAGCTGTGCTGTGGTGGCTGTCGTCTTGTTGCGTTTTTTCTTGCTTGCTGCCCTGTCATCGTCACGTACGTCATTCTCTCGGGCAATTGTTTTCTCTAGTTAGAGTTCTAGGTTGATGGGTTACGTTTCTGTCTATGTCTAGTACGTGAGATGGTGAGAGTTCTTAGTCGTAGCCTTTGCTCTGTTTGTTTGATGGTTCATTATAAGGGGGTGAAATTGAATGAATGCAGATAGAATTGAGATATCTGTAGTCCGATATCAAATTTGGCTAGATGCGATATGGATTCAAAATTCAAATGTTCTTGAACATACAAAATGGGTAGTTCAGATTTGAATTTGTATTCAGATATTTACTTGATTTAGTTCAGATTTTAAAGTGATAATGTTGCAAGAAGAGTACTATTATGCAATAGAGATTAAAGTAAGAGTCTAGGACCGTTCAGGGTATTTGATGAAGGGAATGAATATAGTAATCATAGGATTAGGATCAACGGTCAATAATTATAATCGACATCACTAATTTGTGGGTACGATCCGTGGCTTCAATCCACGTGGGCGTGATCACTCCTATTGGTCCTCCCTTTTCTCAATGGATTGCTTTAGCACCTCCCCTACGCATTCAATCTTAAGATCAACCAAATGGTTTTAACCCTCCAGAAATCTTATACAAAAATATGAGGTAATAACATTTGTTGATACATCATTAAACTTCTCAAAACTCATTGAAAATCATGAGAAATGATATGACATATTAGATTATTGTCCATTCTAAACTTACAAGGAAAACATTTATAGGAAAAACATCCATCATTCAGTTTAGATGTATTTCTTTTGATGTAATCCTTTTTGCGTTTGTATAACACAAGCGGCACGACCATAAATATAAGTAAAAGTTATCATTGTCCGTTTGAAGCCGCCAACACTACTACAAAAAATCTTTTACAAGGTGTTTCCATTTTATTAATTGTGGTGGTTTTTTCTAATTAACCGTGGTGATTTTAAAGACGCCACGGTAAATAGATTAACCGTGGCGGTTTTCATAAAAAAACCTTTCGGTTAATTAGGTCCAAATCTACCAATCTAGACATTACTACAAAAATCTTTTACAAGGCATTTCCATTTTATTAACCGTGGCGGTTTTTATTATTTACCTTGGCGATTAAAAATCCGCCATGGTAAATCGATACTTTGGCGGATTTTTAGAAAAAGCCGGGCACGGTAAATAAAGCCCACTAAGCGCAGCCCGATAAGCCCACTATAACCTCAAGTGTATAAAAGGAACATTTTACTCCGATCCCTAACCTAACACTCGGCCCCTTCCTCTTTCTTCACTCTTAACCGGCCTACTTTCTCTTTACCCCGACGCGACCACCTCCTAGACCCCCGACGCGGCCTCCTCCCTCTGCTCCCCATTCCTCCCGGGCGCGGGCGGCGCTTGGGGCGGCGGCGCGTCTTGAAGCGGCGGCCGGACGGTGCGGCGGTGGCTTGCGCATGGGTCCCGCCACACCTCACCTTTGAGCTCGCCACCCACCTCTCCCTCGAGCTCCACCCGGTGATCTTGCATGTGGGTCCGACCAGCTCACCCTCGGGCTGGTGCGGAGGAGGAGGACGATGGCGGCGCAGATCCGGAGGCCGTGGTGCGGAGGAGGATCGGCGATGGCGGATCGGGCGTTGAAAAACCAAAGCGAGCTCCGGCGGTGGATTTGGTGATGTGGCCCGCATCCGCCCCTGCTAGGTTTTTGATTTGGATTTTTTCTTATTTTTTTGTTATTTTTTGGATTAACGGTTTTGGAAACCACCACCGTTGATCACAGATTAACCGTGACCCTAGCTTGGTGGAGGTTCCAAAACCTGCCACCGAAAATCCAAAAAAACTACCACTATAAAAAATAGTGAGAGATCATACCAAAGCACAATAACCATCACTGACTATATATAGGGACTTAGGTTGTTTCAATTCAATCCCTCTCCCTCACCCTTAGCCCATACCGGCCGCCTCCCTCACTTCCCAACTCCTCTCTCTCAAACTCCTCTCTCTCTCTCTCTCTCTCTATAGAGATGACTAGAACCGCCTCCCTCACTTCCCAACTCCTCTCTCTCAAACTCCTCTCTCTCTCTCTCTCTCTCTCTCTCTCTATAGAGATGACTAGAACCGGGACTAAAGCTTAGCTTTATCCCTTGTTCCAGTTCTATAGTAAACTATTAGTCCCGAGAGCATAACCCCGGTTCTGCAACCGGGGATATTCCCCCTCCACGTACCGAGGATAGACCCCATTTTTGCAATAGTGGCAGCATCCAGACGCGTGTGGCGGCCTGGCGCTCATGGCATCCAGGCGCGCGCGGTGCCCCCTACCTCCAAACCCTAGATCCAGATCTAGTGGCGGCGGCCCGTGATCACGGGCCCATTAGGGTTTGGTCTCAACTTTTTTTATTTTATTAACCGTGGCGGTTATTTGGGGTCCTAAAAACCATTGATTAACCACGACCTTTCATTGGTGGCGGTTACAAAAACCGTCATGGTAAATCCAAAAAAATGCAACACACGGTTAACCATTGTGTAGTAGTGCGGAGTGGGATAATTGCGGTTTGTAACACTACTATAGAACAATTTTCACTACCAGCTTCAAAACTATGTCACCATGATATATATTTAGTGCAGCGATGGTGGATACGATTACCACAAGTGTATTACATGCAGGTGACTGAATGGCAGAGCGCCGAAGCACAGGACGTGCATCCGTGGGCCCGTGGCCGTTGTGGTGAGTGTGTAGGGGGAGAAAGGTTTTGCATTTTGGCTGGCTAAGTGAATCTAGCTTCGATTCTTGGAGGCAAATGACGTGAAGGAGAGAGAAAGACATAGTATCAGACACAACATCGCGTCTTTTAGTTTGGCCAAGGCCCCATGAACATTTTAATTTAGGACGGCAAAAATAGAGTACAAGTGAAGCGCATTATTTGATTCATGTAAACAGAACTACAAGTACGTTTGCAACCATACGTAGAGAAACTACAGAATAAAAGACTTAAACCAAAGACATACATAGCAACCTTCGCGACACAAGGGTGCACACGTACATAGGGAAACTTAGGAAATAAAAGACATAAACCAGACGTACACAGGGTAGCAACCTTCACGGCACAGGCGGGAGGTGGTGGACATGACGACGTCCTGTACACCAACAGGCACCTGACTACCCCTAAAACACCTTACACATGCACATGCATACTGATGAGGGAGCGCTTCAGGTAGAGGTGGTACACACCAGACACTGTGGACAGATCTAGGGCGCTACTGCCCCAGCTGTAGTCGACACTGGCACGGCGACTTTTGGTTGGACTTATTAGCATGGAATACAAGACAGAGGGGGAAGGTAGCAACGGCCTGGCCCGCATATAGCGTCGTTCTTCCCCGGTACCATTGCTTGTTGATGAAGAGCAAAAAAAGCTGGAACGCACACAGGTTTATACCCGTCTTCACAACCTGGAAATCATATATATGTCCATTATATATTTCATTCATGAACCATGAAGAAAATTCGTCATGGCATGCATGCCGGGTCATTGTTGTTATATGCGGACACATCTCTCACCTTTGTTGTCGCTTGGAAGGCGAATAATGGCGGTGCCGCTGCTGGCAACGTCGTCGCGCTGGATCTGGAAGAGGCGGCCAGTGTCAACGGTCGCTTGAAGCAGAAACACCACTACCATGGCGGTAACGATGCATCTCTTAGTCGAGGACGTCATGGCTTCGATGATACTCGTCGGCTAGCTATCTCAGTAATCCCCTGTTGTTGGCTGTTGGCTATACTAGTACTGTGTGTGTGCTCTAACCCGTTGTGTGCTAACGCCGGGAGGCATCCCCTCTATTTATAGCAGCAATTACCATTATGTCACGCAGCATCATCTATCGGCGAGCGACGAGCAAGGACAACGTTGGAAATACAACTAGATTGAAGGTTAAGATAAATTTGTAACTAAACTTTGTAGTATTCATGCTGCCTTTCCTTAATTATTTTTTCAATTTGGAACAAATATAGGTGGCATGGCACATTGTAGAATGCTTCTTTGTCATATTCTGGGCAGTGTGCACCTTGCAGATTCATAACCAATATACGTATATGACATGTTGAAGCAAATATCTGATCTAATAAATTTTATTTTATTTTATTGCAGCAAACTCATAGCCGTGGACACCTAGCAAATTCATCCTGTTGCATTGCTTCAGTTCAAGTTCCAACTTCACCAGTTAGCCTTTAGTCTAGTTAACTAGAAGTCATACTGAGGTGTCATTCATTGAAGTTCTCACTGTGAAGTATTCATATTTTTCATTCTAATGTCAATAACTTGGTCGATGGATCTGAATTGTATGTATAAATAATGCAGTTGAAATTGTAATTATGGATGAGGCCTGCTTCTATTTTTTTAACCTTCATTATTTTTTTTTTCCTGTCGGCTATACTGTCGGGAATAGACGTCCAAATCCAGCCTCAGCTTGGGCGTTAGGAATTACCGTCAGGGAAAAGATTCCTGACGGCTGGCCGTCAGGAAAAGTCGTTCTTTCCTGTCGAGACGTTCCTGTCGGCTTATTCTCGACGGGTGGCCGTCGGGGAAATATATTCCTGACGGTTTTCGGGCCTTTCCTGACGGTTTTTGGCCGACAGGAATATTCGTGAGTCTGGTAGTGACGGATTGATGCAGACTCACGCGTGGCAGACGAAAATCTACTACGTGCTCTATTAGATGAACACGCATGCACCCGCAGCAGCACACGTACGCAAACAATTAATGCAGATAGTGTGTTTAATTAAATTGATGCATGGGCGTTAGTGCTCGTGTGCAATATATAGTGAATAGTGATAGGTGACTCTGTGCATGCGAGCCACCGTTACAAGCCGCGACTGCCAATGTTCAGTCTGAAAAATAATCAAAGGATCGGATCGAAGCAGTGCTCCTGTTCTGTACCTGTGTTTCTGGTTTAAAATACCCTTTAGCGGTGAATTTCAAGTCGTTTGCAATCCTATACCAAATACGTCCAATCATAACCTCACAAGGTTAAGATTGTAGGCAAGTTGCCATGTGGAAAGAGATTTGGTACGTGAAGTCTTGTGCAATTTGGGATCTCCTGAAGGAATAAAATCATTTTCTAATAATCTCCTGAAGGATTTGGCCAGGCAGCCAAGCCGGCTCGACAGCCAGCCGGCCACCACCAATCCGCCTTAGCTGGCTCAACAAACAAATGGCCAAAGCTAAGCCGGCTCAACCACCCAAACGGCCAAGCCGGCCAGCATGAATCCAGCTTAGCCGACTCTTAAGGCCAGTTAAGCAGAACTGGATAAGTTTCTCTAAAGCACCAACAGACTTTACCATTGCATTCCTCTCATCGCATCGATCGAAAAATATATATGGTTTGCCTCATTTGAAGTCCGATGAATTAATTATGATTTTTGAAAGATTAACGGCTGGATTTTCCTGTGCCAATCGGCTTAGCCCTATCATCTCTTGACAGTCTTGCGCCCCAAAGATGGGCCTCGGTCTTGCATGCAGCGAGGGCAGCGGGCAGGGTTGTTCTTGCATCCCTAAAAACATTGTTATTCCTTCTTTTTCCAAATATGCCGGCAACATAGTAGCAAGAAGGTAGTGAAGTATCTTGTTGGAATGTGACTTGGTGGCTGAACGCATTAAATCTTTAGACCAACCAAATGGTTTTAATCGTCAAAATATAGTTTAGATATATGTCTGGGATGTAACCCTTTGGCGCTTGTATAACACAAGCAACACTGTCATAAAATATGAAGAATAATTATTATATCGTCCATTTTGAAGCAGCTGACATGTGATAATTCTGGTATTTGTAACGCTACAAATAGAACTATTTTCACTACCAGCTTGAAAACCATGTCACCATCATATCGATTTAGTACAGCAACGGTGAAACTAGCTAGTGCAACAATCAGGCGCAACAATCGCCTCTACTAGGCGCCCAAAAGCGCAGGACGTGCATGCCGTCGTGGTGAGTGCGTGGCAATGGCGGAGCCACAGGGTGGTTTGCCGACCGCCATATGGCTCGCGCGTCATACATACATGGCTGTTACAAAATTTGCTGATAAATTCCTTCCTAAATCCTGATTTTCCTAAATTCTGATTTTCAGTCGCATCGTGATTCCATGGCTAATTGCTGAATTTTTACTGAATTGTATAATATTATTTTTGGAGCGCATACCCTATGCTCAAAAGCTAGATCCGCCATTGTCTGCATGGGGGAGAAAGGTTTTGCATTTTCGCTGGCTCAACGAATCTAGCTTTGATTCTTGTAGGCAAGTGACGTGAGTGTGAGAGAAAGCATCATACACAACATCACATTTTCTGTTTGGCCAAGGCCATGGACATTTTAGGACAACAGACAGAGTACAAGTGAAGCGCATTATTTGATTCATGGAAACAAGATTACAAGTACGATTGCAACGATACATAGAGAAAGTAGGAAATAAAAAAGACATAAACCAAAGACATACACATGATAGCAACCTTCGCGACACAGAGGGTGGACGCGAAGTCCTACACACGTACATAGAGAAAGTAGAAAATAAAAGACACAAACCAGACATGCACAGGGTAGCAACCTTCCCATCGGAGGTCGGAGGTGGTGGACATGACAATGTCATGTACACCAATAGGCACCTAGCTACCCTAATTAAAACACACACATGTATACTGATGGAGGAGCGCTTCATGAGATAGAGATGGCACACCTAACACCGCGGACGGGTCCAGGGCGCCACTGCCCCAGCTGTAGTATGTAGGGCAGCTAGCACGACGACTTGGTTATTCTTAAGGACATGTAATACAACCAAGAATAGGGCCTGCGTAGCAACGGCCTTTCCCGCATGCCTTATCGTTCATCCCCGGTACCATTGCTTGCTGATGACGAGCAAAAAGAGTTGGAACGCACACAGCTTTATACCCATCTTCACAACCTAGAAATCATATATGTCCATTATATATTTCATTCATGAACCATGTAGAAGGAAAATAAATTCATGGCATGCATGCCGGATCATTGTTGTTATATGCGTACACATCGCGCACCTTTGTTGTCGCTTGGAAGGCTAATAATGGTGGCGCTGCCGCTGGCATCGTCACTGCGCTGGAACTCGAAGAGGCGGCCAGCGTCAACGGTTGCTTGAAGTAGAAACACCACTACCATGGTGGTAACGATGCATCTCTTAGTCAAGGACGACATGGCTCGCACTACCTTCTTAGAGGTGGTTTGTATGTGTGTTGTGTGCAGATGTTGGGAGGCCCTTCTCTCTAATTTATAGCCCCAAATGCTCATGCATGCAGCATCTACTCTATCGGCGACGGCGAGCTAGCTAGATCAATTGAAGGATCGATCGAGACAAGGCGTGGCCAATGAAAATCTACTAGGTGCCACGCATGCACCCTGCAGCACCACACGTACGCAATCACAAATGGTGCAGCTGCTTGTCACACCCTGGTTTTCGTCATCATCTTGTTCAACGATTCGTCTTTCAGTTTTTTTGCACAAATATAATTTATTTTGTTATGACTTATTTTATCAATAAAGATACTTAAATATTGATTAATTTAGTTTATTATTTATATAAATATTTTAAATAAGACGAATGGTCAAACATGAAGTTTAAAAAAAAAAACGACAAACTCCATGAGACAGAGGGAGTAGTGTTTAATGACACCTGCAGCATCTACTTTAATCTGATGCATACAGGCAGGACCAGCCACCACCCTGTGCGTACGTGGTGCAAATGTGTGCTATCTCGATCGTCCATCTGGATGGCGCTGTGCATGCAAGCTGGCACCGCTGCTACACGGTTGGCAATGTTCAGTCAAAATATCAATATGCATGAAAACACTGACATGCATGCGGTTGGCAAGTGCAATAGTTATTGGTACATCTCCACCAACTCGAATGGTATAATATACTAATTGCTAACAATTACTTGGTCTACTAATTACTGCTCCCTCCGTTCAAAATTATAGTTCACTTTGGCTTTTCCTAGATCATTTCTTTTTACTATGTATCTAGACATAGTGTATAACTAGGTGCATATCAAAATCAATGTATCTAGAAAAGTTAAAGTGAACTACAATTTGAAACGGAGGGAGTACTAGTAACTAGTAATGTATGGCCTCACCTGCTATTACCTGTTAGCACTAATACAACCACATAACAGGAACCTTTACACTACTACAGAATGAGACATCACTGACGACCCTTCTCTGCCGAAAGAAACGACGGTGAGATATATATATCCATTGTCGGTTTGATTTATAGCGAGCTGTGCAAAGGAATCAAATCGACTAACGAAACTTTGTGCACCGACGGTTTAACAAATACTTCCGCCACCTGAATCCTAAGAGCCGTATACCAACTGCTTATACAAGCCTACCCTCTCCCTCTTCTCCAGTGGAACTCACCATATGTCATATTGTGGTTTCCTACATTCATCCAAAACAAACGAGGCCAATACTGCATGCAGCATTTGGCACCGTGATGGGCCAAATGCCCCAATCAGGCAATCACAAGTGAAAAAGACTCATGCATGAGTGCATGACGACAACAAGAAGTGTGAATCACGGCAACATAGCATGGTCCATTAAATAGTTGTGGCTGGTGGACCAGACCATGTGCATTGTTATGGAAAAAAAAAAGGAAAAAGTGCATGTAAAAGACACATGCATGACGACGACCGGTGGCGTGAATCAAGACCCCACTCATCCACGCATGCACCATGACAGGTAGTGGCGTACGTGAATCACGACCAGATGACGTACGTGAATCACGACCAGATGACATGGTTCGCGGTCACCCTGCAGCGCCATGCTACTGTTGTTATACACTGGGCACCGAAAGCACCTGTCGCAGGCATAAAAACCATAAACACCCACTACTACAGCGTTCATCACTGCGCCGGCATCACTATCGGAATTTAGTCCACCGGCAAGTGATGAACCGAGCACAGCGATGATGATGAACTGTTCAGGCGTGAGAAAAATCAGATCATCCATGGACTCGACAATACGGTAGTGAAAATTTAGATTACCACCGGGTTGAATTGTACCCGGCAGTGGTCCTAATGGACACCGATCACTACCGAGTTTGAAATAAGAACCTAGCGATTAGAAGATTGACACACATCAGCAGATTAAACCAATAGACAAGGAATAGTAAAACAAACGACATAAAAAGAAGATTGACACGAATCAAATTAACAAAGCGACATATTCTTTGACAAACGACAAACCAAAGTATCAAATCTTACAAATACATAGATAATATTCAAGACATTTGATAAATTAACATAAAAAAAAAGCGGCCTAATTAAGCCACCTTCTTGGCCTTCTTGGCGCCCGCAACCCGGCTTCTGGCGGCCTCCTTGGCCTCCTCCTCCATCTCCTGCAGTTTGACCGGTATCCCATCGGTGTGGATATCGGCTAGGGAGTTGATCTAGAGGGCGTAGAAGTTGGCTTCTCCTCCAAGGGGAGATTCACCTGGCAGGCCAACCGTCGGCCGCCAGCCGTTGAGCTTGTTTAGGGCGGCGGAGGCGCCTCCACGGTGAACTTCATCTCCTCCCGGAGCTTGGCATCCATGTCGATCATCATCGGCGTCGGCGACTTCGGCTTTCTGTGAGCGGGGTTATGGAAGAGAAGTTAGTGTGGTTGGACAACGGAATCGGGGTTTACGTGCGTATATATAAATAAGACTCAGGCGCCGCACTTGCCAAACGACGGCCTTCGTCGATCAAAAGCGACCGGCGGCGACCAATGGTCGTCTCCTCGAAACTAAACGGCGACTACGTTTGATAAGGCACCCAATCACGAGACCCCGGGTTCGACGCCCCAAAACGGCCGTTAACGGAATCAAATTTAAACGATATTTATTAAAATACCAACTGTTTTGCACGTGTATAATTTTAACGCGCTCTTGAACTAGAAACGAAAGCAGTGCGGGATAGAGGGAGCAACACACAACTTTAATATGTATATAATATTTCATATATTGATATAATATATATTAAACAAAAAATAAAACATAAGATATATATTAATAATTGATAAAAAAAAATCAGTGGCGGCGGCCTAGTCCTCCTTCTCCTCCTCACTGGCATCGTCCTTCTTGGCCTTCTTGGTCGATAAGGCATCGAAGAGGATCTTGGCCAAGTCCGCCACTTTCAGGGTGTAGTGATTGATCTTCACCTCCATAGGTATTTCCAACATTGGAAGATCATGGTCGTCCGCCATTGACCGCAGACTAAAGGCATCCTTGAGACATTTGGAGGGTGAAATCCCTCTCGAGCATCTCTCACGTGGTAGGGTCATTAGAATTGGCCACCTCCTCTAGCTTTTTCGGCCGTAACGCCCATTGGTTCCGGCTTAGGGGCGTAGTTGTCGGTCGTCGTCGAGTCAACCGTAGCTTGGACCTCGTCGTCACCACCACGATGCCTCCACCTCCTCCCTTGTGCGCTTGTTCGGTCCCGGAGCCCTCCACATCCTCCATCCCTCCCTAGTGCGCTTGTTCGATCCCTCGAGCCCGAGGTCGCCATGGTTGCTTCAAGAGTGTGCCTAGATTAAGGGATAATCAAAGGGATGATCAGCTCCATGATCGAGGGCTGGTTAAATTCTAAGTAAGCTGGACCTCTCCACTTCCCCACGAATGGCACCATCAATGCAACCGCTTGAATCGCAAATCTCTTTGCAACATCAAATAAAACATCTTAAAATCCCCGGTTGCAACAACTCAAAATTGACTATTAGAACATCCGTAAATCGATCGTTGCAACGTCAAATAAAACATCTTCAAATCCATTGTTGTAGATTCAAAATAGATTGTTGCAACATGCAAAAATCAATTGTTGCAACATCTCAAAATTCATTGCAAAGCGGAGGGGAGGGAAAATAGGGGAGGCACATGGGTGGAGCAATGTCGGGTTGTGTAGATTAGCTGCCTCCGTGGCCGCCCTCACCTGCTAGGTGGAGGTGACCACCATGCAGCTGATCTGCGTGGTGCTCCCAGGTGAGGTGGGTACGAAGCTGCATGGGAATCACTACTAAATTTTGACCCTATTACATCACGTCCCCTTGCATCAAACTAGAATCGATGCAATATGTGGTCATTATTGCATCAAAAAAGAGTTGGATACGATAGTATTTCATGTCGATGCAATAGGTGTGATCTATCACATCATTTGGAATAAGGGATGCAATAGGTACAAATTATTGCATCAGACACATTTAGTTGCGTTAGTATTGAATTTTTGATGCAATATGTAGGTGATATTGCACGGGTTTAGAATATGGATGCAATTATGAAGTACTATTGCAACGGATTTGTGTTTGATGCAACCAATATTTTTGAAAGAAAATTGACTAACGTGAAAAACACCTTGTAGGTATCGAATAAGTGAATTGTTATTTTTTAAAAAAATGGGCGTCTAATAAATAAATTGTTTATTATTTATTAAAAATAACTTCCACGATTGTTAGTTTTAAGGAAAATATTAAAAAATAATTAGGTCAGGTAGAGGAGTTGAACCTTGCCCTTAGGATTGTCCAAGTCGTGGACAAACCACTAGGCTAGTTATACATTGTTGCACGGATTAGTATATTTTTACTTTTATACTATTATCTAATTATGTTTTTGACTCTATGTGTATAAGCTAACCGAGTCCATAAGCAACGTATACTACTGCCCATAATCATGTTTTCAAAATCAGTTGGAGAACAGACAAACAATATCCTAACTGGGCCGGCCCAGTGATTCCGGAAACAGCTGAGCGAGATCGGGCGGCCATGCTGTTCTGGGCTCTGGCTCGTGCGAGAGGATGGCAAGCGGTTTCCACCTGTCAATGGAAGGAGAGGGAGGAGAGGAAGCTGCTGAGCTGGTAGGATGGGCTTTAGGCCCCTGTTTGGTTCCTACGGGGACTAGCGACTAATTTTTAGTCTCAATTATTCCCTAATTTATCCAACAACAAGACTAATGGACTAATTTTTTAGTCCCAACTAGTCCCTAGTCCATTAACCCCTCTTGAGAGTCTAATTGGGACTAGTCTGTGCTCTTGTCAGTCGTCAACTCATTTGTGCACTTGTGCATGCACTAGTCAGTTGTTAGCTCTAGTCCCTCATTAGTCCTTTGAACTAAACATCTTTTTAAATGGGACTAAAAATTAGTCCCTAGTCCCATGGGAACCAAACAGGCCCTTAGGCGTGTCTCTGCAGTCGCCCCCTGACCCTCTCCCATGAAGGGTGTGCATAGGCGTGTGAATTTATTTACATGTGCAGGTGCTGTATGGACAATTGGTCAATTTGGTTTCGACAGGTGCTCTAAAAAATGAGTCACGCAGGTATTTAGACATGCTAGTAGCTGGGATTCCAGAAATTAATCCTTCACAAAAATTCAAAACCTGCTAGTTGCCGCTCACACACAGACACAAAAAAACACACATTTTAACATAAGCATGTTGTTGATCAACTAAGAACATCCAAACGTCATTTAAGAAAAATTGTGAATACTTAAACAAAAAAATCATCATCAGCTTCGTCATCTATCACAACGGCAAAAGCGACAACTCCATCGTCAATATACGCATCTACCTCGTCTTCAACCTCATCACTAAAAATCTTCTTCATTTGGTTTCGCAGTGCAGATTGAGCAATTGCTTTCTCGAATAACAAAAGCATCAAACCAACTTCGAAAAATCTCAAAATTTTGGGATGACTTACCCAATAATTGTGAAGGACTTGGAAAAAGTTTGTGACCGATATAGGACAGGAGAGCATATGAACCATGGGAAACATAGGAACCTAAGTGTATAGTTATGGTGAGTTGGAAAGGTGCATGTACCTTTGTGAAGCAAGTGTCATCCACCAACGTGTGAATGGCTTGAATTTTTTTTGCGGTCATTTACACCCAAAATATGCCCCCACACAAGATCTTAGGTTTTTCTGGTGAATATTTTTATTTTTAGTTTTTTCCCTTCTGTTGAACGAGGCGGAAAATGGCAAATTACATCATGCAAACACAAGAATTTAGCATGTATATGTGCATTAATTTGACTCCTAGGCCAAATGAGACCATGTGGAAAAGTTTGGCATGGTGCCTGTTCTTTTCGGGGGGTAGCTTCAGTTCAACTTAGAATTACTCGGTCTCGTCGCGCGCAAAAATCAATTAAAGCGCAAAAAGTATCAAACCAACTCCGAAAAATCTCAAAATTTTGGGATCACTCACCCCACCGACCGTGAAAGACTTGGAAAAAGTTTGAGACCGATAGGACTCCAGAGAGCATATGAACCACGGGTAACATAGGAACCATATAAATCTTTGGCTTTTTCCAATCACCGCCGGTTATGTTATTGAACCGACAAAGTGAAAGCTTTCTCGTAGTGATAATGGCTATCACTCTCGGTTCTGAATCGGCGGTGAACCGAAATTCCTCTCGCTTTTGGCTACTTATCGGTTCCTTCAAAAGCACCGTTGCAAATCGAGAGGCACATAGTATAGATAAACTAACTCCATAGATTACATAGTTGGTGAAGAATGTTAATTTGTCCAAACCTATCGATTACATTTAGTTAACAATAATGTAACTCCATCGATTACATATAGTGAACAATAGTGATTGAGCTGAGGGCCATAATGATCAACTTGTACTAAGCAGGTTCACCTTCACCCTCATCTACGATCGATTGGGCTACGTTAACGGCAAATGCGGGCATTTCGTGATACCCTCTGTAGTTTTCTTCATCCGTCACTCCATCCACTCCGACAATCTTCCTTTTCCCTTCTAGCTATACGTGTAGCTTTCCATTCGTTTTGTTGTCTGGTGCATAGAAAACTTGTGTAACATCTTTTGCCAGGATGAAGGGGTCCTCTCTATGTCCGGTCTTGCTGAGATCAAGTGTATTGAACCCCTCTGCATCGATGTTGATGGTTGATTTCTGAACCCACTGGCAGTGAAATAGAGGTGCCTTCAGCTGACCGTAGTCTAGTTCCCATATCTCCTCTATGTAACCATAGTAGGTATCTTCCACTTTGCCCTTTTCGTCTACAGATTCAAAACGAACACCACTGCTTTGGTAGGCTCCTTCCATCTAGCTTTTTGTGTAAAATGTGTATCCATTTATCTCATACCACGGTACATAACAAATGTACTCTTAGGCCCCATACACAAGAAATCTAGTTGATTACCCAACTCTTTCCCAAGCAAGCTTACTCGCAACCAATCTTAAAAATTCATCCATATGTTTCTTATGTAGCCCATTCGGTGTCATGTTGGGATTTTGCTCTTTCAGCATTGCCTTGTGCCGCACAACGTATGGCCTCGCATCCTCAGCTTGTTGTAAAACTGCGAAATGTGCCTGTCTGGAAGCAACAGGGTCTCTTACTGTAACAGATTTAGGCCCGCTCGTTCCTTTGCCACATAGTCTTCCCGCGTGACGAGATACTGGAAATCCAACCCTATTAATGTCTAGATAATATGTGCAGAACTCGATGGCTTCTTCCGTTGACCATCCTTCAACCATGCTCCCTTCTGGTCTGAACTTGTTCCTGACATACCTCCTAAAAACTTTCATCAACATTTCAAAAGGGAACATCTGATGCAAGTGCATTGGGCCAAAGGCTCTAATTTGTTCAACAAGATGGACCAGTAGATGCACCGAGATATCAAAGAAAGAAAAAGAATTCCACCTCAAGCACGCTTAGTGCTTCGGCTATGTCTCTGCAAGTATTTGGTCCAAAGCGTGGACATATCAATGACCTTTTTTGAGATCGCATTGAGGAACGAGCACAACTTTACGATTGCGCCAGTGAGCTTTGGGGGGAGCTGGAGACCACGTAGAGCAATAAGGAGCAGTTGAGTCATAATGACGTGACAATCATGGGCCTTCATGCAGCCATAGTTGAACTTCAGTTCTTTCAATCATGGGCCTTCATGCAGCCATAGTTGAACTTTAGTTCTTTCATGTTCACTAGCCTCTTCAGGTTACCATAGTAGCCTTTGTTGGGAGTTTGAGTTCATTGAAGAAGGAGATAAACTTTTTTCTTTGCTACCTCGTTCAAGGTCCATGTCCCGGGCGGAAGGTGAACGATCATTTTCTAGCCACACCGGATGCAGATCCTTCATGATTCCCAAGCGCTCGTGTCTTCCCGTGTGGCTAGTGAATCCCGAGGTCCCCCGGTGTTCATCAAATGGTTTAGGGTGCCAAAGCACACATTTTTAGTAAGGTGCATCGGATCAAGATGGTGGTGTACACTCAATAGTGGCCAGTACGGCAGTTTCCAAAAAAGCAATTTTTTCTTCCACATACTCCCTTCAGGTAGTGCTACTGCCCCCTCCCCCTTCCCAAGGACAAAATTCAGTTTGTCTAGTTCTCGAAGCATCGTTTCCCGTCTCGATAATCTATTCCCTGAAAGTTTTTTTGTTCCTTCAGTATGCGTGTCCCTCTGGTAGGAACCTACGGTTTCTCGTGATAAACCATTTTATTGTTGCCCGGTAGATGTACCGCATGTGTTTTATCCAAGCTTTTCGACACATCCAATATAGTCTTTTTGTCTTTTCTCCGGATATATAAGCAACCTCGGCCCGGCAAGTCGGTGATTGTAGTGATTAGTATTCTCTTGACCGTGACATGTTCCTTTTTGTACTCGTTCCAAACATCCTTCACACCCAAACTGAACATCTCTACCAATTCATCGATCACTGGTTCTAGAAGCGTGTCTATGCCATTCCCTGGTTGTCTTGGCCCTTGGATCAGTAGTGGCATTTGGATGAATGAACTCTTCATACAGAGGTGTGGTGGAAGGTTGTATATACAGAGTGTCACTGGCCATGTGCTATGGTTGGTCCTAACCGGGTCGAAAGGATTCATCCCATCTGTGCTTAAACCAAACCATAGGTGCCTTACCTCTCCACCGAGCTCCTTGTAGAACATAGTATTGACAGTCCTCCAATCATGCCCGTCGGCTGGGTGCCTCATCTTGGTGTCTTTCTGACTCTCTTCGCCATGCCAGCGCAACAGCTTGGCTGACTTTGCACATGCAAACAGCCTATGCACCCAGGGAGCTATTGGGAACTACCAAATGACTTTAACAGGACCTCCTCTACTCTTGCTACCTTCATTTGATAGCCCATGCTTGTAGCGTGGTTGTTTACACTTGGGGCATGCATCCAACTTTTCGTATTTTGTTCCACGTTACAATATACAATCATTGACACATGCGTGGATTTTTTCGACCTCGAGGCCGAGGGGGCTGATCATTTGCTTAGCCTGGTATGTCTTCTCTGCCAACTCATTGTCTTGGGGAGCAATTTCCTGATTACACTTAACAAGAAATCGAAGCCTTTGTCGCTCACCCCTTCTATGGATTTGTAGTCTAACGAAAAAATATGTTGGCCTCGGTTTGCTCACTTCACAATCCTTGTACAATGGCGTTTTCCATCTTGCCTCATTTTCTCTAGCTTTTCCCGGCTATTTGGGATTAAGAAATCCGGTCTCGCATTATGTAGCAACGAAGAAAGGCCATTCTCTTCGTCGTGGTCATCAGCAAGAGTATCACTAAGCAAGCCGGTTGTGCCCTCATCTTTGCTCGTGCATGGCTACGTCGTTGTTTTCCCGATCATCATTGTTTTCCTCATGCACGGCGGGGAATGGCCTCGATCATCATTGTTTTCTGTGGAACATTCAAACCAATCTCACCATGCTCTGTCCATATGCTATACCCCGGCGGGAACCCCTGTGTATTCAAGTGGTTCGAATACACTCTGTATTAGCATATTTTCGTTGATTCTTGCAATCTTTGCATGGGCAAAAAGCATACTTCCCAACCCCAGCATGAGCTCTAGCAACAGATAGAAACTGGGAGACTCCATGAATGAACCCTTGGTTTGCACTGGACCCATACATCCACTCTCGATCCATCTCTACAAAAAAAGTGAAATTGAAGACTTGATCAATTCAACTCGAAAAAATGTGGTTCGTAGGTGACACATGGACTATTTTGGTCGGCAAAAATGTAAAATCTCGACTCACATACTAACAAGAAATAATTATAGCACCACAGGAACATGGCGTAATTAATTAGGCGACCAACCTTATAGATGATGGATTCTCCACAAATTGCTTGGAAGCCTATCAAAAATTAAGTTCAATTGGAGCTCGCGGCTCTAGAATGTAGAAAGAACAAGAACAAGAATCAAGGGATCTATCCATCAAAACAAAGGTAATTAGGGAATAAAATCAAAGGAGCGGATGATTGTTACTAACCTTAAACCAAAACTGTCAAGCCATTCTTCAAATACAAGCGATTCCTTCATGTATTAGAACGGTCGCAACACCTGGAGGGGAGGGCCTAAACGAGCACCTCTGTTCTTGGGATGGTACAGAATAGGAAGGAGAGAACACTCCTGTCACCTTTTTTTGAGTTGGTAGCTTATCACTGCCGGCAATTTTTAAAACCGAGAGTGAAGCGGCACAGCACTACCGGATCGGTCACACCATAGTTTTCGGTGACAACAACCAACGGTGCATGCACGGATATCATTGTCGGTTCTTATTTACACCCGGCAGTGATATGAGTCCATCAGGTCATTGTCGGGGCATAATAAGCACCGGTAGATATATAAATCTTCACTTTGCCGGTATTGGTCGAGTCCGTGGAATTTCTGATTTCTCGCGCACTGGGACGGTTCATCGGTGTCGGGCGCAGTTCAGCACTACCGGTGGACTAAATTCCAGTAGTGATGTCGGCGGTAGTGATGAGCGAATCTGTAGTAGTGATTGGTCAACTATTTGTGTGTGTCTCATATTTCTCTTTACGGTTGCCCAATGTATATCTGTAGGAGAGCTTACAAGAACTGACAGCCGAAAAACAAATGTTATTAGGTCCGGTAAGTGTCATCAAATAATATACTTGCCCAATGTTCCGGTGGTTTGGTTGTTCCTTGTTGAGGGCAAACTGTGCTGTGGTGGCTATCGTCTTGCCTAAAGTTTTCTTGCTTGCTGCTTCATCATCACGTCACGTTTTCTCGGGGGTTATTAGTGACACATTTTTTATTTATTAGTGACCCATGTAGTGAATACACATCACTGATAAGAAGTTAATAGTGACGTGTTTTTTACGCATCTACCCTTATTAGTGACACAAAAATAGTGTCGCGTCGCGTAAAAAATGCATCACTGATAGCTGTTAAGACGTGTCACTAATAGCGTTTCTGGCATAGTGTCTTATAGGTTTTAGAGGTCTAGGTTCTAGGGTTAGTCTTCTATCATGTACTCTTATGAAAGGTTTTCTTTACTCTATCTGTTTGATGGATCTATTGGAGAAAATTATAATGAAATGAATACAGATAGAATTCAGTTAGTTGTGGTCTAATATCAAATATTTGGCTAGGTACGAATACAGTTCCAAATGTTCTTGTAGAAACGGAGCCAACATCTCTTGTGTTGATCTCATGAGTGTTTATACAGATTACGACAAGTGTATTACGTGCATTCCGTCGTTGACTGAATGGCAGCAATCGCCTCAACTAGGCACCGATCGAAGCGTAGGACATGCGTGCGTGACCGTCGTGGTGACTGTGTGGGGGAGAAAGGTTTTGCTTTTTCGCTGGCGCAGCGGATTTAGCTTCCATTCTTGGAGGCAAATGATGTGAGGGTGAGAGAAAGAACATCACATTTTTCAGTTTGGCCAAGGCCACAAACGTTTTAGGACAACAGATAGAGTACTAAGTGAAGCGCACTATTTTATTGATGGAAACAAGATTACAAGTACGACTGCAACGATACATAAGAAACTAGAAAATTAAAGACATAAATCAAAGACATACACATGATAGCAACCCTCACGACACAGAGGGTGGACGCGAAGTCCTGCACATGTACATAGGGAAACTAGGAAATAAAAGACATAAACCAGACATGCACCGGGTAGCAACCTTCGCGGCACAGGCGGGAGGTGGTGGATATGAGGACGTCCAGTACACCAACAGGCACCTAAAACACACATGCATACTGATGGGGGAGCGCTTCAGGTAGAGGAGGCACAATAGACACCGCGGACGGGTCTATGGCGCCACTGCCCCAGCTGTAGTACAACGCTGGCACGGCGACTTGGTTAGTCTTAGCATGGAAGACAAATGAAAGGAGGGAAAAGGCAATGATTTGGCCAGCAGATATCGTCATTCTTCTCCGCTACCATTGCTTGAGCGAAAAAAGCTGGAACGCACACAGCTTTATACCCGTCTTTACAACCTGAAAATCATATATCTCTCCATTATATATTTCATTCATGAACCATGCATGTAGAAGGAAATTCATGGCATGCATGCGGGATCATTGTTATATATATGGAAACAAGTTGAGAGAGGCTAACCATTGGATATACAGACACACTCTTCGCCCCTCACCTTTGTTGTCCGTTGGGAGGCTAATAATGGCAGTGTCGTCGCTGGCATCGTGGTCATGCTGGAACTGGAAGAGGCGGTCAGCGTCAACAGTTGCGTGAAGCAGAAACACCACTAGCATGGTGGTAACGATGCATCTCTTAGTCAAGGGCGACATGGCTTCAATATGATCCTCGTCAACTAGCTATCTCAGTAATCCCCTGTTGTTGGCTATAGTGTGTGTGCTCCAACCCGTTGTGTGCTAACGCCGGGAGGCATCCCCTCTATTTATAGCCGCAATTACCATTGTGTCACGGAGCAGCATCTATCATCGGTGAGCGACAGATCGAATCTACTACGTGCTATCACATGAACACGCATGCAACGGCAGCAGCACAAGTACGCAAGCAATTAATGCAGGTTGTGTGTTTAATTAATTTGATGCATGGGTGTTAGTGCTAATGTATGCTAGGTGGCTCTGTGCATGCGAGCCACCGCTACGAGCCGTGACCGGCAATGTTCAGTCTGAAAAAATAATCAAAGGATCGGATCCAAGAAGTGCACCTGCTTTCGTACCAGCGTTTACCCTCAGCGGTGAATTTCAAGTCGTTTGCATGTGTACAAAGTGAATAATTAAACTCTATCCTATACCAAATACGTCCAATCGTAACCTCATAAGGTTAAGATTGCATTTGAAATTTTCAAGTTGGTATACGGAAAGAGATTTGGTACGTGCAGCCTTCTGCAATTTGGAATCTCCTGAAGGAATAGAATCAATTTCCAATAATCTCATTACACTCGTCCGGTACGAAATCATAGTCAAATTCAATATATTTTGCTGCAAGCATGAAAAGCTAGATTTGCATATCGAAATATATTTTGCCCCAATATTATCATATCATATATAGTGTGTCTGCTTCTCGGTACGCTGCTAGCCTCACATTGAGAATGTGGAGTGCATTCTCTACGGGAGACGGCCTCGTTTGCCGAGCGGCACGGGCGCCGGCAAAGCCCTTATTCCACTTGGCGAAGGCTTTGCTGAGCGCGCTCGGCAAAGGCCGCTCGGCAAAAGTTTTGACGGCAAAGGGTCTTTGCCGAGTGCTTAAAAAATGCTCGGCAAAGATTTACACTAGTAAAATAAAATGCATAAAACCCAAAAATAAAAGAAAATATTTTTTTGGGAGGACAAAGCTCGGCCATTTTCATTAATCATTAACTTACTCCCTCCATACTTGAAAAGAAAAACGTTTAGGATGACACGGTCTCCAAAGCACAACTTTAACTTCTCTTTTCTATAAAAATATTTATTAAAAAATTATATATGTATACTTCTATGAAAGTATTTTTCTAGACAAATCTATTGATATGATTTTCACATTTCTAAACTCAATGACTTAATAGTTATTCATGATTTATGTTTCTAATGTTTGATTCAAACCTTTTCCAAAACGTCTTTCTTTTTTAAGTATGGAGGGAGTACCAATTTTCAACTTTTTTTTTTGAAGTTTTCACAAATGCTTCAGAGCTGGAATTCAAACTCCCGCCATCATCTTTGAGCACCCCCCCTCCTCCTCTACCACTGCACTACTTGTTCTTTTGTGCATAGAAATGGATTCATTATTCGGATATTATACTAATCCGAGTGTAAATTGTTCATTTGAGACTCTAAACGAATTCAAATCAAAATGGAGCACCACCAACTCCAACGCCGCCGTTCGTCGTCCCCCTACGCCGCCCAGGCCGTCCGTTCGCGTATCTCCGGTTGTTCCGCTCGCGGAATCGAGGCTTGACGGCGTTCTCCCACGCCGCGTTCCTCCCTCCGACGTCCCCCAACGCCACGCCGGCATCCTATGCCCTTCCATGGTGAGAACTAATTATCCCTTTAGGTGTTCGAGTTTTTACCTATGAGAACGAGAACTAATTCGGCCCGCTGTCCTAGCCTCGCCTCGCCCGCTTGGTCTTCCTCCACGCCCGACGGAGGACCGCCGCCACACCTCTCGCCGTCCGCAGCCTCACGGCGTCTTCCTCTTCACCGCCCGACATCGTACCCGCCCCGCGACCTTGTCGTCCCTCGAATCCTCCGAGACAAGATAGGAGTGCACGGGCGCACAAAAGCTTGGTGAGTGCGTCGGTCTCAGCTCTTGAGGTGTTCGTTGAAATGCCCGTGTGGATAAGCGCAACCTGTTATTTTACTTTTATATTTAGATTTTGCTTTCAAACAATTCTGGATCCTTAGTAACAAATGAGCTCTAAAACATTATGGTCATTTTACAGCATGATTGAAGGCATACTAGTGCTCGAATTGTGATTGAAATTCATAGATTTTGCTTTCAAACAGTTCGGATCCTTAGTAACAAATGAGCTTTTAAAACATTATGGTCATTTACAGCATGATTGAAGACAAACTAGTGCTCGAATTGTGATTGAAATTCATGAGTTAGTGTTGTTCGAAATCCAGTTTGGATATTTTAAATATATGTCAGCGCTTACTTTACAACATTTATGAATAACAAAGCATTATCATCCTATTTTGGTTACATGTATAGGCAAGCATGGCATGGTGCGTAGTGTTTGTTGGTCGCGCGTCGAGGATCTATCTAACTTTGGGAAGATTGCTATGCTCAAGTCCAAGGCTACGCTAATAATTATTCTAGAAAATACAACATCGAAGGTGAAGCTATCATCGCCTACGGTGGTGCAAACTAGCCGACCACGGAGATTGAAGAGAAGCTACCCCACATACTTATGAAGATTGCGAGAATTTGCTTAATTGGTCTTGGAAAGATGTCATGCTTTTATTTATGTCTATGACTCTATGGTCATTGGTCTTCTTATTTTAGAAGTTGATGCGGGCTTAGTTTCTAGAACATTATGTGGATTTTGTTGTATGTAACCATTACATCCTGTAATGTTTTGACAATATTAATGTATGATGCGTTTATGGGTTAAAAAGAGCTGAATTCCACCAATAAATTCAAAAATTTTAAAAAATTAAACAAAAACGCCGGGTGGCATGGCCGGTGATGAATGAGAAACAACCGGTAGTGTAACTACACCAAACACTATCGGTTTGAATTACAAACCATCATCGATGGCGAAACATCATCTGTCGGCTGCATTAACGAACCGATAGTGTCCACACTCTAATAACTCGTCGGGTTGAAATCAACCGAAGCGGTGTTCACGTAAAGTTCAATGACGGGTCCAAAGTAAACCGACATTGTTAGCTCTTCGATACACTTTGTCGGCACAATCTAACCCGATAGTGTTGTCTCCTCAGTTCTGTTGGTTTGTTAAAGCTCGACGGTGCTCTCGATATCAACTCTACCGGCTGACTTCGAACCGGTATTGCTTTGATAAAAAATGCTGCGGTCCTTGGATCACCCGGCGGTCTTCGGTGACGGTGCGCTGCCGGTTTGATAACAAACCGGCAGTCTCTCCTCAAATTACCGCTGGTGTTTTGACCCGGTAGTGTTTGAACCCCACATCACTACCACTATGGTTCTGCCGGTTCAGTTTTTCGGCGGTGAAGGAGGGTTGGAGCCCGGCGGTGATGTACGATTCTGTAGTAGTGGGAGGTGGTGTGGAAAGGAAATGTTAGGTCTGGTAACTGTCATCAAATACTATAGTTGCCCAATGTTCGGTGATTTGGCCGTTCCTTGATGAGTTACGCCTGAAGTTTTTCTTGCTTGATGCTTCATCATCACGTCGCATTCTCTTGGGCGATTGTTTTCTTGTAGGATTTATTTTAGAGGTCTAGGTTCTCGGGCTAGTCTTCTGTCTTGTACTCTCTTGTCACTTGTGAGAGGGAGAGTCTTTGCTATGTTTGTTTATGGTTATAGGGGTGCAATTGTCACACCCCAATTTTTTAGTTTTGGGTTGTGAAAAGAAACACTAAATTAATTTTGAGCTTCCCTAAATCGATGGGTTGTTGCTTGATGTGATGGTTGCCTGTTACTTGCGTTGATATTTCTGAGTGTGTACCAAGTTTCCAAAACGCGGTTAGTGGATCGATCTCTGTTTTTGTCTTTTTCCATCCCCAAATTCCTTTTCATAATTGAATCCTCTGTTGGAAGTTTCTCTTAGATCTTTTAACTCCTATCTTACATCATTTCTTTATGACCATGTTTCCTAAATCCATCGCTAAAAGCTTTCCGGGAGTTTTTCTTACTTTCCTGGGCTTTTTCTCATAAGCCTTTTCTTCTATTTGGAATCCTCTCAGATATCTTTATGTGAGCTCCAAGAATTGTATTTGAGTTCATCATGATCCATAGTGTCTCTGGGAATTGTTCCCGGATTTTCGTAGCCTTTGGGTATTTTTCATGGCTTAAATAGTAATTCTAGAATTTTTGGAATTATTTTCGTCCTTGAAATGAAATCCTTCTCTCTATCGTTCACACTTGACTATCCTTTTTATTATTTATTTATTTATTTATTTGTTCCTCGGCCTGTTTCATTGACCTCATGAATCAGAAGCCAATAATAACTAAGCCAAAGTCTAACCATTGTTGTACATTCCATCTCCCTCTGTTGTCACGTATCCAAACTTTACCACCTCGGCATATTCGTCAATCAGCTTGCTCCTTTCCTTTTTGTTTATTTGCTTGCTAGGCAAGTTTAGCCTTCGTTTGTTATATGTCCAGCAGGTCGACGCCGCACCTGTCTTCACGTGTGCTGCATGTCTCCGTATCCATCTAGAATCCAAGTCATATCCATCTAAAATCCAGTTTCTCTCCACCTATAAATAGCAATGAGCTGCTGCGTTGGTTCCTTATTTCTCCACGAGCAATCTATCGCCGCCGCCCGTGCCCTGGTAAATGGCGTCAGCGCCGTCTCGTCTGATTCCGTCCAGAGCCACGCACCACCGTCGGCGAAGCGTGCTGTACCACAGCCCTGGTGCCATTGGAGGCAAGCATCAGGATCTCGAACATCCGTGCCGCCGCTAGCGCTGGTTGCCATCTACGTATCGCCGGCTGTCGTCTCCATCACGGCTTCTATCTATGCACGGTGAGCATGTCACCACCGTGTATGTCTTCCTATTTTCTTTATCTTTTTATATCTGCAAGTTCAGCTAGCCGTCGTCCGTGTACTGTGCTTGTAGATCATCTCCGGCCATACTTCAATGCCGTGTCGGTCACCATAGTTTCACGATGAAACTTCCATCTACTGCAGCGCTACCTCGCCTCCCTTGCTGCACTGTTGCGTGTCGCCGCTGCCATCTTTGAAGCCGGGCGCTGCCTCTCCGATGTCAAGAATCGACCTTCCGAGCTCAAGGTTGACTTCCTGTTGTGTAGAGCTGCTCAGCCATCCTACCATGGGTGCGTGCTCCACTCTGTATCTTGCAGGGGTAAGTCACCATATATGGATCCCCCTTACCTTGCCATTGAAGCTAATTAATCATCTTCCCTTGGTTATTGCCCTAAGCTAATCAATCATCTTACCATGGGTTATTGCCCTTGTTCTTGTTGTCGATCTGCAGCTTGGTCGGCTGCTATATGTCGCTGCCCGATGTGTACTGTTGATGTTGCTGTCACTAGGCTAACAAGCAGATCCACCTGACCACCGTGTTTATGTAAACAAAAGCCAGCAAGTGAGCATGATTATCCTTTGCATATTCTTTTATTCATCTTGTCATTCTAATGACTCTAAATGATCTTCAATTTGCCCTATATCATCTTCGGCCATGCATGGATGAAGCCACGGCAAGCATGCTTGTGTGCATTATTCTATTGATTAAACTTTTATGGTGATGTCATGTGTATGTCATTCATGCATGATAAATCATCATTGTCCAGTTATTCCTCAACCAATAAATTTTATCTTTCATATACATCATGGAGCTGCTTAGGCGTAGTTGTATATGCTCATCATTGCCGTTATCTTATTTCCATCATATTTTAAATCATGCTAGGTGTTCTCAAATGTTCATCTTTAATCATGTTTCCAACTTTTGAAGTTCAAGATTAATTCTAATATATTATTTTATTAAAGAAAATCTTGTTTAATCCATATAGCTTCTCTGTTCTAGCTCTGTTTTTCGGTAATCCTCGCGTCTGTGTGATCATAGTGACTTGTAGATTAGTTTTATATGCTTTTTGCTATGATTGGTGTAATGTTCTTAGTTTATTCTGTTTGCTTGCTTGTATGTGTGGTGCTTGCTACGAGTAGAGCGAGGTCCGCTTGTGAGTGTTGAAGATCGGAAGGTGATGACCGGGGAGCAAAGTATCGGAAAGCTGGAGCAAATATAAGAGGCAAGTATAGTTTTGGGATATGCTAGCTTAAACCATGATCTTATGACTTGCTTAATGTTTATGCATTGAACTTTAAATGTGAATTGTTTGACAACATGGGGATTTGTGCGTGACAGAGATCCGGGTATTACAAGACAGCTATGGGGGGTTATATGGCTCGACATTAGTTCCTAGAGATCATTTTTCTAGCAACTTGGAGGAATTGCCGAATTGGATATAGTATGCCCCCTATCCCGTTAATATGTGAGTATATAGGCTGAGAGTTATGTGCCACATAGGAAGGGGTGGGTTCTATGTCGGCGACTTAGCTGCCCCAACTTGTTAGGCGAACTTTTGGGGAGCTTCTTAGTGGTTTTCGGTGCTTGGGCCTTGCAAACCCTTGCATTTGGAAATCACGACTCGTAGTGAAAGTGTACACCCTGCGCGCAGAGTTTGAAAAACTGGTATACTAGCCTTGCCCAAGGTCACGGGCGGCCCTGGAACCTTTACATTAAGGATAATGACTTGTGTTTGTTAAATTGTTCATGGTTTATCGTTTTATGCTATTCATTATTTATGTTATAATGATCATGGGTTTTGGATAGATATTGCCTTGCTATTCTTTGCGGAGTTCGACATGGACTCACTCTTGCTATTTCCCACACACCTCAGGAGAAGTTTAGGCTTGTGGTCAACCGGTCGGTCGGTCCTGTGGAGTCTACCAGGTAAGATCGAAGTGTTTTCCGCGTTACGCTAGGCGAGGTTATATTGTTTTTATATTGTGTTATTATTTTTTTATTTTTTTTTAGCATTGTGAATTGATACTACCCTTTTACTTGTGGCTATATATGAGATTTGACTTCCGGGGCTCACATATGGTGTATACTTGGTTTTGTCCTTAAAACCGGGTGTTACAAGTGGTATCAGCTCGATCGACCGTAGGACGCATAAAGCCTAGTTAGAATGGTCGTTTTGTGAAGCTTATTTTGCTTTAAAACTATTTTTTATAACCTTGACCTCTGAATTGACTAGTTCTCATTCCTTGTTCAATTTATCTCCTCCTTGAATAGCTTCCTTTGAGCTATTACATTTCTTATCTCCTTGAACTTTTGATTTTGTTGGTTTTAAAAAAAAAAAGATTTCTGGTCTCACTTTGCTCGAAATCTCGATGGCCCGTTATCATCTATAATCCACACTTTAGGATGTCCACCATTGCTACAAGCAGCACGAGTAGTGTCGATGTTGTGATGCATGTTTGCCATGTTTGTTGTATTGCTTGTGTGTTGTCCCTATTCTCTTGTTCCAAAGGAGGACCAGAAGGTTTTGTTTGAAGGATTAGCTCAATCTTTGTTAAGTGGGGTAGCATCCGCTACCATCATCAATCTCGAACATCTCAAATTTGAAGACTTGAAGGATGAAAAGTGAACATATATCTTCTTAGTCTATCTATCATATCATCAATCTTTACCTTCTCTAGCATTGATCTTTACTTATCACTGATAAATGTTGAAACAATCTTGAATATCAATTCTCCTTACCAAACTTTAGCTCTGCCATCAACCTTAGATGGTCTCTAGACAACCTTGGTAATCTGCTTTATCTTTCTCTCTAGTCTCTCCGAATCTCGGGACGAGATTCTTGTTAAGTGGGGTAGAATTGTCACACCCCAATTTTTTTGGATTTTGGGTTGTGAAAAGAAAACACTAAATTAATTTTTGAGCTTCCCTAAATCGATGGGTTGTTGCTTGATGTGATGGTTGCCTGTTACTTGCGTTGATATTTCTGAGTGTGTACCAAGTTTCCAAAACGCGGTTAGTGGATCGATCTCTGTTTTTGTCTTTTTCCATCCCCAAATTCCTTTTCATAATTGAATCCTCTGTTGGAAGTTTCTCTTAGATCTTTTAACTCCTATCTTACATCATTTCTTTATGACCATGTTTCCTAAATCCATCGCTAAAAGCTTTCCGGGAGTTTTTCTTACTTTCCTGGGCTTTTTCTCATAAGCCTTTTCTTCTATTTGGAATCCTCTCAGATATCTTTATGTGAGCTCCAAGAATTGTATTTGAGTTCATCATGATCCATAGTGTCTCTGGGAATTGTTCCCGGATTTTCGTAGCCTTTGGGTATTTTTCATGGCTTAAATAGTAATTCTAGAATTTTTGGAATTATTTTCGTCCTTGAAATGAAATCCTTCTCTCTATCGTTCACACTTGACTATCCTTTTATTATTTATTTATTTATTTATTTGTTCCTCGGCCTGTTTCATTGACCTCATGAATCCAGAAGCCAATAATAACTAAGCCAAAGTCTAACCATTGTTGTACATTCCATCTCCCTCTGTTGTCACGTATCCAAACTTTACCACCTCGGCATATTCGTCAATCAGCTTGCTCCTTTCCTTTTTGTTTATTTGCTTGCTAGGCAAGTTTAGCCTTCGTTTGTTATATGTCCAGCAGGTCGACGCCGCACCTGTCTTCACGTGTGCTGCATGTCTCCGTATCCATCTAGAATCCAAGTCATATCCATCTAAAATCCAGTTTCTCTCCACCTATAAATAGCAATGAGCTGCTGCGTTGGTTCCTTATTTCTCCACGAGCAATCTATCGCCGCCGCCCGTGCCCTGGTAAATGGCGTCAGCGCCGTCTCGTCTGATTCCGTCCAGAGCCACGCACCACCGTCGGCGAAGCGTGCTGTACCACAGCCCTGGTGCCATTGGAGGCAAGCATCAGGATCTCGAACATCCGTGCCGCCGCTAGCGCTGGTTGCCATCTACGTATCGCCGGCTGTCGTCTCCATCACGGCTTCTATCTATGCACGGTGAGCATGTCACCACCGTGTATGTCTTCCTATTTTCTTTATCTTTTTTATATCTGCAAGTTCAGCTAGCCGTCGTCCGTGTACTGTGCTTGTAGATCATCTCCGGCCATACTTCAATGCCGTGTCGGTCACCATAGTTTCACGATGAAACTTCCATCTACTGCAGCGCTACCTCGCCTCCCTTGCTGCACTGTTGCGTGTCGCCGCTGCCATCTTTGAAGCCGGGCGCTGCCTCTCCGATGTCAAGAATCGACCTTCCGAGCTCAAGGTTGACTTCCTGTTGTGTAGAGCTGCTCCAGCCATCCTACCATGGGTGCGTGCTCCACTCTGTATCTTGCAGGGGTAAGTCACCATATATGGATCCCCTTACCTTGCCATTGAAGCTAATTAATCATCTTCCCTTGGTTATTGCCCTAAGCTAATCAATCATCTTACCATGGGTTATTGCCCTTGTTCTTGTTGTCGATCTGCAGCTTGGTCGGCTGCTATATGTCGCTGCCCGATGTGTACTGTTGATGTTGCTCTCACTAGGCTAACAAGCAGATCCACCTGACCACCGTGTTTATGTAAACAAAAGCCAGCAAGTGAGCATGATTATCCTTTGCATATTCTTTTATTCATCTTGTCATTCTAATGACTCTAAATGATCTTCAATTTGCCCTATATCATCTTCGGCCATGCATGGATGAAGCCACGGCAAGCATGCTTGTGTGCATTATTCTATTGATTAAACTTTATGGTGATGTCATGTGTATGTCATTCATGCATGAAAAATCATCATTGTCCAGTTATTCCTCAACCAATAAATTTTATCTTTCATATACATCATGGAGCTGCTTAGGCGTAGTTGTATATGCTCATCATTGCCCGTTATCTTATTTCCATCATATTTTAAATCATGCTAGGTGTTCTCAAATGTTCATCTTTAATCATGTTTCCAACTTTTGAAGTTCAAGATTAATTCTAATATATTATTTTATTAAAGAAAATCTTGTTTAATCCATATAGCTTCTCTGTTCTAGCTCTGTTTTCGGTAATCCTCGCGTCTGTGTGATCATAGTGACTTGTAGATTAGTTTTATATGCTTTTGCTATGATTGGTGTAATGTTCTTAGTTTATTCTGTTTGCTTGCTTGTATGTGTGGTGCTTGCTACGAGTAGAACGAGGTCCGCTTGTGAGTGTTGAAGATCAGAAGGTGATGACCAGGAGCAAAGTATCGGAAAGCTGGAGCAAATATAAGAGGCAAGTATAGTTTTGGGATATGCTAGCTTAAACCATGATCTTATGACTTGCTTAATGTTTATGCATTGAACTTTAAATGTGAATTGTTTGACAACATGGGGATTTGTCTGTGACAGAGATCCGGGTATTACAGTACAGCTATGGGGGTTATATGGCTCTGACATTAGTTCCCTAGAGATCATTTTTCTAGCAACTTGGAGGAATTGCCGAATTGGATATAGTATGCCCCCTATCCCGTTAATATGTGAGTATAGGCTGAGAGTTATGTGCCACATAGGAAGGGTGGGTTCTATGTCTGACGACTTAGCTGCCCCAACTTGTTAGACGAACTTTTGGGGAGCTTCTTAGTGGTTTCTGGTGCTTGGGCCTTGCAAACCCTTGCATTTGGAAATCACGACTCGTAGTGAAAGTGTACACCTCTGCGCAGAGTTTGAAAAACTGGTATACTAGCCTTGCCCAAGGTCACGGGCGACCTGGAACCTTTACATTAAGGATAATGACTTGTGTTTGTTAAATTGTTCATGGTTTATCGTTTTATGCTATTCATTATTTATGTTATAATGATCATGGGTTTTGGATAGATATTGCCTTGCTATTCTTGCGGAGTTCGACATGGACTCACTCTTGCTATTTCCCACACACCTCGGGAGAAGTTTAGGCTTGTGGTCAACCGGTCGGTCGGTCCCCTGTGGAGTCTACCGGAAGATCGAAGTGTTTTCAGCGTTCGCTAGCTGAGGTTATATTGTTTTATATTGTGTTCGTTATATTTTTTTTTTTAGCATTGTGAATTGATACTACCCTTTTTACTTGTGGCTATATATGAGATTTGACTTCCAGGGCTCACATATGGTGTATACTTGGTTTTGTCCTTAAAACCGGGTGTTACAACAATTGAAATGAATATAGATACAATTGCATGAGGGTGAGAGAAAGAGATAGCATCATGCACAACATCACATTTTTCAGTTTGGCCAAGTCCACAAACATTTTAGGGCAACATAGTACAAGTGAAGCGCATTATTTGATTCATGAAAACAGAACTACAAGTACGAGTAACGATACATAGAGGAACTAGGAAATAAAAGACATAAACCAAAGACATGCACTGGGTAGCAACCTTTGCGGCACAGGCGAGAGGTGGTGGACACGACGACGTCCTGTACACCAACATACACCTAACTACCCTAAAACACTGCATACTGATAGGGGAGCGCTTCTGATAGAGGTGTCACACCTGCACCGTGGACGGGTCTAGGGCAGCACTGCCCCAGCAGTAGTACGTAGTGCAGCTAGTATGGCGGCCTGCATGGAATACAACCAAAAATGGTCTTGCAAAAGGGTACCGGGCAGTCATAAACGTTCTTCTCCACTACCATTGCTTGGTGATGATGTGCAATAAAAGCTGGAACACACACAGCTTTAGACCCGTCTTTACAACCTGGAGATTATATATATATATATCATTCATGAACCATGTTGAATGAAATTGATGGCATGCATGCCGGATCATTGTTGTTATATGCGTACACATCGCCTACCTTTGTCGTCGCTTGGAAGGCTAATAAGGGTGGTGCCCCTGTTGGCATTGTCGTCGTCGCGCTGGAACTGGAAGATACCGCCAGCGTCAACGGTTGCTTGAAGCAGAAACACCACTACCATGGTGGTAACGAGACATCTCTTAGTCAAGGACGACATGGCTCTCCGATCCCTGCCTTGTTCGAGGTGGCGTGTATGGGTGTTGTGTGTGTATCCGGTGAGTGCACTCCGATGAACCCGCTGTGTGCAGACTGGGAGGCCCTTCTCTCTAATTTATAGCCCCATTGCTCATGCAGCATCTACTCTATCGGCGACGGCGAGCTAGCTCGATGAATTGAAAGGATCGATCGAGACGCGTGGCCGACGAAAATCTACTAGGTGCTCTGTTAGATGAACACGCATGCACCAGCAGCAGCACATGTACGCAACGCAATTAATGGAGTAGCGTGTTTAATTTGATACATGTACTAATGTACGTGTGCTATAGCCTGATTACGCCACCGCTGCACTGTCAGATAGAGGTGGCACTGATTACGTTTGTGCTAATGCATAGATGGCGGTGAGCCTGCGAGCCACCGCTGCACTGTCAGATGAGCACACACGCACCAGCAGCAGCACACGGCACAAGTGGCGAAGCAATGCATGCAGCTAGTGTTTAATTTGATGCATGGGCGTTAGTACTTGGTAGATGGCGAGTCGTACAAGCAGGAGCAGCTGCTACAAGGCTGGCAATGTGCGGTCAAATTTCTCCGCCCTTCTTGAATTTGGTCGAATTTGTTCGGGGTGTCATTCAGTTCTACCAACTTCTAAAAGTGATATATATATCTGGGCCTTCAAAATTGGCATACCGTGTCATTTAGACTAGTAAACTCTCAAGGTAATCACAACAGGCCATATGTCCCTAAACTAGGTCGGCGGCGTCATCTTAGATCCTGAACTCTCAAAGTGATTACCACAAGTCCCTTAACATGGCAAACATTATCATCGTTGTCTAAATGTAATAATATTAAAAGTTTCTATAGTATTGAAAGTGTTTTCCCTATTAAAAGTTATTTTTAATTTTAGTATTATTTTAAAATGTTTCATAGTAGCATTATAGAAGTGATTTTTCTCTATTACTAATACCAAAATCCTATAAAACTATTATTAAAACTTTCAACACAATAAATTGTTGTTAAAAGCTATAGTACTGTAATAATATTACTATTAGAAGTTCTAATTTAGACAAACTTTCAATACAATAATATTGTTGTTAAAAAACTATAATACTAATAATATTACTATTAGAAGTTATAATTTAGACGAGGGGCGACGACACCGCTTGCCAAGTTTAGAGACATGTTGTGCTCACTTTGAAAGTACATGGACCGAGATGACACCACTGGCCAAATTTTAGGGACTTGTTGCGGTGATAAACTTGAAAGTTCATGGAGCTGGATGGCACCGTTAACGAAAGTTTAGAGACCCAAAGATAACACTTCAGAAGTTCCATGACCTAGATGATAACGCTGACCAAGTTCGGGGGACCGGCGGTGAATTTTGCTCTACGTACACATGTATGTCCGACCACCACCACCACCACCAACATATATCAGTACTACAGATTTCTTTACCGTGGCGTTTTTTTGCTTTTCGAGGCGGGGGCTATAATTGGAGCCCATCACAGAAGAAGGGACATGGCGGTCTCTAGTGTTCGCCATGGTTAATCGATTAACCGTGGCGTGGCACCGGGTAGGTAACAACGCCCACCACGGTTAATAAATTAAGAAAAATAAAAAAAAAGCTCGCCAGGGCCTAGATCGGGCCTCACCGTCGCTGCCGATTTGCTCATAGGCCGCCTAGATCCACCATCGGACAGCCTGCCCTGCCCGGATCCGCCGCCCGTAGGGCCTTGCCTCACGTGGATCCACTACCAGCGTGCCTACATCCCCCGCCGCCGCGCCTCACCTCGATTGGATCCGCCACAGGCTCCTCTGCCACGGCGCGCCGGGGCCGTCGGTGCTGTTATTTCCCTTGGCTCTCCTCCTCCCACCTACGGGTCAGCGGCGGTGGGACGCGGTGTGCGAGTGGATGGAGGATGCCTTCTTTGGGCGTGGCGCCCCTGGGGCGGCGGTGGCCCTCACCGCGGCAGGGGACCCGAGGACGAGCATGGTCACGTAGGCAGAAGACAAGGACACATGGGCCCCGCGCCACGCAGGCGTGTAGTGGACGCTCGTTGCCTCTGCCATACTTGCCGGATCGAACCCCGTCCACGACTTTACCGGATCCTTTACAGGATCCCGCTGCGGGACTTCGGTCTGGTAAAAGAGTTTACAGGAAGGTACACTGTTACAACGAATACAGAAATAGTACGCACTGTACACATATTAGCCAATTAATGTAGGTAGTGTTTTTAATTAATTTGATGCATGGGCGTTAGTGCTAATGTATATGTGTGTCGCTATAGCCGGACGTATAGTGATAGATGGCACTGTGCATGCGAGCCACCGCTACTAGGATATATAATGGTCACGGCTGACAATGTTCGGTTTGTAAAATAATCAAAGGACAGGAAATCAAGGATTTCTCTCAACCTCAGTTGCTGCCCAACTCGTTTATCAGTCTCATTACTGTGGAAAATCAATTGTTATCTTGGGCTGATATGCACCACAGTTTGCATGATTTGACTCTGTGTTGATCTCAAGAGTGTTTACACAGTTTCCAAATGGTCAGACAGCCGTTGACTGAATGGCAGCAACCGCCTCTACTAGGTGCCGATCGAAGCGTGGGACGTGCGTGCGTGGCCGTTGACTGAATGGCAGCAACCGCCACTAGGTGCCGATCGAAGCGTGGGACGTGCATGCGTGGCCGTCGATGTGACTATGTGGGGGAGAAAGGTTTTGCATTTTCGCTGGCTCAGCGAATCTAGCTTCGATTCTTGCAGGCAAATGACGTGAGTGAGAAAGATATAGTAGCATCACGTACGGCATCACATTTTTCATTTTGTCCAAGGCCACAAACATTTTAGGACAGTAGATAGAGTACAAGTGAAGCACATTATTTGATTCATGGAAACATGATTACAAGTATGGTTGCAACGATACATAGAGAAAGTAGGAAATAAAAGGCATAAACTGAAGACGTACACATGATTGCAACCTTCGCGACACAGAGGGTGGAGGCGAAGTCCTGCACACGTGCATAGAGAAAGTAGGAAATAAAAGACATAAACCAGACATGCACTGGGTAGCGACCTTCGTGGCACAAGCGGGAGGTGGTGTACATGACGACGTCTTGTACACCAACACACAGCTAACTACCCTAAAACACTGCATACTAAGCCTGGGCAAATTACCCGAATTATTTTTGGGTAATTCGGGTAGATGCCTCCGGTACCCGAATTACCCGTTCACATGTAAATGTATGGAAACTTTCCCAATACTTTCCTAATCTGTACGTATTTTTTAGAAATTAGAATTGTAAATCATAGAACTGTACGTATTTCTTAGGCTCTCAATCTGTCATATTCCAGGGAGCAGGGGATATTGGATATGTACGTAAATCATAGAACTGTAAATCATAAAAATATTGGATATGTGACTCATTACTGCTCAAAATTTATTTCTGCAGCTTGAGTTCTTACTGTGATTTCATATATTTTGGGTACATTGGGTTACCCGAACCCGAACTCGATTTTTGCGGGTACCCGAATTTGCGGGTAGTGTTTTTTCGAGGCTGAAATCGGGTAACAAATCTCATTACCCGAATTTTTCAAAACCCGAATTACCCGACCCGAACTAATCGGGTAACCCGAACGCCCAGGCTTACTGCATACTGATGGGGGAGCGCTTCAGATAGAGGTGTCACACCTGCACCGCAGACGGGTCTAGTGCAGCTAGCCAGGCGACTTGGTTATTCTTACTTCCTGCATGGAAGACAACCAAAACTGGTCTTGCACAAGAATGGCGGGCAGTCATAAACGTTCTTCTTCACTACCATTGCTATGCTTGGTAGTGATGTGCTAAAAAGCATGGAACGCAACCAAAACTGGTCTTGCACCAAAATGGTGGGCAGTCATAAACGTTCTTCTCCACTACCATTGTTTGGTGATGATGTGCTAAAAAGCTGGAACACACAGAGCTTTATACCCGTCTTTACAACCTGAAGATTATATATATATATCCATTATATATTTCATTCATGAACCATGTTGAATGAAATTCATGGCATACATGTTGGATCATTGTTGTTATATGCGTACAGATTGCCTACCTTTGTTGTCGCTTGGAAGGCTAATAATGGCGGTGCCCTTGTTGGCATCGTCGTCGTCGCGCTGGAACTGGAAGAGACCCCCAGCGTCAACGGTTGCTTGAAGCAGAAACACCACTACCACGGTGATAACGATGCATCTCTTAGAGAAGGACGACATGGCTCTCCGATCCCTGCCTTGTTAGAGGTGGTTTGTATGGGTCCCGTGAGTGCATGAACCCGCTGTGTGCAGACATTGGGGGCCCTTCTCTCTAATTTATAGCCCCAATGCTCATGCAGCATCTACTCTAGCTCGATGAATTGAAAGGATCGATCGAGACGCGTGGCCAACGAAAATCTACTAGGTGCTCTGTCAGATGAACACGCATGCACCAGCAGCAGCACACGTACGCAACGCAATTAATGGAGTAGCGTATTTAATTTGATACATGGGCGTTAGTACTAATGTATGTGTGCTATGGCCTGATTACGGATGTGCATGCGAGCCACCGCTGCACTGTCAGGTGAACACACATGCACCAGCTGCAGCACACGGCACCTACGCAGCCGAAGTGGAGCAGCAATGCATCCAACTGTTGTTTAATTTGATGTATGGGCGTTAGTACTTGGTAGATGGCGAGCCCTACAAGCAGGAGCAGCTGCCGACAATTGGATCCGCCGCCCTCTGTGGTACGTTGTGCTAATGTGTGCTATCTCGATCGTCCGGCCATCTGCCTCATGAATACACTAACATCAGTTGGCAAATGCAAGATATTCGCACTTTACTACTTCTGCATATACGTATACGTACTGTACAGTGTAGCAAATTCTCCGCCCGTCTTAATTTGGTCGAATTTGTTCGGGGTGTCATTCAGTTCTAAGAACTTCTAAAGTGATATATATGGGTCAGTAAAATTGGAATACCGTGTAATTTAAGCTTCTAAACTTTCAAGGTAATCACCACAGGCCATATGTCCCTAAACTAGGTCAGGGGCGTCATCTTAGATCCTGAACTCCCAAAGTGACTACCACAAGTCCCTAAACATGGCAAACGTTAACATCGCTGTCTAAATATAATAATATTACTACTAGAAGTCCTAATTTAGTCAAACTTTCAATAAAATAATATTGTTGTTAAAATATATAATACTAATAATATTAATATTAGAAGTTCCAATTTAGACAGGGACGATACCGCTTGCCAAGTTTAGAGACATGTTGTGCTCACTTTGAAAGTACATGGACCGAGATGACACCACTAGCCAAGGTTAGTGACTTGCGGTGATCAACTTGAAAGTTCATGGACCTGAATGGCACTGTTTACCTAATTTAGAGACTCATAGATACCACTTTAGAAGTTCTAGGAATTAGATTATACCACCGAAAGTTCAGGGACCGGCGGTGAATTTTGCTCTACCATGCATGTATGTCCAACCACCACAACCAACAACAACATATCACTACTACATATTTCTTTGTCGTGGCGTGCTTTTTTGGTTTTTTTGAGGCGGGCTTTGGAGCAATAAGTTAAGAAAAACAAAAAAATCTCGCTCGGGCCCTTATGGGCCATATAGGCCTAGATCGGTTCTTCTTGCGCCGTCGCTTCGATTCGCTAACAGGCCGCTGGATCCACCGTTAGATGGCCTACCCGCCCGGATCGGCCGCGGAGGGCCTTACCTCGCGTGGATCCACTACCCGGCCTGCCCGGATCCCCGCCCGCGCGCCACACCTCAATTGGATCCGCCACCGACTCTTCGCTTTTAGCCCCGGTGCCGTCGGTGTTGCTACTTCCCCTGGCCCTCCTCCTCCCACATGCGGGTCGGCAGCGGCGGCGCGACAAGTGGTGGAGGCGGTGCGCGAGTGGATGGAGGTTGCCTTCTTCGGGCGTGGCTCTCCTCACGGCAGGGGACCTCGCGTGGCGGTGGCGGCGGTGCTCCTCGCGGCAGGGGGGACCTACAGGCGAGGACGCATGGGCCCTGCGCCACGCAGGCGCGTAGTGGACGCTCATTGCCTCTGCCATACCTACCGGATCGAATCCCGTCCCGGACTTTACCGGATCCCGTTGCGGCACTTGGATCCGGTAAAAGCGTTTACAGGAAGGTACGCTATTACAACGATACAGAAACAGTACGTAGTGTACATATATTAGACAATTAATGTGGGTGTGTTTAATTAATTTGATGGGCGTTAGTGCTAATGAACGTGTGCAATAGCCGGACGTATAGTGATAGATGGCGCTGTGCATGTGACCCGGCCACCGCTGCTATCATATAATGGCCGGATGACAATGTTCGGTTTGTAAACTAATCAAAGGACAGGAAGCACTGCACCTTTTTACCTGCGTTTCGTGTTTATATATGATCTCTGCAGTGGTGAATTACGTCTGTTATTAACGTACTTCTACCGGCGATCCTAACCAAGATAAATTGATTGCTATCCATCCATAAAACTAATAACCAAGGTTAAAGGTGTAGGAATCCTTCTCTATAATCCTCTCCATCTTTGGCCTTGTGTGTCCTTGGGCAAACTAGTTAGGAGAGAGTACCTCCGTTCCCTGTGAAAAATACAATACCCTGAATATTTTTGAGTGAAAGCTATAACGACAATTTTGTACGCTTGCGGATTCTTCTGCGACGTTAAGAAACGTCAACAGTCTCTACGACCCACGGAGCAACTCTCCAGGAACTCACGTGACGTAGCTTCCATCAACTCTTGCATCTTGGCTTTCAATTCGTCAGGAAGCTCATCAACGGTAGTAGGGTGGATGATGTTGCTTTCTTCCACCTCACTAATCTTTGCGCCATCGTTCTTGTTGTTGGCAGGCATGATGTTGGAGATCTCAAAACGTAACTTATGTACTGCTTTCCCCAGCGGAGTCGCCAAATAGTATGTTGACGAAGAAACTAGGGTTCCACGCAAAGCACACCGGGAGGGCCTTAGACGCCCACGAAGGTTGCACACAACCTTGAAGCAGCGAACACCGCAGCGTGATCGGTCACAAACGATCAAGAGATCTCTAGGGCCGATGTGGAGCTCGGTGACGGCTGGAAGAACCTCCAAACGCACCTCCGGAAAGACCCGTCGGGAGGAAGCACACGAGGGTTGCCCTAGGACCAGCAAGGCCGCCTAGAACATCGACGAAATTCACGGAGAACGTCGCCAAACAGCAGAGTAGACAGGAAGTTGATCTACAAGTAAGACGGTAGTAGATGTGTTTGTCGATTGATTTAGATGGGATCAAATCGGCCATGAACCTCTTATTATATAGAGGAGAGCGGTCATATCCTTTTAGGAAATCGCCCAAAACGTTTCCAAACATCGGGGACTCTTCAAAAACCAACCCGAAATAAAGCCGGTTCGAATTAGGAAAATCACAGGGCGTAGATCGCGGGGGCGTCGGATGCTGAATCGGGCGCGCCGGACGCAGTCCGAGAGCTCTACAATCGGCAGAACCGCGGGACGCTGCGCCCGGACACGCAAGGCTAGCGCCCGCACGCAGCGCCGGACGCAGTCCGTAGAGGCTCGGGCCACCGCCGGACGCGCTATATGCCGGCGTCCGGCGCGTCGCCTCCTCAACTCGGCATCGCCGGAGCGTCCGCTTGGCTCGGCGCGAGCCTTCAGCGCCCGACGCCTATCTTCGCCGTGGCTCTTTGTCTTTTGTCGGAATTTTACTGTATTTTTAGTCCAAGCCAATTTTGGGTGCCAACAGGATATAAGTAGTGGACGGTTTTTTGGACCCGGGCACGGCTGATAACTGTAATGGGTGGTTTCATAGTTTGTTCCAGGTGACGTATAAACTATTGGCACGTTTTGATTAGTACACCTCTCCACCGAATCATTAATCATTAAATAGTATAACGTTTCAATTGCTGACAATTAGTTGGTCTATTAATTACTAATAATGGGTGGTCTTCTTTTGTTTGAATTTTTGGCCATTATGCCAAAGAATGCTAGATCAGCTGGTCTAGGCACTCTGGCGGCACCTCTCAGGTCCTCGGGACCGAATTTTAGGTTGGGTTAATAAAATCCCCCGCCTCCCCTCAAACCAAAGCATTGGGGAGCCCGGTCCAATTTTGACTTGGGCGATAGAGGCCACCGTGTATGGATAGGGGGTTAGGAGGTTTTTCTTGCTGGGTGAGGCTTCTTAATTTTAAAACTGCGGCAGCAATCTTAAGATTCTTAACCGCACGGTCGAGTTTTTTTTTTTTGTTAGGCAAATTATAATTTGTTTTTTTTCGTTAGGCAAATTATAATTTTTTTTTTACGTTACGCAAATTATATATAAAGTAGCACGACTACGCGTATATACTAATCAATTAATGCACGCACGCAACAGCACGCTACGCGTATGCGTATATAGCACGACTGAATGCTTATATATATTAAGAAAAATGACCTTCAGGCTTAAGTAACTTGCTTGCGATTAGTATTGGTTAGATAATTGGCTCACCGGCAGGCCGGCAAAGCATTGGTTGTTTTATTATCGTGTTTGAGAACAAAGGAAAGCCGGAACCTTTGATTCTATTATTATCTAAAAAAACATTGGGGTGCCATCTGTTGACTCTCCACTGTCTGGAACTTTGTTGGGTCCGTCCAAACCTCCATAGGAGGCACCTATAATCTCCTCTGTCGTCGCTCAAGCTTTTCTCATTGAGCCCACCGCCTATAAATCGCATATACATCAACACCGTACCTATCTATACCCTAACAACCAAAGCCTAAGCAATACATTTGCAGTTCAATCTCTACTACGTCGATCGTTGCAAGCAACCCTTGGGTACTCTGCTCTCCCCTGCTGATGCATCGAGTTCTTTGTTTGTTGCCTTGTGACGATCGAAGATCATCAGGTTTTTATCTGTTTCCTTTGCTTTTTTTTTTTCTTCAGGCACGAGCGAGCGAGATGGCAACAAGTGAACCGAACGCTGAGGCCGGTGGCGCCGCCGCCGTAGCCGCTCCCAGGGGACTCGTGGCCGGAGTTGGTGGGCGTGTCGTCGGAGGAGGCCAAGAAGAAGATCCAAGAGGACAAGCCGGGCGCCGACGTGCAGGTCATCCCCGCCGACTCCTTCGTCACCATGGACTACAACACCGGCCGTGTCAGGGTCTTCGTCGACCCCAACAACAAGGTTGCCAGAGCTCCCAGGATCGGCTAGCTTAGCCAGCAGAGGGGCGCAGGTGCCAGCGATGACCATATACATAGAATTTCCAATTTCGTATGAATGAACAATAATAAAAGGCAGTGCATGCCCATGCGATATTTGTGTAGTATCTGGAATTATATATGGATCCATTTGTGAATATGTGAGAACGTGAGATTTTCACTTCGATTTCGGCGTCTCCGTTTTTGTCTTCTGTTCTCGGTGAAATGGAAACTTGCAATCAATAGGAAGAAAAACTGCGGGGGTTTTTTGGTTTCAGGGACGTTTTGTGTTGGAACTAAAAAAGGTCTCAAAAATCTATAGGAAACTGAACAGAGAACTTTTTTTGAGATTTTTTTTTTTTTTTTTACTATAGAAGTCCCTTGAAACACCTCCAGCCGTCCTAGGACTAAAACCAAACACCCCTTGAAATCAAGGAGACAGAGAATGCAACGGTCAAAGAGCATCAATCTAACAACTATGTGATGATATTCTAAGTCACGCACGGCAAGTTTCTCTCTAGCTCCACCATGCTGTTGTTTTTTTTTTTTTTTTTTTTTTTTTTTTGACAAGGCACCATGCTGTTGTTGAATGACTAGAAAAGAAAGCTCTCTATGTAGCTATATGTTCCTTCGTCATTTGGAAAAACACAAGGGGCCACAAACGAGACTCGCCGTAACTGAAATTTAAGGGCCCTATGCAAGAATTGAATGAGACTCTGCACTGCACCTAAGAATGTTGATGAGATGTTCTGTTACACGGATACTCCAAGGAGGGTGACGATGACGTATCGATACTGCGCCGGATACACGGATACAGATACTTGGATACACCATTTTAGTAGAGTTTCTTTTGAGAAAGTGTGTACCCACGTATCCGATACGTATTGTATCCGATATCCGTACCCGTACTCGTGTAACATACTGCTTACGCAACGTATATACATATAGAGGGCTATAAACATCCATCGTGTTTTTAAACACAATGACTAGCTTTTACTTCAAATGGAATGCATGGATGAAGACGCCCTGAAAGGTCCTAATGGCTAGAGGGGGGGTTGAATAGCCTATTAAAAATTCTTGCAACAACGCTAAGCAACCGGGTTAGACAAAAAGATGGCGGAGCTAAATAAGCGGTGCTACAATCTAGCTAAGCAAGCCACAATTCAATTCTATTGTCTCTAAACCACACAAGGGCTATGTCACTAGTTTACTCCTAGGTGAACAAGCAATTCTAACTAATTCTACCACTAGGAGCTAAACTACACTAATCAACTAAGCAACCTAGCAATTCTACACAAAAGAACTAGTGAAGGTAATGCAAAGAGGCTAGAATACAATACCACCGTTGTCGAGTAGAGGTTGTGGCCAATCACCATGTACAAGAAATCTCCAACAAGCAAGAACAAGTGACACGATGATTTTTCACCGAGGTTCACGTGCTTGCCGGCACGCTAGTCCCCGTTGTGGCGACACACTCACTTGACGATTGCTAAGCTTAATGGCCGGTGCCAAATCCCTGGTGGGAGCTCAAGCAAATCGATCACAAGAGAGGGTCAAACAAGCCACGAGCAATCCACTAGTGCTCCTTTCGCGAACCTTCCGCGGGGTAAGGAACGACCCCTCACAAATCCACCGGTGTGGCCTCGAACAAGCTCCAATCGAGCTCAACACCGCCTCTTGCTCCAAGCCGCTAGGGAACCGGGCAAATTCCCAAGAAAACAAGAATCCCGCGGCTTCTCCAAGGATGAAGTGCCTCTAGATGCAAGACTATCAAGCAATGCACTTCTATCACTCTCAATCTCACCAAAAATTCGAATTATGGATGGAGAGATGAGTGGAGAGGAGTCTCACAAGCTCACTAGCAAGTTAGAGTGTTCAAATGTGCAAGAGAGAGGTAAAAGACCCGGCCATCCAAGTATTTAAAGGCCCCCTCTCGAAATGGAGCCGTTGGTAGGTTTCTGCGGGGTGACCGGACTGCCGACCGGACGCACCGGTCCGGTCCCGTCGGCGTCCGGTCACACCGACCGGCGTCCGGTCACAAGAGACAACCCCTCGGGCCCATAGCCGACAACATCTTCACGCTTCCGGTCACGACTTCCGGTCCGCTGCGTCCGGTTAAGTCGGGCAAGAAGTCCAAAACATGCTCTCGTTCTTTTTATCGGACCACCGACCGGGACTTCGGTGAGTGCGTCCGGTCGACGACCAGCGTCGGTTGTGATTTCTGCGTGTTCTTCATTTTGTTGTCGCCCTTTGCTTCAACCTTGCTTCGCCTCTTGCCAAGAGTTACCAACACATCGAAGATGATCACGTTATCACTTATGTTAGCATGTCGATCGATTAGCAAAGAACGAAGTCGGTGCTCTCATGTCCTAAATGCAATATGCAAGTCAATTGGACCTAGAAGCACTTCACCAAAGGATTGTCGCGGCATCCCCCTCTTGATAGTCGGCTATCTAACCTATAATGTGATCACACGCTCTATCGTGTCTTGGTCACCGAAAGAAAACCCTATCAAGATACCTTTGCCTTGATCTCAGGGCTCCTCTCAAGCCGATCACCGAGCTTGACGATCCACCATGTCCATCATCATAGTCCATGTTCATGATCAGCATGCTCCTCGTCATCCACGTAATCCTATCTCTCAAGTCACACTTAGAGCAAGGATTAGTACGACAAGTGTGTCATCAATTTCCAAAACCAAACATGAGATTTCAATCTCCCCCTTTTTGGTAATTGATGACAACCAAAATCACAAAGATATGAAATAAAATTCAATTGAACTTGAATTGCTTGTCCATAGCATTTTGATCATGAATCATAGTTTGGACAAACATTTTCAAGGTTAGGTTTTGGTAGTAGTAGCTCCCCTACATATGTGCTTCCATGTGTTTGGATCAATTTGGCACATATGTATGGATAGAAATCTTGGGGAGAGATACTAATACCAAAAGAGATGCTAAGGTTCAAGAAATTCGGACCTTTGAAGCGTGAAACCAATCGGAGTCCTTAGCATCAATGTAACTAGACATTCATCAAAACTCAACATACCCCATGAGATCAACATTATAGGCTTAATGTGAGCAATGTCTAGATACATCCTATGCATACTAGTTGGTCAATACACCAAACAATTTTCAAAAACTAGCATACACCAAGCAATCATGTATATTGAATTTAGATTGCACAATGCAACATTTCATTATGATCATGCACATACAAGTGCACAAATAGTCTATGAGCTTGCTCCCCTATTTGTGTGAACCTTTGTCAACCTCTTTGTGACTTATTTCTCCCCCTTTGTCAACAATCACCAAAAAGGTATAAAAGAGAGAAATCAAGTCAATCAAAGTATCACATGTGGTCTCATCTAGATCACTTGCCTTAACATGTATTCAAGTTTGAACCAAGGACAAGCTTTTTCAAACCTCATATACATAAGGGTTATCTTGCACATGTTAGAATACACATCATTAGCGCATTTTCTAGAGTTGACACTAGGATTGCAAACACATAAACATGTCATATGCCACCACTAGTTCATAAAGCCATTCAAAGTAATAGTGGTGCCACACATACATTGAAATCATTTGATTTTCCATGCATGAGCCTATTAAGCATGCATGATGACTAGATGCACTAACAAGTCCTTAGCAACATATGAATGCCATGACAAACAACTTTTACCTTGGGTTTGTCGAAGGAGAGGCATGTCATATAAGTGGGGTGCATCAACTCAAGTTGGAGAAGTCAATAATGTTCAATTCTCCCTTTAGCATGCAAAATCTTTTCTCATCAAGTGCCTTGGTGAATATGTCGGCTAGTTGATCTTCGGTGCCAAATGTCACCCTTTTGTTGATGATCTCTTATGAAGTGGTGCCTTATATCAATGTGCTTTGTTCTTGGATGTTGAACCGGATTTTGAGTCATCTTTCTAGCACTTTCATTGTCACAAAATAATGGAATCTTGTTAAATTTGAATCCAAAATCCTTCAATGTAGACCTCATCCAAAGCAATTGAGTGCAACAACTTCCGCACTAATCTATTCGGCTTCGGCGGTAGAGAGAGCAACACTATTTTGCTTCTTTGAAGACCATGATACTAGTGACCTTCCAAGGAATTGACATGTGCCACTTGTGCTCATTCTATTAATCTTGCATTCTCCATAATCGGAATTAGAATATCCAATAAGCTCAAACTTGGATCCCTTTGGATACCATAGTCCAACATCTTGTGTGCCCTTCAAATACTTCAAAATTCTCTTTGTTGCCTTGAGGTGACTCTCTCTAGGAGATGATTGATATCTTGCACACATGCCCACACTAAATGCAATGTCCGGTCTTGATGCGGTTGCATAGAGCAAACTACCAATCATGGACCTATACTTCTTTTGCTCAACCATGTTGCCAAATGGATCGGGGTCTAAGCTTCCATTGGTTGCCATTGGTGTGGACATAGACTTGGCATCTTGTAGATCAAACTTCTTGATCATATCTTTGATGTACTCGCCTTGACTAACAAATGTGCCATTCTTCAATTGCTTGATTTGAAGTCCAAGAAAGAATGTGAGTTCTCCAAGCATTGACATTTCAAACTCATTGGCCATCATCTTTGCAAACTCTTCACAAAATTCTTGATTGTTGACCCAAAGATAATGTCATCAACATAGATTTTCAACACAAACAAGTCATTTCCTATCTTCTTGGTGAAGAGAGTGGTGTCCACCTTGCCCATCTTGAATCCTTTAGAGAGGAGAAAATCTCTCAACCTCTCATACCATGCTCGTCGTGCTTGTTTCAATCCATACAAAGCCTTCTTCAACTTGTAGACATGGTTGGGATACTTTTCATCTTCAAAACCCGGTGGTTGTTCAACATAGACCAACTCATTGATGAAGCCATTCAAGAATGCACTCTTCACATCCATTTGATAGAGTTTGATATCATGAGCACATGCATAAGTAAGCAAGATTCTAATTGCTTCAAGTCTAGCAACCGGTGCATAGGTCTCTCCAAAGTCAAGACCCTCTACTTGTGTGTACCCTTGAGCTACTAGCCTTGCCTTGTTTCTAACCACAATTCCATCTTGATCTTGCTTGTTCTTGAAGACCCACTTGGTTCCAATCACATTGTAGTCCTTTGGCCTTTCCACCAATTCCCAAACATCATTCCTCTTGAAGTTGTTTAATTCTTCATGCATAGCATTTATCCAATCTTCATTTGCCAATGCCTTCTCAATATTCTTTTGGTTCTTCTTGAGATACAAAGGCATGGTGAGCACAAAACGATGCCAATCTTCCTCTTGTAATCACTCCACTATTGATGTCACCAACAATTTGATCAAGTGGATGATCTCTTGCTATGTTTGATGGTTGCATCACTTGCACTTGATGACTAGGATGAGTAGGTGAACTAGCATCTTGAACTTGATCTTCATCTTGAGTACCACTAGTACTTGCTTCATTTGCATCAATCTCAACCGTAGTGGTAGTCAATGGAGTGTCATCATCATCAACTTGCCTAGGCCGAATGTCACCAACATCCATGTTCCTCATTGCATTCTCTAAGTTGGAACCACTCACATCATCATGATTTTCAACTTCACTTTGAGAGCCTTGGGTTTCATCAAATTCCACATCATGAACTTCTTCAAGTTGACCACTACCCAAATTCCAAACTCTAAATGCTTTGCTTGTGGTTGAATATCCAACTAGGAACCCTTCATCACACTTCTTGTCAAACTTGCCCAATCTAGTGCCTTTCTTGAGAATGTAGCATTTGCATCCAAAGACTCTAAAGTAACCAATGTTGGGCTTCCTTCCATTCAACAACTCATATGGTGTCTTGCCAAGCATCCCATGGCAATAGAGACGGTTGCTACAATAGCAAGTCGTGTTGATTGCTTCGGCCCAAAAGGAATGGCTAACATTGTACTCACTAAGCATTGATCTTGCCATTTCAATTAAGGTTCTATTCTTCCTCTCAACTACATCATTGGATTGAGGAGTGTAGGTTGGTGAGAATTGATATCCAATTCCAAGCTCATCACACAACTCTTCAATTCTTGTGTTCTTGAATTCACTCCCATTGTCACTTCTAATCTTCTTGATGAATGTTTCAAACTCATTTTGCACTCTCTTGACAAAGATCTTGAATATTTCAAACACATCACTCTTGTCATGCAAAAAGAACACCCATGTGTATCTAGTGTAGTCAACTATGACAAAACCATACTTGTTGCCACCAATGCTTATGTATGTTGTTGGCCCAAACAAGTCCATGTGTCGCAACTCAAATGCCTTGCTTGTACTCATTGTGCTCTTGGATGGATGTGCATTGCCATGTTGCTTGCCGGCTTGACATGCTCCACAAGGTTTGTCCTTCTCAAACTTGACATCACTCAAGCCTCTAACTAAGTCATGCTTCACTAACTTGTTCAATTGCTTCATCCCAACATGACCAAGCCTTCTATGCCACAACCAACCTTTGCTAGCCTTTGAGAGTAGACATGTTGTCAACTTAGCTTCTTTTGAGTTAAAGTCCACTAGATAGAGATCACCATATCTAAATCCCTTGAAGATCATATTGGCACCATCACCACTAACCACTTCAACTTCTTGACTAGTGAATATGCATTTGTAGCCAAGATCACAAAGTTGAGAGACCGACAATAGATTGTAATCAAGATGGTCAACTAGCAACACTTTGGATAGACTCTTCTCTTGAGTAATTGCAATCTTGTCAAGCCCCAACACATTGCCTTTCTTGTTGTTGGCAAGCTCTAGCGTTACCACTAAAGCCTGATACACCTAAGGATGGAAAACGGTAAACCGCAAGCGCGCGACTGTCAGTGTAGCTTTTCACCAGGAGTATTCCAGGTATCGATTTCCACGAGGAACGTGAAGTGAACTAACAGAGAATCTAGGTTCGTCCTATGATGACACAAGGTGTGTATTTGGTAGTTGAGATGAGAGGTTTTCTATAGCTATGATATCTGGATAGGCTAGATAGCTAAACGTGGCTTTATCAGCCCTCGGACACGTAGGCAGTAGGTGAGAAGTGGTGGACAGAACCGCCACTAACGACCTACTATTTTACTGGAGCCTTACCTTTTAAGAACTTGCCTATAAACAAGTGGTGATCTATACAAAGACCAGAAGGGTTGTCACCACCTTACTGGCTATCACAAACAATCCGTGCAGCAAGCGGCATATACTGATAAGAACAACCTAGACACCACGTCTACGCTATGCTTAATACTCTATCTTTGATCAGAAACTAGAGCACTTTACTTAGAAGTAAATGAATTACTTAAAGTAAAGCAATATACCAATGAAGAACGAGTGAATAGCTATTATACTAAACCAGATATGCGAACTATAAAAGAACTCAGAATGTATTACTTACTAGAAGAAGTACACCTTGCAGAGATACACCTTGGAGGAGATTCCCGGCGGGACCAGGGACTTCCTCCGTAAGACTTCTCTCTCTCACTCTCTCGATACACTAAAGGAGCGCTGGGGCTTTGCCTACTACATAAGAGTGGAGTTCTTCCTTGTGGTCATGTCTTGGAAGTGAGGGGGTAGGGGGGTATTTATAGCCCCAAGATGGAGTAGGGCTACTCCGGCCGCCACATCATCGATCCGCGTGACCTCTATCGCCCTCCATTGGATCAAACCGCCATGCAACCGCCTTAGGATCAACGGACGAAGCAATTCAACACATGGAGAATGTGGGGAAGGTCGGTGGATGACTTTGGTGGGTTTGGGCAGGTCGGCCGACCCCATCATATGCCATGTGGGCCTTCCTCCGGGTCCATTGCGTGGGCCCACTAGTCGCTGACCTCGGCATTTGGTCGCATCTTGCTAGGACGCCCAATTTGTACCGATTCGATCCATGTGACCTCAATCAGGTGCCTCCCGAGGTTGATACATGGATTGGTGACGTGGTAGGTGACATGGCATGCTTGTGGGCCCAAGTTGGCGGGTTGGCCGACCCGGCCCTTTTGCCAAATCTGTGTCATTTTCGTCCCTATTTGCAAAGTCCTCGCAAAGAAATACTCAAAGTACAGCTGGAACTAGTTATTGGATAAAATATGTTCATGGGATGTTGTTTTTCCTTCCAAACCGAGGATGTTGATGGTATTTTGATGGTGTAAAATAAGGGTGTTTTTACCGTCAACAAGATCCCCCACACTTAAATGTTTGCTTGTCCTCAAGCAAAGGAGAAAGATTTAAGTAAGCATAACACTTGTGAGATATAAAATTACCATAAAGATTATTTCAAAGCATTTCTAATGCGAGTGGAATATGTGGTTTGTGTCTATCATATATTCTTGAGAAGTTGGGAAATGGAACAGTTCAAAAGCAAGTCATCTTCCAAATTCACATCTTAGTACTTGGAGTTTTTACATGAATTTTTGAGAAGAAAATCACATAGATCACTTTATACTCCTCAAATAGGTACTCAAGTCACTCGAAGGTGTATAAATCCTTACCAAGTCTTAGCATGAAAATGCCTTTTTGTTTCATCCTACTTCTACAAAGGTCTATGTGGAGCATAGGTAGGGATAAACATGATTGCATACTTGTATTGCATTTATTGTAAGTCAAAGCAAGGATCCAAGGAGAAAAGTGTCATGCTCTTAGATCAAGAATGTGCATGTGTGTGGAAAAGATGGATAACTATTGTTTTGCTCCTCTATTGATATGATTTCTCTCTATATTATTGTTTTGAGACATGGCTATCATATATATATACACCTTTTTTTTTTCCTATACTTGTGAGAATTCTTTGTGCCCACTTTTTTTCACTTTTGCTTGGACTTTCATGAGTCCAAATTTTTTTCTTTTTTTTTTCAATATATATATATATATATTTATAGCTCATGTCTCTCTTGGCAGACTATATATCTAGAGAGAAATCTCAACTTTAAATCATGGAGCAATTAATTGGTGGAAATGGAGAAAGGTATGTGCATACTTCCGGTGTAGAAATAGCATATATATGTGGACTATACGTGATCTTGATCTTGGGAGCATGATAAAATTCTCAACAAGGGTCACTAGATTTGACAAAACTCAATACATCTACAAGTAGCATATATGGAAGGCTTTGATCATGTATGAATATTGCATATGGCTTTGGTAGGTATTTTCATCATTGAGGAGTATGTGACACTATGGTTTTATATTATTTTATCAAAACAAAACTCCAAGCACTTTGAATAGAAAAGGTTGATGCATAAGTTAGAACTATATCACACTTCACAACAACTTAGTCAATATGAACTTCCTATATTTTTCCCACAAGCACAAGCATATGCAAGAAACAAACCTTATGATATTTTTATCTCCAAATGTTATAACAATGTTACTTTTCAAAGTTTTGTTCTTGAGTGCTTCTTCTAGTTTTATTTATTTATTTCAACAAAAGGTAAAATAGTAGAAATTCTAAAATAAAAAGAAAATAAGGAGAGAAGAATTTCAAACTAGCGTGGAAGAGTCCCGGATGCTAACAGGTGGGCCCAAGGGTCCATGGTGGGGTCGGCCGAGGCCCCACTTTTTGGAGCCCCCGGCCTTTTGGACTCTCGTGGTTCTCTTCCTCTTATCTCTTTGGATTGTACCCGCACCGACCGTTTGTTTTTTTTTTTTTTGAAAATTTATAGGTTGGCCGAAGTGCCTTTTGTGGCCGTTCAGGCTCAAATTTTTCCAGTGTGTTCCTGATGGGAAGGAGATCAACGTGACAGAATCCAAATGTTGGGATTCTTCACTTGGGTGGTTGGCCGACCTCCCCCCACACTATCTTTTGCACGATCCGCGACACATCGGCAAAGAAATATCAAGTGCGTAGTGTTCTGCTGGTGGAAAAACACCAGCTGAACGAAAAATCTTCATTTAATTCATTTTTTAGGCACATTTACAAAAAGGGAATTGAACAAACTAAAATATGTGAAAGGTAAACCTATCCTAGTGCCTAGTTTATTTTTTTTATGAGGGATTTATGGAGAGGGTGGCTCTAATGCCTCCTCATGGCCGACGGCGTTAGTGAGACGCTTGAGCTTCGCACACGTGCCAATGCGCAAGGTGCGAAACTTATCTTCTAACTCCCAACGACTCAAATGGAGTTCAACTACCTTCTCTTCTAATTCCCTATTTTTCTTCCTAAGAGATGCTACTACTCCTAGGAGGCGATCTATGTCATCTTCACGATCTTCATCTTCAAACTGTCCCGGCGGACCGTTGATGGATGGCGGATTGCTCGTCCGCCGAACCGTCTTGGGAGTGTTGATGGAGTTGAAGGAGGGGGCTGCATTCTGCTCCTCGGAGGTGAGCGGAGGTTGGAGCACCTTTCCCTTGCCTAGCCCGGTTGCCACTACACGCCGATCCGATGGAGTGGATGGCCTATAGGACACAGGGGGGCTGGAAGTGCCCTCCGATGGGACGAGTTGCCCCGGCGAGATGGGTGGCACCATCTTGGGTCCCAATTGGCCCACCGTTGGCCGTCTTGGAGTTGTAGAACGTGGCTTGGACATCCCCCGACGTGGCGACAATGGTCGGGAGAAACCTCGGGGGCGGCCGGGCGTCATGGTACGCGTTGGCCAACCAAGGCTTAAATCCACCGATACGTCATGTGGTGCCGGTGAACGCCTGGGAGGTGGCAGCATGGCGATCGGAGTCGCCTCGATGACCTCCACAGCCATCAGATCACTTGGGCCATCTTTGGAGGTCTCTCACTATGGCTATGCCTGTGATGGGATCTACCAAGGGAAGGTGAAAGGGATGGTCGAATTGGGGGATCATGGGCATCCTTCCCTTGTCCATGTTCTTGGTTGGGGCCATGGATGGGTTGTAGGTGGTGGCAAAGGTTCTCAAATGGTAGGAAATGGAGAAGGAAAGTGAAGGAGAGGAGAGGGAGAAGAGGAGTTTATGTAAGGGATGTGCCTAACGTCTCTCGGTTTAAATCCGAGCTCAGACGCTCCTCCTTCCGTGATAGGTGGTAATTCTAACGTTAAGTGACCGTTCTGGACCAAAATGACCACTTCGGCCAACGTGTCAAATTTCAACCCAGGTTGTCCCAACGGTCTAGATGTGTCACAGGATGCATCCTACGCATATTTCACTTATCCAAAGGCCCATATGTTTGAGTTGGCACTTCGGCCAACGTGGGTTCGATTCAATGGGCCAAAACTAGTTGCTGGGATTTTATCTAGGGACTCTTCTCTACACGACCCACTGGTCCGTGGGTCCACCAGACCCATTTACCAGGTTGGTCAATGTGGCCAAAGTTGCCAAAATAGTCCAATATTGGTATGGTGTATACTCTAACTATGTACATCAAGGAAAGTTATTTAATTTTTTTGTGCAAGCTCGAGAATAATGACATATAAATTTTAGTTATATTAAATCAGGTATAGGCATAAGATCTATCATGTCAACTTCTGGTTCAGGTAAAGAATGCTCATGAAAAACTTTAAGACGTTGGCCATTTACCTTGAAGACGTTGCCGTCGTCGTCTTGAAGCATGATGGCTCCATGAGTCGAGGCGTTGATGACGAGGTATGGTCCTTCCCATTTGCTTCTGAGCTTCCCATGCCCGAATAGCTTGTACCTTGAGTTGAACAAAAGGACCTTGTCTCCTGGACTAAACTCCTTTACCTTATCCTTTTGTCATGCCATCTCTTTGTTCTCTCCTTGTACATTCTGGCATTATGGTATGCTTTTTCCCTCCATTCTTCTAACTCTGAGATTTGCATCTTTCGATTTACCCCTACTGCTTGGAAATCCATATTCCACTTCTTGATAGCCCAATGGGCTCTGAATTCCAACTCAATGGGTAGGTGGCAAGTCTTTCCGTACACAAGTTGGTATGGGGACATACCAATGGGTGTCTTGTATGCGGTCCTATATGCCCATAGTGCATCAGGTAACTTGCTCTTCCATGCTGTACCCATCTCATTTACGATCTTTTGTAGAATGTTCTTGATTTGTTTATTGGAGGTTTCTGCCTGGCCGCTTGTTTGTGGGTGGTATGGAGTTGCTACATTGTGCCTTATGCCTTGCTGCTTCAGAAAGTTGTGGAACCCTCTATCAGTGAAGTGGGTTCCACCGTCACTTATCACCATTCTTGGGGTGCCAAACCTTGGAAAAATTATTTCATAGAACATCTTCCTTGAGCTGGTGGCATCTGCTTTCTGACAGGGTAGTGCTTCTACCCACTTGGACACATAGTCCACTACCACCAAGATGTACTCATACCCTTGTGATTTGGGGAATGGCCCCATATAATCAATGCCCCACACATCAAATAACTCGATCTAAAGGTTGTTTGTGAGTGGCATTACATCACGGGCATTGATGTTCCCGTGCTTCTGGCATCTTGCACATTTCTGGACAAAGTTTTGAGTGTCTTTGTACATTGTTGGCCAATAAAAACCGCTTTGCCAAATCTTTGCATGAGTTCTGAATGCTCCATAATGTCCTCCATATTCTGCCCCATGACATTTTTCCATGATCTTGATTGCTTCATTCATTGGGACACATCTCCTCAGGATTCCATCATTGCAGACTCGGTATAAGTATGGCTCATCCCAAAGATGTACTCTACTTTCTTGTATGAGTTTCTTCTTGTCTGCCCCTGGTGGCACGTAACCAGTGACCATGAAATTAATAATGTTTGCGTACCTGGGGTTGTAGTCCGTGACCTTGAGGAGCGTGTCATCTTGGACGAAGTCATTGATGGGCAAATCCTGTGCGTCTTTGAAATGCATTCTAGACAAATGATCAGCAACAGAATTTTCTACTCCCTTTTTATCTTTTATTTCAAGATCAAATTCTTGGAGCAGTAAGATCCATCTTATTAAACATGGTTTAGCATCTTTCTTAGTGAGCAAATATTTTAGAGCAGCATGATCAGTGTAAATTATTACTTTTGCTCCAACTAAGTAAGATCTAAACTTATCAATAGCAAAAACCACAGCTAACAATTCTTTTTCAGTAGTCACATAATTTAATTGTGGCCCTGTTAAGGTTTTGCTAGCATATGAGATTGCATGATGTTTTTTATCCTTTGTTTGGCCCAAAACTGCACCAACGGCATAATCACTAGCATCACACATTATCTCAAAAGGGAGCGTCCAATCAGGGGGTTGTATGATTGGCGCAGAGACGAGTGCTTTCTTAAGGTAGTAAAAAGCATCTAAGCACTCATCATTAAATTCAAAGGGGGCATCTTTAGCAAGCAAGTTTGTTAAAGGACAAGCTATTTGAGAAAAATCCATTATAAAACGCCTATAAAAACCTGTGTGGCCAAGGAAGCTACGAATCCCCTTGACATTGGTGGGAGGTGGAAGTTGCTCTATAACTTCTATCTTAGCTCTATCTACCTCTATACCACGTTCGGACACCCTGTGTCCTAGCACTATGCCTTCCCGAACCATAAAATGGCATTTCTCCCAGTTCAGGACTAAGTGTTTTTCCTCGCATCTTTGTAAGACCCGGTCCAAATTCTCAAGACAATCATTAAAAGTTTTCCCATAAACAGAAAAGTCATCCATGAAAACTTCCATGATCTCTTCTATCATATCAGAGAATATGGACATCATGCACCTTTGAAAGGAAGCGGGGGCATTGCCGTTAACACCAAAATTTGGTAAAGCCTGAATGACGAGTGGGCCGGCATGTGATGATTCGGTAAGAAGGTCATTCGGCTAGCGGTATGGCACCAGTTGTACTGTAGCACTCGAAAAGCCGTTGCTATCCGGCTAAGGAATCTGAGTCTAAGGAAGGATTGAGCACGTGGTGATTCGGCAGGCGTAAGAGCTGCGAAGGAGAAAATCCAGGAGAAGTGCTCGTGTCACGTGCGGCTTCACTCCGAGAAGACTTGGAGGACAATGTATCTTAGCTAGATATTTTTGTTACTTTATTCGTAATTAGTTAGGACTCGTCAAAGCCCAGGGTATAAATATGAGACCCCCGGCAACTGTAAAACGATCTACCAAATCAAATACAACCAACCCGGCTCCGTGCCACCCTTCGAGTCCAGTCGTGTCGTCGATCTACTACGAGGGGATACATCGACCCGTCGACCTCCGTAAGTACCGGCAACCTTGCACCATGTCTAGTATCGTGCGGCGGATTTAGATTATGTTGCAAGTAGTCTTGTTACCATGCTTAGTATCGTGCGTCGGATTTAGGCTATGGAGCAAGAGGGTTCTTTGTTAGATCATGAGTCGTGCGGCAGGCTAAGGTCTAGCTTGGAGCTAGTTATCGGCTTCATTAGATTTGGCAATCTAGTGAATTCATTAAGTTACCAAGTGGTGCATGCTTCCTCGTATTTATTATTTTTATTATGATCGCACACACTTTTACCCAATCTAGATTGATGTGGCTCGGCTTTATCTTTTGTTAGATCTAGATGTCATCAATGCTTTCAATATTCATCTCAATCATGTCATTAGATCTATTTGTTTATCACAGCCGAGCTTAGATCAATCTAAGTTGTTACATGTTGTGGGTTCGTACACGTTTAGTCATGAGTCGTGCGGCGGGCTAAGGTTTTTTGCGTCGAAGTTCCTTCTTCATGGACCACGATTCGGCAAGCTTTGCGAATACGATTATGCATCTACTTGTATCTTGCATGTGTGAGTCTACCTATCGTTAGAGTCTAGTCTGGCAAGCCGTATCATGCGGTGGATTAGCTTGTTACAGTGTATCATGCGGTGGATAGCTGTTAGGACGAAAAGGGTTTAGGATGATTAGTCTGGCAAGCCGTATCATGCGGTGGATTAGCTTGTTGCAGTGTATCATGCGGTGGATTGCTGTTAGGACTAATAGGAATAAATCTCTGGCTTTGCTTTAGATTAGGCTTGCATGTGTATTTTACTTGTTTATGCATACACGCCTCAACGAGTAATGAGTATTTGTAGATCTATTTAGATGTATATGCGTGCTTTTAGCTTATCATGGTTAGATTGTATCATGCGGTGGATTGATCTAGTCATGGTAAGTGGTTTAGATCTGTAGCAAGTGGTATCATGCGGTGGATTAGCTTGCAAGGGTTTAAGCTCGACGGGTTTAGGAAGGCTAGACGTGCGGCAGACTAGTTGGATGAAGCCTATGCATGTGTTATTTTGATTAGGTTTATATTTATGAGTTACCTGCTTATGTTCCATGTTGTCAATTAATTCGATCTATGCGGTAGAGCTTTATGATATCATATCTTGATGATCGACTTTACTTGTTCAAACATGTCTTCTATGATCATTCGGCAAATGTTATTACATCACATCTTTATACATGCTTACCGAATGCATTCATTATATGCTGACAGATAGCTCTCATAGCTATATGTCGATACAACTGGCCTTAGAGCCATACATGCGGAACTGTCTTGGTCTCACCAGGCATGTTCCATGTAACACCGGTTTTAAGAACAAAACCGGATGATGCTATATGTGAGCCCCGGAAGTCAAATCTCACATATAGTTTACAAAAGAATGGTAATATCAATTCACAATGCTTAAAAATAACGAACATAACATAAAAGACATAACCTCAGCTAGCAGACAGCGGAAAGACACTCCGTTCTTCTGATGTAGGCTCCACAGGGACCGACTGACGGTTGATCACAAGCCTAACTCCTTCCCCGAGGTGTGGGGAAATAGCAAGGGTGAGTCCATGTCGAACTCCGCAAGCATAACATGGGGTTATGAGGCTCGAAGGCTTGACTTTGGTTTTAAGCTCGGTAAGCATTTTAGTAAGTCAAAGTTTTAACATTTATTTAGCATTAAGTTATGCTTAACCCATTAGCCCACATCATCATCATAAACATTTCGTTCTCATGACAGTCCATCGTCATCGTTCAGTTCCATCATCATCTTATGTCCATATCTCAGCATTTCTATTCTGTGATGTCTCCAAGGCCGTTCATGACCGCGAACACGGCTGATATATCAGTTTAATTAACTCTGCGCAGAGGTCTACACTTTCACTACGGGTCATGGTTTCCACCAGAGTAGGTTCGCGACTCCCTAAACAAATGAAAACCATATAAAGCCGTTCAAAGGTCCCCCTAAGAATATTAATGGCCAACAGAGCTACAACCCCGTTTCTCCCAATTCGGCAAACCATCAACAAAAGTAGGTAAAACCCTTGAACAACTAGAGCGAGCCATGTGACCCCCATAGTTGTACTTGTATATCCCGGATGATCACGACGGATAAGTCCTTACGGAGAGTCGAGCATCATGTAAAAGCATGAGCCCGACTCTGAAGTCATGTTGCCAACATTTAATTCTTAACCATCACTTCATATATTCATATCATAATTATTTATGTAGAGCACTAGCAAGAACTACCCATATGCAATAACCCATAGGATTCAATGAACAAGATAACTGGCTAGGATGTCCTTAAGGTTGACAAATTAGACACATGCATATGATTAAGTGATTAATAGTGAATAGGTAACAAGGATAGTCCCATGCTATACTTGCCTTAAATATAGATCCTTTCTTCAATTCCATGCTTCAAAAGAAATCCTTCTTGAATGTCAACTTCTTCTTGATCACGGTCTTCTTCGGATCAACAACATAAAGCTCACCGATCTACTCGATTCCAATCAAAGAATGAGACAAAAATATGGATCCAATCATGCATGGCAAACAAGGCTACAATTAGAACAAGTACACCAACAAAGTGGAAAAACAGTTTGAAAAGATTATAAAACTAATCTACACGCCACTACGATCACACAAACGTAAAGATCACCGAAATCGAGCTACAACGGCGAAGCTACGCATTTTACAAGATTTGCATGAATAAAATAATAAATTAAATACTTGATTTCGAAATAAAATAAATAAAAAAAGGAAAATCAGATTTCAACATGCTGAAAGACGATGAGAAGAAGTATAAGAAAATCTAGGGTCATAGATTCAATGATGGACGATGGCTCAAGATAGTTAAATGGATATACATGTGTATTCGCATTGTATTTTTTGAGGATTTATTTTTGTTAAGGAAAACGGCCAGAAAAAGCATATGATGTCCTCATATGACGTCGTCAACAAGCTAGCAATGTATCGGACCAACTAAATTTGGAACAAGGTGTATGATCGATGTCAGCAAGCTAAGATTGACGTCATCAAGCTAATCGGATCAGCTAGAGCAAAGCACGCAGAGCATGCATGCGGAGTGCTGCCATGGCTAGCGATGGAACTTTGCTGGAGTTTCATACGTATAGGTCTCGGCTCTTGGTTTCATGATGTAAATACATGCAGCCGGATAGAGATGATCGATCAACTCACCTAGCTTGAATTCGATGGCGGAGTAGAAACAATGACAACACACAGATCAAAGATGCGGACGACTTCAATCTGCCATGTAGAGCGACAGGCCATGAGCAAAAATCAAATTGAAGGAACAGCAGCAACATGTTCAGGAGAAGGTGGAGATGCACTACATCGGCTTACAGCATGGACGAGGTGCCTCCCCTGACGTGCTCCGGCGGCAAGACCAGCGATGGCGGCTAGCTTTCCTAGAGTCCGATGAAAGGAACGTGTTCATGCCTCAGTTTGATCTGGGAAAGATTGGCAAGATAGAGGAGGAGGGATGAGACCTCACCTAGGGATTTTTGAACGACGATGAACGCACGGCAAGGACATGCGGTTCGATACGGCATGGACTGTTGCTTCCTGTGGAGTTGAACTAGGTCAACGAGAAGATCCGAACGGCAGATGAACGGCGTGTGCAGCTCGGACAGGCGGACGGACGGCAACCGCGGTGGCGAGGCAACAGCGGAGGCAAAGTCCAACAATGGCGCTAGGGTTCGGGCGGCCGATGCTTGAGCGAGGGCGAAGCTGTGCGTAGATTGGAAAAAGAAAAACTACGCGAGGTGGCAGCTGCGTTCGGTTTTATAGCCGGAAGCGCTCCAGATATGGAAAACAAAGAGATTGAGAGGGATACGAGCTATTAGACGAAGGAAAACGGCAGCTTGGTTTCCATCGTGAGGTCTATGGCTGACGCTGCACAACGGGTCCTGGCTGGCAGTGAAACAGAGGGAGGAAGGGAGCACCAGCGATGTTGGGCCTGCGCAATAGGAGACATGCTGGACTTCTGGACCTGCTGCACTACGTTAAAGAAGGAAACAGCCAAAGGCCATGCTCGGCTGGGAACAAAGAGGGAGAAAATAATTCTTTTCTTTTTAATTGAAACGGATTTTCGAAAGGAAATTTCAAATTCTTTTCAAATAGGTTTTCACAAGGGATTTGAAATCCTTTTTAATTTCGGTCAAAACCAAACATCTCATATAAACAAATGTAGCAGCATGAATGCACAACCAAGGTTGCTACTTCCTATGATAAATTTTAATCTAATGAAAAATATTATTTTTCCTACATTTCATGAACACAAAAATTCACAATTAAGTCAATTTAAAACTATTTCAAAAGAGCCAAAATTTGGGGTGTTACATTCCGGATCTCACGTTTACCTCCTTGCCAATTAACAGGTCAAATTGACGGCACGCCTCGGATCAAGACACTGGCAGTCAAGTAAAGCTAGCTATTACGGCTTGGCAATGTGTCTTATGAGGCATATCAACACTTTCTGGAGGGAGGAGAAGATGAAGATTGCGGCCAAGAGGATGTAGCAGCTGCCGAATTCGCTTGGGGCAAGGAGCCTGTCCAGGTTAGCCAGCGCTGGATGAAGACACTCAAGGGGGCATATGACTTCGACGTCTCTAAATTTGACAAGCTCTTTGAGTTCTTGGTCAAGGAAGGACGTATCAAGTTGCCAGAGAATCATTCTATGCAACGTCCGGATTGGGTCAAAACTGGGAAGTACTGTGGCCTTCATGACATGAATACTCACAACATTAACGACTGCCGAATCTTCAGGCAGCAGATTCAGAGGGCTATACAGCAGGGTCTCCTAAAGTTCAACAACAACATGAAGGTGGACAAGGAGCCCTTCCCAGCAGGCATGGTTACCTTTGATACATACATGGTGTCTGTCGATGTTTTACGACCGAGAGCCTGCCACGGGGTGAACCGAGGCGGTTTGTTCGGGCCTCGATGAACCTGGAGCCCGCGCGGTTTGTTGCGCAGCTGACATTGAGAGCGGGGTTTTTATACTGGTTCGGGCCCTCGATCAAGGATCGAGTAAAGACCTTTACGTCCAGTCGGCGTGAGCCTATTTTTTGATTGATGGGGTTAGTCGAGAATCGGCTATGAAGCTTACAATGCTTGGTCGTGGCCAAGCTTGTGTTCTATGCGTTCGTGCTCTCCTCTATGAGGTGTTCCTTGGCCGCCTTTTATAGTCTAAGGAGCCAAGGAACTCGCTACGATCCTAGTCGGATACAGAGAGGGTTGTCCGTAGAGGAACCGAACACCCGAACTCTAAACAAGGTAACGACTAGTGTTCTATCCTAGTTACAACGAAGTCACCGTAGCTATGCTTCCATTGCCTTCGGGAGTTGTTTGTGGCGTTGAGGCTAGGATAGAACCCTCGCGAACAACTTCGGTAGAGTTCTTTGGTGATCTGTATCCACAAGCCCCCGAGCATCTCAAGGTCAAGTCATGAGAGTTGTCTTTGCTTTTCTCGGGTGAGGCCTTGATATGGTCTTCAAGATCATCTTCACGGAGTGCAATTTTGAAAAAAGTGAACCCGTAGGGTGTAGCCCCCGAGCTTCTTGCTTTTTGGCACAAAGAGCTGGAAGGTCTTTGAGTTCTTCTCCTCCGTCTTCGAGTTCTTCTCGTCGTCGGAGCTCTTCTTCCCTGAAGGGAACTTTGTTCCGCAAGCCCCCGAGCATCTCAGGTTTGAGTCATGAGAGTCTTCTGCTCTTCTCGGATGAGGCTTTGCCGCGGTCCTTGTGGTCTTCATACGGTGTGCACTTTTTGCTGAAAAAGTGCACCCGTAGGGTGTAGCCCCCGAGCTTCTTGCTTTTTGGCACAAAGAGTTGGAAGGTCTTTGAGTTCTTCTCCTCCGTCTTCGAGTTCTTCTCGTCGTCGGAGCTCTTTGAAAAAATCGTGCCCCGGGTATCCTGTAGCCCCCGAGCGTCTAAGAGTTCTTTTCGTAGATAGAGCTCTTGGAGGTTCTTCTTTTTCCTGGGATTTTGACCGTTTCTCTTTTTTCGTGTGGTCACAGGAGTCACAGTGCGCTTTTACTGCGCTCCGTTTTTCGAGAAACGTCAGTGCATGGCAGTCATTGCCATAAATTCCATACTGCGTGATTTGAGGTGACCGCTCCTTTTTGCTGGTTGCCTCGTCTTCTGTAGACCTGGTCCATAGGCATGCTGGTTCTGCCTATAAATATGGCCCGTCTTGCTTCGTTAATGAACCAGGGCATCTTTCTTTTTCTCTGTTTCTTCTTCTTCTTGGACTATCCCTCCTCTTGTAGAAAAAAGTTTCTTTCTGAGCTTCTGATCCATGGTGGTGCCATTGAGTGTGTTGGATCAGCCCCCGGGCTTCTTCTTGAGCCTTCTGAGGTTCTTCTGTGAGTGAGGTTCTTCTGATCCATGGCAGGCTATTCCCGCAGCAGTTCCACACCAAGAAAGTTTGAGGAGTGAGTGCGGGATGTCTTGTGATCTAAGATGATCTCCTCTCCTCCTTCGTTTTTTCTTGGTGTGGGTCAGGCAGGGTTCTTTTCGGTTACCCTCCTGAGCCTCTTTGGTTTACTTCCTCGCCGCTTGGGTAGACATATGCCGGCTTCCCAACCGGTATTGGTCGCTGCTTGTCTTCGGGGAAGGTTGTGCCTTTTGAGGAATTGCTGAAGATGGTGCTATTTGGGGGTGCTTCCTTCTACTCTTTGTGGAGTTGGGCGCACCCTTTGGGCTCTTTTCGTCCTGCTGTGACATGGTGAACTCCGGAGCCTTCTGCAGAGGGTTCTTTTCTCCACCAGGTCGCTTATCTTGATCCTGGGGTCCATTCGCTGCCGTCGTCAGGGTTCTTCGAGCTCCAGGTGTTTATGGATTTGGGCGCAAGGGTCTTGTCTTCGAAGTAGCCCTGCGTTGTTGAGACTCAGGCTCTTGGGGTTCAGATATAGGTCCGGGCGCTCCGTCTTCTTCGCCGTTGGATGCCTGCTCCTCCTGCCTGCGGTGTTGTACTCTTTAGGGTTGTAGGGCCCCAGGTCTTCTTTGTATCTTGTACGCGGGAGTTCTTGTTGGGCTCCCCGTGCATCTGAGTCTTCTTTGTATCTTGTAGGTAGTTGTTTCCCATATAACTTGTAATCTTCAAGGTGTTGAATAAAGAGATATGTCCCTTATTCATCTTGTACTTGTACTTCTTATATGATTCTGTTCTGCCTTTGTGCAGCTTGTTGCAGTTTGTTCTCTGCTTGATCTTGAAGTGGCCTTCCGGGTTGTTTTCCTTGGATGACTTGTTTGGATTGCGCCTTAGAGTTCTTCCTTAGGCTGCCCGGCTCTTGTCTCCTTCTTGTAGACTTGTGCCGAGTTGTTTGGAGTCCTACTCCATGGCATCAGTGTTGTTTCGTCTGATGATTCAGCTCGCCTTTCTGTAGATGTTGGCGGTCGTTATCGACCATATTATACCGCCAATTTTTATCCAAATCCAGAGAAACAAGCATACTTATGACACATATACATATGCTATGACTCCATTCCACTTGTTTCTCGAGAAAACATGTTTTGCAGGACAAACGCCGGAAACAAGTGGAAATGCACGAAGTAAAGAACAAAGCGAAAAGCTGAACACACATTCCAGAAATGCGCAAACAAAGGGGAATAGAGAACACCCAACTCAGAATCAATATGGACCAAAGCACCCGGCAATTACGGATCTAGGCCAGCCCATAAGCCCACCAGAAGAAGGCGGTGGCCGAACGGGGCCAGGCCCAGTCCGGCCGGACTCGCCACTCCGGCCGGACCGGCGATCCCGCCAAATCGAACCGCCCTTTTTCTGGCGGTTGCATGGCGACATGCATAGGCGGTTTCCGTAGGTGCTTTCCTAAAATATGACCGAAACCGACCTCTCATGAGTATAAGTATATAGGGAGGGCTCCATTCTCAACACACACCACACAAGAGCTCTCTCCCTACCACTTGTATCTTTTACTTTTTGGTTAGTATTAGGAGCTTGGCAAGATGTAATACAAGTTCAAGATCAACTATGGAGGTACTTGGTATGATCCATTTATTGTTCTTCATATCATGTTCTTCATCTTGTTCTTGTTCTTATTATCAATATAGCTATGCTTATGAACTAGAGTATAGTTCCTATGATATGATCTTAGCATATGAACTAGTATATAGTTTTCATGTTATGATCTTGTCATATAGAACTTTATGCTTAATGGATTATACAAACATGTTTAGACCAAATCCAAGTTGAGATATAGAGTTCTACTTTGAGTTAGTCTTGGTCGTTGTTGGGTTATGGGATCGTCGTTCGTCCTCGTGGCGGATGCTCTAGTAGAAGGACCCCGGGGACGGGTAAGCCTTGTATACACGCTAGAGTAGTAGTCGATATCTTGGACGTGGTGTCTAGGCTAGAGGCTACCTTCGGTTGCCCCATTCATCGACGGACGAGGTGGTAGGCGGCGGTGGTGGTGCCCTGTCCTAGGGCCCCCTGTAATCCCCACGTCTCGGGTGGTGCGGAGTCTGTATCGGAGGTACTGGCAGACCCGGTATAAGCCGGTGCGAAGTAAGTCAACATGTGACCATGGCTATCTTAACTTAGAATCTCTAATGGTACAAGCATGTAGTATACCCGCTCTCTAACATAGCTATTCGGGATATGCCTTGCTCTACTTTAGGGTCTTCTTTATCCTTGAGATTGCTCGAATGTGTGTGTCACGTTATCCTCTATCTACCGTACTTCATCCCTGTTATGAACTTTGGTCTATTGCATAGTCATGTCATTGTGTCCATGTTCCTATTAGAGACATTTACACCATGCCTTCCCCCCGTGGAAATACGATACCCCTGAATACTTCGGGTGAAAGCTACAATGGCATTTCCGTGCGCTATGAACGGAACCCTTTCGCTTTTGCGTTAAAAAACGCCAACAAGCTTTCTCGGCGCCGTTGTCGGGAGGCGTTGGTTAAAGGAATGATCTACTAGAACATGTTCATGATAATATGCATGTGTAGTGATCATTGCTCATAATAGGTTTATCATAAAAACAAAATATATATATATGATGAAAATGAAATGTCCTCCTTCGAGAACTTCAATTAAATTTTGAAAAAAAAAAACTAGCTCAAATTCTTTCGCTTCCTCGCATATGTTTTTCAATGAGGTAATCACAAGGGGTGGTAAGTCCCCTCGTGATGTACCATATCGTAACCATGCGGGAAAAGCCAAAAAAGCACGGGGCACAACCCCAATTTGATGAGCTTTGAGCTAGCTTGGGGGAGGACAACAACAAGGTAACATGTATCTTGCACTCTCATCTCCTTTGGTTACCTTGCAAAAAAAAATCAAGATAAAAAAAAAAAAACCACATTGTTCTCTTTACAATGTTTTCACCTCTATTGGATGAATCTTGTTATCCTTTCATGCTTCCTCTCTATATGCTAGCATATTTTGGCTTGGAAGTATTTGTCATATAGCTATTGATCATACTCTCATAGGCTTGCTAGATTAAGCATGGTGCTTAGGTTAGCTAAGTCTGGCTTAATCAAATTAGACATGGCGTCGAGTTTGATTATTGAACCAAAGTTTGCTAGTATAAAGTTTGGTCGATCATATGGACTAACCCCTGCAGGAATTTATCAACTTCATAAGGGTAAGTCCTTGGGATGACAATGGAGATAAAAATTTGTTTAGAGAACCAAAAAAAAAAACTTCTATAACAAAATAATGATGATAATAAACTTTTCAAACCCAAGTATTCTTGTCATATTACTTTGATGTCATCAAAAAGACAAGCTTGGGGGAATCTCCTAGCATGCTCAAGAGAGGCCATAAATGACAAATCAGGCCATGGCGAGCACCAACTAGTCAGCTGTATTCCCAGCTAAGTCATGTAAGGTAAGACAGGGAGGTAGCTTGGGGAGGACTCCTTAAAGGTAAATCTTGCATTTTATTTATCTTTTCTATCTTATAAATGATGAGATATGATGAAAATATAATAATAATAATATTGATCCCACCCTCGTATGTGTTAAAGAATGTTAGTTTCTCCATGTTGAAATGATGAATAGTTGCTCTTTCTATAATTCATTTGTGCCTAGTTTATGACTTTGTATTCCCCAATATTTAAGTTTGTTGGCTAATAATGTCTCACCTTGAAATATTTAAACAAATTGTGGGTTTGCAAATACATGATCCTTTTTCTAAGTTGTTGCCGGATATGATATGGTGCAAAGAGATTCTGTTTGCTGAACCCTTTCTGTTTGCGTTAAGAAACGCATGTGATAGACTTGGTCGTAGATAGTGTTGAAGACTTGCTTCGAGTCGTTAGGGTTGTTTTCCCGATTTGTCGCCTTGTCTTCTTGCGCTTTTGGGTTGTTTCTTCCTTGGCGCGTCGGCTAGCCTGTTCATAGGTCTTGCCGTAGTGGATTGAGTCTTGCTTCGATTGCTTGAGTTCTTTCTTCGAAGGAATCAGCTTGCCTTTTTCTGTAGACTTGGCTGTAGATGGTTCTGAAGTTCTCCTTCTGAATTCCAGGGCTGTTTTTCCTGAAGTATCAGCCTGCCTTTTCTGTGGTCTTGGCTGAGGATAGTTGTAGAGGCCTGCTCCATTTTGTCAGTGTTCATATCTTCTGACAAATGACTTCTGTCTTCTTCTTTAGACTTGTCATGATGATTGGAGACTTGCTCTTGAATTCCAGAGTTGTTCTTTCTGGAGTATCAGCTCGTCTTTTCGTAGATTAGCCGAAAGGTGATGGAGTCTTGCTCCTGGTCTTGGGGGGTTGTTCTTCGAAGTCTCGGCTCGTCTTTTACGTAGACTAGCCGATCATGGTGGAGTCTTGCTCCCGGTCTTGAGTTGTTTCTTCTGAAGATTCAGCTCGTCCTTTCTGTAGACTAGCTGATCATGGTGGAGTCTTGCTCCTGGTCTTCAGAGTTGTTTCTTCTGAAGATTTAGCTCGTCCCTTTTGTGGACTTACTGAAGGTGGTTGGGGCGTCCCCCATTTTGCCAGGGTTGTTTTCCTCTGGCGTGTGACTTGTGTCTTCTCTTTGAGACTTGTCACGATTGTTCGGAGGGTTTCTCCAGGCCGTTAGGTTTCTCCTTTTAGGCCCTCTAGCGTTGTCTTTTCTTAGACATGCTAGTGTGATTGGGTGGAGTCGTGCTCCATGAAGAGTTGTTCTAACTCTAGGTTGCCGCTTCGGGCTAGGGCTCTCCCATGCTGTGTCCCAGTGGACTATTCACATGACGTCCCTTGTAAGGTTCTCAGTCCGGGCCCATTTAAGTGCGCGCGGACGGAAGGTCAAGATGGTTGGGTTCCCATTTCATAACACCGCAATCCACCTTGCACGGTTTGGGCCGCTCTCGCTTTTCGAGAGACTTGTGTGAGACGATGGGTTTCTATTTCACAACACTACACCGTTCACGCCCGATTCGAAAGGCCGTCCGCCGTCACTGGACATAGTGGCACTTTCTGGACCCTTGATGGCCTCTGCGACCTAGACGGACCGATCCCAACGTTCTCTTTTCTCAAGAGTCGAAGTTCACGATCTTTCGCTAGGATTTAAGGTGTGGACGCTATTCCGTAGCTAGGGCGTCGCGTGGTTCCACCCTTGGAATTTGACCTCCGTTCGGTGGTCGGGGTTGCCTTCTTTTGGTCGACTTCTTTCCGTGAAGCGCCAATTCTGGCTATTTGTTCATCTCCCTTGGGAGGCATGCCGCTTTACTCTTCGCGACTTGTTTTTGTTGAAGTCACTTAGTAGCCGCGTATTTGGTGACCTTGTTGATTGGTCTAGAGTTCTTCTCAGGCTTGGTCTTCTTCTTCTTGAAATGTCAGAGAGTTGTTTTTGCGTTCTGCTGCTTCTCTGTCGCCTTGAGTTCCTCTGATTACGGATAGAACCTTTCGAATTGGCTTATGTGCCAGGAGTTTCTGATTTCTTCTCCTTGCATGGTCATCAGTTCGTAGGTTCCTGGTCCCAGTACTCTTTTGACGATGTATGGTCCTTCCCACGGGCTGAGCAGTTTGTGCTTGCCTTCCGTCTTTTGATTTCTCTTGAGTACTTGATCTCCTAGGTTGAGGTTTCTTGGACGTGTGCTCTTGTCATAATGCCTTCTTAGTCCTTGCAGATATCTTGCGTTCTGGAGGATTGCATTCGATCTGACTTCTTCTGCACAGTCGATTTCTAGTCTTCTTATCTGTTCTCCTTCTCCTTCTTTAAATTGCTCGATCCTTGGAGAGCTCTATATGAGGTCTGCCGGTAGAACGGCTTCTGATACATAGGTTAGGAAGAAGGGTGAGTAGCCCTGTCGATCTGCTGATTTGAGTTCTTAGGCCCCAGACGACTTTTGGATGTTCTTCGATCCATTTTCCTCCGTAGTCTTTGAGTTCTTCATATAGTCTTGGCTTTAATCCGGCAAGGATGAGTCCGTTTGCTCTTTCGACTTGTCCGTTAGCCTGAGGATGTGCCACAGAAGCATAGTCTATCCGTATGCCACAATCTTGTGCCCAATCTTGAACTCGCTGCTGCGTGAACGGTGATCCGAGGTCGGTGATGATCTGTTGGGCATCCCGACCTGTGCATGATCTCTTGGATGAACTCGACCGCCTTGGTGGAGCTGAAGGTGACCAATGTCTTGTATTCTATCCATTTGGTGAATTTGTCGATGGCGGCGTAGATGTATTCGTATCCTCCTTTGGCTCTTTTGAGTGGTCCGACTTGATCCGGTCAAAGACGAAAAAAGGCCATGATGGTGGTATGCAGATTAAGTTGTGAGTGGCACATGCGCTTGTCTTGCGAACATCGGCATCCTTTGCATCTTTCGACGAGTTCTTCAAGCGTCTTTGAGAGCTGTTGGCCAGTAGTATCCGGTTCTGAATGCTTTTCCCACGAGGGTTCTTGACGCTGCATGGTTTCCACTGCACCCAGAGTGGATTTCTTGTAGGATGTCTTTTCCTTCTTCAGAGCTTATGCATTTGAGTAGTACTCCTGATGATGCTGCTCTCTTGTAGAGCTTGTCTCCGATGAGCACATAGTTCTTGCTTCTTCTCAAGATCCTTGTTGCTTTAGCTTTGTCATCGGGTAGCGTCTTGTTCTTGATGAAGTTAATGATGTCTTCGATCCAGGGAGTTGTTCTGCGACCTGGAGAGATTATCATTACAACGTTTAGGGCTGATTGCTCCATGTTGTCTTCTTCTGGGTTCCCTTTGATGGATGGTTTCAAGAGCTCTTCAACGAATACTCCTGGTGGGACTTGTGCTCTGTCAGATCCGAGTTTGGCTAGCACGTCTACTGCCATGTTCGCATCCCTGAGCACGTGCAGGATTTCTAGACCTTGGAAGTTCTTTTCCAGCTTGCGTACTTCTGCGCAATAGAGGCCCATGTTGTCCTTTGTGCAGTCCCAGTCCTTGTTGACTTGATTGATGACAACAGCGGAGTCACCGTATACTTGTAATCTCTTGATTCCCAGAGTTCTTGCTATCTTGAGGCCATGGATGAGTGCTTCATATTCTGCCTCATTGTTTATAGCTTGCCACTTGATTTGCAGCACGTACTTGAGTTGTCTTCCTTCTGGAGATATGAATAAAATCCCGGCTCCTGCTCCCCCTAGCTTCAACGATCCATCGAAGTACATGTTCCAATGCTTTTTGATGTCGTCGGATATGGGTTGTTGGAGCTCTATCCATTCCGCGATGAAATCCGGAAGTGCCTGGGATTTGATTGCTCTTCTTGGGGTAAACTCTAGATTAAATGCTCCGAGTTCTACTGCCCATTTTGATATTCGACCTGTTGAATCTCTGTTCCTCAGGATATCGCCTAATGGCGAGTCGGTCACCACTTGTGATCTTGTGGCTGTCGAAGTAGTGTCGAAGCTTCCTTGATGTGATCAGTATGGAATAGAGTAGTTTTTGTACGTGAGGGTATCGAGCCTTGGACTCGGATAGAACCTCGCTCACATAGTAAACTGGCCTCTGGACTTTGTTGGGTTGCCCGGGCTCTTCTCTTTCCATGATGATTCTTTGAACCGACCATCGTATTTGTTCTTTGCTATGTAGAGCGGGAGTTCTTCTTGATCCTTTAGAGGTGTTAGGACCTGGGGGCCGACGTTAGGTATTGTTTGAGTTCTTCAAACGCCTTGTCCGCATCATCCGTCCATTTGAAGTCTCCTTTGGTCTTGATGAGTTTGAAGAAGGGTAGCCCTTTCTCTCCAAGCTTGGATATGAATCGTTGAGTGCCGCCATGCATCCCTGTGAGCTTACGGACGTCCTTGGACGCCGGGGTTTGTGTCATCGGTGATTGCCTTGATTTGCTTGGTGCTGGCTTCAATGCCTCTGTTGCTAACCAAGAAACCCGGTAGCTGTCCCGATGGTACTCCAAAGATGCATTTGGTTGGGTTGAGCTTCCATTTCCATTTGTTGAGGTTCTTGAAAGTCTCCTCCAGATCTTGAATCAGAGTTTCTGGTTCTCTCGTTTTCACCACTACGTCGTCTACGTATGCTTCGGCATTTTTGCCAATCTGCTCTCCCAAACAAGTCTCGTAGACGCTCTTTGATACGTTGCTCCGGCGTTCTTTAATCCGAAGGACATTGTTTTGTAGCAAAGAGGCACCGAAGGGGGTGATAAAAGAGGTCTTGCTCGATCTTCTTTCTTGATTTCTGCAAACGGTGGTATCCCGAGTAGCAATCCAAGAATGATAGTAGAGCTGATCCTGTCGTGGAGTCCACTATTTGATCAATCCTTGGTAGCCCAAAGGGGTCCTTTGGGCAGTTCTTGTTCAGGTCTGTGTAGTCCACACACATGCGCCAATCGAGGTATTCTTCTTACGGACCGTAACCGGGTTGGGCGAGCGGTCGGGATGTAGGATTTCTCGATGAATCCTGGCCGCAAGTAGTTTCGCAATCTCCTTCTTGATAGCTTCTTTCTTTTTTTCGGTGAGAACCTCCTCAATCTTTGCTTGATGGGTTTGGATCCCGTATTGATGTCGATTCTGTGCTCAGCCAGCTCCCATGGGACACCGGGCATGTCTGCCGGTTTCCAGGCGAATATATCTCTGTGCTGCCTTAGGAAGCTGGTGAGCGCGAGTTCCTATTTTGGAGATAGGTGGGCGCTGATGATCACCGTCTTGGATGGATCGCCCGTCTGTAGGTCGATGTGCTTGACGTCGGCTTCCTCTGGTGGAATTAGAATTGCTTGCTTCTTGGCTGGTATCTCGAGTTCTTCTGGATTCGTCTCCTCTGCCATCCGGTTGAGTTCCTTCTTCTCTAAGAGCTCCCCTGTCTTGTTTGCAATCTCCATGGCTTGTACATCACACTCGAAAGCTTTCTTGAGATCTCCTTTGATGGAAAGAACCCCAAATGGTGCTGGCATCTTCAGTAGAAGATACGGGTAGTGTGGAATAGCCATGAATTTTGCGATAGCAGGTCTTCCCATGATGGCGTGATATGGTGACTCGAGGTCTGCTACTTCGAACTTGATGTACTCTGTCCGGTAGTTGGATGGAGATCCAAATGTAACCGACAAGGTGACTTGTCTAACTGGTATGGTTGCTCGTTCAGGTACTATCCCATAGAAGGGAGTGCTGGAGGGAGCAATTAATCCGGAGAGGTCTAGTCCCATCTTGTCCAGTGTTTCTGAGAATATGATATTCAGCCCTGCTCCTCCATCGATCAATACCTTGGTGATGGTTACTCCAGCTATTGTAGGTTCCAGTACCAAGGGATACAGGCCGGCGTTGCCCACACTTGTCCATTGATCTTCCCTGGTGAATTGAATCGGGTATTGGGACCAATTGAGGTAGCGCGGTGTTGCGGGCTCTGCTGCCATGATTGATCGGAGTGCTAGCTTATCTTGTCTCTTGCTCTTTGATCCGGGTACTCAGAGAATATGACGTTCGAGATCTTGTTGTTGCATTCGAAATCTCCCGTCTTTGGCTCTTCACCGGCTCCTTCTGTTTTCTTGATTGTCCCCTTCCGAAAGCGCGAGTTGTTTCCTCCCTTATACTTTTCCTGGAATGTGGAATAGCTTCCAAGCATGTGCTGAGCTCCAGGGTGATAGATGCAAGGTAGGTCTTCTAGCTTGATATTTCTTCTGTTCCTGTCGCCATTGTTGTTGTTGTTGAACCTCTGTTTGTATTGTTTCTTTGACTTTTCCGCCATTGCGATAGTGTTGTATCGGTCCTCGCTTCTTTTTCTTTGTTGAGAGTTGTTCTCGCGCTCCTTCTTCGGGCCTTCGAGTTCTTTCTCTCGGAAAGCGATCTCGGGTTCTTTCTTCGGTTCCGATCATCTTCTCAACAAGATAAGCTTGAACCGCTCGTTTGTCCTTGGGTTGTCTTTGTAGAAATCGAGAACCGCCATCTTGAGAAAATTTCATTGCCGAAGGCATCTATCACTTCCCATTCGGTGATATCATGCACTTGGGATCTCATCTCTCCAAATCTTCGGTAGTAATCTGTGGGGATCGCTCCTGCCTCTCTGACCTTCGCTATTGGAGATAGCGGGAGGAGGGGCGAGGGCTTCCCACAGAGAAAGGAATGACAAGTATGAACCAACAAAACGAGCGGACGAAGGGCCTCCGCTCGGTCTCACCCTCGGCTGGAGTTGCGGAGGGTGGAACTAGCGGAGGTCCACGTGAGTGCGGAGGGGAGTAGGCGACGGAGGGCCTCCGCCCGGTCACACCCTCGTTGGGGTTGCCGGGGGTGGACCGAGCGGAGGTCAGCATGAATGTGAAGAGACAAAACTTGCGAAGCTATCTAAGACTATAATTCGATTAAATGGTGATGAATTTTGCCACCAACCGACCCCCTTCCTTGGTGCCCCTACCCGGGTATTTATAGGAAGCCAAGAGGGGTCGGGTGGTCGCTTCACAACATGGTACATGGTAGGTAGGATTTGCACACTCGATGGGTGGGCCCATGCAGGGGGCAAAGAGGTATTTTACCCTCGTAGGGGCATAACGGTAAACACACACGACTCCCTAGGCTGCTCTTGCTCGATAGGGTTTCTCTTCCCGCCGCTAGCCTCCATGGCTCGACGGCTCAGCCTTCTCGTGGCACCCGCCCTTCGGAGATTGGTTCTGCGTCCTCGGCTATGCTGACCCTCCGCTTGGGTCCACGGGATGACGATCGGGCCTTGACCCTCGTATTGATGATTGACGGAGGCCTTGCCTGGGAGTAGAGCCTGCGGTCGCTTGGGTCTTCTTATGCCCTCTGATCTTGCGGCGGCCCCTTTGCTGGGCCTGTCGATGATGCTGTCTTGGCTTACAGGTGAAAGGTTGACGGAGGCCCCTCCGAAGAGTGGAGCGGAGCTCGGTGTTGTTTGGGCCCTCTGCTGCCTTTTGGCCTAGCAGAGCCCCCTCTGCTAGGGCTTGCCTGTGATGTTCAAAGAGTTAGTCATACAACAAGTTGCTTGGCCCACCGAAGCGAGGTCTGCGGGAGCTGCGGGGGCTGGCGAGGGTCGCCCTCCCCAACAGCGGCCCCTCGAAGGTCTGGTCCAATCCGCGGAGGGCCAAAGCAGCGAACAGACTTTAGGAGGGTCCCATGGATATGAGGGACGCATGTCTCTCCCATGGGCCCTTGCCAGCGATGCCCCTAGCTGCTCGTGGGACTTGCGGAGATGGGCCATGGTGATTTCGCGAGATCCGATCCGGGGTCCACTGCTTGTTTCTCGGGGTTTGCACCGAGGTTTCTAGTGCGGAGGTGTGCCTTTTGGAGCGTCTTTGTCTTGTTGTGCCCAGTTGGGCCTCACTGTAAAGTGGTGTACCCCTCAATGCTTTTTGTAATGTGATAAGCCCTTCGAGGTCGTAAATTTCACTTTTCGTTGGTCCTTCGTCTCGAGAGGACTTTTCATTTGTTGTCAACTATGCTAGTTTTGCCTCTTCTTGGACAAAATGCCCCTTTCTTTGTGTAGAGGTTGTAGTTGTTTGCTCTTTTTCTCGGCAAGGGCCACGTGCTGTGGAGGTTTGCTAAGAGAGAGTCGCTGCTTGCGAAGGGTTTCTATTGGTTCGACGATGTTGGAGGTTGGTCGTGAGGAGGAGGTTGTGAAGCCTGTCGACGGTGGACGGGGCGACCGTGCGAGCCGTGTGCTCCGAAGAGTAGGTGGACCGAGCGTGCGAAGGCTCCAGAGGCTACGAGGGCGATGACCCCTCGGTCGGAGGAAGACGAGGTGTTGGTCTTCACCTAGTTCTTCACTGCAGGACTGCAGCTCCCCATGGTGATGGTTTGGGAAGGTGCTTTGCTATGAGGGCATGTTTGCACGGTGTAGGCCATGGGTGCCGAGCGAAGAGGGAAGGGTGTGGGGGGGGGCTGATGGTCCGTTGTTGGATGTTGAGGTCGATGAGGGTGCGGAGCTTGTCGAATGTGTTGCTTGAGCTAGCCGATGATGTGCTTGGGGAGTTGATCTATAGAGCCGCAACGAGGGTGTGTGATCCCTTGGTGGGCGAGGTTAGGTGTGGAGCGTGGTCTTGGCAGGTCACTGTGGTGTGCTCCCTTCGGGGTTTGTTGCAAAGTGTGCCCCCTCGGGGCTTGCTGTGACTAGCGCCCTCAAGGCGTCTTTGTAAGGCGTGGCCTTCAGGAAATGTTGTGGAATGTGCCTTCTAGGCTTTGTTTGCATGGTTTGTGGGGTGGCCTTTTTCTCGTGGTGCAACTTGTGGATGACACGGCTGGGGTCTTATTTTTTGTGAGGCTCGCCTTTTGCTCGATGGTAGTTGAGGCTTGGTCGCAGCAATGCCCTCTATATTTTTTTTTTTAGCGAGGCTCGCTTGGTTTTTGCGAAGGTAGATGCGGCTCTGTCGCAGCGATGCCCCCTATTTCCTTTAGCGAGGCTCGCTTGATTTTGCGAAGGTAGCTGCGGCTTGGTTGCGCGATGCCCCTATTTCCTTTAGCGAGGCTCGCTTGGTTTTTGCGAAGGTAGATGCGGCTCTCGTCGCAGCGATGCCCCTATTTCTTTTAGCGAGGCTCGCTTGGTTTTGCGAAGGTAGATGCGGCCGTGTCGCAGCGATGCCCCTATTTCTTTTAGCGAGGCTCGCTTGGTTTTTTGAAGGTAGATGCGGCCGTGTCGCAGCGATGCCCCTATTTCTTTTAGCGAGGCTCGCTTGGTTTTTCGAAGGTAGATGCGGCTCTGTCGCAGCGATGCCCCTATTTCTTTTAGCGAGCCTCGCTTGTTTTGCGAAGATAGATGCGACTGTCGCAATGATGCCCCCTATTTCTTTTAGCGAGGCTCGCTTGGTTTTGCGAAGGTAGATGCGGCTCTGTCGCAGCGGTGCCCCCTATTTCTTTTAGCGAGGCTCGCTTGGTTTTGCGAAGGTAGATGCGGTAGCGTGCCCTATTTCTTTAGCGGTGCCCCTTGGTTTTCTTTTAGCGTGGCTCGCTATTTCTTTTAGCGAGGCTAGCTTGGTTTTTTGAAGGTAGATGCGGCGTCTGAGCCCATAGCGGAGCTTTGCTAGGTTGTGCTATCACGGAGGTTGTGCGGAGCCCCTAGTGGAGCCTCGCTGGGTTGTATCGTACAGAGTTGTGCGGAGCCCCTAGCGAAGCTTCGCTAGGTTGTGTGCTGCGCAGAGGTTGTGCGGAGCCCCTAGTGGAGCTTCACTGGGTTGTATGCTATGCAGAGGATGTGCGGAGCCCCTGGTGGAGCTTCGCTAGGTTGTGTGCTGCGCAGAGGTTGTGCGGAGCCCCTAGTGGAGCTTCACTGGGTTGTATGCTATGCAGAGGTTGTGCGGAGCCCCTAGCAGAGCCTCGCTGGGTTATATGCTATGCAGAGGTTGTGCGGAGCCCCTAGCGGAGGTGCTAGGGTGCCCGACTTCTTGTTTAGCTGGAACAGGTACATTTTTTGCAGCGGAGGTTTGGCTGAGCCAGGGCAAACTCGGTTACTTTGCCCCGAGCAAAGCCAATCCTTGTGCGCTTTGCACTGCCGATGAGGACTGGGTGTCACCACCCAACCCCTTTCGGCGTAAGTTTGTCCTTGATAGATGCTATGTTTTGTAGTGGGTTGGGCGTACTGGCCTCTGTTACGTCCGTGCTACCCTCACTCGGGGCGTGCAGGGGTGTATTTTCGTGAGCCTCTAGCCTGTCTTGCCTAGGTACTCTATCTTGGGTACCTTCACGCCCCAAACTCGGAGCCCATACTCAGAGCGTGCACAGTTTGAGAGTTGTGAGCCCCTAGCGTGTCTTGCCAGGTGCATGCCTTTGTGTACCTCCGTACTGCTCACATACAGAGCGCGCGGAGTTTGAGTTTTGCCAGCCCCTGGCGTGTCTTGCCAAGGTGCATGTTTTGGTGTACCTCCGCACTACTCCTTCGGAGTGCGCGGAGTTAGAGTTTTGCCAGCCCCTGGCGTGTCTTGCCAAGGTGCATGTTTTGGTGTACCTCCGCACTACTCCTTGGGAGTGCGCGGAGTTAGAGTTTTGCCAGCCCCTGGCGTGTCTTGCTAACATGTTGGCGAAGGTGTGATTGGTGTCATCATAGTCGGAAGCGAAGCCTTTGAAGAGGTTTGGCTGAGCTGGGGCGAAGTCGGTTTCTTCGCCCCGAGCGGGGCCAATCCTTGTGCCCTCTGCACTGCCGATGAGGGTTGGGTGCCCCCACCCAGCCCATTTCGGCGGAGGTGCCTCTTGCACACTGGTGTTTTCAGGGCTAAGTCCTGCATGCATTGGTTGGAGGTGGTGCCTCGTATATATTAACTTTGCGCCCTCTTCGCGAGGGAAAAGGGTGCAGCCCCCGGTGTTGCATAACTTCTTACACAACCCCTGGTGTATCATAATATGCACATGCGAATAACCTTGCAACATGAAGTTAATTTAGACATCGAATAAAACATAAGTTTGCTTTTGCGAGCCCCTGTCTTATCTTGCCAAGGTGCTCGACTTCTTTGTTTGCCTCCACGCGACTCATACTCGGAGGGCGCGAGGCGCTGTTTGCGTGCCCCTGTCGTATCTTGCCAGGGTGCCCGACTTTTGTTTGCCTCTGCGCTGCTCATACTCGGAGGGCGCAGGGTGCTGTTTGCGTGCCCCTGACGTATCTTGCCAGGGTGCCCGACTTTTCGTTGCCTCTGCGCTGCTCATACTCGGAGGGCGCAGGGCGCTATTTGCGTGCCCCCGACGTATCTTGCCAGGGTGCCCGACTTTTGTTTGCCTCCGCGCGACTCATATTCGGAGTGCACGCGGGGCGCTGATGCGAGCCCCTATCGTATCTTGCCAGGGTGCCCGACTTTTGTTTGCCTCCGCGCGACTCATACTCAGAGTGCACGCGGGGCGCTGATGCGAGCCCCTGTCGTATCTTGCCAGGGTGCCCGACTTTTGGATGCATGAAGCTCAATGAAGGTAAAATGAATATGTAAAATTGCGAAGGTGAAGTAAGCAATTGAGATCCCAAGACAAATATTCATGAGGCTGTGAAAGAGCTAGATCCAGATCCCTGCGAAGGTAGCCATGTCATATAGTAGTGAGGCTCTGGAAGAGCCAAATTCAGATCTCTGCAAAGTCAAGCACAATAGGTAGTAATGAGGCTCCGAGTGAGCTGAATTCATATCCCTGCAAAGAGAGGCACAATCGATAGTAATAGGGGCTCCGAATGAGCCGAAAAGAGGTCCCTGCAAAGGCAGGCACGATAGGTAGTAATGAGGCTCTAAGGGAGCCAAAATCAAATCCCTACGAAGGCAGGCACGACTGACAGTAATGGGGGCTTCGAATGAGCCAAATTTAGATCCCTGCAAAGATAGGCACGATAGATAGCAGTTGGGCTCTGAATGAGCCGAGTTCAGATCCCTGCAAAGACATGCACGACAGATAGTAATGGGGCTTTGAGGGAGCCGAAATCAGGTCCCTGCAAAGGCATGCACGATAGATTTCAATGGGGCTCCGAATGAGCCGAATTCAGATCCCTGCATAGACAGGCAGGACTAATAGCAATGGGGCTCCGAATGAGCCGAATTTAGATCCCTGCAAAGACAGGTACAATCGATAGTAATGGGGGCTCCGAATGAGCCGAAAAGAGGTCCCTGCAAAGACAGGCACGACTGATACTTATGGGGGCTTCGAATGAGCCGAGTTCAGATCCCTGCATAGACAGGCATGACTGATAGTAATGGGGCTCTGAATGAGCCGAATTTAGATTCCTGCAAAGACATGCACGACAGATTGCAATGGGGCTCTGAATGAGCCGAATTTAGATTCTTGTAAAGACAAACAAACCATATAGCAATTTTGGAGTATGAGGGGTGCTGCGATGCTGCGACCCTATCGGATCCCCGACCTTTGGTTGCCTCTGCACTGCTCATACTCAGAGCATGCAGCGTTGACTATTTGCGGAGGTTTGGTGGAGCCAAAGGCGGAGTCGGTTGCTCCGCCCAGGCGGTACCAATCCTTGTGCTTGATTCTGTGCCGATGAGGGCGGGGTGCCAGCACCCAGCCCCTTTCGGCGAAGTGAAGGTGACCCCGCACACCGATGTGTGCTTCATGGGTTGCTCTTGGGCAAGTGTGACATCCCTTTGGGTGGTTTTGGGTGTGGTGGATGTTTGATTCCACGAGCTGTGTGCTAAGGCCTGCACCGAGGAGTATGGCTCTTCACGACAGAGGTTTGTTAGCGTGAATTTTAGATGCTAAAAAAATTTGAAGAGAAAATTTTTTCGTGCAGAGGTATGGAATATTGCAGTTGTAGAGGTGAGCTAAGCGAAAGCAAATGTTGTGAAATATTTAGAGGAGGGTGTTACCTTCGAAGTTGCGAAGGACCCGCGGCCAAATAGATAGGAGTTCTATAACGGGTTAGTTTGGGAGGGTAAGAGCATACGTATAGTGTTGATGACCAGCATGTTAGCACAAAATAATTTTGATATTCCTATGGCTAAAGGCTTTCCTTTAGGCACTAAAATATTAGACAAGCTGCAAGTGTGGTGATAGACTGCATTTGAAGAACACTTGAGCGAAGTGAATCATGACCTCATTTGGGGCCAAATTTTACCCGAAGGTTTGGTGATGATGGGAGGCCACTCGGCGGCGATGATGTATTGTTCCCCGAGGATGGCCTCGTAGGGTTATATTCATTGATAACGAAGGTACCTTTGTTGGTGCCCACAAGGGGGCTCTACCATCGTGGTTTCATCTTTGGCGCAGGGGTGGGAGGTGCCCTTCGCCGAGTCAAGGAGGCGACGAGAGGAGAGCTGCATAGGCTGCAAGAACAGAGGCCCCTTCGCCTTCGAGTTGGCGAGGGTACTGTCGTCGTTCATCGAGGATGGAGATGAGCCACTTGATGTGGCTGTTAGCGAAGGTGCGATCGACGTCGCCATAGTCGGAGGTGAGCCCTTTGCCGAATCTGTTGGCAAGGGTGCGATCGATGTCACCGTAGTCGGAGGCGAGCCCCCTTGCTGCTGCTGTTGGCGAGGGTGCAATCGATGTCGCTGTAGTCGAGACGAGGCCCCTTGCCGGCCGGTGAGGGCGCAATCGATGTCTCCGTAGTCGGAGGCGAGCCCCTTGCCGGCCGGCGGGCGTGGGTGCAATCGATGTCGCCAGTAGTCGGAGGCGAGCCCCCCGGCGGCCGGCGAGGGGCGCGATAGATGTCGCTGTAGTCGGAGGCGAGCCCCTGGCCGAAGCTAGCGAGGGCGTGATTGATGTCTCCGTAGTCGGAGGTGAGCCCCTTGCCAAAGCTGCTGGCGAGGGTGCGATCAATGTCGCTATAGTCGGAGGTGAGCCCCTTGCCAAAGCTGCTGGCGAAGGTGCGATCGATGTCGCCGTAGTCGAAAGCGAGCCCCTTGCCGCAGCTGCCGGCGAAGGTGCGATCGATGTCGCCGTAGTCAGAGGCGAGTCCCTTGCCGAAGTTGCTGGCGAGGGTGCAATCAATGTCTTCGCAGTCGTAGGCGAGCCCCTTGCCAAAGCTGCTGGCGAGGGTGCGTTCAATGTCGCTGTAGCCGGAGATGAGTCCCTTGCCGAAGCTGCCGGCGAAGGGGCGATATTAATGTCACCGTAGTCGGAGGCGAGCCCCATGCTGAAGCTGCCGGCGTCGGAGGATGACCCAAGTGGACCTGCATACACTTAGCAAAGGCCACTAGGCAATTTCCTAGCGAAGGTGTATGTAAATATACGAATATGAGTGTAGACTGGATAATGAGCACCCAGCTCGGATCATCGAGTGACTAGGGTGGTTTCATCGGTCAATGACAGGGGTATAAGAGCCTCGCATTGGAGGACCTGGCTGGGGTTGGTATGCAGTATATGCTCCGCGGGGGTTAATATGAATATATGCAATGTGTGTACATGTCTTGCACAAATTGAGGTGTTTTGAGTACTTAGCTCCTTGAAGCGCCAACAAGGGGCAAACTATGTTGGGACCTTTCTTGGTGTCGAGCCGGCTGGGTGCCGGGAGCTCTGCTTGGCATGGACAAATTTTGGTGGGGGTCCTCCGTTGCGACGGAGGCGTCTATGGCTGTTATTGCGCCCTCGTAGAGCTACTTTGTTTGCTTCACTTTGTTTAGGCACGGCGGAGGTTGCTTTTCTCTAGTGCTGGCCGAGATTTTCTCGGCGGAGGCGCGCTGTCAATTGCGAAGGTGGCCTAGTTCTTCTTGCCTCGATGATGGTTGCTTCATCTTGTCGCCAGTTAGACGTGCACCTACGAGAATGGTAAGTCCTCGCTTGGCGAGTTCCAGCGGTGAGACCCTTGCGAAGGCCATGCCTGGACCCTCACGGGACATTGCTAGCTCGTGCTGTGGAGGTCCCGTTCCGTCCGGCCTCGATGAGGGCTAGGCGCGGAGGTTGCCCTGCGTGGCGGTGACGACAAGAGCTGCTCCGCCAAAGCACGGCGAAGGTCACTGCATTTTCAAACGGTGGGCTATGCTGATAAGCCTCACGTGGGCAACTCCACGTTGCTTCCGGACATGTGTGCCCAATCGAAGGTAGCCTCCTTGGTAGTGAGGAAAGAAAAAATGGTGGAAAAAATTCGTTAGTCCCATCATAGACATGAGTAAATAGAGTGTATATGACTGCACATGAACGAAGCATGGGGAAAAATCGTAGTCCCATCGAAGGTGGCCTGGTGAGGGTGGCTCCGCTCAGTCAGAGCGAGGGTAGTGCTTTTGTGACTTTTTGATCGGTCCCCACGGACGGCGCCAACTGTGGGGATCGCTCCTGCCTCTCTGACCTTCGCTATTGGAGATAGCGGGAGGAGGGGCGAGGGCTTCCCACAGAGAAAGGAATGACAAGTATGAACCAACAAAACGAGCGGACAACAGAGGGCCTCCGCTCGGTCTCACCCTCACTGGAGTTGCAGAGGGTGGAACTAGCGGAGGTCCACGTGAGTGCGGAGGGGAGTAGACGACAGAGGGCCTCCGCCCGGTCACACCCTCGTTGGGGTTGCCGGGGGTGGACCGAGCGGAGGTCAGCATGAATGTGAAGAGACAAAACTTGCGAAGCTATCTAAGACTATAATTCGATTAAATGGCGATGAATTTTGCCACCAACCGACCCCCTTCCTTGGTGCCCCTACCCGGGTATTTATAGGAAGCCAAGAGGGGTCGGGTGGTCGCTTCACAACATGGTACATGGTAGGTAGGGATTTGCACACTCTGATGGGTGGGCCCATGCCGGGGCAAAGAGGTATTTTACCCTCGCAGGGGCATAACGGTAAACACACACGACTCCCTAGACTGCTACCGCCTGATAGGGTTTCTCTTCCCGCCGCTAGCCTCCATGGCTCGACGGCTCAGCCTTCTCGTGGCACCCGCCCTTCGGAGATTGGTTCTGCGTCCTCGGCTATGCTGACCCTCCGCTTGGGTCCACGGGATGACGATCGGGCCTTGACCCTCGTATTGATGATTGACGGAGGCCTTGCACGGGAGTAGAGCTGCGGTCGCTTGGGTCTTCTTATGCCCTCTGATCTTGCGGCGGCCCCTTTGCTGGGCCTGTCGATGATGCTGTCTTGGCTTACAGGTGAAAGGTTGACGGAGGCCCCTCCGAAGAGTGGAGCGGAGCTCGGTGTTGTTTGGGCCCTCTGCTGCCTTTTGGCCTAGTAGAGCCCCCTCTGCTAGGGCTTGCCTGTGATGTTCAAAGAGTTAGTCATACAACAAGTTGCTTGGCCCACCGAAGCGAGGTCTGCGGGAGCTGCGGGGGCTGGCGAGGGTCGCCCTCCCCAACAGCGGCCCCTCGAAGGTCTGGTCCAATCCGCGTCTAAAAAATGAAGTCAATAAACCTCACGCCAGTAAGAGAATTGCCAATCAAGCATGGGCTGATGTTGAGGATTCTGAAGATGATTTGGACTCTCCTCAGGAATATGTGTGGCAAAAGGGACAGTGGTGCCCTCCTGGTTTGAGGAAAAGTCAAAAGAGAAGGGTTCAGCGCCTTAGGAACTGAGAGCTCAAGGAAGCAGCAGCCAAACGCAAGCAGGTATGGCGCCCAAAAAAGAAAACTCAAGAAGCCAGCCATTCGGCAGAAGAATATTCGGCAAGTGGGCGTTCGGCAGATGTTAGCATGGTCTTCTATATCCCAATAGAGTTTGCAGCTCCTACAGAACAAGCCACTGTGGATCCCGAGGAAGAAGATGCTTACTCAGATGAAGAGGTTTACTCTGATTTTGATAACAAAGAAATGATTGATCTTCTAGGACAGTTGGCTCTTTCAAGACAAGCTGTGTTCGACAGACCTAGGAAGCACAATCATCTGAAGCCTCTTTATTTGAAGGGATTTGTTAATGGAAAACCTCTGACCCATATGTTCGTCGATGGAGGAGCTGCAATCAATATCATGCCATATACGACTTTTAGAAAGCTGGGGATGACCAAGGAGGATTTGCTAAAGACAAACATTATGCTCAGAGACTTTGCTGGCAATCCTTCAGATACCCATGGAGCCGTTCACGTTGAGTTGATGATCGGCTCAAAAACTTTGATCACTACCTTCTTTGTGGTCGATAGTAAAGGGTCCTACAGCTTACTTCTTGGAAGGGATTGGATCCATGCTAACTGTTGCATTCCATCTACCATGCATCAAGTTCTCATCTAATGGAGCGGTGATGACGTCGGGATAGTGCAAGGCGACGATTCGGTAAGCGTGGTACGCCAATAGAACCATCGTTCTAGGAATATGAAGGCGTGGAATGCTTCTCGGGAAGAGAGTGGGAAGAAGGTCCTGTCAGTACTCGTTACAAAGACCAACAGTCGATCAAGATAGTCGGCTCTCATAGTAATTTCTAAGGATAATGGAAAAATTTCGTGTCGGCCTTAAAAGATCAATTATTGCAAATGTGATTGGCCGACATGTAGAATTCAGTAGTTTTGAGCAAAGAATTCGTTCTATTCATAAAAATAGCCGATGAATAAGTCATCGCCTTTAGCAGAAAAATACTCCATAAGAGATTGGAGGATAGCCGGCATAATATGTTATGTCGCCTTTAGTGCAAAAATATAAAAACATCAATGTAGGACAAAGAAGTCTTTATTCAAGGGTTTCAGGAGTTTGTTACAAAAGCATTGCCGAATACATCACAAAAGATTCCTACTTGGCTCTAATCCTAGGTACTATTCGGCACCGTCCTGATTGCAGTTCTTCACTTCTTCTTCATGGCTTCCTTGATCTTGTCGATGATCTCCTGGATGCGAGGCACTGGTGGATTCGCCGGCATGTCGAGTGCTCGCACCAAGCCCGATCTTCGCTTCACGAAGACATTTGTGGTGCTCGGAAAGTTCGGAAGGGTGCAATGAGAGACAATCAGTTCACCAAAGCAGCAACATATAGACAAGTTAGAGCTAACTCACCACCAATGTGAACCTCTAGAGGCATACGGTGTTCACGTTCTGCAGCAGCGTAAGAGCCTGTCACCTCCAGATCTGCTTGAAGCTCCCTGCGGCGGCATTTTTCTTCACGCAGTTGTTTGCAAAGAGTTTCTACGTCTGCGGGGAGAATCCACATCAGAGGAATCTGATGGGATGGGGATTGGGATGCGTCTAGTACCAAACAAGAAATCTGGAAGCATTGGCGAGCTAAAGGGCAGGAGGATTAGAGTACATCAAAATAAGAGGTGACTAAATCTACAGGAATCAAATCTTACCCAAGTGAATATGGAGCGGTGGTGGAGGACCCGAATCGACGATTCCTCGGCAACTTCTTTTCCTTTGTCCGCCATTGGGCTGGCGGTATTAGCGGATGGCACTCGAGTAAAAAAGGGAAAGAGATTGGAAAGCAGATTTGCGTTTTTAATGCCGACCGAGTTTGGACATATAAGGCGGGCGCTTTGTGGAAGGCAAGTTGATTGGCCGAGATATTATAAAAATATATATATTTTTGGAGATTGCTTATTGAGGAAGCTGATGTTGCCCGATTCACCTTCCCTCGACCGACATTTTTACCCCCTGGTTGGTTTATTGGGAGAAGGGAAAGTGGAAACGCATTCAATGCCATAATGAACAGTGCTCATGAGTTGTCTAGAAGCTGAATTTTAACATTATTTAAGGATTCGGCTGCAATGACGTCATCTGTTTGGTAGGGATTTGTTCGTTTGTTCAAGTTCGGTAAAAGATTTGGGTAGAGGTATGCAGTAAGAGGATTGGGTTCAGAACAAACAAGTATAAATAGAGAAAGATTTCATTAATTCATCCTAGATACAAACCGACTTCTCAAAGAAAACAGAGATGGTGTCGTGGAATTTAGTTTCCTTCCACTTTAAGATGACCGCCACAGTCGTTACCACTGCTTGCTATGAATACTTATCGGTATCGGGAGTTTTTCTCCATTCGGCAGCAAAAGAGTGGGAAGATTAGCAATAGAAGCGGAAGGAAGAATTTTAAAGTTCGTCGATCATAGCATGAACTTTTGAAAGAATTTGGTTAATTGGTAAATGGATCGAATAATCCCCCCCGAAGGCATTCTCGAGAATCTACTCGACCCATACTTCATCGACGGTACTATAAAGGATGGCTCGGCAATGATTGATGCAGCACCGAATCAATCAGATTGTTAAGGAGAAGGTTTATAAATACAAGATCGCGAAGATGAAATCAAAATTCTTTATTGATAAAAGAAGGGACAGAGCCCATTACATGGTAATCGCATTTTACATTCTTCCTAATCTACGATGCTGTCGTAGATAGCTTTCAGGTGCGCATAGGCCTCCTGAATCTTCCGAGCGCGCTCGGAGCCTGGTGGGATGCCTTCTTCAAGTTCCGTGATTAGCACACGGGTGGCCATGATCAGACGTCCAAATTTCCTTGCTATGCCTGAAAGATGTGAAAACAGATTAAGAAGGTCGTTGCAGGAGGGCAAAGTCATAAGAAAATTGGTCGATGCAATAAAAAAAGACTTACGGTTCTTTGTTCTCCACATAGAGGTCTTGGGCTCTATCAATCCGATCAATGACCGCGTCACGCCTCATCCAGCGATCGGAGGGTTGCACGATGCGCCTCTTTTTACGTCTGGCGCTTCTTGCGCCGCCTCAACCGACGGTGGAGCTCGGCGTTTTTCGGCATCATGAGTGCGAAGATTTTTCAAAGAAAGAGGGGGTTAAATCTTGCAAAAATGTGATGATAAAAGCTAGATTGTGGAATACTTACTCTCTTGCGCAGGCCTCTTTGGGGAGCGAGGATCTGCCGACTCGGCCGGGCGCTTGTTGCTCGAGTCCACCATTTGATGCTCTAGATCTCGAGGGGAAGCAAGGAAAAGATTGGAAAATGTAGGTGAGATCTGGATGGCTGCTATTAGCTGAGGGGGTTCACCTGTATTTATATACGAAAAGAAGGCCAAGAGGCAGATTTGAGATGGTTGTGAGGAAGCAAAAGATACGTTCGGTGCTTATCTTGAGAAGCGGAAGTTTAATCGGATTGCCGATTCACATAGGTGGAAATTTTGGTGGCACGAGTTCCAAGAAGTTTAATCGAAGGACCGAAGCGGTGCACAGCGGGGAAGTCTCCAGAAGCCACGGTTTAGTTGGGCCTTATTATTCTTGACCGGTAAAAGGCTTGGCCCAAGATTCAGCAGATTGTGGTCAATTTTGGAGCAAAAGGATATCTTTTACCCCAAAATTGAGGGGGCATATGTTAACACCAAAATTTGGTAAAGCCTGAATGACGAGTGGGCCGGCATGTGATGATTCGGTAAGAAGGTCATTCGGCTAGCGGTATGGCACCAGTTGTACTGTAGCACTCGAAAAGTCGTTGCTATCTGGCTAAGGAATCTGAGTCCAAGGAAGGATTGAGCACGTGGTGATTCGGCAGGCGTAAGAGCTACGAAGGAGAAAATCTAGGAGAAGTGCTCATGTCACGTGCGGCATCAAGACTCCGAGAAGACTTGGAGGACAATGTATCTTAGCTAGATATTTTCGTTACTTTATTCGTAGTTAGTTAGGACTCGTCAAAGCCTAGGGTATAAATATGAGACCCCCGGCAACTGTAAAACGATCTACTAAATCAAATACAACCAACCCGGCTCCGTGCCACCGGCTCCGTGCCACCCTTCGAGTCCAGTCGTGTCGTCGATCTACTGCGAGGGGATACATCGACCCGTCGACCTCCGTAAGTACCGGCAACCTTGCACCATGTCTAGTATCGTGCGGCGGATTTAGATTATGTTGCAAGTAGTCTTGTTACCATGCTTAGTATCGTGCGGCGGATTTAGGCTATGGAGCAAGAGGGTTCTTTGTTAGATCATGAGTCGTGCGGCAGGCTAAGGTCTAGCTTGGAGCTAGTTATCGGCTTCATTAGATTTGGCAATCTAGTGAATTCATTAAGTTACCAAGTGGTGCATGCTTCCTCGTATTTATTATTTTTATTATGATCGCACACACTTTTGCCTAATCTAGATTGATGTGGCTCGGCTTTATCTTTTGTTAGATCTAGATGTCATCAATGCTTTCAATATTCATCTCAATCATGTCATTAGATCTATTTGTTTATCACAGCCGAGCTTAGATCAATCTAAGTTGTTACATATTGTGGGTTCGTACACATTTAGTCATGAGAGTGCGGTGGCGGGCTAAGGTTTTTTGCGTCGCGAGTTCCTTCTTCATGGACCACGATTTGGCAAGCTTGCCGAATACGATTATGCATCTACTTGTATCTTGCATGTGTGAGTCTACCTATCGTTAGAGTCTAGTCTGTCAAGCCGTATCATGCGTTGGATTAGCTTGTTGTAGTGTATCATGCGGTGGATAGCTGTTAGGACGAAAAGGGTTTAGGATGATTAGTCTGGCAAGCCATATCATGCGGTGGATTAGCTTGTTGCAGTGTATCATGCGGTGGATTGTTGTTATGACTAATAGGAATAAATCTCTGGCTTTGCTTTAGATTAGGCTTGCATGTGTACTTGTTTATGCATACACGCCTCAACGAGTAATGAGTATTTGTAGATCTATTTAGATGTATGCGTGCTTTTAGCTTATCATGGTTAGATTGTATCATGCGGTGGATTGATCTAGTCGTGGTAAGTGGTTTAGATCTGTAGCAAGTGGTATCATGCGGTGGATTAGCTTGCAAGGGTTTAAGCTCGACGGGTTTAGGAAGGCTAGACATGCGGCAGACTAGTTGGATGAAGCCTATGCATGTGTTATTTTGATTAGGTTTATATTTATGAGTTACCTGCTTATGTTCCATGTTGTCAATTAATTCGATCTATGCAGTAGAGCTTTTATGATATCATATCTTGATGATCGACTTTACTTGTTCAAACATGTCTTCTATGATCATTCGGCAAATGTTATTACATCACATCTTTATACATGCTTACTGAATGCATTCATTATATGCTGACAGATAGCTCTCATAGCTATATGTCGATACAACCGCCTTAGAGCCATACATGCGGAACTGTCTTGGTCTCACCGGGCATGTTCCGGATCTCACGTTTACCTCCTTGTCAATTAACAGGTCAAATTGATCGGCGCCTCGGATCAAGACACTTTCGGGCGGTCGAGTAAAGCCAGCTATTCCGGCTTGCCAGTGTGTGCGGCGCAGGAGTCAGATTTTGTGTCAACAATTGCATAGACCGAAAGACATCTGTCTATATGCATATGCCCCATAGGGGCATGTAAAGGTAGTCTTACTCTGATCATCGGGATGGATGGGTATTTGATGGTAACCCAAATAACCATCAAGAAAGCAAAAGAAAGAATGTTTGGCAAGCCGTTCTAACATTTCATCAATGAAAGGCAATGGGAAGTGATCTTTCTTAGTGGCTTTATTGAGTTTTCGGTAATCTATACACATCCTCCATCCCATGACAGTTCGTTGAGGAATTAGTTCATTCTTCTCATTTTTGACTATTGTCATTCCTCCCTTCTTTGGTACTACTTGCACGGGGCTTACCCATTTGCTATTAGGGACAGGGTAAATTATACCCGCGTGTAGTAATTTCAAGACCTCTTTTTTAACTACCTCCCTCATCGCATTGTTTAGCCTCCTTTGAGGCTCCCTAGAAGGTGTGAATTCAGGATCTATAGGGATGCGATGGGTGCAGAGAACGGGACTTATTCCCTTCAGATCTTGAAGAGAGTAGCCTAAGACAGATTGATGTTTTTCCAGAATGGTGAGGAGTTTAAAGGTTTCTTTCGCAGAAAGTGCATCGCTAATAATCACGGGGGCTTCTCGGTCACCATTAAGAAAGGCGTATTTAAGTCCAGAGGGAAGAGGTTTGAGTTCGATTGTGGGTTTTGGAGGCAGCTCAGATTCTTCTAGGCTTATTGGTTCTTCTGGTTCGGCTTCTTCCTGAATGAAATCTTTAGCGATTTCTTCTAGATTTGGCTGAGAGGCTTCTAGAAGGGATGCAGCCATTACCTCCTCTATTGGGTCAGACTCGGGATATGGTTCTAACATGGCATTCGTAGAATTAATAAATGGGACTATGAGCTTAATGTTTTCCCGAGACTAACATCTAGGCTCCCCTCATGATGTTTGGCAAGAAATTTCATAAGCGGGTGCCCAATCAACAGGTCAAATTCCTCTATATCAAATATGTAAAAATTAAGGAGGATCAATATCCCGTTGATTATGGTTGGAACATTTTGTGCAATCCCGCAGCTAGCAACCAATTTTCTGGAAGAAAGTTTTAGGAACTTATTGGTTGAGCATAATGGTTCTTCACCTAGGAGAGCATTAACTAAAGATTTGGACATAATGCATGCTCCTGCAGCGGGATCATAGAGGGAGTCTAATGCTGTTCTATTGATAGAGCATCGGATGGTTGTGGAAAATGAAAGAAGTTGAATTACTTCAGACGTACTTTCAGCTTCCTCGAACCATTCTGAGCTCATGATAGATGAAAGATCTTGAACCGTCTCCTTGAGGTAGCATTCCTCAAGTTGGACTGTGATGTGTAGGTTTGGTGCTTTGGCGTGAAGACTTCTTACGCACAAGGTTGATTCGAGGCGTTTCCGAAATCGGAAAACAGATCATCCTCGATATCAAAGAGGAAATTCAAGGGTTGAGTTTCCTCCTCCCTTGTCGGCATTTCGGGTTCAGGCTCGATGGCTGGTTCATGGGATGATGGAGATGTAGGTTCAGCTACCGAGGAGTCTATTTCTAATTTGGGGATAGATTTCTCCTGAACCATTGCTATGAGACTTGGGCGAAGCTCATAACGACCTGCCAAAATGGCATTAGATGATTGTGGCGGCTCCAATCTAGCGCCCATTGGAGCCGCGAATTCAAAGATAGGTGTTGAATTCATTGATATTTTTTTGGTTTTTTTTTAAAAGAAGGAAAAGAAAAGATAACTTCGGATGTCTCGATTCTAGTTAAGGCGACTACCGTTCCCCCAAGAACGGCGCCGAGAAAAGTTTGTTGGCAAGCTTTTAGCGTTACCACTAAAGCCCGATACACCTAAGGATGGCAAAGCGGTAAACCGCAAGCGCACGTGTCGGTGTAGCTTTTCACGGGAGTATTCGGTATCGATTTCCATGAGGAACATGAAGTGAACTAACAGAGAATGTAGGTTCGTCCTATGATGACACAAGGTGTGTATTTGGTAGTTGAGATAAGAGGTTTTCTATAGCTATGATATCTGGATAGGCTAGATAGCTAAACGTGGCTTTATCAGCCCTCGGACACGTAGGCAATAGGTGAGAAGTGGTGGACAGAACCGCCACTAATGACCTACTATTTTACTGGAGCCTCACCTTTTAAGAACTTGCCTATAAACACGTGGTGATCTATACAAAGACCAGAAGGGCTGTCACCACCTTACTGGCTATCACAAACAATCGGTGCGACAAGCGGCATATCTTGATAAGAACAACCTAGACACCACGTCTACGCTATGCTTAATACTCTATCTTTGATCAGAAGCTAGAGCACTTTACTTAGAAGTAAATGAATTACTTAAAGTAAAGCAATATACCAATGAAGAACGAGTGAATAGCTATTATACTAAACCAGATATGCGAACTATAAAAGAACTTAGAATGTATTACTTACTAGAAGAAGTACACCCGCAGAGATACACCTTGGAGGAGATTCCCGACAGGACCGGGACTTCCTCCAGAAGACTTCTCTCTCTCTCACTCTACTGATACACTAAAGGAGCAGGGCTTTGCCTACTACATAAGAGTGGAGTTCTTCCTTGTGGTCATGTCTTGGAAGTGAGGGGGTAGGGGGGTATTTATAGCCCCAAGGTGGAGTAGGGGCTACTCCAACGCCACGTCATCGATCCGCGTGACCTCTATCGCCCTCCATTGGATCAAACCGCCAGGCAACCGCCTTGGGATCAACGGACAAAGCAATTCAACACATGGAGAATGTGGGGAAGGTCGGTGGATGATTTTGGTGGGTTTGGGCCAGGTCGGCCGACCCCATCATATGCCATGTGGGCCTTCCTCTGGGTCCATTACGTGGGCCCCACTAGTCAGTGACCTCAGCATTTGGCTGCATCTTGCTAGGACACCCAATTTGTACCGATTCAATCCATGTGACCTCTTGATGGACCAATCAGGTGCCTCCTGAGGTTGATACATGGATTGGTGACGTGGTAGGTGACATGGCATGCTTGTGGGCCCAAGTTGGCAGGTTGGCCGACCTGGCCCTTTTTGCCAAATCTGTGTCATTTTCGTCCTATTTGCAAAGTCCTGCAGAGAAATACTCAAAGTACAGCTGGAACTAGTTAATTATTGGATAAAATATGTTCATGGGATGTTGTTTTTCCTTCCAAACTGAGGATGTTGATGGTATTTTGATGGTGTAAAATAAGGGTGTTTTTACCGTCAACACTTGTCATTGCCAAATGTGATTGACTCATACTCATCAATGCCCTTGATACTAATTGACTTGAACATATGAGAATCCCCGGTCATGTGTTGAGTGCACCCACTATCCATTATCCAATGCTCTCCTCCGGCACGGTAATTGACCTACAAAAAGATATCAATTCTTCTTAGGTACCCAAACTTTCTTGGGTCCTTCAAGGTTACCAAGGCCTTTGGTACCCAAATGGTTTTCTTCCTTGAGGCCATCCATGGTGTACCAATGTACCTAGCACGAACACCATTGTCCTTCACAAGCATATATGAATGATCAAGCTTAATGGAAGAGACATTGGTTTTCTTGTTCATGCACTTGTACTCTAAGTGACCAACTTGCTTGTAAACTTTGCAATAGCTACCATTGTTCTTCACAAAACGTGTCTTGTGAGTAACAAGTGCGGCCTTGACTTTCTTGGGGATATAGCCTAAGCCCTCCTTGTATAAGGATGCCCTTTGGCTACCCAAGCACATAAGCAAGCGGTCCTCACCACCATAAGCCTTAGCCAAGGTGTGATTGAGCTCCTTTACTTCCCTCTTTAAACAAGCATTTTCATGAATGAGCATGGGATTGTCATTATCTTCACTTGAGATGGATATGCTAGTGATAGAGCTAGTGGAGGTCACACATGTGGAGCTAGGTTGATCAACAAGTATATCACACATGATGCTTGCATTACATGTATCAACCTTTTCCTCAACTAAGCACAACTTGTGCTCTTCAAGTAGAGAGGAGTGAGATTTCTCTAACTTAGAATGAGATTTCTCAAGCTTCTTATGGTCTACCTTTAGACTCTCATAAGATGCTCGAAGCTCATCAAGTTCTTTCTTAAGGCTCTTTGTTTCCTTATGCAAGCCCTTGACCTCCTTCCTACTTTGCTTGTACATGTTAATGCAATCATTAAGCATAATTTGCAACTCCTCTCTAGTGTGAGTTGGCTCCTCATCATCACTATCACTATCACTATCATCATCATCATCTTTAGTGATAGATTGTACCTTTGTGGCCTTAGCCATGAAGCATGAAGGAGTGTCAAATAGAGAAATCCTCTCATGCATAGCAACATGAGCTTGTCCCTTCTTCTTGCTCTTCTTCTCCTCTTCTTCATCACTTGAAGAGGATGACCCATCACTATCCCAAGTAACCATATGTGACTCATTCTTCTTCTTGGGCTTGTCCTTTTTCTCATTCTTGGCATCATTCTTCTTTCTTGCCTTCATGATGCCCTTCTCATCATCACTCTCATATGGGCATTCGGCAATGAGATGGCAATCATCATGGCATCGAAAGCACTTCATGTTGCCTTCATTCTTGCCATCCTTCTTCTTTGATGGTTGCTTCTTCTTCTTCTTGTTGATGTAGGTCTTCTTCACATACTTGCCCAATCTCCTCACAAAGAGAGCCATTTGCTCATCAACTTTACTTCCACTTGTAGAAGTGCCACTCTCATCATCACTTGATTCTTCTTTCTTCTTCTTGCCTTTGGATGAAGAGCTAGCCTTGAGTGCCAAGCTTTTCTTGTCATCTTTCTTGTCCTCATCCTTGGTCTTCTTGTTGGCCTTGTTAATGAGCTCTTGCTTTGTCTTGTCATCTCTATAGGAGTCATCGGTCATCACCTCATCAAGCAATTGGTTGGGTGTCAAATCCTTCAAATTTATCCTCACTAGCACGGTGATGAACATCCCAAACCGCTCGGACAAGCATCTCAAGAACTTCATGTTGAAGGTCTTGTCCTTGATGTCCTCTCCTAGTGCATTGAGATCGTTCACCAATACTTGCATGCGGTGGAACATCTCCGGTACACTCTCATCTTCTTCCATCTTGAAGCTATTGAATTGCTCAAGCTTGATATAGGCCTTTGCTTGCTTGACGCCTTCGGTGCCCTCATAGCACTCTTCTAGCTTCTTCCAAATGTCATGAGCAATAGTGAGTGACTTGACTTGCTCAAACACTCTATCGTTGAATGCCTCATGGAATGCGCTCACGGCAAGATCATTTGCATAGATCTTCTTCTCTTCGGCCGTTGTTGGTTGCTCTTGATTTGCTACCTCAAATTTCTTTTTGGTCACGACCCACACTTCTCTATTGATTGACTTGAGGTGTGCGGTCATCTTCACCTTCCAATAGGCAAAGTTGGTGCCATCGAAAGGTGGCGCCTTCTTGGTGTTGTTGACATGAAAACTCAACGCCATTTTGTCACCATTGGATGTTAAGCCACTCAAATACGGTGCCTCGGCTCTGATACCACTTGAAAGATCCTAATGGCTAGAGAGGGGGTGAATAGCCTATTAAAAATTCTTGCAACAACACTAAGCAACCGGGTTAGACAAAAAGATGGTGGAGCTAAATAAGCGGTGCTACAATCTAGCTAAGCAAGCCACAATTCAATTCTATTGTCTCTAAACCACACAAGGGCTATGTCACTAGTTTACTCCTAGGTGAACAAGCAGTTCTAACTAATTCTACCACTAGGAGCTAAACTACACTAATCAACTAAGCAACCTAGCAATTCTACACAAAAGAACTAGTGAAGGTAATGCAAAGAGGCTAGAATACAATACCACCGTTGTCGAGTAGAGGTTGTGGCCAATCACCGTGTACAACAAATCTCCAACAAGCAAGAACAAGTGACCGCGATGATTTTTCACCGAGGTTCACGTGCTTTTGCGCAAGACGCTAGTCCCCATTGTGGCGACACACTCACTTGACGATTGCTAAGCTTAATGGCCGGTGTCAAATCCTCGGTGGGAGCTCAAGCAAATCGATCACAAGAGAGGGTCAAACAAGCCATGAGTAATCCACTAGTGCTCCTTTCGCGAACCTCCCGCAGGGTAAGGAATGACCCCTCACAAATCCACCGGTGTGGCCTCGAACAAGCTCCAATCGAGCTCAACACCGCCTCTTGCTCCAAGCCGCTAGGGAACCGGGCAAATTCCCAAGAAAACAAGAATCCCGCGGCTTCTCCAAGGATGAAGTGCCTCTAGATGCAAGACTATCAAGCAATGCACTTCTATCACTCTCAATCTCACCAAGAATTCGAATTATGGATGGAGAGATGAGTGGAGAGGAGTCTCACAAGCTCACTAGCAAGTTAGAGTGTTCAAATGTGCAAGAGAAAGGTAAAAGACCTGGCCATTCAAGTATTTAAAGGCCCCCTCTCGAAATGGAGCCGTTGGGAGGTTTCTGTGGGGTGACCGGACTCGCTGACCGGACGCACCAGCGGGTCCGGTCGAGCGTTCGGTCACACCTGACCGAGCGTCCGGTCACAAGAGACAACCCCCTCGGGCCCACAGCTGACAACATCTCCACGCTTCCGGTCACAGCTTCCGGTCACCGCGTCCAGTCGAAGTCGAGCAAGAAGTCCAAAAACATGCTCTCTGTTCTTTTAATCGGACCCACTGACCGGACGCTCCGGTGAGTGCGTCCGATCAGACGACCAGCGTCCGGTCGTGCTTCCGGTCGCGATTTCCTGCGTGTTCTTCATTTTGTTGTTGCCATTTGCTTCAACCTTGCTTCGTCTCTTGCCAAGAGTTACCAACACGTCGAAGATGATCACGTTATCACTTATGTTAGCATGTCGATCGATTAGGCAAGAACGAAGTTAGTGCTCTCATGTCCTAAATGCAATATGCAAGTCAATTGGACCTAGAAGCACTTCACCAAAGGATTGTCGTGGCATCCCCTCTTGATAGTCGGCTATCTAACCTATAATGTGATCACACGCTCTATCGTGTCTTGATCACCAAAAGAAAACCCTATCAAGATACCTTTGCCTTGATCTCCCGGGTTCCTCTCAAGCCGATCATCGAGCTTGACGATCCACCATGTCCATCATCATAGTCCATGTTCATGATCATCATGCTCCTCGTCATCCACGTAATCCTATCTCTTATGTCACACTTAGAGCAAGGATTAGTACGACAAGTGTGTCATCAATTTCCAAAACCAAACATGAGATTTCACGCCCCTTAACTAAAATTTCCAAAAACGGCTCTGTATTTCAGCTATAATCAATTTTCAAAAGTTGCAATTTTTTCGGCGACATTTTAAATTTCATATTCCGAATGAAAATTCAATGGTTTTAGCATGAATTCACGCTTATAAAAATGAATAATTATTCAGAAACCACAGGGATAGCCTACTCAAAGTTGTAGGGTGATAATACCTGTCCTCCATTTGGGCTTCAAAGTAGCTTTTTTTAGAATTCCAAAGTAGCGTTTGGTTTGGAGTGTGGGGTGAGGCGATCCTCGGGGCGGGGAGGGACGGGGCGACTCAATTTTGTTTGGAGCTTGAGCTCACCCGCCCGCGCTCCATTGGAACTTTTTGGCGCTCGCGGGGCTGGGCTTCGGCTTGCCCACCTCGCGCTCGGTCTTTGGGGCCGCGGCTTGAAGCCGCCGGACCTCCCTCAACCTCACCAGGTGTCGGGCCGTCACGGTGTGCGTGGAACACCGCCGTCGCACCGGATCTGGAGCACTGTCGCCCCCCAAGTTGTTGTAGGACGAGCTGCCATGCTCTCACCTGACCTCGACCCTCACTCTGCTACACCCCGCGGACGGCCGTGACTACACCATCGGTCGAGTCGTGACAACGCCATTGCGGGACAACTGCTTCCCACTCGTGACAACGCCCTTCTACTCCGACCGGGGCCGTCCGGGGAAATTTGAGATCAAACAAAAAAAAAATGAGGCCTACTAGCCTAGAAAATAATATTAAATATACGATATGATGTAGTATCAAATATATTACAAGATAATATATTAATAATAGTATATATGTTGCATAATCTTTACTTGAATAGAATCACACTTTTAGGACGATTTGCAGAAGACATGGCTATGCAAAGATCAAAAGAACAAAAGTTAGAGAAACGATCCACATTCCACTAGGTTGTGATTGCAAATGAATTGAAAAATATAAAAGATTAATATTATCGTCAGGGCCTCTTGCTCAGCGCCTCTGTTGGCTATTGTGTTTGTCACACTTCGATTACCTCGGTACATCCGTTGAGCGACGTCCCTTCCACTCGGCACTGTCGGATCCCAATTTGTTGAACGTTATTTCGACCTAACGGTTGGTGTTGCCCTGATGCCCCGATGGGAATTGGGATCAGCAACCGGCAAGCCCACTGCCTAGCAAACGACGCCCTGCTACTGCTTCTTGCAATTTGCATCGCTGCTGGCCGGCCCAATTAATCAATCTGCTGCGTTGCTTGCTTTGCTTGGCCCATGGAACGGAGAGGTACAGCGGCTGGCAACAAAACATTTTGTATTCAGCTGTGCACTAGTGTCATGTATGTTTTGCTCAAAAAAAAAAAAAACTAGTGTCATGTATGTATTATGTATATTTTTGGAGGCCATGCGCGGGTACTCATGTTGCACATGGCCAGCGACGGCCCTACTCCGACCCGTTATATGGTTCAACCCCGCCTCAAGTCCCTCTTTGTCGCCGATGGTGGCTTGCGCCCACCCGGGCATCGCCTGCCTTGCGCCCAACCGGACGTTAGAGCCCCGCCTTCTTCTCTCCTCACACGCAGGGTAGGCGACTCCCAAGTATTCCCCTCAAGGACCATCACACCAAACAACGCAAAAAGAAAAGGATCATCTCACCCCATCATCCCACAACTCAAACACCGCCCAAGTGTGTCGGTCGGAATTTTGCAATCATCAAATCTATGTCATCAGACAATCAAGCGATTAAATATGAATCTCTTAGGCTTTATTTGGTATTGAGTTGAAGGAATTGAATTGGCTAGCAAAACTAAGCCAGGTTAGCGTAAGCCTCGCCCTAACAAGCCAAGATGGACGTATTTGGTTGCCTACACTGTCTAAGCCAAGATGCAATCAATGTCTAGTTATGTTTGGTTTGTGGGTTTGGTTAACCTCTTTTAGTGCACGTAACTTCACCGCCTTTGAGCCATTTCATCGAACATGTGCAGCAGGCCAGCAAAGGGAGCACAGAGCAAAACAAGATGCCGTACTTGCCCATGGTGCCCGTACCATTCCTCCTCGCATATCGCCTCTCCGAAGCCGCCGCCTTTCTCTTCCACTCCCGCTACTTGTCGCCCGGGGTCTGGCCTGCTTCGGCTACCCGGCCGCGAAGGTTCCCGGTGGTTGCGCGGCACGCGAGATGCCGTCGCCGCACGTGCTGACGGTGGCCGGCTCCGACTCCGGCGCCCGGCGCAGGCATCCAAGCGGACATCAAGGCGTGCGCGGCCCTAGGAGCCTACTGCTCCTCCGTCATCACTGCCGTCACCGCGCAGAACACCGTCGGCGTCCAGGCACGTTATGCCCAATTCCTGCGCTTTTCTTTCGCTACTACTAGTCCGCTTTCTTTCGCTACGATTCGGCCGAGAACAGGGGATGAATGAACTGGTTGTGCTGTAGGGTGTCCATGCTGTGCCGGAGGAGTTCGTGGAGGAGCAGATCAGTTCGATTCTCTCGGACATGTCGGTGGACGTGGTGAGCTTCTTTGCTGGATTCTCCTTCTTTCCTTTCGGTATTCAGTAACGATGCCATTGTCCAGTTATTATGTCTAATGAGGGGTTAGTTCTTCCAAATCTTAACGCACGCAGTGCCCCTGATGTGTGTGCTATAAACAGAGAACTTTTTGTTTGAGACATGCTTTTTCTTGCTATGATTACTAAGCTACTATGATTGCCAAAGTGATTCATGGAAGGGTTTGAATATTCTGTAAATTAGTTTGTTACACGTCCGTTTAAGTGTTGGGGTTAACTTTCCGTGAAACTGGATTGTTTTGTGAAATCGGCAGCTTAGGTGCGAATACATATATTTCAATTTTCATTTCCTTTAAGGCAGTCAAACAGGGTTCCATTATCTTACTGCCAAGGGCTATAACCACAGTTTATAGGGTATACCAGTTCCCAATGGTAGATAATTGGAATCCTAACCCTTCATCTTGCAAGATGCATTTCTCTGCCTCAAGAATGCTATTTTGATCAAGATAGTTACGTTTGTATGGACAAAAGATTGTTTATTCTCTGAATGTGCTTTTGTAGAAGTTTTCATATGAAATTGGAGTTAGATGATAGTCTGTTATGATTATCTATTTGATTTGTATCTTATTTTCACTTGGAACTTATGCTATGTGTGCCTTCTGTTCTTGATTTTGTTCGGTGAAAACAGGGAAACTCCCTTCAGCTGGAGTAGTTACTCTGTGAGAGTCTTAGGAAGTTTGCAGTCAAAGGTATGTTGTATTTCTGCAAGTTGCGAAACACATGGTTGATTTAGGTCACATGTGTTTAGTTTTATGATTGAGTGATTGTCGGCAAATCAACATTTTAATTCTATTTTCTTTATTCTTTATGCTTCGGCTATGTTCACGGCATACGTGGAGTGTGTCGAAGGCGTATCTCTTGGTTCGTGTTGTGCAGGTGTGGGCTCGGAGATGGTAGCCGACGGCGAGGTGAAGGGGCCAAGGAGGGCGTGCCGTGCCGACGGACCGCGGAGGTGAAGGACGGACGTGAGGCTTGGACCGAGGGGACCGGATCGCTGGGTGGCTAGCCATGGTGGGCTGACATCCGGGACATCGGCGAATGCAAGAGGGCGTGGCGTGACCGTGTCGATCGGGTCAAGACGGCGGCGTGCGAGGGCGTAGCGGGGAGCTCGGATGACTTGGCGACTTCGGGGCGGTCAAGATGGCGATGACACGTGTCGAGGGAGGTTTGGTGGTTTGTCCTCAAAACCATCGGCGCGGGTTTTCGTGGTTTGGGCCTCAAAACCACGGATGCGGGTTTGGTGGTTTGGGCCTCAAAACCATCGGCGGGTTTTCACGGGTTTGGGCCTCAAAACCCGGGATGTTCGGTGGGCGGAAGGACGGCACGTGGCGGCATCGGGAGATTGCGTGGAGCAAGGCTGCAGATGAGGAGGCGCGGTGGCCGTCGGATCAAATTATCGAGTCGGACTAAATTAGCCTTAGGGTTAGCGGTTCGGCTCATATGTATCTAGGGGTAGTTTGGGAAAGAGGATTTTTAGACTATATGTGGAGGATGATAGCCTCCTCCCTTCTTTGCCCTCTCTCATTTTCGTTTTTATTTTTTTCTCCCATTTTAGGGTTCTTGTTTAGAGGTCCAAGAACAAATTTGTGGATATTTTGTCTTTGTGATTTTCGTTCGTAGGAAGAGTGGCCCTTAGTCCACTCATGCCCTCTGGGATTTGTCACTTTGATTTGTGATTTTTGTTGTCTGCGTTCTTAGCTATTTTTCCCCACTTTTCGTTCATGGCCACGATCTGATTTTCCCAGAGTTTGGGTTGATTCCAGCCAAATTTTTTTTTGGAGACTAGCTCGTAGCTAGGTGAATCTTATCTGTGCGGATTTTGGAATCGAATCATGGTGATTTGGTCGATTTTTCATTCGATTTTGCATCTGCCCTTTTTACGTTTCGTAGCGCCGCGGGAAGCGCTCCTTCCTCTGTTGGTTTTGCCGTGTTCTCGAGTGATGGAAGAAGGGAGCAGCGCCACCAGCGTCGATGTGCTAAGCATCTGGCGAGCTTGTTTGAGCGGCGTTTGGTTACGAACCTCGAACAGGCGAATCGGCGGACCCATCTTTGTGCCCAGGTCAGGTCATTGCCACCGTATTTTTGGATCGATCTGGTGTCTCCCTTTGCTGCAGCAGTCAGCTCTTCTCTGTTTCTTGATCGATTTTCTTTGCCTATCGATCTCAGTCCAGTTCGTGTTTTCGCGTCAGATTGCTGTTCATCTTCTTTGGTTCCGTCGTGAGTAGAGAGCAACAACTCTGACACAGCACCGAATCCGTCCCGTTCGTTCAGCTACAGATGCAAGGGATTTGCAAACTCATATCTTGATTTTTCTCAAGACCAATTCCCGTCATGTCTCTATCAAGCTAGTGATTGATTTTTTATTCCTTCTTGATAATTCTGTAGCTTGCTTTCGTGATGATTTTTGAAGGCCACTAGTTCTTGCCACTCGCATGCTCCTTTTGATTGGCTAAAAGGATCAGCTTTCTCTGTTTACATGATTTGAGTTCTACTAATTCGATCGACAGAGTCCGGGCTTTGATAGTATTCTTGGGCAGTGCAGCTCCTGTCAGAGCTTTGTGCTTGTGTTCTTCGTTGACAGGTGTGGGGATTCAGCTGTAGTTCGTGCGTCAGTTTCAGCAGGTCGGAGCGCAGCCCCTCCACTGCGTGTGCTTGAGTGCTGTTGATGAACGAGCTTCAGTTTTCTTTCAGGCAGCAGCAAGCTGAGCCAAGTGCCGTGTGTCCAGTACTTGGTGTTGTCTCCGGTGCCTCACAGAAGCAAGCAGCTTCCCTGTTCTCGCTAATTAGCTATCTCTCATTCGCTCTCATTCGCAGTTTTTTGTCCAGATTTGTCGTTTGAACTCGAATTGAGCTCCGCTTGTTTCGAGTGGATTCGGTGTGCCTAATACTTCGTGTGTGACATCTTGCTACAAGTTAGCACGTGTGTCACCCATATCTTCGTGAGTTCTTTTTGAGGTCGGGGTTGAGCCAATGACCGAAATTGAAAAGTAAAATTGAGGCTCCCATTCACCCCCCTCTGGTCGCCGTTTCGATCCTTCACAAGTGTATGATGAAAGCATACAATGCCAACTCAGTTATTTACTTGCTATGTTGACTTATGCTTCTGAAGGCAGCTCTAGTGGTGGATCCGGTCATGGTGTCCACCAGTGGTGATATGCTTTTAGGACCATCTACTCTCACTCATATAGGTACGGGATCAATATTTGTTCTGTTCTGTATGCATTTGTGTTCTTGTTGGATTGTTGTTGCTGTTACATACTCAATACCATAGTACTTATGGACATGCTCCTGCAATTGTTATGAGGGAGAGCAGGGATGAACTATTTTCTATGGCTAATATAGTCACACCTAATGTGAAAGGAGCATCTGAGTTATTTGGGGATGTATCATTGCATACAATTTCTGATATGCACAATGCAGCTGAATCCATTTACAAACTTGGTCCAAAGTATGTGTTCTCTATTTCTGTAAATTTGTTCTGCTTACCTTATTTGTTGTCTTGCCCTATATGTGCACTATGACGTTCTTGTGCATCTTATGTTACATCTGTATGGGGGAATGTCTGCCTGACCTCCCAGTGTTCTATTTGAATCTTTTTAAGTATATTGTTGAAGCAAACTTGCTACCGTAGTGGTCAATTGGCATAAGCTTGGAATCATGGGGTGCTTGCATCCATACAAACATTTAAGATGGGTTTCCATCTATACCATCTAGCTAGTATTAAATGACATGTGGGGTCTGGCCTTACATGTCATTGTCATTGACACAGGGTAATAGTATAAATGAAAAGGGCACATTAAGTGGTGATATGGATGAACCAATATTGAATAGTATGCATAATTTCCCTATGTTCCAGATTTCCAGCTTTACAAGCAAGCTATACATGGTTCTTATGTTGATTTATCATGCTTGAATAATATAAAAGTTCTATTAATTCCTTCTTGAGGAGCTAACGGTCACTACCATTTAAACCAAACACAAGTTTCCTCATGACACTGATTGTTCCCTGTCTTGAATAGGCACTAAACTTGTCAATGTGTCTTTACTAGCTGAAAGCTCTTCATTTGACTCCATTGTTAATTACATTAGTGAATGTCCTCTTTAAAAATGCATATAGTGATTGATGAATAATTTGCTGATACAATCTTACCATTTGAAGATATGTGCTTGTGAAAGGTGGGGATATGCTAGGTTCATCAGATGCAATTAATGTATTATTTGATGGTATATTTGAATAATTCAATTGTACTCTGTTCTGTCAATTGATTTGTTTCCTTCCTCCCTTTTTTAGCGTCCATACAAGTTCTGGCCTATTTCATCAGGCAAGGAGTTCACTGAGCTTCGTGGTCTGCGTATAAAGGCCCGTAGCACACATGGTACCGGTTGCACATTAGCTTTATGTATTGCTGCTGAATTAGCAAAAGGTGCAACAATGATACCTGATAATAATTAAAAATAAATGAGGCAAATTGTCTGCTGAAATGTTATTTATCACTAGAAAAATAATTCTTTGGGCAACGAATGAGTCATAGATTGAACCGTTTTCTAATCAGATTCATATTTACTTGGATTTCTTTTGTGCTACAAAACTTGTTACGTAAATTCCCCTTCGATGGGGTGAATCTTTAGTACAAAGGTCTGGAAAATTGGCATGTGACTGGTGGTAATTTGTGTTGTGTTAGATGACATGTTGCTGGCTCTTTTTTTTGAAGTGTGTTGCTGGCTCTTTTACTGCAAAGAATCTAGAGCATTTCCTTGGCTGTTTTGAGCTGTGACTCTATATGTGTTCAAATCACGTCAATCAGTTCCTTGGGTGCTTAAGTCAATTGTTAATAGTTTTCTAACCTGATTAGTAGTTTGGCACTATACATAGGTTCACTGCCCATAATAGTAATATTTTTAATTGTTCTTTATGTATCTTTTTCAGGTTCGCTGTTCATAATAGTAGTATCTTACATTGTGTTTTTATTTTCCATACATGATCGTGGCAGGTTGCGAAGAAGTTTGTGGAATCTGCTCTTTATCACAGCAAAGATCTTGTGATTGACATCAGGGCCCTTTTGACCACCTCTTTGAGCTCAGATCTCCGTTATACAAGATGGGTTCACTGCAAAAGTTCAATCCAGATAACCTCTTTCTGTATGCAGTGACAGACTCTGGGATGAACAAGAAGTGGGGTTGTTCGATAAAAGATGCTGTGAAAGCTGCCATTGAAGGTGGTGCTACCACTGTCCAATTGAGGTTAATCTTTCTTGGTTCGCAAAAAAGAGGTTAATCTTTCTTGTAAACGACCAAAAGTTCCTCTTGTGATTCAGTCTCTTCATTTGATCTCACTGACCGTGCTTCGAATTTGTAATGTTCAGAGAAAAAGACGCAGAGACACGGGAGTTCTTGGAAGCTGCCAAGGCTGATCAATGACCGCATAGATGTTGCTCTGGCATGCAACGCAGATGGTGTCCATGTTGGCCAATCAGACATGCCAGCATGGGAAGTACGAGAGCTCCTAGGACCTGGAAAAATCATTGGCGTCTCTTGTATAACCCTGGCTCAGGCTGAGCAGGCATGGAAGGATGGTGCAGATTACATCAGCTGTGGTGGTGTCTTCCCAACCACAACGAAGGGGAACAATCCCACCTTAGGGTTCGAGGGCTTGAGGACCGTGTGCTTGGCTTCGAAGCTGCCTGTGGTGGCCATCGGCGGCATCAATGCCGGAAATGCAGGTTCGGTAATGGAGCTTGGGTCCCCAAATCTGAAAGGTGTGGCTGTGGTCTCTGCGCTGTTTGAACGGGAATGTGTAGTAACTGAGACAAGAAACCTCATATCCATCCTGAAGAATGCCTGCTCCAAATCTTGGATGAAGTTGGCACTTGGCACCTGTTCATTTAATTTCTTTGTTTAGGCCGAAATAAGTTTCTAATCACGCTTTTCACCATGCATTTTGTCAAAAGGGGAACAAAAAGATGTCGCAATGTTCAATAATTCAGAGACATTTCCTTGAAAATTAACAATTGTTTGATATTTCAAAGGTGCTGAACTGTAATAAAACATTAATAATGCATCAGAACTAGTTTTGTTGCTAGTACTAAACTATTTTTCCCCACAGCAGGTCATCTCCTATGTCCATTTACAGTTGTACACAGGATGTTAGAACTTGAAGCGTTTGGAGCATGTTGCATGTCCATCTCTATCTCCAGTTGCTGACAATGAGAAGGGAAAAGGAAAAAGGTTGAAGGTTGTCTGGTCCAAGAAAACATAGGCTATGCAGGGTGTCATTTTATCCAAGATAGCCAGATGTGGCTCAAACATGACATTTTATTTTGCTGGCCCTGCTGAACCATTTTCCTTTATGAGGGTGAATTATGTACCATTCTGTATCTGTCACTAGCAGAGATGTCAAATCAACCTAATTTTATTTTGACCTCTCTGTTTGGTTATATTGTTGAAATGTTGGTTCGAACAACAGGGGCATACTTGTCCTCTATAAGTATACTGTGATCTGTTTGAGCAAGGAATATTATATTATTAGAAGAGCTATAATGTCCACTAGCAAATTACTTTCCCTTTATTCCAAATTATAAGTCCCTTAGATACATAGAAAAATATATGTAAAAAAAGTTAGAACGACTAATAATTTAAAATAGAGAAAGTATCAATCTACATTATCTTTTAACAAAGACAACTTTCCTTAATGGCCTATGATTGAAGTCACCTTTATGAGTGTCCACTCCACATCAGACATTTTTTTTCAAAAAGAAATATGAGAAAGAGTTTGCCTTTGTGGGTGTCATTACTTGGCACCAAGCAGCTAGGCATTTGGATGGAAATTTCTAACCCTCTCTCTGTCTTTTGCTGGAGCGCCATGAAGCGCGTTGAGCCTTGACCCAGCCGTTGACGAGCTTCCACCCCAACCCCAACTGGATCTTCCCACCGGCCCCTCCCTCCATCTCTCCCCTGAGGGCTGAGGCTACCACCGAGACTTCCCCAACTCCCCAAGAGCTTGCGGCTTCCAATGGCGGATCCAGTAACTGCGCCCATCATTTCTCAGATCTTGAAGAAAGGCTTCTCCTACCTCGGCTTTGACGCACCGAAGAAGCTTAAGCAACTTGAGACAAGGCTGCTGCAGCTGGAGCGGGTGATGGAAGCGGTGGAGGAGAGCCCGCACAGGCCTCGTTTGGAGAAGCTGTTCAGGGAACTGAAGTCGGCTTTCTATGAGGCGGAAGACATCTTGGATGATATTGAGTACTGCCGTCTCGAGAGACAGGTGAAGGATAATGAGGTGAAGTTACACGGCGGTGCATATTCACGGATGAGGCATTGGGTCAAGAAGAAGCTTCACCAACCTACCACATCGAGATCCCCCCTAAAAGATCAGGTTTTTCTTTGCTCTTTTTTTTTTTTTTTTTTTTTGAAAGAACACTTTGCTCTCTCTTATTACTCGCATGTGATTCTATTACCAGTTACTCTGTATGCTTTTCATCCCGGTTCAACATGTTAAGCTCAAGCCATAAAGCACTTGTTGTATACTTGTATACCTTGTATTCAAGATTCTCAAATCTCAGTTTGGATTTACACCCTAGTGATTGAAGCCTTTCAATGTCTATTTTCCATTAACTATGAGTATTTGAATAGAACCTATACTTGTCAACAAAAGAATACACATCATTCACAAAAGATTACTTGATGGCCTTATCTTGCTGCTGTTTGTTTTTTTAGGAGAGTGGTATGTCCAAAATCCAGTTGAAGAATGTCCTTGAGAAGATAGAGATGATTATAAATGATGCATACCAAATTTTGGAACACCTGAACTTGCCAAGCATAGGTAATTGTAATGGGTGGGAAAATTTTCCTGCTAATTCACGTAGTGCAGTCACTACTGGAGCTCCTCCGCTAAAAGTATTCGGTCGAGATGACGAACGTGACAAGATCATAGCAATGCTTCATGAGGTAGAATGTGATGATGGTCAACAAAACACCAATAGTGTTATTCCTTATTCTGTACTTGGCATCCATGGCATCGCTGGGTCTGGGAAATCAACTCTTGCACAAGCAGTGTATGCCCGTGAGAAAAAAGACAAGCAAGAGAACAAAGCTGGCCATTTTGACCTTGTTATGTGGGTCCATGTTTCTCAGACATTTGATTTGGATGCAATTCTTAGGGAGTTGATGGAAGAGGCTACAGGGGATCCATGCCCTCAATTCAATAGTCGCAACACCCTACAAGCAAAACTGGAGGAGAAACTGTATGGGAAACGGATTTTCTTGGTACTAGATGATGTCTGGTACAATAGTAGGGATGCCAGGCACCAAAAAGAGCTGCAACAAATACTTTCTCCCCTGGTGTTTGGAGAAACAGGTAGCAAGATACTGGTGACTAGTCGAAGCAAAGATGCATTATTAGCTATGGGTGCTGTAGAAGAGAGTTGTATTCCAATACCTGAACTGGATGATAAAGCCTTCTTTGAAATGTTCATGCACTATGCACTTAGAGATGCAAGGACAGACGGCCATGATAGAGCAAAACTCGAAATGCTTGGAGATGACATTGCAAAAAAACTGAAGCGGTCACCTTTGGCAGCCACAATTGTGGGTGCACAGCTATGTATACGACCTAATGTCGAGTTTTGGAGAAGAACAAAAGACAGGGCCCTGTTGAATGACACCATGGGAGCTCTGTGGTGGAGCTACCAGCATCTTGATGAGCAGGTCAGTGTCAAGAACCGGCCCGGTGGAGACGGAAGACCTGACGAACGTCCGGCAACAGGTGACGAGCTACAGCGCGGTGGCTGAGTAAAAGCGTCAAGGTCAAGTTGATTAGAGTCTGGGCCTGAGGCCGTGTTAGCGTCTGGGCCTGAGGCCATGTATCCATTTCGTGAGTCGGCCCATGGCCCGTTGTGTAGGTGAATATAAGCCGGAGTCGTCGTTGTGAAGTGGCATCGAACCAGAGAACAATTCTGTAACTGCTCGTCCCCAATTCAAAATCGACCTCGTCAATGCTGGGGCCGCAGGTTGAAGCCGCCACACCTCCTTGACCTCACCATGTCGGGCCGACACACTGGCTATGTGTGCATACCGCCGTCGCACCGCATCTGGAGCACCGCCGCCCCAAGTTGTTGTAGAACGAGTTGCGATGCTCTCACCCGACCTTGACCCTGTCTCTCTCTGCTACACCCCACTGGACAGTCGTGACTACGCCATCGGTGAGTCATGACAAACCCATTGCAGGAGTTCACAAAAAAAGGACAACACCATTGTGGGACACCGCTCCCCACTCCGGGCGTCGCCTGACCTCCGCCCAACTGGCACCTCTCTCACCTTGCCAGGCGACGCCTGAGTATTCCCCTCAAGGACCATCAAACCAAACAACGCAAAAGGAATGATCATCTCACCTCATCCCACAAACCAAACACCGCCCAAGTGTATCGGTCGGAATTTTTGCACCATCAAATCTATGTCATCCGGCAATCAAAGCGATTAAATATGAATCTCTTAGGCTTTGTTTGGATGTTTGATATTGAGTTGGAGGAATTGAATTGGATGTTTGATATTGAGTTGGAGGAATTGAATTGGATAGCAATACAAATACAGCCCAGAAACTAAAATAGGTTAAATAATGTAGCAAATATGGGTGTATTAGGTTCGTTTACTATACCAGGGTGCTAGCAAAACTAAGCCAAGCTAGCCTAAGCCACGTGTTTGGTTGACTACACTATCTAACCGTGGTCAACATGTGGTTATGCTTGGAACGGCTGGTTTTTAGTAAGATACGTCACCCTTTTTTTTTAGTGCGGGTAACTTCACCATCTTTAAGCCATTTCATCGAACATGTGTTGAGCAGAGGCAAGGTCAGCAAAAGGGAGCAGAGGAGAGCAAAGCAAGATGCCGTACTTGCCCATGGTGCTCGTACCACTCCTCCCATATCGCCTCTCCGACGCCACCGCCCTTCTCTTCTGCTCTCCCTACGTGTCGCCTGGGGTCCGGCCTTCTTCGGCTACCCGGCCGCGAAGGTTCCCGGTGGTTGCGTCGGCACGCGAGATGCCGTCGCCGCACGTGCTGACGGTGGCCGGCGCCCGGCGCAGGCATCAAGCGGACATCAAGACGTGCACGGCCCTAGGAGCCTACTGCTTCTCCGTCATCACTGCCGTCACCGCGCAGAACACCGTCGGCGTCCAGGCACGTTATGCCCAATTCCCGCGCCTTTCTTTCGCTACTACTAGTCCGCTTTCTTTCGCTACGATTCGACGAGAGCAGGGGATGAATATTGAATAATGATCTGGATTTGTGTCGTAGGGTGTCCATGCTGTGCCGGAGGAGTTCGTGGAGGAGCAGCTCAGGTCGATTTCTCTGGGACATGTCGGTGGACGTGGTGAGCTTCTTTGCCCTTCGGCATTCAGTAACGATGCCATGGTTCAGTTATGAGAGGTTACCTCTTCCAGATATTAACGCACGTAGTGCCCCTGATGTGCCGTGTGCGTGCTATAGACATTCATCTTTTTTTGTCTGGGACAGGTTATTCTTGCTGTGAGCTACTATGCTTGGCAAAGTGATTCATGTAAGGAGTTTGAAAAATTCTATTAGTTAGTCTGTTCCACGTCAGTCGTCAGTTTAAGTGTTCGGGGTTAACTTTCTGTGAAATTGGATTGTCTTGCTGTGAAATTGTTGGCTTAGGTTTCAATACATATATTCCAATTTTCATTTCCTTTAAGGTGATCCATCTGTGTTCCCATTTCTTACTGGCAAGGGCTATCATCAGTTCAGTACAGTTTATAGTGTATACTAGTTACCAATGGTAGATAATGTTTGAAATTTCCTGGAATCCTAACACTTCATCCCTGCAAGATCCACTTCTCTACCTCAAGAATGATATTTGGCCAACATAGCTATGTTTGTATTGGTAAAGGACTTGTTAATTCTCTAAATGTGCTTCTGTAGAAGTTGTCATATGAAATTGGAGTTTGGTGATACTTTGTTATGATTTAATCTATTTGATTTGTGTCCCATTTTCACTTGGAGCTTATGCTATGTGTGTCTTCTGTTCTTGATTTTGTTAGGTGAAAACAGGGTTGCTCCCTTCAGCTGGAGTAGTTAAAGTTCTCTGTGAGAGTCTTAGGAAGTTTCCAGTCAAAGGTATGCTGTAGTTCTGCAAGTGTATGATGAGAGCATACAATGCCAACTCAGTTATTTACTTGCTATGATGACTTATGCTTCTGAAGGCAGCTCTAGTGGTGGATCCGGTCATGGTGTCCACCAGTGGTGATACGCTTTCAGGACCATCTAGACTCGCAGCATTTATAGGTACATGATCAATATTTGTTCTGTTATGTATGCATTTATGAGTTCTTGTAGGATTGTTGTTGCTGTTACATCCTCAATAATACAAAATACCATAGTACTTATGGACATGCTCCTGCAATTGTTATGAGCTGGGATGAACTGTTTTCTATGGCTGATATAGTTACTCCTAATGTGAAAGAAGCATCTAAGTTACTTGGGGATGTATGTAACAGGAGTCAAGGGCCTACTGGGCCTTAGCCCGTTAGGGTTAATTAGTGGCTTGCTTAGGGGGCAAGTCAAACCTCTGTATATAATGAGAAGAGAGAGTCGAGGGAAATGGCGGCGACAGGTGTGCTACAGTACCCAGTGGGCTCCTCTAACAATGTACCATTGCAAACAATTTCTGACATGTGCAATGCAGCTGAATACATTTACAAACTTGGTCCAAATTATGTGTTCTCTATTTCTGTAAATTGGTTCTGTTTACCTTATTTGTTCTCTTACCCTACATGTGTGCTATCATGTTCTTGTACATCTGATGTTACATTTGTACCGGGGGAATGTCAGCCTGACCTCCCAGTGTTCTTCTATTCATCTGTTAAGTATATCATTGGAAGCAAACTTCCTACCATAGTTGTCATAATATTGGAATCGCCAGGACCTTGCATACATACTGTTAGAAACAAATTATTCTCACCCAGTAATTTATCAGAATCGACTCACTCAATTCCTTCCTTTGTTGTCTAAATCTTGAATCACTCAAGAACACTTATGCATACACTTGATCTTCCCAATCAAGCACTATATCTTTTTTATCTCATCTCATGCTCACCACATGAGGGGTACATGTCCTTTTATAGGACTTACAAACCGTCATACAAAGAGCACAACTCATCTCTAGCTAATCACTAGCTAGCATACTCACTTTACAACTCATTGACAACTACATAACCTAGCCAATTTGACTTTGATCTCTTTAAGGATAACCAAAGTATTACCTAGAAACTTTAAGTACACAAATCTAACTTTACTACCTAATGCTAGCTAAGCATTAGCTCACCAAAGAACAAGTCAATTTCCTTTTGACTTGAACACCTCATGCCATAAATGCATGTAGATGCATCAACACATTTCTTATGACAAGATTACTTCCAACAAATCACCCCCCCTAATCTTGTCATGATGACTCTCTGATGTAGATCGCCTACACCTCATCCTAGCAGCTTCATGCCATCATAGCCTTGTCGTTGCTCCACACCGTGGCCTTTTGGTAGCATCACACCACCCTTTACTAACATGGCTTCACACCACCTCCAATACGACTTCACTTTGCCTAGCGTAATCACACCTTGCCCGTTACTACCCGGCTTCACACCGGCTCTTCCTCCTAATCTTAGTAGTCTCACACCACCATATCCTCAAACACGGCTTCACACGCCTACCTCCATGGACACGGTTTCACACCGCCATCCATGGACTAAATTATCACCTTACACCTTACTCACGGTAAAGGTAGGTTCATCATCATCATCATCTTGTCTTGACAAGAAGTGCCTTTTCTTTCTTCTTAGGGCACTCATACGCCAAAGTGGCCATACTCTTGACAATTATAGCACTTTACCTTACTCTTGTCTTTCTTTCCCTTTGACTTGCGCTCGCCCGTTCTCCGGAGTAGGTGCTTTGCTACTCCCGTCGTCGTCGTCGTCATGGCTTTTCGTTATTCTTTGCCGCCGCTTTTTTGCTCACGTTCGCCCAAAGCGTTCCTTGCTGCGACGGCCGGCGGCGCCAGCGCCTCCCCGCTCCTCCGTGGCGGCGGCCGCTCGACACCATCCTCGATCGCTGGATGCCGACAGCGGCGCTCCTCCGCCACACGAAGCCTGCCGACGAGGTCTTCGGTGACAAGGTCTTCAAGTCGGCGAACATCTCAATGGAGCATGCGATGCGGTTGAGCACGGATGGCACAACCAGCGGCATCTTCTTCACGACTTCGCTTCGTCCTCCATCGTTTCCCCAACTCGCGCGGCTCTGCGGCAAGGGAACCGATCCTCACAAACAAAAGTCGTCGATCGACTCACCGTTCTTGAACGCCATGTTCTCGAATTGCTTGAGGAGATGTTGCGCCTTGGCTTTGCGCACGCGCTTGTCTCCCATCAGCGGTGACTTGATAGCTTCCCAAGCCTCCTTGACGGTCTTCTTCGCTGGCCGAGCCCGGCCTTCATCTCCGGCGGCACACCCACGCGGGATAGTGGCCAGCGCCCGTCGATCCTTCTTTGCGCTTCGGCGTTGCTTCCCTCCTGGCATTCCAAAGCTCCATGCCCTCCGGGTTGACTTGTACCTCGCGCCCACTCGTGGTAGTTCGTCTTCGTCGGCTTTGGGATTTCTCCCGTGAAGGCGGTGGCCGCGCTCCACCACGACCGTGCGTGGCGAGCTGCTGCCATCACCCTTCTCATCACCCTTCTCACCATCATTGGCCATCTCCCTAGTGCTCTAACACCTAGGCTCCGATACCAATTGTTAGAAACAAATTACTCTCACCCGGTAATTTTATCGGAATCGACCCACTCAATTCCTTCCTTTGTTATCTAAATCTTGAATCACTCAAGAACACTTATGCATACACTTGATCTTCCCAATCAAGCACTATATCTTTTATCTCATCTCATGCTCACCACATGAGGGGTACATGTCCTTTTATAGGACTTACAAACCGTCATACAAGAGCACAACTCATCTCTAGCTAATCACTAGCTAGCATACTCACTTTACAACTCATTGACAACTACATAACCTAGCCAATTTGACTTTGATCTCTTTAAGGATAACCAAAGTATTACCTAGAAACTTCAAGTACATAAATCTAACTTTACTACCTAATGCTAGCTAAGCATTAGCTCACCAAAAAACAGGTCAATTTTCTTTTTGACTTGAACAACTCATGCCATAGATGCATGTAGATGCATCAACACATTTCTTATGACAAGATTACTTCCAACACATACAACCATTTAAGATGCAGTTTCGTACCATCTAGCTAGTAAATCACATGTGTCTTGTCCTACATTTCATTGTCATTGACACAGGCTAATGATATAAATGAAAAGGGTACATTAAGTGGTGATATGATGAAATCATTCTTGAATAGTATACATATACATGGTTCTTATTTTGATTTATCATATCATGCTTGAAATTTGAATATACAAAGTTCTATTAGTTCCAGCTTGAGGAGCTAACAGTCCCTACTATCCTGAAACCAGTCACAAGTTTCCTCATGACACTGATTGTAGTTCTAAAACCTTTTCACTGTGCATTGCTATCCAAAAGCTCTTCATTTGATTCCATTGTTAATTACACTAGTGAATGTCCTCTTTAAAAATGCATATAGTGATTGATGAATAATTTTCTAATACAATCTTACCATTTGAAGATATGTGCTTATGAAGGTGGGGATATGCCAGATTCATCAGATGTGATTGATGTATTATTTGATGGTATGTTTGAATAATTTAATACTACTCTGTTATGTCAATTAACTTGTTTCATTCCTACATTTTAACCGTCCTCATACAAGTTCTGACCTATTTCATCAGGTAAGGAGTTCATTGAGCTTCGTGGTCTGCGTATAAAGACTTGTAACACAGATGGAACCAGTTGCACGCTAGCTTCAAGGTATTGCTGCTGAATTAGCAAAAGGTGCAACAATGCTGCATGCTGTTCAGGTTAGCCTGCAAGTACTAACATTTAAGTTATCACACACTGATACTGAGAATAATTAAAAGATAATCGAGGTACATTATCTGCAGGAAGTGTTAAATAATTATTTGGCAACATCAACAAACAGGACATAGATTGAAACTGTTTTCTATCATGTTTATATTTACTTGGCTTTCTTTTTGTGCTACGAAACTTACTAACTAAATTCTCCCCTGTGATGGGGTCACTCTTTAGAACAAAGATCTGGAAAATTGGCATGTAACTGGTGGTAATTTGTGTCATGTAGTCGTGTTAGATGAGATATTGTAACGCACATTTACTGCATGTAGCACCTTGGCCAGCCATAAATCCGTAATCTTCTTTAGATCTAATAAAGCATTCCCTAGGCTCTTTGAGCTGTGACTAATGTCAAAGAATATTCGTTCAAATCACATCCACAATCAGATCCTTGGTTGTTGTTTTTTTTTCTTTTGTTAAATACCTTACTTGGGTGCTTAAGTCTTCCTAACGGTTTCCAACCTTGATTTAGCAGTTTGGCACTATATGTAGGTTCACTGCTCATAATGGTAAGATTTTTCAGTGTTTCTTATGTATCTTTGCAGGTTCGCTGTTCATAATAGTAGTATCTTACATTTGTTCTATTTTACATACATGATCTTGGCAGGTTGCGAAGAAATTTGTGGAATCTGCTTTTTATCACAGCAAAAATCTCGTGATTGGAAATGGACCTCAGGGCCCTTTAGACCACCTCTTCGAGCTCAAGTCTCCGTTATACAAGATGAGATGGGATCACTGCAAAAGTTCAATCCAGATGACCTCTTCCTGTATGCAGTGACAGACTCTGGGATGAACAAGAAGTGGGGTCGTTCGATAAAAGATGTCGTGAAAGCTGCCACTGAAGGTGGCGCTACCATTGTCCAATTGAGGTTAATCTTTCTTGAAAACGACCAAAAAAGTTCCTCTTGTGATTTGGTCTCTTCATTTGATTTCACTGACGTGCTTGGAATTTCTTAATGTTCAGAGAAAAAGACGCTGAGACACGGGAGTTCTTGGAAGCTGCCAAGGCTTGTTTGGAAATCTGCAAGTCCATTGGAGTTCCGCTACTGATCAATGACCGCATAGATGTTGCTCTGGCATGCAACGCAGATGGTCTCCATGTTGGCCAATCAGACATGCCAACATGGAAGTACGAGAGCTCCTAGGACCTAAAAATCATTGGCGTCTCTTGTAAAACCCTGGCTCAGGCTGAGCAGGCATGGAAGGATGGTGCAGATTACATCAGCTGTGGCGGTGTCTTCCCAACCACAACGAAGGAGAACAATCCCACCTTAGGGTTTGATGGCCTGAGGACCGTGTGCTTGGCTTCAAAGCTGCCTGTTCAGTAATGGAGCTTGGGTTCCCCAAATCTGAAAGGTGTGGCTGTGGTCTCTGCGCTGTTTGACTGGGAATGTGTGGCAACTGTCTGTGACAAGAAACCTCAGATCCATCCTGAAGAATGCTTGCTCCAAGTTTTTTCCCACAGTAGGTCATACCATCCATTTAGTTGATATCTTACTGCTTGCTATCTCCATTTAGTTGACATACTTGTATGTCCATTTACAATTGGTCAATTTTTTTTTTTTTGAAAGCTAATTTGGGGGAGAGCTTCCCCACCTACTTGTTTCAAAAAAAATCTCGCTTTTAGGGAAGGGGGAGGAAACCCTGTCGTCCGGTTAATCCTGGAAAACCGGACTAAAACCATACAAAGCACACACACGAAAACAAGAAAGAGTGAAAGAGAAAATACAACACCGTAACACACGAACTCTACAACGATGCCTCGGGGAGGTGGATGACGTCTCGGCGCCACCATCGTCGGCCAAGCAAACACCGAGCTTGGCAAGGCTTTCGCCCCGAGTCTTTGTGCTATGGAGTTGAGCCGGGGTGGTCGTTGGAGCCACACGGGGAGGTTCTTCAATGACGCCTTCAAGAAGGAGAATATCGCCGTTGGCCCAAAGAAATCCGGGCAAAGTTTTCGCCTAGAACTTTCGTAAGGAGCCACAACGAAGCTTTACATGCGGATGAGGACGTTGTGTAATGCCGCCACCACTTGCCGGTCGCCGCCACATGCCGCGGAGCCGCCGGACTCGCCCGCGACGAAGGGAGGCGCGCCGACAGACAACGCCGGGTCACCGCCACACGCCAGCGGAGCCGCTCGGACTCGCCCGCGGACGACGGGAGGCGCCAGCGACCGACAGCCCGACAAAGACCGGGTCGCCACCACATGCCCTTGAGCATTTCGGACTTCGCCCGCGATGGCGACGGAGGCGCGCGACCAACAAGCGTCGGTCGCCGCCACATCGCGGAGCCGCTTCGGACTCGCTCGCGGCAACGGGGGCGCACCGACCGCGTAAACGTTGGGACATTCGTGACGCCGCGAAGACATTTTGAACGGAGGAGCAACGGCACCACCAGAGATCGCCCGAGAATGGTTCGCGATGGCGAGAACCGAACTCATCGACACCTCCGGGGAGGAAAATGACACAATCCTCGCCATTGTCGATGGCACGGAGCAAAGATTCAGGTAAGGGTTTTCACCGTAGTTCCATACGAACAACGCGCCCGCACGAGGCACCACCGCCCGCCGCCCGGTGCTCGCCCAGGCCCCTCGCCCGACCTTCCACGCCGGGCGGTGCGGGCCGGCCACCAACCTTCGCCGCACTGCAAGGGCGGGCGGCCCTTGCGCGTCCGTCGCCATAGGCCACATCGAAGACGCGGGGAAGTTGGAGCACCATACCGGCCGGCCGGCTTCAAGGAGGAGGAGGGATGTCGTCGTTGGCGTCGGCTAGCCGGCCGATTCGAGCACCGAGTTGAGCCCGCCCGGACCGCCGCATGGACGGGGCGCGACCTGACCGGTACCAGCCGCCACCGCACCACACCGATGTCGTCTACCTGCCGCTCCCGAGGCCAGGAGGGGCGGGAGCCGGATCCGCGGTGGGCGGGCGAGATCCGATGCCGGATTGCCGGGAAACGCCACGACCGACCACCAATCGAGCACCCGAGAGAGAGAGGGAGTAGGAAGGAGGAGGGATGGAGGAGGGAACAGGCCAGCCGCCGCCGTCCCTTGCTCTCCGCCCGTATTGCCGGCGTTGAGCTGGGCGGGCCGGGGAGGAGGGCGTGGAGCTAGGGTTGGGGGGCGGGGCGGCGGCGCCGCCCGAAGTCGCCCCCGCAGGGAGCGACGAGGGGCGAGGTTTTTGTTTGAACCTGGGACTTTTGCAATTGGTCAATTGTGAACAGGATACTAGAACTTGAAGCGTTTATAGAGCATGTTGCATGTCCATCTCTATCTCCAGTTGCTGTCAATGAGAAGGGAAAAGGAAAAAGGTTGAAGGTTGTCTGGTCCAAGAAAACATAGGCTATGCAGGGTGTCATTTTATCCAATAGCTATTCAGTTATGACTTTGTAATGTGTGGATTGTGTAGCATCAAGATAGCCAGATGTGGCTCAAACATGACATTTTATTTTGCTGGTCCTGCTGAACCATTTTGCTTTATGAGGGGGAATTATGTTTTTTAGATAATATGAGGGTGAATTATGTACCATTCTGTATCTGTCACTAGCAGAGATGTCAAATCAACCTAATTTTATTTTGACCTCTCTGTTTGGTTATATTGTTGAAATGTTAGTTCGAACAACAGCGGCATACTTGTCCTCTATAAGTATACTGTGAGCTTTTTGAGCAGGGAATAATATATTATTAGAAGAGCTATAATGTCCACTACCAAATTACTTCTCCATTTGTTTAAATTATAAGTCCCTTAGATACATAGAAAAAAATATATGTAAAAAAAGTTAGAGCGACTAATAATTTGAAATAGAGAAAGTATCAATCTACAGTGTCTTTTAACTTTCTTCTTAATATAAAGATATGACTCTCTCCTGCGTGTTCGAGAAAAAAAACAGTATCCTTTGTTTAGATTGCTAAAATTTGTAACCGCATGTCACATCGTATTAATCGTAGCGTTTAGTTTGTTAGTGGTAAATATCATCCTACCATAGAGTAACTAGGCTCAAAAAAGAATCGCTCCACAAGCAATGTACATCTAAACTGTGTAATTAGTTTTTTTTACCTACATTTAATACTCTAAACATATGTCTTTTGGTGTATTTAATGTGATGTGATGGAGAAAAAAGTGAGAAAAAAAGGTTAGAAATTTTAGCAATCTAAATGGGTGTGTTTAGGTCAAAATTTTTGGCCGGATGGGACATGCATGTCACATCGTATATATCAGAAAAGAGCGTTTCGTTTGTTAGTGGTAAATATTAACCTACCATGGCGTAACTAGGCTCAAAAGAATCATCTCGCAATGTACATCTAAACTATGTAATTGTTTTATTTTTTTACCTACATTTAGTACTTGATATATATATCGACATTTTGATGTGATGGAGAATCTTCTTTTTGCATATTGGAATTTGGGAAGGAATTTCGGGCTCTAAACACACCCACAATTTTCCTTAATGACCTACTCCTACGTCCCATGGATTTCGTAGTTTTTGACTTTTGAACTTCATGTGTTTGACCATCCGTCTTATTCAAAATATTTTTGCAAAAACATAAAATAAATTAATCAATATTCAAGTATCTTCATTGATAAAATAAGTCATAGCAAAATAAATTATATTTATGCAAAAATTTGAATAAGGCGAAGCGTCGAATAAGAAGGCGGAATCCGGGGTGACAAACTCGATTGGGACGGAGGGAGTACGACAAAAGTCACCTTTGATGACTGTCCACATCAGACAACTTTTTAAAAAAAAGAAATATGAGAAAGGGTTTGACTTTGTGGGCGTCATTACTTGGCACCAAGCGCTAGGCATTTGGATGGAAATTTCCTCACCCTCTCTCTGTCTTTGCTGGAGCGCCATGAAGCGCAGCCGTTGACGAGCTTCCGCCCCAACTGGATCTTCAGATCTTCACACGGGTCCCCTCCCTCCATCTCTCCTGAGGGTTGGGCAACCCCTGGAATATCCCCAAGAGCTTGCGGCTTCCAATGGCGGATCCAGTAACTGCTGCTGTAGCTGTAGGATGGGGCATGAAAGCCATAGGATGGCTAGCCTCGCCCATCATTTCTCAGATCTTGAAGAAAGGCTTCTCCTACCTCGGGTTTGACGCACCGAAGAAGCTTAAGCAACTTGAGACAAGGCTGCTGCAGCTGGAGCGGGTTATGGAAGCAGTGGAGGAGAGCCCGCACAGGCCTCGTTTGGAGAAGCTGTTCAGGGAACTGAAGTCTGCTTTCTATGAGGCGGAAGACATCTTGGATGATATTGAGTACTACCGTCTCGAGAGACAGGTCAAGGATAATGAGGTGAAGTTAGACGGCGATGCATATTCACAGATGAGGCATTGGGTCAAGAAGAAGTTCCAACCTGCCACATCGATATCCCCACTAAAAGATCAGGTTTTTCTTTGCTCTCTTATTACTCGCATGTGATTCTATACCAGTTATGTATGCTTTTTCATCCGATTCAACATGTAATACGTGTGCAATTGGAACTTTAGTTTGAGCTACATTAGCTTCTAGTGCAATCTATCTAGTGTGTGACTCCATAAATACACATCATTTGATTACTGTATGGCCTTATCCTGCTGCTGTTTGGTTTTTTAGGAGACTGGTATGTCAAAAATCCAGTTGAAGAATGGCCTGGAGAAGATAGAGATGATTATAAATGATGCATACCAAATTTTGGAACACCTGAACTTGCCAAGCATAGGTAATTGTAATCGGAGGGAAAACTTTCCTGCTAATTCACGTAGTGCAGTCACTACTGGAGCTCCTCCGCGAAAAGTATTCGGTCGAGATGACGAACGTGACAAGATCATAGCAATGCTTCATGGGAAAGAATGTGATGATGGTCAACAGAAGAGAAAGAGTGATATTCCTTATTCTGTACTTGGCATTCATGGCATCGCTGGGTCTGGGAAATCAACTCTTGCACAAGTTGTGTATGCCCGCGAGAAAAAAGACAAGCAAGAGAAGAGAGTCGGCCATTTTGACCTTGTTATGTGGGTCCATGTTTCTCAGAAATTTGTTTTGGATGTGATTTTTAGGGAGTTGATGGAGGGGGCTACAGGGAAGCCGTGCCCTACATTCAATAGTCGCAATGCTCTACAAGAAAATCTAGAGGCGAAACTGCAGGGAAAACGGATTTTCTTGGTACTAGATGATGTCTGGTACAATAATAGGGATGCGAGGCAGCAAGAAGAACTGCAACAAATACTTTCTCCCCTCAAGTTTGGAGAAACAGGAAGCAAGATCCTGGTCACTAGTCGAAGCAAAGATGCATTATTGGCTCTGGGTTCTGTAGAAGAGAGATGTATCCCAATACCTGATCTGGATGATGAAGCCTTCTTTGAAATGTTCATGCACTATGCACTTGGAGATGCAAGAAGGATAGGTGACGACCATGATAGATCAAAACTCGAAATGCTTGGAGAGGACATTGCAAAAAAGCTGAAGCGGTCACCTTTGGCAGCCAGAACTGTGGGTGCACAGCTATGCCTACGACCCAATGTCGACTTTTGGAGAAGAACAAAAGACAAGGCCCTTTTGAACGACACCATGGGAGCTCTGTGGTGGAGCTACCAACATCTTGATGAGCAGGTCAGGCGTTGCTTTGCATATTGCAGTATCTTCCCAAGAAGACGCCATTTGAAACGCAAGGAGTTAGTTCGGTTGTGGATGGCAGAAGGGTTTATAAAGACAAGTGATGCTGAAGAGGAACCGGATGGTATTGGTGAGGCGTACTTTGATGAATTATTGTCGGCCTCATTTCTGCAACTAGGAGAGAGGCGATTAGAACATGGGTGTGAGGTTGATTACTTCACGATTCATGACCTGCTGCGTGATATAGCAGAAGAGGCCGCCAGAGGAGATTGCTTCATAATCGAGAAAGATTTCACAGGAGAAGTTCCTCCAGATGTTCGTCATCTATTTGTTGGGCGTTGTGATATAAAGATGGTTGACATGAAGATTTCTGAATTGCAAAATCTACGCACTCTAATATTTGATCATCACGTCCCACCTGATGATAAAGTCTTTGAGGGAATGTTCAGGAGGTTCCGAAAGTTGCGGGTGCTGATTTTAGGTTTCAGTGGAGATAATACTGTTCGCACCTTCTCAGTCCCGGAATGTATCGGTCAGTTAAAAGCATCTACGGTATCTTCATTTTGATGTCCATATAGAAGACAGGCTAATTTTACCAAGTAGTATCACCAAGCTTTACCACATTCAGTTGTTGGATGTTTCTGATTTCATAGATGTGGATTTTTCTGGTGGTAAATATATCCATCATCTTGTCAACTTACGGTGTGTAAGCAGCAGCGTACATCTGGATATTCCAAATATTGGCAGGCTTAAATGGCTCCAGGTGTTACCATACTTCCATGTAATGAAGAAACAGGGGTTCGATCTACGACAACTGAAGGACCTAAATAAACTTGAAGGCACACTACATATCAAGAATCTTGAGAACGTTGAAAGCAAGGAGGAGGCGATTGAAGCTAATCTTGCAGACAAGGAACGTTTGACAGAGCTTCGACTATGGTGGGGGGAAGATACGAGTTGCAGTTCTAATGAAGTTGAAGCAGAGGTGCTTGAGGGTCTTTGCCCCTCAAAGTACATTAAAATACTGCACATTGAGAACTATAACGGCTCGACGTACCCAAATTGGATGGTGGGTAAGCAGCATGGCGGACCAAACAGGTTGCATAATCTTTGGCTCAACTACTGCACTCGACTTGAACCGGCTCCTGAACTTTTTGAGGTCTTCATCCATCTTCGTTGGTTTAGGCTTTGGGGAGCAACTGGCCCGCGTTGCCCGATAATATAGGGCAACTGACGTCACTCCAGGTACTGGATATACGTCATTGCTGGAACATTCTCTCTCTTCCAGCACTGCCCCGGTCCCTTGAGTTCTTTTGTCTCACGAACTGCAACGAGGAGTTCATGAGGTCATGTGAAACAGTAGATGATCCAAACTGGCAAAAAATCCAGCACATTCCCAAGAAAACTATTAAGTGTTTGTAAGGCTCGCTCCCCCAAGTCCCAAGTCTTCAGTTGGAGCAACAGTTTGAAAGGTACAGTGCGTCTGCAAATCCCTTTGACTGCCATTTTTTTTGTGTGTGTGTGGTAACGTCACTACTAGCCTCCGTAACTAAGATTCAGGTAGTCTTTACTTATTATGCCAAGTTGGAGGTATAGCTGGGGCCATATTGTTTAATTTGGTATGCCTATTTTTGTCAAAAAAAGGCATGCGTATGAAAAACACACAACCATAATTCTGGACAGATTTGAGATTTGTTGTTATAATCATTTTCATTTGAAAATGACATTTTGAAATTACCATGAGATTTCATTTGTTGCTACAATCCTTTTTATTTGTTGCTATAACCATTTCCATTTATGTTGTAAATTACCATGAGATTTGAAATCATGATATTTTATAAATTTAAGCATCTTGCTGAAGTAGTCTGTTTGCTGAGATTTTATCTCACCACCCATTTTATTTTATCTATCCAGGTCCTTGAGGCTTTGAAGGGATGGGATAGTTGTACATCTTCACGACTTCGACCACACCTTAAAATAAAGAACTTTATTTCCTTGCTGTAATATAATTTGGAGTTTGGCTTTGATGTGGGTACCTTTGTAGTCTACTAATGTGTAAGCATGTGAACCTATTTATGTTATTGTAAACCTAGATTATTTTTTATTAGTGTGCACAATAAGTTCTTTGTTTAGGCCACAATAAGTTCCTGACCAAAGTTTCACCACTTACTTTGTCAAAAGGGGAAACAAAAAGGTGTTGCAATGTTCAATGATTCGCAGACATGTCCCTGAAAAGATTAATTTTGTGACATTTCCCTGAACAAGAAGTTTAAGACATTTCAAAGGCGCTGAATTGTAATTTGTAATAAGAAATCAATCATGCATCAGAACATGTTTGATGCAAGTACTGAACCTTTTCGTGCAGCAATTTGGTAAATCGTACTGGGTGTTATTTGAAGGATGATCAGCTATATCTCTTCTTGAATTAATCTTCTTCTTCTGTCTAATAAAGTGTAAAGATTTTCCCTCATTGCACTTGATGATCATTTTAAAAAAAAAAAACGGAAAAGAGGGATACGTGCCACTAGGCCACTCTAGATCTGGCAATAAGCACCGACTTGATTAAATGCAGAAAAAATCTGAGCGACCATTTGAGATTGAGATTTGACCACACCAAAAAGATCCATCTCGCAAGTTGCAACCAGCTCCGACGCCGGCCAGCGAAGATCCACCTCGCAACCAGCGCGACACCGGCCCGCCGGCGAGGATGAACGACCTCATGACCGACTCCTTCGTCGCCGCCGCGGCCAAGGCGCAACAGGGCGGCGCGACCGAGGCCGGCGGCGACGACCCGGAGCTCGGCGCGTTCCTGGCCGAGGCAGACGCGGCGAAGACCGAGATGACCGCGCTGCGCGACGAGCTGTCCCAGCTCCGCTCCGCGCACGAGGCGTCCAAGAACGCCGTGTTGGGCGCCGGCGATGCGCGCGCCGCCACGCAGTCGGCGCTGGTCCGCCTCCTCGGTTCCGCGCGGCGTCTACGCGCGCGCCTCGCCTCCATGGACCGGCGCGCCCCGGCCCCGCGGCGCAGGCCGCGGCGGGGCTCCGCGGCCGCGTGCGCGACCTCACCGCGGACGTGCAGGCACTCCGGCGGCAGGTCTCCGCGGAGCGCCGGAGCGACGCGGCGCGCCGGTACATCGCCGTGGCCGGGGACGCGCCGACCGAGGAGCAGCTGGACCGCCTCCTCGCCAGCAGCACCGACGACGGTTCCGACGTTGCGGCGATGCGGGCGGCGCTGCTGTCCGCCGGCGCGGGGCGGCGGAGCAGGAGGAGGAGGTGGCGGAGGTGGAGCGCGGCCTCCTGGAGCTCCAGCAGGTGTTCTTGGACATGGCCGCGCTCGTGGAGGCCCAGGGCGCGCCGCTGGACGACATCGAGCGGCAGGTGGGCGCAGCAGCGGGCGACGTGGCCGCCGCCGAGGCGGAGCTGCGGGAGGCCCGGCGGCTGCAGGGTGCCGCGCGCCGGAGGCGGGTCTGCCTGGCCGGCGGAATCGCGGCGTTCCTCTTCGTCGGCGTTGCCGTCGCCGTCGTGGTGGCCATCGTGCTGGCGCGTAGGGGTGGCGGGAAGCTTGTGCTGCAGCTCGCCGCGGGATTGCCCGCGCGGTGAAGTCAAACTTCACCTTGGATTGGATGCCGCGGTTTTCGAGCGTGGTTTGTTGACAGTTATCTTCTAGCCTGATTGTGACCTGTGTGAATCTTGTTTGTTGGTTTGATGTGAGATCGGATGAAACTTCCTTTCGTTAAAAAAGAGATTGGATGAACTTTATTGAGATTTTGTGATCCTAAGCTAAAAATGCGTGTGATTAATTAAGCAAGCAAAAGAATGAAGTTAGATAAAAAAATGCATGAACAAAAGAATGAAATTAGATGAATAAAAAAAACAGAATGGAGATGCGGGGATCGAACCCCGTGCCTCTCGCATGCAAAGCGAGCGCTCTACCATTTGAGCTACATCCCCTTTCTTGTTCAAATTTAGCACAATTGCTATATAGAGTATTTCCTAGTTTTTGAAATGCTTTCACATGAATAGGGCAAAACGGTGTGGTTCACAACTATGCTAATGCATGAGTTGATCGTTGGTGAGGATCATAAAGAATCCTGTCAAATTACTCAACGTCTCATGTCTATCTTCCATACATTTTGTCCATTTCTTTTTTGAGTTGGCACTATGAAGTGAGTATTACTTAATACCGTTTGTGCCCCACGTTACAAAGAAAAAGTAATAATCCTCACAAATCCCAATGGATATCAAAAGTAGGGGAAAACAAGTTGCCCACACTTTGTATGCATCGTTATAGCGTATTCGACAACATATCGATAAGAATTTGTATACTTCCCCGCTATCACAGTTAAGGCCACTATAGCAGTTTTAGTGATGATGTGTGAAGAGAATGAGTTGAGAAGAAACGATTCTCAAACTTTTACTTCTCTACGAACCACAAGTGCGCTATAGGGTGTTTTGACCTTTCTATTTGTGTTTATGATAGCGCTTTAGACCTTTGTTGCACTTTTTATGTTTGTGATTGGGTTTTGGACCTTTGTTGCACTTTTTTGTGTTTATGATTGGAGCTTTGGACCTTTGTTGCACTTAGTATTTTGCTAGGAACTTGTAACCTATACAATGCTGAATCTTTTTTTGAATTTTACAATGCTGAATCTTAAACAGTGTAAGCACATATTAAATATATGAAGATCTTATGCAGTGTCGGATCTAGGAGGCGTTGGGGACTAAAGCACGAGAAGTTTCTTCCACGTACGGCTAGATACCAAATCTTTTGCATTTTTCAATTTCAACTGTAAGAGCATCCGCTGTGCAGAAATATTGGAATTTCGATGCATTTTTGCTGTAAAGAATTGCTTCAGTTCGTATCCGGCCGGTACTACATATTTCTCGCTACATGACGCCACTGTGGCTACGAACGACGACGACGACGACGACTCCGCGTGCGAGGGCTCCAGGTCCATCGGGGCGCCCTGTTCTGCCGCTCGTCGGACGCCATCGACGAGCCGTCGCGGCAGCCAAGGAAGAAGCATAATACGCCTACCTGGCTACTGACCAACACTAATGATAACAGAATGTTTCTAGAACGCCATTGCCACTCATGTGTTTCCATAATTCCATGGCCGCGTTCTCCTCCTTGGTGTAAATTCCTTCGATCTTTCTCTGTAATGTATAAACTTATCATGCTAATTCATTTTTGAGGAAAGAGATAACAAAATGCTAAATCATAGGTCACGTTTATATTTGACATAGCTCAACTGCTTATAAGTCTCAAAAGTTTGACAAGCCAAATGGAAGAATCAGTTTGTTACAGAGATCGATGGTACACCTCTGCGAATGAAAGGATAATTCAAAACAGAACGAATTAGTGCTTGTGCACGCCTTATTCAGAGTTTTATTCAACAACAAAAAGGACACTGCAAATGCTCCAACATGGCAAAGTCATGTTTTTTTTAAAAAGATATCGTACCAATTAGTGGTAGTGTAATTTGCGGGAACATATAAATTTGGAAGTGATACCGTACCAACTGATGGCCAAAAAATCAGAACCTGTTCCTGATGCCAGTTCTGCAATTTCTAGACTGATGCAGTCTGAACTCAGTGTTCTAGCAAGGCAACATTTTTATACAGATAGTGACTTAATAATCGCATTGATGCATATATCAATAATACATCCTGCAATTAACCGCTTCCGTCAAGCTGCCCATGGGAGAGGAGGTGTGCCAGATATTGCTGAAACAAAGATAAAGCATGCATCAAACTTGCATATCAGGCAGCAAGAATATATATCCAAAACAAACATATGAAGTTGTGTGTTTCCTTCTGACAAAGTACGAATTTCTGAGCAGTAAGCATGCGTAGCTAGCAGCGAATGATAGACAAGCGTGTATGTCCTTACAGCATGGTAGGCATATGGTGGTTTCCCTTGCCGGTCAAAATGCTTGGCCATGATGGAGAACTCTATTGGTCCCCATTCATCTATTTCAAAACAATTGCCTAATGCAGCCTTGTAAAGCTGCAAAACACCAAATGAAGTTGGCACAGGAAATAAGCAAAATAGCAATTTTAAATATCCATATCATCAACAATAGAAAAAGTTCCTCCACATGTATTTATAAAAATGTATATTCAGTTTCCACACCTTTGCAGTGTCAGTTAGTAGCTCAGTACCAGCAGGGTAGGAGGCATAATACTGGTCAGCCCTTGAGATCCCAGCCCTTGTCCTGCAAAAAGCTCAAGCGAAGAGTATAGGCAGGTGAGAACATGAACAACTGAACAGGTAATGAAGTTATGGACGTGGCAACTGAACAGGTAATGAAGTTATGGACGTGGCCCTTGTAAAGCTATAAAAAGAGATAATTCTGGTCAGTGGCAACGTACGTGTTGCTTGTGTAAGCATAAGTAATGAGGGCACTGAAGCAGTAGAATCCAGCATATGACACCATACGCCGAAACTTCTGGATCTTCAAAACCTCCTTACACTGATAAAGGACGTCCATCTCACTACAACTGAATGCTGGTTTTAGGGGGAAAGGAACATCAGTTAGACACAAGCTTAGCTCTACAGAAAGCCAGGTGACAAGAAACAACGTACAGTATAATAGTATACAAAATCATTCCAATAGATCAGAAGATATGTATTGCACTGAATCCCAAGGTCACCCTAAACTCCAAAAACATGGAATCAACCTGAAAACAAAAATGCAAAACATTTGCACACAGAATACTAAATGGGCATGGGAACAAAGCAATGGAACCTCGATAAGGATGGTATTCCATTTTTTTTTTTTTTTTGAAAAAAAGCAATGCATGTTCTCTTATCCTATAAACAACAAAGATTTTTATCAAATAATAATCCCACATTGAAAGTAAATTGTGTTGTCTTAGCATTATGTCTGAGATCACGGCTGGTCCTCAATCGCTATATATTCAGTATCCTAACTAGACTTGGCATAGTGTCATTTTCATTGAATACATCGGGTGACCCAGCTTGAATATCCGGAAGAGAAAAAAAACACGGAATGGATCCGAACAAATGGTAAAAGCTGCAAGCACATTTCTGTGGGGAATTTCAACAAACACCTCTCATGCATGCCATTTGAACGCCCCTGCAGTTTGAAATTCTTCTTTCCTCTAAGAACGGCAACCATGTGCCTGTGTAACGCTATACAAGTAAACGAGGATTCCACACCGCAGAAGAATTTAATTTTAATCAAAGCTTTGGCTTGGTGCATCTAGCTCTGAGCTCCAAAATTCGAGCGCAGCCGGGCAGGAAGGAAGAGAAGGAAAAGGAGGATGAACGTGGACGAAAACATCACAAACCTCCACCACAGGTAGTCTCCGGCTCGGGTTTCGAAGGTTCCGCCGCCGGCCGTCGAGCGCCGACGACACAACAGCGGCCAGCGGGGCGAAAGCTCCCTCATGAGTAGCGCCTACTGATGAGGGAGACAGAGATACCACGAGTCCACGATGGAAAAAAAAAATGGAACTGGGCTGCGGTCCAGTTAGTATAGTAAGGTCTGTTGGGCCGTGAAATTGGCTCAGTGCAGGCATGTTTATAAGTGGATGAAAGTCACCCTGGGCATTCGGTTTGAAAATTTGGTTCGGTTTTTCAAAAATTCGGTTTCAGAGAATGAGAACAGATCGGTGTGCTAAAAAATGAGAAACCGACGATTTCGGTTTTCGGTTTTTTAGGTCGGTTTTTTCGGTTTAAACCGACCGACCAAATACATCGCGGCGAGAAAAAAAAAATCGGAAACAATGGAGCTCCCTCGCTCGATGAGTCGCGCCGCCCGTCCTCGCATCCGCCGCTTCCCGCTTAGCTGGCAGCCGACCACGCAGCGTGGACGCGCCATCACGCCCCCGCCCCTCGCCGCCCACTTCCTTCGCAGTTTCGTAGTTGGCGGCCGATCCAAGGCCGCTTCCGCCGGCCGGGCTAAGGCGCTCCGTTCACCGCCGCCACCGCCCGGCCGGCCGAGGCGCTCCATGCTTTCGCCGCCGCGGTGTCGCCGTCGTGTGGGAAGTATCGGCGTCGCGCGAGTAGTTTGCTCCGCTCCTCGGCGTCTCGCGTCGGGGTCGTGTGGGATTCGGCGTTGGGGACTCGGCCCGATTAGGGACGGCGGATAGGGTTGGGAGGGGTGGAGATGGGGAGTGGCCCGTGGACGAATGGGCCTTTACTTGGTCGAGGTGCCGCGTTGCCGAACTGGGATACTTGGCCTTTCGGTTTACGGTTCGGTTTTTCACTTCAAACCGAACACCGAGCCGATCCCCTCGGTTTCGAATTTAGAAGCCGAAACCGAACCAAAACCGAAAAACCGACAATTCGCCGGTTTCGGTTCGGTTCGGTTCGAGGAGGTTTTTCGGTTTAAAAGTGCCCAGCTGAGATGAAAGTGACGTGGAGCAGTGGAGGCCAAATACTCCATTCCATGTTTTTCAACTCTATCTACTCTATGTTTTTTAGCGAAACGGTGTTCGAGGAATAATGGTAGAGTTGTGAGAGCACCTAAAGAGATACTTCATGCACTCTAGTTTTTGTAAAGTCGCTCCACGGTGGAGTTTGTGGAGCAATTCTAAACACCTCACTAGCTAGAAGATTAATCTAGGAGGGGCTACTCTTATTATCTTCTACTAGCTCCTTTCAAGCTTCTATGGGCACTTTATAGGGGACCCCACTTTATAGATCCTTTTAATCCAAACACTTCAAGCTCCATGCTGATCCACGAAATCCATGGAGGGATCGTGACGTCTAGAAGCAGAGTTGAATTAGGCGACTTAGAAACCATTTCTGAAACTATGGCCTCTAATTTTCATCTAGTCAAAACCCATGCAATAAATAATCTATCGATCTAGATGGGCAACTAAGATTGTAGGAGGCTTTTTTTGCTACATGTACTGTAAAGGAGAGATATCAACATATCCTGTCAAACTACATGGAAGCGAGATCGGAGCAAAGAAATTCGGATTTGCGAGATTATATATTCATTGGATGGGGTACCATTCGCCATGTTAGTAAAAGGAAAAATAATATACACCCTCCGTTCCACGAATAAAAAGTCCGTTTTTGACTTCTACAATTCTCATTTGGCTGTTTGTCTTATTTAAAATTTTTTAAGAAATTTAAAGATTTTGTTATGACTTATTTTATCATTAGATATACTTTCATAATGATTTATTTATTTTATTATTTATATTAAAAAAATTAAATAAGACGAATGGTCAAACAAAGATTTTAAAAGTCAAAAAACGGACTTTTTATTTGTGAGACGGAAGGTGTACTGTATTTGAATTTGAAGAGCAAAATGTGTAATATTTTTCCTCATCCTACTACGGCTAGGATTTGAATCTGGTTGTTGTAAGCTTTTCTCATTCTCAAAAAAGAATAGTCTCTTTTTTTAAAAAAAAAAAGGAATAGTCTACTCAATGAAAGAAAGGGGGTTAAAAATGCATTGGCTCTCGTGTTTCCTGGATCTTTTTTACAATTTATATATTTATATATGATATATCTTAAAAGCTACGCTTTTCTTTTGTGTTCTTGTGACACTTGATTCTTAGTTGGGTCATTTTTTGTAACCACATAACCGAAAGCGTACTACAAACCGAGCAGGCCAAATTGAGCCCAAGCCTGATGTGAGCCCATTGAAATAGGCCTGGCCAGTCCATGGCCCAGCAGGCACTGCTTGCCTGCCACTATCTCAGTTGGTAGTAGCACAGCGGGAGTGGAGGAGCATTTTAGTCCCACATCGGCAGAGCACAGCAGGGTGCACACCAGCAGCAGCGTTAAAGTGGTCCGGGGTGCGACCTTGCCAAACCATGATCCTTCAGGCAGTTAAAGGGAGATGAGGAGTGGTATAATCTCGCAATTTTATGCGAGAGGGGTGTCCGCCCCAACTAAGCCTGTTACGACAACAGGGCACCCCAATCATTTACCATCTGATCCCGAATTTTAAAACAACACAAATTTTTTTTAGTTAGGTCCTACTAAACTTTCTTTTCTACTAGTTTTTTATTTTTGATTTTGATACACAACGTGGTTGCAAAACATAATTCAGTTTAGGGTCCCACACAAGACATGTTACGATGGTTGTTTCAAGTTAAACTAATTTAATTATCTTTTGAGAAGATTAGAGTTGACGCTGTTTTTACTTATTTCGAACATCCGAAGTGGCGAGCTCATTGTAGTTTCGGTATTTTTTATTAGCATCTTAAGCTCAAACCATCCAATTTGTTTTTTCGTGCAATTTGGTATTTGTATACCTGAAAAGGTTTCCAGATGAATTTGGAATTGGTTTCTGGAAAGCTAAATTTGCAACGGCAGCTTCTTTCATCAAAACAGATAATGCAAAATCCAAAATGTACTGAGAATTCTCAATGCTAAAAGCATCCTGAAACGCCGACCGTGGGGATCGAACCCACGACCACGTGGTTAAAAGCCACGCGCTCTACCACTGAGCTAGGTCGGCCTTTGTTAATATTTACCCAAACATTGTATATGTGTATTTACACCTGTACAACCTTTTAGTAGTGCGAGCCCACACAGTCAGACATACGATTATTAGACTGGCTGCACCGGCGTACTGGACAGCTTCCTCCAGTACGCGTTTCCAGGAAAAATCTGCTGCAGCGGCGAATTTTATGCCTCCGCTATCCTCCCGTTCGGCGCGGCGTTTCTGGAAATTGAGCGGAGTAGCGATGCCTGCGCGTACCACTTTCTGTCGGGTGCATGGGGAGAGAGGGGAGGGGTGCAAGCATGCAACGCGGGTCCCACCATTTATGTAACTAAAAATGTCATAGCTCACAAACGAAAAGACCAAATTAAATTTTGATTTCACCATTAAATTCATATCAATAAATCCCAAAACTAGATCTCACATGGATATATTTAGTTAACATTATAAGTGGGGCCCACTGATGGTAGGTGGTTTTTGAGATATAAAGGAGGGATGAGCCCATGACAGGATGGAAGGTACATATGAGTGATAGTCTTACTCGCGCTTTTCACAACACAGGTCTGTATGTGTGAGCCCACGCAATCAGACAAACATTTATTACTCACGCTTTTCGCAACACGGGTCAGTGTGGATCCACTCCACTCCGTTGTCATAGTTTTCTTCAAACTTTTCAGGTGCAAAATCTTAAACCAACCGTTGTAATTATGATATATTTTATTTCGCAAATCATAAAAAAAAATCGCGGCTATTGAAAATAGTGTTTTGTCATTTTCGCCCGATATTGGCGCTTATAGCACCGCTATGGCGCGCTATGGCGACAGACTAATCAGTAGCGTTAGCCGAATTCTCGCCGCTATAAGGCTATTTGTTCTGGTGACATGAAAAAAAAATCTATGACAAGTTGATAACATAATATATAATCCATGAATTTTCATCATAATCCATGAGTTTCCAACATAATAATAGCCAAGTGCCAACATAATTGATGATAAGTTGATAACATAAGTGATAAGATAATTCATAAAAGTAATAAAAACTAGATTTTTTTTTTTTTTTTAATGAAGTAACGGGCCGCACAAGCTATTTTTGGCATGGTAGAAATAGCGGCAAATAGCGGTGCAATGGCGCTATTCGCGTTTAGCGGCGTAATAGCGTGAAAATTAGCAATGTCGTCCACGACGTTTCAATTTGGCGCTATAAGCGCACTATTTTTTTGGCCAAATATATATACAGATGATGCGTGTTTATTTAAGGGCGCAATATGACCACGATAGAACGGTCCCACCACAGGCCTTCTCCAGTGCGGCTGAAGTGGCGCGCTATGTTTCCTCCCTTTTCCTTGTGCCCGCCCATTTTCCACAAATTTTACGCGCCAAGCTTTTCACGAAACTCAAAAACCCTCAACCGCCTCCTCTCACGCGATTCATTATATCTCATTCGCCTACTCACAGACGATCCAATTCATTCCTCATCCGCCCCCTCACAAGTGATCTAGGGGTTTCCGGCCGCCTCATCCGCCCGCCACCGTCACCGCCACCGCCACCGCCGACGCATCCGCGACATTCTAGCAGACACCGCCTCCGCCCCGCGATCTCCTTCTCCGACGACTTCTTCCTCCACAAGGAGATTTTAGGTTTTGATATGTAGCCCATCAATCTTATGCGTGCCTATTAAATAAACTATTCTTGAACTACAATTTATTGATTCCACTATTCTGAACTATTTTTTGGATGCATTGCCTCTAAGAGCCTATTCGCTTGTTTAATAGTATTCCGTGAGAGAATTAGTTGAAACAAGATGAAGCAAGCACAAGCGAACAAACTTTACTAGTCCTCATGGGGGCATGTTACGCTCGAAAACATGGGGGCTACACCAACCTTAAACTTTGACATTCTAATATAAAAAAAAGAGGGAAGAAGAAGAAAGAGAGAGAAGAGATTTATTCCACTCCATATATATGTGTTGTAAAAATGTTTAGTTCTATCCCTATTGAAATAATGAATAGTTGCTCTATCTTATGTTTTATCTATGCCTAGTTTATAACTTAAATTTCTCTAAGATTTAGATTTAGTGTCTAAGTTTTATTTCACCTTGAAAAGCTTTGAATCATGTGGGTGTCATAAAGCTTATTTGATCTAGGTAATTGCGAAGTTATGATATGGTGACATGGACTTTTCTATGACATTATTCTTAGAGTGACATGATATCAAGTGTTTTTTCTTTTCAAAAATTAAAATTCAGAAACCTTAGTCATATGCTACTTGTTTTCATGGTGAGCCTATGTCAAATTGTTTGTGACCTATGTTGAGATTCTTTTCATATGCCCAAGATCAAGATTCACTTACACCCGTAAATAAATTGCCGACTCTCACACTAAGAGTTGCGCACAACATGCACCCTTCCATCCACCAAATAAACTCCCTCATCTTGTATCATGACCTCTCATAAAAATTCCTATTACAAAAGAAGAAGTATGAGCTATGCTAAAAAAACAAGATGGACAAATGTCCCAAAAAAATAGACGAGGAAGTCAGTACTCATCAAAAAAAAAAAAAGAAAAGAGAAATAAAAGTAGCCCATTCAAAGATTCCAAAAAGAGAGAGAGAGAGAGAGAGAGAGAGAGAGAGAGAGAGAGAGAGTCATGACATGTTGCCTTAGTCAAAGACCGGACACTTGCACATCTTGCACATCTTGATCTTGGCCTATGACTAATTTCTCCATGTGGTCCGGTCTTTGACTAAGGCAACATGACATGACACAAGTATGCCAATCTTTTACCTACCCAAAGCTCCACAAAAGTCTTATTTAGTTGGTAGGCAAAAAGAAAGGCAATCTAAGCCTTTAGTGAGGAGCAACCACATACATATATTGAGCGATCGAGAGATCATTTGAGGAACTATATTCTTTGCTTCAAAACCTCTAGAATGACAGTCACTCAAAATAGTAAAAGAAAAGCAGGTCCGTTGAATTGTTCTATCTTGCAACCACCCAAGATTCGGAGATAGCTCAAAAGCCCCACAATGATGAAAAGTAATAAAGGGTGGGTAAACATGTCATTTTTTTTCAAATTCTAGTAGAAAGTTTTTGCTATAAGCATGGCACATTTGAAACATAATCAGCATGGAAGCAACTCCTGATCAACAACCAAGTATTTATCTTTGCCCGAGGACGTGCAAAGGGTAATAAGCTTGGGGGAGTTTGTTGACGGTCACGAACGACGTATTTTTAACGTCAACATTCTACCATAAAAGAGGTGAAACTATATCTTACTACACATATATACATTTACTATTGACATATTTCCACTTGTCTTGGAGATTTAAGTGCATTGCAGGAATTATAACAAAACAAGTGGAAAAGTCACAAAAAGACGCCATTAGGGAAAGCGTACTTTAGCACATCAAACACTCTAATAGAAAAAGGCCCAAATCGTGACAAAGTCAAGCAAGCAACCGGCACAGCCAAACATTGGACAATACCCATAGCCCACTGGCCAAAGGCGGTGGCCAGGAGCGCGGGGCTTGGCGCGCCCACGCTAGGGTAAGCACGCCCGGGCCCAATCTTCTCTGGTGGTTTGGACATCAATGTCGGAGGGTAGTGCAGAATGTGGCCATTGGGCAAACACCCAACACAAGCCCAAGAAGTGAAGGCCCAAGTCCAACACAAAACCGTAATGGGCCGTAGGACATGAGTTTAGTATTTTGGGTATAACTTCCTCATATGAACTCGAATTGAAGAAACCACCCTTTTGAAACGAAGCTTACTCTCGAGGCCCACACGTTCCTACAAATAGCTCAGCCCATTTGGCTCAGTCCTTGGCTGCGCCAGCCCGCGACGCCGTTCGAACCCATCTTTCGCGTGGCGGTTACATCAATGCAGAGAGAAATGGTGGTGCAAGTGGTGGCTATCACATTCACCGAACCTAGATGCCGTTGTGAGTTCGATTTGGTGCATTCAAAGGGGAATATTTCATGGCACATTCCCTCTCCCCTCCTATAAATAAATGGCTCCTTCCTCTCATTTGGACACACACCTCACAAGAGAGCCTCTCTTCCTCTCTATTCTTCTTTCTTCTTTTCTTCTTCTTAATAGATTAGATGTGGAGCTAGGCAAAGACAAGGGGTGGGTGGGGGCGCTGGGGACTGGATAGTCAAACTTTTTGAAATTTGGAATCCCTACAAGACTCGAAATTGTTGAAACCCCTGGCTGCCGGCGATTGAGCCGTGCCGCACGCTATGGGGCAGGACCTGTTCAAAGTTACCAGTGATCAATCCAAGATTTCGATTAAAGAAACCAGAGATAAGATAGTTCGCCTCAGGGCTGATTTACGAAATCTCGACCATCTTCCTCTGCCTCCCAATTAAGGAGTTGAGATAGATGTTTCATCTATCTTTGATGTTGACCGTATTGATACAAAACGTATTAAGATAGTTAAGTAATTTCTCTCTTAGTGCTCTTTATTACTGAGATTTTGAAAATAATTCACTATTATCTTGTAATTGACTCTTCATCAATTATTTCTGTACATGGCTTGTTAGTGTGAAAGGTACTCTCGTTATAGCTTAATGCTTCGGTGATCTGGCTTTCTAAGGCACTACACATCATTTTTTTTCCATGGAATTTCTTTGGTTTTTGTGGCATGCGTTCATTCCTTTGCCCTTGTTTGTTTCTTGCGCATGCTTGTTGGATTCTTATTTGTTGTTTTATCATGGTGCTATTCTGATAAGTTTTATCATTCTGATGGCTGATGTTTATGGCTTGGTTTTTAAAAAATCTTAGTATTTTGATGCTATGGTGCGTTGTTTAGGATTTACGTTGCATATGTCAATTGGTGTAGTAAATATGGTATGGTATTTATTTATCTTTTGTTAGAAGCCTTAGTTTACTTTGATTGCTTTGTCAAGATAACTTGGATCATTCTTTTTTTTTTTTTTTTTGCATCTTTTCTACCCATTTCTCATTATCATCGATTGTTCATTGTTATTAGTGGTCTGGTTATGTGCATTGACACATTTTGTAAAGGAACCCCTTTAGTTGAACTCAAGTTGTTTCCCTATCCAATTTTGGATATAGTGCTTTAGAGCGTTGATCCCAATTCTTTTCTCGTTTCATACTACACAAGATTATACTAGTTGCGTACACCTACAACCCTCAAATGTGCATTAGAATGCTAGAGATGTTCTGCTTGATCTAGGTTTGCTGCAATTTTGCGAACGTTGGCTTCATATAAGTTATGTCTATTTCTTCTATTAGCATTGCATATATACCATGGTCAATGTAAAATGCTTTAAAAAACAAATTTAACCTTGATTCACACTTTCTTTGACTCGTGGTGATGTATCATGAAGTTTATTGAGCTTTTTTTGGATAATTTTTATATCATCAGAAATATGGTTTGACCCAATTTTTATTGCGTACATATATTTAGTTGTGCTACAATACTATTTTACAGTCTTCTTGCTGAACCGAATAATTATTAGATATATTTGCACTTTAGGTTTGCAAGACTGTTATCTAAACTGTTATACTTTGATTAGCTCTGGCACGAAACCCACAACATGGCATGCCCACTCGCAAACACGGACACCGGCCTGCTGCCCCTATCACTTGTGCACAGACATGATTGGAATCTTGGATGGCGTAGCTCTTGTAGGCCTCCTTGGTACCCCAAAGTCTAAAACGACTTACTGCGGGGACGGAGGGAGTATGTTATAGACCTAGCAGCAATAGATGGATTGAACGAGTGACGCATAGTCGAATTAAACGAAATTTCACATCTTATGGCTAGGTTGGTATACAGTTCCTTGCCAATTTGACTAAAGTTCATCAAATTTGTTGTCACACCTTAGCGCCTAGGAGAATTTTTCCATACTTTTGTAATAACTGACATGTGAGACTGAGCCGCTAGAAAAAAAAACAAAAAGAATCTTATCAAGAGTCTGCGCTTACAACCAAACAATTGTTAACTTGATCAAATTCAGCTAAATCTAGATGTGAAAAAGCGTGGCAACTGAATGCATCAGGGGCAGGGGCGGCAACGCTCGCCAGCTCGGGCGGCTCCGTCTTGGTGTCCTGCAGAGTTGAAGGCTGCAGCAGGGGCAGGGGCGGCGAACGAATGAGGCCACCGCCCGCCGCCCTGTCAGCCCTGGAACGAATGAGATGCGGCGCGATCTCGTCGCCCTGCTACTCCGCGCCAGTTCCAGCTCCAGCTCCGGCGGCGCCTGCGAAGCACGGACGCTCCACCCGCTGGCCCTCAAGTCCGGGCGCGCCTCTGAGACGCGCGTGGCGACGGCGCTGGCCATGGCGTACGCGCGGTCGGGGCTCGTCTCCCACGCGCGCCGCGTGTTCGACGAAGCGCCGCACAGGGACCTGGTCCTCTGCAACGCCATGGTCTCCTGCTACGCCTCCCACGGCCTCGCGTGCCACGCCTGGGCGCTCTTCGCCGCCTTGCGCCGCTCAGGCGCCGCCGGGCTCGTCCCCGACGAGTTCACCTTCAGCGCCCTGCTCCGTCCGCCGCCGCCACGCCGTCGTCGTCAATCCGACGCCGGCCTGCTGCTCGCGATGGGAGCCCTGGCGCACGGCCTCGTGCTCAGGCTGGGTCTCCTCGCCGACGTGGTGGTCGCCACCGCGCTGCTCGACATGTACGCCAAGTGTTCGGGCCGGGTCGACGAGGCGCGCTGGGTGTTCGACGCTATGGCGGTCAGGAACGTCGTCTCGTGGAACGCGATGGTCGTCTGCTACGGCCGGGCCGGTGCAGGCAAGGACGCTGTTGAGCTCTTCAGGCTCATGCTGATGGACGGGACCTCCTGCCCGGATGAGCTCACCCTTGCCAGCGTGCTAAGCTCCTGCGCGCCGGCTTGGCGGCAGCAAACGAGGCTACTCAGGTTCATGCCATATGCCATAAAGAGGGGTCTGCATGGGTTTCTGCAGGTGGCCAATGCTGTTATCATGGCGTATGGAAAGACTGGTTTTGTTCGAGAGGCGATGCAAACGTTTGCTATGATCTGCGATCCAGATGTAGTGACGTGGTCCTCTATGATTTCCTCTTATGCGTACCTCGGACTGTCTAAGGATGCAGTTCATGTGTTTGAGAGAATGCTCCGACAAGGCGTACAGCCTGACGGTGTTGCCTTCCTTGGAGTTCTTTCTGCCTGTAGCCATGCCGGGCTTGTTGAAGAAGGGTTACACTATTTCCTTATGATGACGAGGGGCTACAGCATCGATCCAAATCCACAGCATCTTGCTTGTCTGGTTGATCTCTTAGGGAGAGCTGGAAGGATTGAAGATGCTTATGACATTGTTACCAAGCTTTCTTGCGAGAGCAACACTGATGTTGTTGGAGCTTTCCTTGGTGCTTGTAAGATGCGGGGCAAAATCGAGTTGGCAAAATGGGCTGCTGATAGACTTTTGTGCCTGGAACCAAGCGAGCCAGTAAATTATCTGCTTATGTCCAACGCATTTGCTGCTGCAGGAGCTTGGAATGAGCTTGCAAAAGTAAGAAGTGTGATGAGACATAGATGTGGCAGCAAGGTTCCTGGCTGTAGCTGGATAGAAATGGGTGGAACGGTTCATACATTTGTCTCCAACGATGCGGCGCTACATCAGTCGACTGAAATGCAACAGATGATGCAACTTACCATTTCAGAAGCACAAAAGGAGTGCAGTGAAGACACAGCTTGTGATGATCCTGTTTTAGTTCAAGAATGGCAGTGATGCAGATGTTTGATTTATTATTTTGGGTTAGTTTGGCATCTGCAATAGCCCCAGATCTTATCAATACGATCTTTCTCATGTAAGTGATATGTATTTATTTTAGTGTATTTATGCCAACTGATCATCACACTAACTAAATTGCCAAAACTGACTTGTAACGTTAGGAAAGCATAAAATAGCACTATGTTTTATTCTGTTTTATATATGTTTAGTATTAGAATGAACAGTATAGAATCATTATTTTTATGATGGTGCAAATCTGTATTTACATGTTCTACAAATATGAAGCTATGAGTTTTCATGATTTCAAATTCTGTAAACTTATTAATAATTTACCAAATATGTGATATTTACTGCACTTTCTTGGGAAATCATATACAGATTACTTTATTTTCCTTGCATATATATTTCATTTTCTTTTTTCCCATAGTGGAGTTAATTTAATATTTGTTGATTGTGTTCGATTTTTACATGTTTATATTTAAGATGTTTATGCCAGGTAGTTGACTGCTGTTTTAGATAAATAGATAGATATGTAGCCTCATGTTTCTCTTGGATATCAATTTTATTCATATATTTATTGTTTAAGATTAGCTAATTCTTGTCAAATGTTTTGCCACTCTACATCCTGTTGCTGATTCCCATTTGGCCCCTAGTGTAGTTTTCTGATAACAGTTTTTAATACTGCAGTTCTAGTTCTGCTGTTGTTGCATGAGTAACTGTGCCACATGATCTCAATTTGAGTTAGCAGATTATATATGATACTAGTTAAGTTTTGCATCTATCATCTATACTGGTGTTGACTTGAAAAGGGTCCAGGTCCCATCTTGTTTACCAAAACCAACAGCTCCCTTTTGGCTTGCATTCCGTTTGATCATTTTCCACTGATTTTGTGAATCCAAAGGATTAACAAGTCAGTACAGCAGGTCTATATTCTTGTCCCTGCACAAAGTAAATGTTTCTTTCCTTCGTTCGTACCTTTCTAGATTCCAGTATTCGGTGGTCTTTTGTGCTTCAGGTAGGTAGTCACAGAGATGACTGATGTTATAATTGACCACAGTGTTGATTGCACATGCCACATTAACGCAATGGGTTCTATAGTTGAGTGTGTTCATAATGTAAGTTCTTAAGATACCCATGAACCATCACTGCCAGTTGTGTATGATTTCCTTTTCTGATAAAAGTCCTTAGTGCTGCTCACTTTAAATTTAGGGGTGGGGCCGTTGCTGTGCTGATCAAGAGTCAAGACTGACCTGATGAACTTACAGAACAGGAGGACTCTGAAAGGTACTTCACCTTGATACTCTGTCATTAAAAAAAAGTTCTCACCTAGGAGTTGCCCTCACCACAGTGCGGCATCATGGATCTTAATAAGTTATTCACCCTCATGCTTAAATGTGTGCCCAATGCAACATTTGGCATGCATCAGTCCAGTATTTATTTCCATCTCAAAAGAACCAACTGTCCATGTTGAGTGTTGTTTCTCAAGAATCATCCAAGTGAATCATGCGCCAGGTTTCTATCCCTTTTTTCCATTGATAAATCAAGGTTCTATCTTCTATACATTACATATACTCCCTCCGGGCTGGTATTAGAAGTCGTTTTGGACAAGGTTTGGGTCAAACATTGGGAATATAAATCATCAATAATTTTTAAGTTGTTGAGTTTGTAAATATAAAAATTATATGAGTAGATTTGTCTTAAAAAATACTTTAATAAAAGTATACATATATCATATTTCTATAAATATTTTTATAATAATGAGAGGTCAAAGTTGTGTTTTGGAGACCGGGTCGCTGTCCTAAACGACTTCTAATAACATCCCGGAGGGAGTACACCTTTTTTCTAGCATGCATCATGCAAGTTTGACTCATTCTCCATAAGACCTGGCTGGTCTCATCTCTGTCCCAACGAGGGCAGGCTGTTCAGCTCAAAAGTCCTTACCTGCAGAAAGACACATTTGTTTTATACTACGATTTCCCTCTTTGGCTCTGTAGCCACTTTATTTGCTTTGGATTTGACATTAAAACTGCCATGAGATATAATAATAGGAAAAAAGTGACTTTAGAAAGGTCGGGCAGGAGGGTATAATGAGACGCATCCATAGGTTAAAGTTTTTCCTTTTAAATTATAAGGATTGTTTGGAAGAGGGTATTGCTCTGGTAATGTTTACAAAACCTTTTTAAAAAAGTCTATTTATTTATTAGTATAAATTTCAACACGTCCGATGTACTTGTAATAAAATCCCTGCTACATAAATATGACCCAATAATAGTATAGGATATGTCTTATTTCAATGAATTTACACAAAATAAACTGAAAAGCATTCTTATGCCAAAAAAAAAAAAAAAAAAAGAAGCAAAGAGCAAATACTGCAGTGCCTTGCTGAATTCTTGAAGTTCCTTGGCCACCAAGGTAACAACTCCCACTAGGCCAGTAAACTACATAAAAAAAAAAAAAAAAAAAAAAAGCAAATACTGCAGTGCCTTGCTGAATTCTTGAAGTTCCTTGGCCACCAAGGTAACAACTCCCACTATGCCAGTAAACTACAGCTAGTCTTTGTTGTTAGCATCATTTGTCAATGTGTTGCTCTTATCCTCAAAATTTCCACAAAGCTTGCACCGCAAGGACTCTGTCCCTTCCGCATATATATAAACAATTCTCAGCCAGCAGCCCAGCATGACAAAAGTTCACTACAGCTCAAGAACAGCCACAACTAGGAGATACAGAACAGGGAAAAAAACAAGTGTGCTCAAGACGTGAAAGGAGGGACCCATAATCAAAAATCCAAGTACCAAGATGGTCTTGGGCTTGGATTGCTTTGGTTTCATGGCGAGGAAGGCGCCGGAATCATCTAAGCCACAAGAAGCTGGAGATGCGACGAAAAAGAAGGATACCACGGAAGAAGCATCCCGGGAGGACAGTGAGAATAAGGGTGAGAAGGCTGTAGAGAAGAACAATAAGGGGAGAGGAACAGGGCCACCCCTTGTGGTGCCTCACTTCCCTCAGCGTTCTACCCCTGCGTTGCTCTAGGTAATCTGAATCCAGTTTTCTTCTTTCTGGTGTGCTTGCTGAAGGCGCAAGTAGGCAATTAGAGAGGAAATACCCAGTGGATGGATTCAGAGTAGTGGTTTGTAAAAGAGTTACAAAATTACTAGTATGTTGAGTAAGGGTAATAGAAATAGCATACTGAATTAACTGAATGTTTGTGACTTTGAGGCCATTTTGTACCTGAACAGATGTTGAATTGCCTAGTATCTAGATGCATGGTACTTCATGTATCTCGGTTTACTCGGTTTCTCTGAATCGATGGATTGCTGATCAGTTAAAATTTGAAAAATATTGAACGTTCACAACAGTACAAAGCTTGATGTACGTGACCACCGTAATGGCAGGCAACTCTTAGACCTTTCACTATGCCGTGGTGTAAGTACACGCAGTTAATGTATGCCTCGGATTTTCTGAGTTTGTTATCGATAGGAAGCTGTAGGTATGCAAAGAATTTCCAGGACTCCATACATAGTACTTGTCACTGAAATCTATATGGTCGTACACACAGTGCTATACTACTGGCATACTGCTACTCGAAATTACTCACAGATGGTCCAAGCTTCTCTGTTAACGAATCAAAAGAATGAATCGATCGAATAGTACACGGACATAGTTTTTTTCTTTTTTTTTAAGAAAGGTTTCCCTCCGTTTTTTTAGATTCCACAGTACAACGCAGACACTCAACACACACGCACACTCACAGCTATGAACACACGTACGCAAACACTACCCTTATGAGCACCTTCGAAGGACTGAGCCGATAAATCTTGAACTTCACGAAGTCACCATAGGCGCCTCCCTGTCGGGGACATCGCCTAACACTTAATGCATTTCTTGCAGAAAAAATCCCGAAATAAATTCAGGATAAAGTGTCGTATGGGTGGGAGCCCCCAACCAATAACCTTTTGCTTATTGCGCCGTGAGCCCCTTAACTTCCCTTCGCTTTTAAGAAAGCACACACGGACAGCTCAGGAGGGACAATGTTTGGGAAATTATTAGAAGGAAGGTAAGAAAACGTTGGTCTGGTTATTTACAGCAGTTGGTACGTAGAACAATCTTTTTTTTTCGAAATCATGCCTGTGCGATATAACACATCACTGCAGTTTTATGTGATGAACTGAACCATAAGGATAGTAGAAGTAACTTTCATTCCATGACACGAATTTTGCCAGTAACTTCTTTATATGGAGTTTGACATGTTAGAATCTAAATGGTCGAATATGCATAAATTATAATAATAAATCTCAAAGATCCAATACCTGTATTTCCTTTTTGGGCTTTAACGTTTAGCTCGTGAGTAGAGGTCAAAGTGCAAATCAATTAATACCATATTGCTAGTTGATATGGAAACATGAGATTCTCCTCCATATATATCTGTGCCAATCGTTCTAGGAAGGACACACTAAAAACAACTATTGGGAGTTTTTGTTTGAAAAATCCCAAGGTATTCATTAGCATTTTCCTCTTCTCGCTACTATCGTTGTCTCATCGGCGTCATGAGAGCATGTCTCAATAACCCAAATCCCTACTTCCAAGATGGCTCGTCTTCTAAAGACTGCGTCAGGACATTGTCTCATCGCCAGCAAGCTCGTCGCATCTTCAATGGGAACATGCCAGCAAGCTCGTCGCATCTTCAATGGGAACATACCACCATCACCAATTGCGACGTTGGCTCCCACTGCAGTCAAAAGGTTCCCAAGTAATTCATACAACTATCTGAAGATTCATCTAACATGGGTATATTAAAAAACTATGCTGTGTGTTAATTTATACAACTTGCATGAATAGAGCCATCATGATGTGGTTCATGCAAACAAAAAAACAAGAGAAAATCGACGGTGAAGTTGTTAGATTTTGGATATATTTTGCAATAACTAGTAGAGTATCCAAAGAGGAGATAAAGGGATGTCATGGTCAACAGCGAAGAGAGAAGGAGAGAAAGGTATGTAAAGAAGCCAATTGTGATGTGTATATGTTCAACCGTACCTTGGTAACTGACATGGTGAAACGGTATAAGCCAATTGTGATGTGTATGCCTACTATTTTTAAGAATACAGGAAACCATAGCTACTTTTGATAAGAATACTATGAATCTCACTACTATTTTTAAGAAGGAAACCATAGCTACTTTTTTGATGAGAATACTAGGAATAATAGAAAACTGACTATTTCTAGGAAACCTCAGCTATTTGTGATAATAATACTAGGAAACTGACTACTATTTTTAAGAATATAGGAAACCATAGCTATGACTCTATGAGCAATCACATAATTGGGTAGAAGATGCGAATAAAGTGATTTGTCGAGTAATGCCCTGTTTGGCGCGTGGATCAGCCAACCATGGCTACAGATCTTCCTGCAGCGCTTCGCCTGTTCGGATGGACCTTCTAGAGCTGCCCTCTTCTTATCATCATGAGGAGGAGCTAAGAGTTGAGGTACATATCGAGTCTTGCCTGGTGGAGCGTAGATTCCTTCTAGAGGTGGTGGTAAAAGTGTTGCCACATATCTAGTGTTGAACACCACTTCCGCTCAGTAAAGCTTGAGCGGGGCCTTCTTTGCCGACCTTGTTGCCGACCTTGTTGCTGATGCTCCTTCCCTGGATGACGACATTGCCTCTCCTCCAAGGCGGAATCTCAATAGGCTCACTGAGCCTAGCTTCTTCGGACCATCTATCTAGCCATCCGGAGATGTTCATTAGTGAGCAGCAAGCGAGGTGACCTGGAACCACTAGGTTTCGAAGCTCTAGCTGGGGTTCTAGGGACGAGGTCCGAGTTTCTCTGGTCAGTCATGAGTTTTCTCCATGCCACGATAGAGCTTACATGTAGAGCTCATTAAAACACGCTCTTAAAATAACCCATGTGGGGCTCACTGGGACGAGATGAAGTCGGTGAAGCCACTTATTTTTTTGCTCCATCACACCTCAACCTTTGTTAGAGAAGAGCAAAGATTTATGGGGCTTTCTAAGTGAAGCCATTTTATTTTACGTATAGTATAGCACAAAACAACTATAAACGGCTACCAAAGCCGATAGAGAAGTGGTCCTAAAATGCTTTGGTGGTGCTTCATGTGCCAAAGAAAAGTGAAATTGCTGGAATCTGGAGATATTTTGCAATAGCAAACGGATCATAGAAAGTGGAGGAGAGACGTCATGGTCAACAATTTGAAAAGGAAAGAGAAAAGGTACATAATAAAGGGTCCATTATGTATGTTTGGAAGCATGGATTCAGGGAAGAGACTACTGATCAAGAGAGGTTACCAACCCTAGCTTGTCACACCAAGTTACCAACACATTGAGGTCAAAGAATGAACCGTAACTAACATGGGTGAAACCGTCTGTTCTTGATAAGAATACAAGGAAACTGACTACCTTCTTTTAGGGAATTTTTTTTTTTCAAAAACTGTCCGCTTTCAGAGGAAAAATGGCAGTGTCTTGTTTATCAAAAACAGACTGGGCCCTAGTACTACACATGATCAGCTAATGGGGCAGAAGCTTACATCAGGCTGAGACTGCTCCTCTTGGTCTCTTGCTACCATTTGCACATTTGAGATCTCTGAATGAAGGCAGGCCGGGACAAAGTTGTACTGCAGACGGTGGCGCTGTTTTTGCACGAAGTCACGGGAGTAAAAACGGCTGGAGAAACCGACGGTACACGCTGTCCCAGACCAGGCGCCGCGTGAGTAGATATGATAACATGCGCCCGTGGGTTTTTTTACAGCTTGTCTCAAAGGGGAATTTGTACACCCAATGCCTATATCTTTTTTTGGGAAACAAACATATCCGTGGTACGTAGCTTTATTGCAACGAGGCACTAGGCACAAGTCAGTGGGATTGAGACCATATGTTTGTACATATTCCCGATTTGAAATTTGTACTGTGTGTGTGTGTGCGCGCGCGCATATGATCGATCTCAACGTACATGAAAATAGCCAGCTGCCAAGTCCGTTCTAGCTATTCACTGGATGGTAGTACAGAGGAGGTGCAAGCAACAATCATGGCCATGGCCAGCCATATCTTGCCTCCACATCAATGGCTACCTACATCATACATGGCCAAACGGTCCGCCCAGGCACGGCACGGCGGGGCACGGCACGATGGGGGCATTGGAACTTTTTTTTTTTGTTTTTGGTAATGGCAAGATATAGATCCCAACTATCAAACGCCGAACCAAGCATGCCTCCATCTACATGTTGTAATGGCAGGTTAGTACCTTTAAGATTGCCTTTTCGAGACAGCTTGTTTGGTAGTAGTAGTACTGTGCTGCGTGAGTCCAGCTGAAATTCATGGAAGCCACACATGGGATGGAGGAGAAGTGAGACTCATACAACAGTTTCTCCAATAAACTATATGCACACTTGTTCCATGTCAGTGTCCATGTTCCATGCATCCATCCATCCATCCATCGTCTCCTGTGGACTGTGGTGTATAAAGACATTCCTCAAGACAAGCAGTAGAGAGTCGATCCGGCCTCGGCCAGCAGGTTGCCATTGGTTCCCTTCCCTTGCCTAGCTAGCTCATCTTCTTGGAGATATCAATGGCCACCCGTGGCGGCAGCGGCGGCATGGTGTCCGGCGGTGCCAGAGCGGTGGCGGCGCCGGCGTTGTTCTTGCTGTTGCTTGTTGGAGCGGGCGTCTCCCGTTCCCGTGCGCAGCTCCAGGTGGGGTTCTACTCCGACTCCTGCCCGGATGCCGAGGACACGGTCACCGCCGCCGTCCAGGACGCCGCCGCCAACGACCCCTCCATCCTCCCCGCGCTGCTCCGCCTCCAGTTCCACGACTGCTTCGTCAAGGTACGACGAGTTCGACGTTTGTGTATGCGTCCTCGTGTCCAGCAAGTCCGGCCGGCCGATTATATTAATGCTAGCTTTTACGTGACTGCGTGTTCGCCGGCCGGCGGCGTCCTGCAATTTATGCCCGCAGGGTGCGACGCGTCGGTGCTGATCCGGAGCCCCAGCAACGACGCTGAGGTGGACAACTTCAAGAACCAGGGCCTGCGTGGCCAGGACGTGGTGGACGCCGCCAAGGCGCAGCTCGAGGACCAGTGCCCCGGCGTCGTCTCCTGCGCCGACATCATCGCGCTCGCCGCACGCGACGCCGTCGCCATGGTAACATGCAACCGGACATTTAGATTGTAGAGTAGCTAGTAGCCGTTCTGCACGTCGTAACAGCTGACGCTCTGGTATGCCAATTGCCAATGCCAACCAGACGGGCGGGCCGACGTTCGACGTGCCCACGGGGCGGCGCGACGGGCTGACCTCCAACATCCGCGACGCCGACGTGCTGCCGGACGCCGGCGACTCCATCAGCGTGCTCCGCTCACGGTTCGCCGCGAGCGGCCTCGATGACCGCGACCTCGTCCTCCTCACAGGTATTATAGCCACTCTATTCGCAGTCTTCACCGTACCTTCGTCACACATGACGGACATGGACGCACGCCGCTCGCCGGCCTATCACTGACACTTCACTGCTGCAAACGTACGAGACCGGCCGCAGCGGCGCACACGGTGGGCACGACGGCGTGCTTCTTCGTGAAGGACCGGCTGTACAGCTACCCGCTGCCGGGCGGCGGGCAGGGGCGCGGACCCGTCGATCCCGGCGGTGTTCCTGGCGGAGCTCAAAGCCCGGTGCCCGCCGGGCGACTTCAACACGCGGCTGTCGCTGGACCGTGGCAGCGAGAGCGACTTCGACGACTCCATCCTCCGGAACATCCGCTCCGGCCTCGCCGTCATCGCCTCCGACGCCGCGCTCGCCAACAGCAACGCCACCCGCGCGCTCGTCGACGCGTACCTGGGCGCCTCGGCGCGCATGTTCCGGCGGGACTTCGCCGACGCCATGGTCAAGATGGGCAGCATTGGCGCCATCACCGGTGACGACGCCGGCGAGGTCAGGGACGTCTGCTCCGCGTTCAACAGCAATTGACGACGATCCGTGCTGCCGTACGTGCTTGAATCGATCGGTGCGCGGCGTGACATAGAGAGAGAAATGAGAATTTTCTGTGTACATTGAATTTGGTTTCTTTAGCGGATCGATTAGATTCTGAATTAAATTTTAACCGGAAATCAAATGAGGGCACATGGAGGAATTGAGCGGTGGAATTGATTGACAACTTTTTTGAGGCAGCGATGCAATGTAAGTACTGCATGCATATGCATGTGACGATTTATTGCCACGGTCGTCCTAAAAAAAGATGATAAGTTCACCATTTAGTCCAGCACCAACTAAACCGCGTCTAGTCGGTAGATTCATATCGATATTAAACACAGCCGGCTGTGAGCATCTCCGGCCCAAGCCACTCCTTGGACCCTCAAGTACTTTCTCCATTCTAAATGGTAAGTTTGGTTGACTTTTTTCAACCAAGTTTGACCACTCATCTTATTCAAACATTTATATAAAATATCTTTGTTGTGGCTTGCTTTATTAATAAATATTCTTGTTTGCATAATTTTTTTTTTTTAAATAAGACGAAGCGGTCAAACTTGGAGTAAAAAAAGTCAAATGACTTACAATTTGGGATGGAGGAAGTATAAATTTTAGTAGTTTGGACAAAGAGCCAATTCTAGTAGGGCTCCTATATGGGCTCTCATTTTTCATGTCCTCTCAGGTTATAGTCTCGGACACTCGGGAATAGGATCCTTCTATCCCCCCCTCTCATCCGTGGGTCCCACGACCTTTGCCTACCTCGGGATGAGTTTCGCTACTAGTCATTGGTCGAGCTTCATCGCCCGCTCCCTCGCTGTGGCTGGCCGAGCCCGGCCGCCATCGCCCCCTTGGGTAGCGATGGCCCAACCCGTCGCATGCCGCCGATGCATGGCTCGCCCTCCTCCACGCCCACCCCTCCTCCTCCGTGGCATCTCTCCTCCCGAAGCTCACGCTCCTGTTCCTCCGTCGCCACCTCCTCCGCTCCTTAACCCACAGGCGTGAAGCAAGATGAGGCGCTCCGCCATCGGCGCCTCTAGTCTCCGCAATCTGCGCCGCTACTCGACTCTATCTCCCACGTCGTCGTCGACCTCACCCACGGCACAGACCTCTCAAGATCCGCGTACCCTCCTCCTCCTCTTCCGGGGCGGACGAGCTCAAGCCGCCTCGCCGCCCGGCGCTTGGGGCCTGCCGAGTTCGTCGCCCGGTCACAAAAGTTCGATGCGTAGGTACGAGGAACGTGGTACATGGGACATGGAACGTTAATCTAAAGTTCCCGGTTCATAAGGGGGTATACTTCTTCGGAGTGATGGTTCAAAAACCTGGAACGTGAACCAACTATTTTTGGTACGATAGCTTGGTACAATCCCCGTTCTTAAGTGAACTATACAGTTATAATAATCATGTAATTCGATTTGTGTACATATGTTGTTTGAATATAAAATTAACTCAAGAATCAATTGATGTGGTCAAACTCCTAAAATCTCAAATATGACCCACTTAACTTGAGACCCATTTGGCCTATAATACCTTGATCTTCCATTTACCATCCATAATACACATGGCTCATATTAACTGGCCTAGGTAGTAACTACGACAATAGAAGGCAAGCCTGAAACACCACCACGCCGCCGCCGCTCACCTATGTACCCAATCGCCGTCCCTTGACCTGCGGGAACACGCCCCAAGCATCGTTCGTCTCATGTACCCACGTCGTTCCGTTCCCGTCACGGGCGAAAGTTCCGATGCACGCGGATGACGGCTGTGTACCACGTTCCTCGTGGACTGGGGTTCGTCGTCAAGACCGTGCCGGGGACCACCACGGAGGGCCTGTGTAACCTTAAAGACTGGGATGTTGTGGAGTTTTGAGCGGTGCCGCTGGAGTGAAGTGGAAAATGGAGATAAAAAAAAAATAGACGTGCCTTGTAACTCCAGCGTGTTGTATAATCAAATTGTGCTTGAGGTTACAGCCGGCTGATAATGAAAAGCAAGTCAGTCAAAAAAAAAAAAAAAAAAAAAAAAAGAAAAGAAAGGCCCTCAAATGGTAAGTAAGACCTTAGGAGCTGCTCTGTTTTTGACAAAATCGGAAGAACACTGCCATACATTTAAAAAGCTTGTTAAAAGGTGACCGCACAAAACGCGCACAGAGGCACGCTCGGGCGCAAAACACGTCCACGCGTACAAATCAGATGAACTGAATCGCAAAAGCGGGAGGCCAGCAAGCGCCCTATGCAGCCGAATAAAGAAACCGACCATCGCAATGCCCGCCGTCTCCACGGGCCGGCCCGATGGCTCCCCGACTCGCCCCCCCACGCCCTCTTCACTACCAACGCACGCACTCCTGTTCCTCCGTCCCCGCCTCCTTTGCTCCTTGACCAACCTACACTGTGAAGCAGGACGCAGCGCTCCGCACCCCTGTGCCGGTCTCCACCGTCATCGCCGCCACCGCCCGACGAATCCATTTCCCACGTCGGGGTCGACCCTCGGCGGCACGGACCCTGTGGGCCAGCGTACACAACCCCGGGCAGTGTCTCAAGATCCACGTACCCTCCTCCTCTGCCGGGCGCCACGAGCTCAAGCCTGTGTTCATGGCCATCGCCTCGCCACCCGGCGCGGGCCCCACTTTGAGTTCGTCATCAAGACCTTGCCGGGGACCACCACGGAGTGCCTTTGCAACCTCAAAGACGGGATGTTGTGGAGTTTTGAGTAGTGCTGCTGGAGTGTGAAGTGGAAAAATAGAGAATTTGAAAATAGTAAGAGCAACTCCAAAAATATCTTTAAAATTTTCTCCCAATATCCATACGTTTAGGAACTCCCAAACAAAAATTGGGTAGAAAAAAAATTACTAATCTCCAACAGTTGCCAATAATTTCAATGTCAAGTGCTCGCGGGATGTGTACAAGGTCACCCCTGATAAGCCTGGCTCCAACGTCGCTGGCGAGACCGCCGCTGTGCTCGCTGCCGCGCCGCTCCAATCTCGCGTACGCTGCACGCATGGAGCCGCTGCCGCTCTCCCTCACGTACGCGTGCCCCTGTACGAACCAGGCTCGTCTGTCAGCTGCTCATAGCGCTCACCTGCACTCGCGTACGCCTGACGTGAAGGGACAGCGACGCCATCTGCTGAAGACGTCGACGCCATCTGCGGAGGGACGACGACGGGGACGCCACGGCAACGGCCGGCGCGAGATGGACGCGGATGCGGAACCGGAGGAGGCGCGCGGAATTTTCCCAGCCGTCGTGAACCTCCACTTCGCGCGCACGAGGAAGGATAGGACGTGGATACGCGCGTGGCTCGCGTGTGCAAATATACGCGCGACGGGGGCGATTTTTCCAAGTGCCCAAAGATTGGGAGGTCATATAGGGTACTATTGGAGCAATATTTTTCATCTTTTTCCCAAAAAACTAGGATTGAGAGGTCATATATGGTACTGTTGGAGTTGCTCTAAGGCCTTGATTGGTAAGTAGGGACCTTAATTTCGGAGCTCCCGCTGGAGATGCTCTTAGCAATTTGCACCGGCATACATTTCAAAAAGTTGGTTAAAGGCCGTCGTAGAAAACACGCATAGAAACACGCTAGCTCGGGCACAAAATAGGGACGAAGGGGTACAAGAGCCGCAACTGCCCTCACAAGATTGAGCGTCGCCGCCCCTCCGCTCCTCCAGCGTTGGTCCCCTTCCATCCTTCCTCTGGCATATCGCCGGAGGCCGGAGGGAGTGGGGATTCATCATTTTTAGTAAGTTTTTTTTTCCAGTAAATCGAGTGCTTAGGGTAAGGGTCTCTCCATACCAAGGTTCTTAGTTCTTGAGATTGTCTTCTCCTCCTCTCTCGCAACGGCGAGAGGGTTGGGTGGAGTCTTTTTCTCCATGGTGACTTCGTTGAGGGCAACAACTACGGCGTCAGCATCCTCATCGGCATGACGACATGGAGGCTTTTATTTACGGGCGGCGACATCAAGGCGGAGGTGGTGTCGCCGCCATGAAATAATTTTCTCCGATCTCTTCTCTGTTTTATTGTGGTACGTTGAAGGACTTGGGAGAGAGTTTCTGAAAGAGTGTGAACACTGGTAGAGAACTATAAATGAATGCATGTACATATAGATGTGCCGGATCACTGCTAGCCATACAACCTAACATGCCTAGTCTATAGGATCAACTAGAGAATAGGATGCATGTAGAATAGGTCTATACTCTAACATTCCCCCGCAGTCACAACGGAAGCACCGCAAACGATGAGACTGGAGATGAAGTCAATCGAACATCCCCCCACAGTCACAACTTGGCGCGGTCTACGCCGGGTACTGAGAGAAAACCGGCAAGACTCATGCATATAGCCCTTGGTGCCGATGTCAACGTGAAGCCGGCTGAAGGCGTAGAAGCCATGGTCGAAATGAAGTCGTGTTGAAAATGGTCGTGGTCGGCGTAGTTGTGGTCGGGTTGCCTTGTCGATGGAGCTGCAGCGCCGCAAAGGGGCGCCATTGTGGTGACGAGACGCGTCCGGCGTCGTCGTGGGAGGAGGCGATGCCGAAGTCGTATTTGTCGGGGCCGTCGTGGGCGAAGAAAGGCAGCGACGGCAATCGAGGCAAAGCGGGGTGGGAACGGAGGGTCGATGCGGTCGATGCGATCAAGCCGCCGGCGCCGAGGGGGGCTGGAGTTGCGGTTTCGGCAATGCGTCGGGGGTAAAGCACGCCGCGTCGGTGTTGCCAATACGGGCGTACGAGGGAGAGGGCCCCAACCACGGGACAGCGGCGATGGTTGTGCCGGACGGGAAGAAGAACGAGCGATGACGCGATCGGGCGGCGAGACTCAAGCGACGATGCGCGAGGGCGGCGAAGTTGACTCAGCGACGGGCGGCGAGGGTAGCAAAGAGCTTCGGTGACGAAGACCCAATCAGCGGGACGAAGACCTTGTGCAGACGGAAGCGGACACGCCGGCGAGCGCGGCTCACGACGACGACGGAGACGCAGCACAACCGTCGATGCCACGGGGGACGACGATGTAGATGCAGCGGCGAGTGGACCCACGGGTGGCACCGAAGAGGCGAAACAAGCGACAGCGTAAAGTGAACACAAGGATGGCAACGATGTGGCCTCGATGAGGCGACCGGCCGGCAGCCGAGGTGAACACACGCGGCGGCGTTGTGGCCCGATGAGGCAACACGGTGGCAGCCCTCCATGCTCGGGAGGAGGCGCTCGGCGACGGGGCCGAACGTCACGGAGCCGAAAGTGGATCACGCCGCCGGGCTGATCGACCGGTATGCGCGAGGCGAGATGACGGTGAACGGTCGGCGGAGGCATCCCTATCGGTGAAGACGACGACGAGCCGGCGAAGGAAGAGGCCGGTGAAGTTGTCGCCGATGTCGAGGTAGAGGCGCGAGGTCGATAGGGCGGTGGGCTCCGTCGGTGATCGGGCAAATAAATAAAATGAAATGAAATGAAATAAAAATAAATAAAATAAAATAAACAGGACACGGCGAAGTTGCAATCACACGGCGCAGGCGATGACCATTGCTCGGCCTCACACCCGCCTCAGCGCCCGACGACCGGAGGGCGCGGCACGCGCCGGGCCATGGGGACCGGGGGGTCCGTGCGAGGCGGCGCAAGGCTGTTGGCGCGTGGACCGCCGTAGTCGCGCCGGGGCCTGCGGTGCCCAAAAGGCACGCGGAAGCCCATTGCGGACGCCGTCGAGGCCACGGGATGGGCCCACGGCGCAGGTGGATCCAGCCGCGACATCGTTCGCACCGCCGCTGCCTCGCGTCGCCCGGTCGCGGCGCCCGGCGACCATCCGCGAGAGGCGCGCCGCAGCGTGGGGGCCACCCACGGAGCCTTTTGGGACGAGCTCGGCGCGCCGCTGGGCTGGCGCTGGCCGCCGCCGAAGCCGGATCGCCAGCGCCGGGCGGCGATTGCATGCCGCCGTAGTCGCGCACATGGGCATCGCGGTGGCGAGACGAGAGGCGCCGCGTGTCGCAGCGGCGAAAGCGAGGAACGACGTGCGGGGACGCCGACCCCGTCGCGCCGCCGGCAGCGCCCCGTGGCCGCCCGCACGACCACGGACGGCGACCTCAGGCCGCGGCCCTCGCGGCGAGCACGCACCGCTCGCGTCGCAAAGACCGCCACGAGCAGCCTCCCCGACGCGCCGAGGGAGCCGCGGCGGTTGCGGGACGGTTCGGCGCATGGGGAGGTGGAGTAATCGATCCGCCATGGAGATCGACGAGGGGCGCTGCCCGGCGAGAGATCGACATGGTGATCTCCCGGGCGCGGCCAGCAGCGGAAGACTAGCCTAGGATCTCAAACCTTAATCTCGTGATACCATGAAAGAGTAATAGGAATGGATGTAGAATAGGTCTATACTCTAACAGTTTCAGATCAGTCTTCCTTGTTCTTCGGTGGCGAAAAGAAGGAAGACACCGAGAAAGAAGGAGTTTCTCTACTCCACCTACATGAATGTTGGCCGTTGTTCGTTGGAAATATGTTCTCAATGATTTTGCCGAAAGTGTTTTCATGTGCTGTCATCCATATTGCAAAGCGTCCGTACATGATTGGTTTTGAGATGTGGAGCTATTCACAGCGTGGTACAATTTAGATAAACATCGGTTTCTAAATATTTGTATTGTAATCCAGAGTACTTATAACGTATTGATGTACCCAGTTTTTATCTAATATAATTTTTTCGCAAAAAAAAAAAATCTCGGACGCAAAACACGTTTTTTGGTACAACAACCGGGACGCACACACCCACACGCACACGCACACGCACACGCACGCGTCCTTTACACACGTCCACCCTGGGAAGCTGGGAATAAATCCCGGTGAGGCACGCAAATTCGTTCCCGTCGGGGATCGATCCGGCGCGCGGCCGCTTCGCACCTGGAAGTCGGACCAACCGAGCTATCGCTCGGTCCTCGGGCGCAAAACACGTAAAGTGACGAACTGAATGAATCGCAAAAACCCGTGCGCCATGCAATGCAACCCAACAAAGAAACCGACAACCGCGCGGCCAGCGCGTGCCATGCAGCCCAACGCAGAAAAGCAGCCAGCAAGCGCGCCCAGCCCAACAAACAAACCGCGAGGCCAGCGCGCATGCCATGCAGCCCAACGCAGAAAAGCAACCACACAGTGCTATGCGACTACAAAAATACGAGCCCACGAAATCCTAGGACCTCAAGTCTCCACACTCGCTGCTCTCACCAATCAAGCAGACTGCTTTTGTTGTCTAATCGCAACTGTATTTAATAGCGGAATTTCTATACATTTTCCAACAGATTTTCAGCTCATAGAAGATTTAATTAATAGAAGTAAATAGGAAACTCTACCCTAATTAATCACTCGTGGTATGCTAAATGTTGTCCTAACTCCTAGGTTTCTCCAAAATGGCTTCAGCATCTCTTTTTTCAATGAACAATTTCAAACGACCACTCCTACTAAATTGTTTGGTAGGGTTTCTCGAATGAGCGGAAGCTGGAGCTAGAGAGAAGCTCTACCAAGCACGGCTACTAAGAATCACATGAGAAAAGCTTTCTATATATATATCCCTCTCAACCGATCGATTGTCGAAATTTTAAACCTAGCAAGATAAGAAGTATCACCACTACTATAGATTTGGTCTTCACTGCCGGCATCATCACTACTAGATTTTTAAAAGTTAATAGTGATAGTGCCACCCGACACATCACTGCCTGTTTTTGGCTAAAACCGATAGTGATATGACGAACCGATAGTGATATTCATGTCTTCACCGATGGTTTATATCATTGTCGGTTTTAGCCAGAATTATTTGGTTTTAGACCACGACCAACACGGATACTATCGCTGTTGGTTTTGTCGAATCGACGGGTTTTAGGCGCGAACCAACACGATACTATCGCGCCGGTTTTAGCCACGAACCCGACACTAGCCATTTAACCGACACCGATACTATCACTATAGGTTTTAGCCATGAAACAACAATCATATGCAAGAAAATTTCATAAGTTTCTCTTGTATTAAAGTTACAGTACTCGATGATTTCCAACTTTGCATTCCAAACTTTTTAATTTGAAATCGTTTGGATGTCCAAATATTTAAAATTTTCAAACGACCTCGGATGAACTAAGATCGAAAATAGAAGTTATAGATCTCAACAAGTTATGCAACAAGTTATGCAACTTTATAGTTGATCATTTTTTTATTTGAAATTATTAGTACTTCAAAAAGTTGTTGAAAAATTAAATTTTAAAATTGTTGAAGAACTCTAATTTCTCTTTTTAATCTGGCGAAAACTTGTAACTAGTTTTTCTCCTCTAACTTTAAATTTGATGTTTTTTTTTCTAAAAATTTCTAAATTTTGCACTATCAAATTATTGTATTATTACAACTATTATTTTATTTATCGTTTCATGTGATTGTGTTTTATGTAAATGGAAACTCCAAACATCATTTTGGAACACTAAATGATTTCAGCTAAAAAGTCATAACATAAAAGTTGTATAACTTACCCAAATCTAGAGAGTTTTATTTTTTTGGTCATTCGTTCATTTATTTATTTACAAAGTGACTAGTAACATTGTTCATAAAATCTACATGTCTCCTATATAGTTAATGAAACTACTAGAGGGATATATAAGATTTGGGAGCAATGTTACTACCACTATGACCTGAGAACAATGACCATCTTGTCATGAAAAACTACGTTTGAGTTGTCAAAATTTTTGAAATATGTATTTTTTTAGAGTTCAAGAAATATGTATTTTTAAATTATCTCGGATGGACTCCTTGTGTCGTTGTAGGAATCGAGTGGTGTCCCATTTAGGGCTTAAACTCGCGCCGCGAGGGTACCAATGAGAGTGCTAAACCAGCCGGTCTGGCACCAAGCGTGTCGACCTCTAAAACGGTTCTAGCAGGTTGTCCTTCTTCTCATAGCAACGTGGAAGCAACAATTTGAGTTTGACAGAGTCTCTTTCTTGGAGTAGATGCTGTCCAGCCATATGTAAGCAAAATTTATTTTCTGCTTTATTATTTCTATACAAGTGACGGACGGAAGGAAGATGCATGTATATCCAATGGACAAAGCGCGCAGTAGAGAGTATTACGTCTTCACTTCAGTCATCTTGGATCGTGCTACGTACCTACACGTCCGTGTCCGTCATACGATGGGTGCTGCTGATATCATTGACCGACGAAAATTAAATACTTATGATCTCCAACCAACCCAGCAAGAATATTTGCTGGACCGAGACGATTCAGTCCAGTCTTTGTTGAAAGTCAATGCACGGAGTCGACGTACACTCTCTCCCTCATATAGTCTCATCCATGTGAATGCGTGTACCACGTTGTTAGCACAAAACGCTCCTGATCAGTTCTAGCCTTTTTTTTTTTTTTTCTGACTGTTTTTTAGCAGCAGAAGCAAAGTATGTAATTTGTTACATAGATCCTAGCCCAGTCACGGTAATCCCTCAATTACCGAGACCCATCAAACACCAACGCACACGAGGTTGTAATTTACAAAATGGAATCATTTGCGAAGAGTTTAGTCATTTTTTTAGAAAACAGAAGAGAACTTCCTACCTCTATATATGTGTATATATACAACGAGTTTACATAGAACAAGAAATGCCGAAGTACTATATGCATGACATATAGCCTATACTTACATTTCATCCATGAGGAGGCAAACAACTCCAATGCACTGCTATCTAATTTTCGGCTCGCTAACGGAAAGAATCTTTTGTTTTATCACAGTGGCGGACCCAGCTTTTTTGTGCATAGGGTGGTCGCCCTCAAAAAATTTTCTTATACAATTCGGTAAAACCATATTCTAATTCGGGAAAAAAAAAAAACAGGATCAGACGATTCAAGATGACTGAAAAAAAAAACTTCACCTATTATGATTGAAGAAGTCTAAAAAATTAATTAGGAAGGGAGGAGGGCAGAGGGAGAACTTACTCAGGAATCAGGATCAGACGACTAGTTGCCGTTTGCCGTGACTCAGGATCAGGACGGAGAAATCACCGATTACGATAATGAGGGAGACCGGCACAGACTGGCCTAGGCGGTGGTGGGCGACAGCGAGCGCCAGAAGCCGCGATTTGACGATGGCGTGATGGCCGCGCCGATCGATCTCTGACGGTTTGATGCCGGCCACCTCACACGGGGGTTGGTCACCTGAGCCGCGCGGCGCACGCGGGTGTTCTCGACTTCACCTCGCGTAGTCCTGAGCTCGCGTCCTCGCTGAAAGCCTGAGTCAAGTACTGTTTTTTTTTTTTTTCATTTTTGATTAATAGCCACTATGTATGACGGGTAGGTCACAGGGTGGTTGGTGGACAACCCTGACCACCTTGGGTCCGCCCCTGTTTTATCATCATGCTACAGCTGCGTGGGAAACCACAACCAGTACATCCCTGAAAATAGCCTACATAATAGATGTATATTTGCAATTTTCAAAGATTAGATCATTACACCATTTTCAAATTACCAACATAATGCAGCAAGACCAACCAGAATATATTATTTTCTTCTCTTTTGGATCAAAATTTGATAACCAAGTCCCTGACATGTGGGATTTAGAGCTGGCAGAGATGTATATTATTTTCACCTTGCTGTATAGATAGTCCTCCAAATTGCATGCATTGGCATGATGACCATTAAAGAAGAGATGTTTAGTGGTACAACACTTTTTTATATATATCAAAGGGTCAATTGGACTTTATTAGAAAGTGTAACTTTGAACCCCGCCGATCCAAAGCACTGGGGTTACTAGTTTAATTACAAGCATTCACATACTCCAACTAGAACAGCAAAAAACACATCCCAACATATTTTCAAAATAGACTTATTTACAGATAGAAATGTTATTAATATTTGCTTGAAATGTAATTCTCTGTTTTCTAACCACGCGTGATGACTGAAGGAAATGTGTGCAATCGACAAGCACTAAAGTTCATGGTAATCCTAGATCGTGAAGGTACCTAAGTCTGTCATACCATGGGTACGTTGCTGCTTATATTGACCGACGAAAGTATGATAGCCTACCATTTGAGAATTTGCTGGACGTACCAACGCGACCCTTGAATGCATATGTGGTCTCGATCAGTCCTTGTTGGTTAATGGTCTGAGTAGTGAGCACTCTGTGTCGTCTCACGCCGACGTTAGCTAGAAAGGGTTTGTGCGTGGCTGGGCCTGTCGTAGTTGAATTGGTCATCCAGAGGTCAGCTTTGGACCCCTCTCGTAGACTCATCCACGCTTGCTTTCGTGTCACAAACCGGTTAGATTGGGCCGGTTGTGACACGCCAACGACGCTGGGCTCCGAGGTGTTGGCGTTGGTAGGCGGCGGTGGGGCGGCAGCTCCGGCGTTGGGGGCGGCGGCAGAGGTAGGAGAGGCGGCGGTACGGCGGCGCCGGGCGGGCGGCGGCGCCGGCGGACGGCAACGTTGGGGCGGGGCGATCGGCTTGAGCGGGCGTGGCGGGCGGTGGTGACGGCGATCAAGGGCGTGATGACGTAGGCTGATGACGAACGGCGAAGTAGAAGACGATGGTGATGACGAACAGCTGCACCGGGCGGCGATGGAGACGGTGGCGGCGCGCGGCCGTCAGCGTGGCGCGCAGGGCAGGGCAGGGGCGCCCGGGCGCGCCCGTGCGTCGGGGGCGGCGGCGGGCGCACGTGCGCTAGGGTTAGGGAGAGAGAGAGAGCCGGAGAGACAAGAGCTGTTGGGTGTTACCCCTTTAATTTTTTTCGATTGATTCCAACCGATTACAAGTCCCTTGTATTTATAGTCCGGGGAGACTTGCATCTAAAGAAATCCCCGATTTTATTTTCTATTTTATTCCTATCTTTATTCCCTAAATATCTATTACTTAATGACGAAGCGTGATGACGACGGTGCGGCGGCGGCCGCCGGCCACAGGGGCCTCCAGCGTGTGCGCGCATGAGCCCTCTTGGGCGGTGGCGTTGCTCCCCCTTGGGGCCCATCTTTCTCGGTTCATGACATCTCTCCCCCCTTTTTCGAACAGCGCGCCCTCCTGTGTGGTTCTGCACGGCTGTCATTGTTGAGGGGGCGATTGAAGCAGCATGGTCCGAAGATTGCTGCATCCACTTGTAGAAGGGAAATGAGCTGGACGAAGATGAGGTTGGTAACCTTTTCCGTCGTTAGCCCGTTGGATGGAAGTCCATTGCTTTCCTGCCCCATGAGAACGATGTTGATGCTGGCGAGGTAGTGACTGTTGTTGTCGAAGAAGACCATCACTGATGGAGAGAAGGCGTGTGATAGCTTCTCCAACAGCAAGCTACTTGTCGTGAGGCCTGGTGAAGTCATCGGAAGGTGAACGCCAATCACATTACTCGGCGCCCAAACTGCTGCTCCCGCCTGGAGCTTGTTGGTTCCGGCTATGCCATGTAGCTCGGGGCGCTTGGTGTAGTGAGTTGGGGTAGAACGTTGGCCTCCGGGGTAGCGATGAGGTGAGGTAGCTGCCGAGAGGATGAGTGCATGTGCCATGTACCTCATGTCGTGTCGGCGGGGCTGGTGAGTTGGAGCTCGTTGAAGACCTCGTAGGGAACGGGGGCCTCGAGTTGGTGGGCGAGTTGGATCACCGTGCCCAACATGCGGGGTGCCTCCCCGATGCGTTGCAACCCGAAGTTTGTTGCGAGCCTATTGGCGGGCTTGTTGACGTAGTCGCACTAGGCGTAGATGTCGTCGAGGAACAAGGGAGCCAACCGTTTTTGGCTCAAGTCGTCCCCGGTTGCAATAGCCGAGTTGTCGATGCCCATGTTCGACGACATAGGTGTCGGGGCCATAGGTGTAGTCGATCATGGCGTCGTTCGGGTCGAGATTGCGTAGATGGTAGATGGTAGTGTCGCCGTTGATGGGCGGCCCAAAGCCACAAGTGAGACACCATGGTAAGGTGTCCCCATTCTCCGATGGCGCCTTTCGATGATGCGGAGGAGCCATAGAAAGAGGAGTGCCGCTCTTGTTAATTGGGTAGCGGTGTACACGATGTTCGTGACGTGGTTCTGATGGTGGCGCCTATGCTGGATCTGCAACTTGCTCGATGGTGTTCTCCGTCTTTGTTGATGTCGGGAGGATGTCCCACAGGTTCAATGGATTGTCGTCGAAGTATAACAAGGGGAAGACCGTGTCGGCGGCGGCGCCGGGCGGCGTCGTTGTTTCGCCCTTGGGGTTGTTGTCGATGGTCGGCATGGCGATGTCGTAGTTGGCGTCGTGGGGTCATCATTGGCGTTGGCGTCCTTGAGGGCGTCGTTGATGTTCATGGCGCCCATGGTAGCGTCGTCGTCGTTGTCGGTGTCGTCGATGCCTAGGACGTTGTGGCTAGCGGCGTCAATGGCGATGTCGAGGATGTCGTTGATGCTCAGGGAGGTGTCGCTATTCCCTCCTTGGGCGGCGCTCGTGGGGGCGCCGTTGTTGTCGCCGATGGTGCCGGTGTCGAAGACGTCATGGTTGACGACGTCGAGCGGCATTGTTGTAGTATGGGTGGTAGAGGTAGAAGCTCCTTGTTGAGTGGGGTGGGCTTGCCTGGTGACTGTGGAGCGTGTGATGTCCTAGTCGGCGAAGATGTTGATGTTGTTCATGTCGCCGGTGTTGTCCAGGGTGTCAAGGTCAGCGACGTCGATGTCGACGTCGGTTGGCGTCGTCTTGTCGCCCATACTGACGTAGGTGATCCCGATGTTCCTGATGTCAGAGGTGACGTTGTTGGTGTTGTCGGAACTTATCTGGACCGTTCTGGAGTCTCACGACGTTGGCCTAGTTGGGTAGGCTTTTCGTCGAGCGGTTGGTGGACGTCGGTGGTGGTGGCCTCGATCTGATCCGATCCCGAACCACAACAGCAGGGGCATCTTCGGGATAGACGTGTCCGTTGCTTGTAGCGCCGGTGATCGTGGAGGGACGGCGTCGGCGGCGCCGTGGGAGCACCGTTGTCGTCGGTGGCGCCCATGGTGGGGGCGGCGTTGAGGAGGTCATCGAGCTCACCGGTGACCTTCATGCGGGAGAGGTGGCCTAACAGATTGCGTAGTGATGGACTGGAAGGTGGAGCCATACTTATCTTTGATGCGAGTTGAGGATCACAGCTTTGTCGGCGGCGTTCTTGGGTCCAAGCGCATAGATGGCTTCCATGATCATCTCCGGGTAAGGCGGCGTGAACGGCCATCAAATCTTGACGGTGGCAGCGTGGTTGGATCGTCCGGTCTCCGGATACCATCTGTCACAAACCGGTTAGATTGAGCCGGTTGTGACATGTCAACGACGGGCTCGAGGTGTTGGCGTTGGCGTAGGCCTCGGTGGGGGCGGCAGCTCGGCGTTGGGGGCGGCGAGAGGTAGGAGAGGTGGCGGTACGGCGGCGCCGGGCGGGTGGCGGTCGCGGCGACGGCGGCGGCGTTGGGGCGGCGATCGGCGGCGGCGGGCGCGGCGGTGGTGGTGACGACGATCAAGGGCGTGATGGCGAGGGGCGATGACGAACGGCCGGCGAAGACGATGGTGATGACGAACAGCTACGCACCGGCGGCGATGGAGCGGGTGGCGGCGGGCAGCGCGTGCGGCGCAGCAGCCAGCGAGCGCCGAGGGGGGCCGCGTCTTGTCGGGGGGGCGGCGGCAGGCGGCATTTGATGGTGGCGGCGCACGTGCGCTAGGGTTAGGAGAGAGAGAGCTAGAGAGACAAGAGCTGTTGGGTGTTACCCCTTTAATTTTTTCGATTGATTCCAACTGATTACAAGTCTCTTGTATTTATAGTCCAGGGGAGACTTGCATCTAAAGAAATCCCCCGATTTTATTTTCTATTTTATTCCTATCTTTATTCCCTAAATATCTATTACTTAATGACGAAGCTGATGACGATGGTGCGGCGGCGGCGCCGGCCAGGCCTCCGCAGCGTGCGCATGAGCCCTCTTGGGCGGTGGCGTTGCCCCCTTTGGGCCCATCTTTCTCGGTTCATGACATTTCGTGTACCACAAAAACGCGTGCACGGGCTGGTCTGGCGGGTCAAGTCTAGCCAGCTAGTAATTAGACAAGGACTCACCACCGAATTCTACTCTTTGCCAAGTGCCGAGTCTTTACCGAGTGTATTTTATCGGGCAATCGGCAAAGCCCGTCTTTCTTGAGTGTGAAATCAAAAACACACACAAAAAACACTTGCCGTGTGTTTTCTCCCCGGCACTCGGTAAAGAGCTATTTTGCCAAGTGTCACGTACCGGGAGATAGGGCCCGAAGCAGCGGGCCCACGAGGGCGGCAGCGTGCCACGAGGGAGGGGGTGTGCGGGGCGCGCCACGCCGCCACCACCTCCTCCCCTTCGCGGCTTCTTCGAATTAATGAGGAAATAAAGAAAGAGTTTGGTTAGGATTATCTTAGGATTTTTGGTGTGCAAAGGGATATTCCAATCTATAAGGAAGACCCTTATTAGAAAAATAAATAGGATTGCTTGTAAAAGGTATTCCAACTCTATAAGGAAACCTTTAGAGAGGTTGCTTGGTTTACAAATCCCATTAGCCGGGCTATAAAAGTAAGGGGTCTCGTAATCTCTTAGGGTAACAAGCAATAAATAAAATATATTTCCCTTCTTCCTCTCTCCCATGCGTGTCCGCCGCCCGCGCCAAGGCCGCGCGCCGCCGCACAGCGCGCCGCCCCTACCGGGCGCGCCCGAGCCATGTGTCACCCGGAATTGATCCCGGTGCGTGACACCAAGTTTCTTTTCCTTAGCACTTTCGGGCACTCGGCAAAGAGGCATTTTGTCGTGTGCCGAAAAACGAACACTTGACAAATCAGTTTTTCAAAGCAGTATTTGAGGCCCTAAACGAGCTAAAATGAAAAAGTTTTGAACTATAAATTGCATATCTTCTTAATATCTACAAAATTTATTTTAATCATTTCTTCATTTGACAAAGCGTTAATAATGTTGTTCATAAATCCTACATCTCCCTCGTATCCTCTCACAATTTCTTGAAACTAGAAGAGATTATTAAGATTTGTAAACAATGTTACTACCACTATGTCCGATGAAGAAATGACCAAAATAATCTTTTAGATCTGGATGTGTTATAAATCTTTGTAGTTGACAACTTTTTGATTTGAATTCATCTTATCATGCAAAAGTATGTCCGAATTTCAAAATTTGAGTTTTCAAACAATCTCGGACAGAGAAACTTCCTAAATAAAAATTGTAGACCTTGAAAAGTTATAAATCATTGTAGTTGGCAACCTTTTGATTTAAATTCATTTTATTATGCAAAACTACGTCTAAATATCTCAAATTTGAAGTTCGAATTTTTCAAATGACCTCGGATGGAGAAACTTTCTAAATAAAGATTGTAGATCTTGAAAAGTTTTGAATCTTTGTAGTTGAACAATTTTTTTTTTATATGAATTCGTTTAGGGCCTCAACTAAACATTTTTCTCTTGGTTAAGTACAATATTTAGGGTACCGAAACAGAATGTTGACACATCTGATGGTGTAGTGTAGATGTAGAGGAGCACGTGCCTTTGTGAGAGGAGGTCGTGGGTTCAAATCCCTACAGCTGTAATATTTTTATTACTTTGCCGAGTGTCGTCCGGTAGTGACTACCCGTGCGCAATTCCCTTTTCACGGTCGACCGCGAGTTAACTTAACTCGCGATCGATCCGACCATGTGCAGCTGCCTTCCTTTTTGTCCAAGATGTTCTCTCTCCTCAGCTCTCTTTCCTTTTTTTCTGTCTCTTTTTGCATATGCTGATGTCGGTGTTGATGAAGGCGAAAAAAGTAAAACATTTTTTAAATTGCTATAATTTCTAAATGGTGTATCCGTTTTTTAATTCCGTTTTTGCACATTTGTGTTCTGCGATGAAACGAACAAAACTAGATCTCACTTGAATATGTTTTGGAGATTTTATTTTGTTTCCCTTTTTTTCTAATATTAATTTATGTATATTAACTTATGAAATATAAGTTATATAACCTAAGTTGCACGTAAAAGTTATAAATATAAGTTAGAGGCGACTTTGTAACTTTGTATAAGTTAGGTGTTACATGTAATAGGTTACATATAATAAGTTATATGTAATAAGTTACATGTAATAAGTCAAATGTAATAAGTTAGGCGTAACTTTGTAACCTGTATAAGCTAGGTGTTACATGTAATAAGTCAAATATAATAGGTTATACAACTTATACATATAACTTATTACATGTAACTCAAGTTATATCACTTATACATATAAATTTTTACATGTAACTCAGGTTAAATAACTTGTACATGTAACTTTTTATGTGTAACTCATGTTATATAACTTATATTTCATAAGTTAATATACATAAATTGCTATTTGATTAACTTTGTAATCTGTATAAATTAGGTGTTACATGTAATAAGTTATATGTAATAAGTTACATGTAATAAGTCAAATGTAATAGGTTACATAACTTATACATATAACTTATTACATGTAATAAGTCAAATGTAATAGGTTACATAACTTATAAATATAACATTTTACATGTAACTTAGGTTATATAACTTGTACATATAACTTTTTTATGTGTAACTCAGGTTATATAACTTATATTTCATAAGTTAATATAAATAAATTTTTATTAGAAAAAAATTAAAAAAAAAAAAATCTTCAAAACATATTCGAAAGTGGGATCTAGTTTTGTTCGTTTCATCGCAGTAGAACGCACCCGACGAAATTAAAAACGGATGCACCATTTAGAAATTATAGCAATTTTTAAAAAAATATTTTGCTTTTTTTTTCGCTTACATCGGCACGACATCAAGGCATGCTAAAGAAAGAAAGAAAAAGAAGGAAGCCGAGGAAAGAGCTGTGCGACTTATTTGCGGGAATAAGTTGCGGGAATGAAAACTTTCCTGGATAGGAAAGCTGCTTTTTCGGGATCGATCGCGAGTTAACCTTACTCACGATCGTCCGCGATTTAGTCGTGCCCCTACCCGTGTGCCATCATGAGTGAATAAGGATGTGAATCAAAGTCTCGTCATAGCTTTTTGATTCTCCTTGTTTACATGATCTGTGATAAGAGAGGGAAGCCATTATTACATTTGTGCCAGATTTCTCTCTGCTTCTTCCTTCCCTGAATTGCGCACGCCAAAACAGAAGAATGGCAAGCGATCACCGTTATGCACGCACGATTCCATCAACGTGTCGTTATTAGTAGTTTCCAGAATCCTGTGGGCGTGTACGTGGTGGTTCTTCAGAGCTACTCCTACGTACGTGTGGAAGCAACAAGTTTGACAGTCTCTCTTGAAGTTAGTGTCTCGTCATAAGCAAAATTTATTCTGCTGTCTACAACACGTGGTGGCTGAAGGAGAAATGCATGCAATCGTCAATGGACAAGCAGAAGAGTAGCCTTCAGTAATCTCGGATCGTACGTGCAGCTGATATACGATGGGTGCTGCTGATATTGACCGATCGACGAAAATCAAATACCATCTCGTCGCCAAGCCAGTGAGAACATATATTTGCTGGACGACCGACGACCCTGCTGAATCCATGCATGCATGGTTAAGTCCAGTCTTTGTTGTTGGTTAATGGTAGTAGTTGATCGATAGATAGGAAGACGATGTTGGTTTAAGTCTGAGCTCGAACTGCGTTGTCTCGTCTCACCGACGTTGGGTATGGCCGGAAAGGGAACCAGCGGCGGTGAGAGGGTTTGGCTGGCTGGCAACCAGCGACATTGGTTGACTAGTTGATGGATACGTACTCCCTCCGTCCAACAAAAAACGCAATTCTTTGACTTTTAAAATTTAATTTGATCATTCGTCTTATTCAAAATATTTGTGTAAATTTCAAAATAAATTAGTTATTATTATAATATCTTTTTTTTTAAAGATCCGGCGCAAGTCCGGCATATATTAATAAGAAGAAGAGAATTACATGCGCCAGCCTTGAGAACAACCTCCGGGTTTGTTTGGTCATCAAGCTGGGCAAGAACTAAATAGACTACTCACATTCTAAAAAACAACCGGTGTGCATCTTCGTTTGCACTACCGTGGGACCTCTAGCATGTCTGTCCCTCCTTCCATTGCCGGTGCAGCTAGGGCCTTGCAAAGCTCCAAATTGTCAAGCCGCCGCCTTCCTTATCGCCTTGATTGCCTTCTCCGGGAGGGCCCCCCGCATTTGTCGATGTACTCCGCGGCTGCTGCTGCATCGGCGTCGACGACTTCGCCATTGACGAAGTCCAACTCACGTGCAAGCCTGAGCTCGGCAGACGTTGTGCCACCGCAGGGAAGGGAAGGACGAGCGGCCCGACGCAGATCGGAGCGGGTGGGAGCTAGAGCCCTTCTTCTTAGTCCGGTTGCCGACCACCCGCCCGCTTCAAAGCCGGCCGAAGGATGGGTCGGCCTTGGTAGTAGCGGCTCGGGAACCTTCTTGAACATCATTTCGCGGAAGGAGGCGCAAGCACCGTTGTCCTCCGTCTCGGTGCATCCACCAACGCCTTCGCGTCTTCGCCTTCCACATCCTCCACCGTGAGGGTGGCCAAGACAACCTCTCGCCCCCGACCAAGCGGGCTGCAGCTGTGGTTGAAACCTCCGAGAGAGGCGATCGTGCAAAGAGGGCGAGCCCACAACCGCAAGTTTAAGCGACAAGCTCGTCCAACATGGGGTCAACCCATATTGGAGGATCCCTCCACGCGGCATCGACGCGTGAGAGGGTCCGGACGCTGGCGGGACGGTGTGTAGCCGCGACGTCGCCCGAGGAGCTTGGTGGTGTATCCACCCGGTGTCGCCCTGCGTCGCGGTGTCGTCGTCGAGCTCCGCCGGCGTCAATCCCCCGCCCACTCCCCGAACCGGGCGGGCTGGCGTGAGGGAGGGGGTCGACGACGTGAGCCGGGCCGCCACATCCCGCTACCGAAGGCCCGGTCGGCGTGGGGAGGCGAGTCGGGAGCTGGGTTGTCGCCCGACCGGCGACAATGGCGGGAGACGCGTGCCGCGCATGCATCTCGTGCAACGAACGGGGTCCCGCAATGTCGCGACGGTGGTCGGTGCGGTGACGAGGCGCGGCCGTCAGTCGTCGACGGATCTTCCGTGGGCCCGCCGTCCCACGGTGCTCACCCCTTGGCGCGCTGCGTGGCGTGGCGCCAACGGGGCCTGGTCGGGGTGCCGGGGGAGTACCCGCCGCCAACCATCGATGTCCGTGGAGTCGCCCCGGCCGGGCCCTGGGCCATTTGGTGGATGGGGATTCGCCCACACGGCATTAGGGCCACGCCACGTTGCATCACCCGCAACCGCGGCGGCCCTCTCGCCGCTTGAACGCGGCGGCGCGCACCCTCCGGCGGCGACGACGAAGGGCGGCGGCGCCGGCGATGGCGGCACCCGGTCCTTAGCCTCGAGTAGCAGCGCCTCCCCCCCGCTAACTCGACGCCCTCGGGCGGAGTCGACGGTCGAGCGGTCGGTTTCGACGGGTGCGCCTCCCGCGTCGTGGGTGTTGAGGGCCCGACGAGGGCTGCGTTGAGGTGGGGGAGGTGCGCCTCCACGCCCCCAACCTCATCCTCATCATTTTGCCGTCACTCCACCGCATTGGCTTCGATCGCCCGTGGAGGAAGGGAAGAACGGCGCGGCGTCGGGTGAGTGAGGCAAACCCCCGGTCGGTCGCCTCCCCCATCCTCGCCACAGGCCCCCCATCGCCAGAGGACGGGGCCGTCGCCGAGGTCGCCACTTCAGAGAGGCGGCGCGGGGAGCCGGCGGAGGAGGAGGCCCGACGGGGACGCAGCACGGCACATCGTTGGAGGTGGATCCCGCCGACGGGAAGGGGGCGGGGCGCTGCCGCCGGCCGCCGCGAAAGCAGGGCGAGCCCTGTCCCCGCACGCCGCATGGGGTGCAGCATCGGCGGAGCTGGGGGGAGGTGGCACGGTCGTAGTGGAGGCGGGGGCCGCGGGGAGAGGAGGAGGAAGGCCGGGCGGCCTCCATGGCGCACCATCGACGCGCCGCCGCGGAGAAGGGCCGAAGCGCCGATCTCCCCGTCGCTGGGCGAGGGAGGAGAGCCGCCCTCGGCGAGGAGCCCGCGACGTGGAGGTCCCGGATCTGGTCTTGGATGTGGAGGGGACCTACGGGCGGGGTCGCCGGGCGGCGTGTTGCGGCGTGTCGGGCTGGAGTCGCCCATCTCGCGCTCATGTCCTTTCCTGGACAGCAGCTAGCTACGGTTGGTACGCGAACACACGACCTTATTATAATATCTTTAATGATCTAATAAGTCATAACAAAATTGATGATGTTTATATAAATTATTTAAATAAAACGAATGGTCAAATTAGATTTCGAAAAGTTAAAGAATTGCGTTTTTTTTGTTGGACGGAGGGTGTAGCAGACTACTGGAAGTCGAACAAGATACTGACTGATCGATCGACCTCCCACTTGGTCAGCTTTGGACCCTCTCGATCGTAGTCTCATCCATGCATGCGTGTGTACCACGTTGTCCACACAAATCGCACCTGATCATAGTTTTCTGGCTGCCTCCTCCTGGTGTAGATCGCGCTACATTTTTCTGGTTTCAGTAAAACAATATCTAGTACTCACTAGTTTATAAACAAACTAATAAAACATATATACTTGATCCCATCCGTCCAAGAAAGCATGCAATTCTAGTGAAGTATCATTATTTATGATATAAAATAAATACCATTAGATTAATTATGAGTATTTTTATAATAGTTTCGAGAAATAAATGGAAACATTATTCACTAAAAACTTGGTTAAACATGAACAATTTTAACTGGCACGCAACCTGTGTTTTTTTTTTTTTTCGGACGGAAGGAGTAGCTCTAACCTAGACATGAAAAAACATAGAAATAGTAGAATGTTTTTAGAAAAAATGACAAAACTTTGGGGCAGATTTTATTTTTAGACGATAAAAAGAAAGAGATAGATTACCGGTAAAAACAGTCACAACACTCCACTCCAGGAAAAAAAAAAAGTAAAACAAGAGGTGGCGGCGATAGCTCAGTTGGTCTGCATTCAGGTGTGGGTGCAGCCGCTCGTGGGTTCAATCCTGTCTAGGACGAACCCATATGCCTCACAAGGGAATGCGCTGTCCCCGCCGTCTACAGAGTCCGTGGATTCGGTAATCTTAAGAGGAACGCGGTTTGCTATGTGTGTAGTTGTAGGTATGTTTGTACATGGTAGTGTGCAGGGTGCAGACAAGAGACATTAAAAAATCAAAACAACAACAAAACGCTACATCACCGAAGAAATTCAACACAAAGCTAAAGAAATTAAATCCATTGCATGGACCCAATCCTCTTAACAAAGGTGTGTCTGTTAACAGGTCCTCTGAAAATGAGTCCCATTTTCAGAGACAGATCTTGAATACAAATTGTCAGGTTATCAATTTTAGGCCTCCTGAGCACAAAACCTTCTTCACTGACAATGTACCATGAAACCTCATGGCAAATATTACAATGTACCATGAAACCTCATGGCAAATATTTGGAGACCTAAATTTTTGTTTTAATCAATGGCATGTGAGTTCTGCTCCTTCTCATGTCAACATAGAGTCCTACTCTTGCCAAAAAAAAAAAAGAGCCCTACAACTCGAACCCCTGCAAGTACACCAGAACTTGAAAAAAAGTATGAGGTTAAGTAGGAGCACATAAAGAATTTGCTAAAAGAAACATCTAAATCATCCAATCCCTACCAATTGGATCATAATAAATCTACTATCCAGTGGAGGACACGCTCCACCGATTTAGAATGGTAAGCCTCAATGAACAATGAACGCATCTGTGCCAAGTCTAACGCTACAGCGGCATTCACATACAAATTAAAATAACCAAAACTTGGTACCACTTACTGAGCCATTGCAAGACTGAACAATCGACAACTTTTAATATTTCGAGGAGGACAAGAAAATACTTGTAACACCCTAAAATTTGCATGACTCTAAAATAGGCAATTTGATTTATTGCTGCAAATATGTGATGCATTGAATATAGTGAATTAATATTTTTTTTGTGGAACTAAAATTTATCAGAAGGCTAGACACATGTATGTGCACTCGAGCTGGAGCATTTTTATTTCTGCGGTGTCTGGTTTTTGTTGGAATCGAAAAAGGAGTTCAAGTTCTTTTTTAAATTATTATTTGAAATCTATTGTAAAAAAAAAAAGGATTTTTATCCTGCTCCCTCACTGTTCGCTCATTTCGGCCTGTAGGCCAATTTTTTTCTTTGCCTAAGCCCGAGCGGCATTGTCCTTCCTTGGCCCGACAGCTTTCCTTTCTCTTGGGCCGCAGCAAGGCCCATGGCCAAGCTGAAGCGCAGCGCAGCTGCCCCCTCCCCTTGTTCGCTAGAAGACAGACAAGTTGGACATCCATATATTTTAGCAAATGAACTAGTATTTCATTTTTTTTTTAAAATTTCTGCCTTTGTAGTTCACTAGGAAATATACCCGTACGTTACTACGGGGACGTTTAGTTTGTTGTCCAAGGCCATGAAGCTCAAAATTTATTCATCAATCGTATCATGCATTCATCTTGTTGTCAAACTTTATAACATGTTTGGACACGCTCTACCAACATTTGTATAAGTCGTATGTATTTCTCTCTTTATTAATAGGCTACTAAGCATGTCCGTAGCGTTTCAACGGGATAAAAAAATTATAAAATATTTGAGCTATTCGCTTCTATCTTGTTGAACAACCGTAATGACCACAATAACTTAATTTGTACATGTCCTAGCTTGTTATTTTTAACCCGATCTAGTCTTTCGAAGAAGATGGCATTGTTGATATGCATGAGGTGCTCTTGGAGCAGTCATGCATATCTGAATCTTTCTCTCGACATTCATTATACTGAAAATAGCCTCAAATCCTCAATTTACGGTACAGAATAGATAGCAAAATTATATTTCTTGTAATTCATATACTATACTTATACTATAATTGAAAACCAATTGTTCTTTGGGGTCTTTTTTTTTTTTTTTTTGACAAACTATTGTTCTTTGGGGTCAACCTGTACAGGCCGTCTCTCTTTTCAGCCACCGTCCACGTAGCATGTTCTGGAACCACCAGGGACCATCCTTGCCGGACTCAAAGCAAGCTTATCGCCGACGACGGTTCCCTTGCAAAAAAAAAAAAAAAAAAAATCGCTTCGGCACTCGACCGGGCATCCTTCCGTCCATGCCGCGTAGCGCGCCTGTGGCCTCCTCCGGCGGCATGACGTGCCTCCATGATTGCGAGCGAGCAAAGGCAATAGCGGTGGGTCCGGGCGAGCTCCTCGGCTCTAGTGTTCGGCGGCTTGGCCGGCGCGGGCCGGGGCGGGCGGACGGACCTGTCGTCAAGCAGGCACGACGCGCGGGCGCGCCACGAGGGCACGGCTCCCATCGGCCTCCTTCTCCACCCTTCCTCCCGTCCGTCCCGCTGCCCCACCCCCTCCCGATTCACGCCCGCGGTGGGCTTCGCCCCGACGCCTCCTCTCGGCTCGCGATCTCGCGACCGGTGGTGGCGCGGCTGGGGGGACGCCCCCGCCCAAGCTCACGGCCTCAGGTCTCGACCGGAGATATACGATGGTTTTGAATCCGTCTTGGAAGACCGACGCCGCGGAGGTTTCCTTCTTTTCAAGCGCCCTTGGTTGTATCATCGTGGGACTTTTTAGTTGTAGAAGAAGCAGCGGAGCAAACCCAAAAATAGATGGACAAGAAATTTTCTCTCTTTATTAGTAGGTATAGATATAGATTTTTTTTGAACTAGAGGATATCCATTGGACATCCAACTTCCACCTACAAATGTCACCCGGACCCCACAGGTCAGCTCACCACCTCTCCTTGTTCGGTGACACCGGCACCCGACTCCACCGACGCGATCGAGTGCAACTCGATCCCACGAACCAGGGATCCTTTCCCGAAATCCGCGCATCCCGAGCCCTATAAGAAGCACGCCGCCGCCCTTTTCGCAAGCGATGTGATCGCGATTCGACGCTATAACCGATCCTTCATCGCCGCCATAAGACTACTCCCCGAGCTTCGTATTTCCCTAGCGAAGTCGAGGATCTCAATCTATTCCTTTCCATCTCTCGGTTTTTCTCATATCGGTTTGCTGGACATTGCGGGAACGACGACCGCCCGTTCAAGTCGTGCGCCGTCCACAGACCGCTCCGCCACCCTATTCGACCTAGGTGAGATGCCCTTTCTCTCCTCTTTCGAACGGTACAAGTTTCGTGGGAATCCATGGCTTTTAGGGCCGATTTTCATGTTCATCGGCGAGCTCTTCTCACCGTCGGCAATGGTGCCGCCACACTGCCCTTCTAATCTGGCCGGAGCTCCACCCTTGAACCACCCATCTAATCTCAGCCATTGAAACGAGATCCGATGGCGAAACACTTGATACCCCTTCAGCCTGGATGTTTTGCAAGAAGGCCCTTACAACTATTCAATGTTTTCAACAGCCGTCCTCCGTCTCTACATCTTCCACACTGGAAAGAGTAATTACTGAATCAGTAGTTACAAAATATGTTTCTGATATTTACAGTTTTTCCATTGAAATTCAAACGCTTAACTTGCTCATTTTAAACCCAAATTAATCCATTCAACTTGTGTTAGATTCGTAATTTTGTAATCTAGATGTTTATGCTACTGTTCAGCAGGTTTTCAACTTTTAATTTTTTTTACTATATTTAATTTATTATTTTATTCACGCCAAGCTTGTAAAATCCATGTCTTCGCCGTTTTAAGTCCGATTTCGGTGATCTTTACATCGATGTGATCGTAGCAACGTGTAGATTAGTTTTATTCACTTTTTAAACTATTTTGTTTTACGTTGGTTTCTTGTTATCTTATTATGTCCTTGTTTTCTTCATGTATGAATGCTCGGATGATTGTGTGTTGTTGCTTGGTGATCGAGTTTAGGCTGGTGAGCAATTTATGGACGATCAGAAGGATTTCTACAAGCAAGACCAGCAGCACCCGTAGGAGTTTGAGAATTGAGGCAAGTATAGCTCGGGACCATCCTTGTTTCCTATTCACCTTAAATAATATATCATATGCATATGTCTATTTGATGACCTTAGAGATTATAATTTAGCTATTGATATCCTAATTCCTTGTCACCTTTGGGGTTTGCATCTGGTAGTAACTCGCTAGTTCTTAATGAACCATGATCTTGTGACTTGAATAATGTTTATGGGTTGAACGTTAACGGTGACTTTTTAGCAACATGGGTTTTGTTTGTAACGGAACCGGGACTTACGGTATAACTATGGGGGTTATATGACTCGACTTTAGTTCCCTAAAGACCACTTTTCTAGCAGGTTGGAGGAATGTGCCGAATTGGGTATGGGATTACTTCTGTCCTAAAAAATATGTGTATAGTCTGCATGAGAATGTGCCATATTGGAGGGGGTGTGGGGGTGTGTGTGTGTGTGTGGGGGGGGGGGGGGTGTTCTATGTTTGACGACTTAGCGTCCCATCTTGTTAGATCTAAGCTTTAGGGGCTTCCACCGGTGGTTTTGGTGCATGGACATATTTAACTCATGCATTTGGGATTTGTGACTTATAGTGAAGTGTACACTTACGCACGAGTTTAATAAAGAGAGAATTATCCATATGGCCCTCTCAAAGTTAGTATTGATCTCTATGGCCTTTCTTTTTTTCGAAGTTAGCTATATGTCCCCGAGAAATATTTTGGTTATCTCTATGGCCTTCCGTTAGGTTTGGTAGGGAAGTCTGTTAGGGTTACCACTATTGGAGGGGAAGAATGACCAAAATACCCCTGCCTATCCCTTGACTGAACCGAGCGCTCCCAGGCTCGCTCTCGTCCCGCTGCCATCGCGCGCGCGGCCGCCGATTTCGCGAAAAAAGACCGACGCAGCGGGCCTTCCAGCGCCGCCGGCATGGAGATACCGCCGCTGCTTCTGGTAGCAGTGGCTGTGGATGTTGCTGTTGGTAGCCGTGGTGGACGACTTGTGGAGCGGCGACGGAGAGGCCACCCGGCGGGTTGAGCGGCCGGCGGTCGAAGGACCTCAGCGTTCCGGTGCTGATGTACACCCTGCAGACGCTGAACTCGTTGCGCAGCTGCATGAAGACATGTCAGATATGATACCACTGTATAGCATCAGTTGCATCATTAAGGGTGTGTTCAGTTGCTGAAAAGTGAACCCGAAAAGTGCTACAGTACCCGTCACATCAAATCTTTTGTCGCATACATGGGACATTAAATGTAGTTAAATAAAAAAATAAATTGCACAGTTTAGCTGAAAAGTACGAGACGAATCTTTTGAGTCTAGTTAGTCCACGATAGGATAATAATTATCAAATACAAACGAAAAGTGCTACAGTAGCCCAACCCAAAATATTTCAGCAACTGAACACACCCTAATACTTGCTGTACGACACGATTAAAGCTATCATTAAATGCAAAACAACCATAGTCCAAAAGTAACTACAGTATGGTACCATGCACGACCGAGGGACGGTAGGGACGTACCATGATGGCGCCGTCGGCGGCGGCGCAATATCGTCGGCGTCGTCGGGGCGACGGCCTTGTACTCGTTCATCTTCCAGCGGGTCTTGTTGCCGGTGGGCGCGCGGCCCTCGTAGAAGACCATGGTGCGCTTCTTCCAGCGGGTCATTTATGTGATAATGAAATTTGCTACCTTGATTATGTCAAAATATATGTCCCTGTGTGTAATATATATGTTCAGATTTAAAAAGAAAGAAACAAAACCTTACAATTTTTTTTTTTTTTTCATCCGGGGATATAATGGTCTTTTCCCCAAGATTTAACACCGTCAAGTGCCAAAAGGTAACGGAAGGCCATAGAGCTAACACAAATTTTTTCAGGGCCATAGAGCTAACTTTGAAAAAAAAAAGGGCCATAGAGATACACTTGAACTTTCGGAGGGCCATACAAATAATTGCCCATTTAATAAACCGGTATACTAGACTTGCCCAAGGACATGGGTGGCCTTGGAAACTGTTATGCTTAGGATGATGACTAATGTTTGTTAACTCCTAAGGTTTATCATTTTCCGCTTTACATTATTATGTTATAATGATCATGGGGTTATGGGGATTGTTACTACTTTGTTGCTATTAATGCTAAGAACATGACTATCACATAAAAGCTAGCTAAATGCGGTAAACCAATGTCAGCTATTTAAGTCTTATGAACCCCTTGCTATTCTTGTTAAGTACGACATGTACTTATACTTATTATATTTCATTATTTGGATAAAAGTCCCAGATGGGTACAGATCAAGGCTAGGATGATGATTATTATGAGGATTACCGTGATGAGTATTTGGCTTGGTGTCAACCAGCCAACCAGACCACGTGTTGAAGCTTACGCATGAGAGTTGTGCTAGTTACTATTATTATTTGTTTAAGACTTGTAATGAATATTTATTTGCTATGTAATAAGCATTGTGATGGTACTTTTATACATTTATCAGTTTATGTATGTGACATTCCAGGGCACACATAAGATATGTATGCATCCTCTTTTGTTCTTAAAATTGGGTGTGACAGTACTGAAACACATTTTTATTTATTTTAGGTGCAGCTCTTGTATCCTAACCATACAACACTTCATATTATTGATACAAGAGTGTAGGTACAAATTCATTGGTAACAAGTCAAATTATCAGGGAAAACATTCGAACACTCTGCATCATGAATCTGGGATCGCTCTAGAAGAGTATGCTTTCAATCCAAAGATATCAGAACATGAACTATGGATTACCAATTGTGCACCACTAAGATACACAAGGAAAGCATTTCATGATTCACGGTGTCAACAAGTTTCCTTTTGAAACCAAACATGTGCCGCGATTATGATTCAACTTTGACGTGAATTCCTTAAAAAATATGGCATTGAAAATAATAGGTTTGTATAGTACGAAATTGCCCTTTTTGTGTGAATACACTAATAGCATTAATTTTATAATGCCAATACATTTTCATGTACAGACACCCTATATCGATTTTTGAGCTTGAGAAAGTATGGGTGACAAAAATCTTAAAGGGACCTATATTACAATTGGTTGAATTATAATATATTGATTATATCGAGTTATAAAAGTAGTTGTAAATGAAGAGTTGAAGTTATGTCTTTAAGATAGAGAAAATTTAATAAAGACTAATTAACAAAAAAAAAAAGCAGGCAAAGCACAAAAATGCACTAAAGACATTCCAAAATTTGTCTTCTTTGTGAACATACTTTTGGAAAGTTAATGGAGACATAATTGAAAGCTAAACATATTCAGCCTTGCCATAGAAGTCTTCTATCCGGGCATATATGAAGACTTGATAAATATAGGAAACTCTAAATGCAAGCCAAACATATGTGAGGGGCTTAAAAGCATTCTACTAATTAGATTGATTTCCATATGCATGCTTTTTACATGCTATGCTCGACTATATATACATATACATAGGGTTCAAGCTTCTATTCACCCAAATGCTCGATATGAACAAAAATCCATAAAAAGAGAAGAAAATCACAAGCTAGACATGGCTAGCAGCAACAATAGTATCGTTGGGGCCACCGCACCATCAATTTTGGTCGTGGTGGCCACGACACTACCGGGCCACACTTTTGAAAACGATGGCAGATGTACAACCATACTCGGCAATGCCACCTGGTGTGGTTGGGGATTTGCTGCCACTGGGAAGAGTACCACCCTCCGGGCTTTGCCATCCGCCACCCGTCGGGCGTAGGAAGCCTCAAGGGCCTAGCTCTTCACCCGGTGGTCCGTTGCCACCATGTGCTAAACCTAGACATCCACCGCCCATGGTGGCAATGCCACTATCGTGGAAAATACCACCCGTTGGACCTAGGAAGCCTCGGGGGCCTAGCCCTTCACTTGGCCGTCCCATTTGCCACCATGTTATGGCAAACTTTGCCATCTACCGCCCATGGTGGCGATTTTGCCATCATGGAAAATACAACCCGTTGGACCTAGGAAGCATCCTTCCACGGTGGGGATGACACCAAATGTGGTTGGGGATTTGCTGCCACGGGGGCCTAGCCCTTCGCCTAGTCATCCTTTGCCACGTTGTGGCAAACCTACAAAGCCGCCATCGACGAAGGAAATGATTGCCCATGGTAAGCCTTCTTGATGTAATTGAGAAACTTGTTGGTAATGGAGTGATGAATACTCAAGGATGATGCGATGTAAATTCTAAGCAAGAACATGAAATAAGAGTACTCGGGTTGTTTATGTTTCTTGAGTTCATGCATATTGTCTCGAGAAAAGATTCTCTTCACAACCCAAATGTCACATTTGCTTCAAAGATGAAGTGGCCTAAAATACCCTTCAGACACAACCATCTCGACCTTATGTTGTAGAGTGGGCGTGCGTGTGTATGAGAAGATACTAAAGCTGTACCCCTCCAAGAGGGATTAAAAAAAAAATCAAAACAACAACAAAACGCTACATTACCGAAGCAATTCAACACAAAGCTGAAAAAATTAAATCCACTGTATGGATCTCATCCTCTTAACAAAGGTGTGTCTTTTAACATGTCCTCCTCTGAAAAAGTGAATGAGCCCCATTTTTGGAGATAGACCTTTTAGGAGACATGCCTTAATCAATTTTATGAGATGATTATATTCAAATACATAAGCAAACAACCGCCTCTGAAGTTTCCTCGTTATTTCTGGAGGTAGTGCCAATTTGTGACCCTCTTTGCAAATAAAATGGATCGTCTATTAATATAGACTTTGTGCTAGTGGAAGCTAGCATGATGGGCTTACAAGCAAGCTTAATAATAGTGGGAGTTGAGAAGCCTTGGCGAAGGGGCTCGAGGCCCCACGATAACCAATGGTGTCCTTTTTTTGTCTAATTATTAGAAGAGGCTGGCACTATAGCCCACTTATGAAATCTATGATTTACGTTGTTGATGAGACAGGAGTAGGCACTATAGCCGGCTTATTCCCATTTTAAAAATTGTAGCCTGCTTGTGATATGTGCTCTAGACTGATGACATCAAGACATATAGGTAGACTCTAGTGCCAACTCTAACATTAGATTTTTGGCTAGATATTATTTTCTAGCTGTTGAAGCAAACTAGGGTTCGCCCCAACACACTTGAGGCTCTTGGATGCCCACGAGGTTGCTCACAACCTGCATGACGGCAAGAACCAAAGCGTGTCGATCAAAACCGATCTAGAGATCGATTAGGCCGATGTAGTGCTTGTTCTCGACCGAAAAAGCTTCGGAACACCATCCAAAAAGATCCGTCAGGAGAACACACGCGAAGGATCTCCTAGGACTAGCAAGGCTGCCTAGGATCACCAGAAATCTTGCCAGGAGAATGAATGAACAACAGGGTAGAGGGTTGGAGAAGAAGAAATTAGGCCAAGTCCTGGCGTCCGGCGCACGTTTCTCGTGGCCCGCTGCTTTCCTTGCCAAATCTTTTGATCAATTGGTCTCGTTGTTGAACTCCGAGCAAGCCCACAACGTCCTTGACACGACTAAGTCCCCAAAAATCATTCTCGGACATTTTTGGGTGTCAACATATGCACCCTATTTTCAGGCAAGGACTGCGCAAACCTAAAAACATGACAAACAAAAAAACTAAACAGTAACAAACTACCATCATATCGGTTGTTCAGTGACTAAGGGCGATATTAAATATCGACCATTTTTAATCTAAGGGCGATGCATGCATCGGCCATTGCTTGAGAGCACTAGGCCTCTTGACAAACACTTGGGAAATATTTTTTATGATATCTCCCGTTAATTGCCTTTGGAAGACGTTCCCCGCTAGTTGACTCAAGAATATATGAGTTCCCAAATCACCTTGATCACTTTGTAAGGACCCTTCCAATTAGGTGACCACTTGCCAAATTGATTACTTTTCATCTCTATCAGTAATATAGTTTTCCACACTAAGTCACCGTTTTGAAATGATTTGCTCTTGACCTTCTTGTTGTAGGCTCTTGCAACACGGGCTTTATCCTTCTCTATCTCCTTTAGAGCTTTCAATCTTTTATCGGTCACCTCATCGATGTTATCCATCATTAAATCATGACACACGTTGGGGAGATAAGTCATTTTGCTTAGCAAACCTATATGCATCCAAATTCACTTCGACATGCATCACAACTTCTTGACCATAAACCAGCTCATAAGGAGTAACTTTAGTAGCACCATGCCTTGATATGCCATGAGCCACAATGCCTCTAACAAGACCTCATGCCACCTCCTTGGATTGTCATCTATCTTCTTCTTAATAAGCTTAATCAAGGTTTTGACACTTGACTCGGCCTGGCCATTAGCTTGAGCATAATATGGAGATGAATTGAGCATCTTGATCTTATAAGATTCAGCAAAATCCTTTACCTCCTTCACCATAAACAATGATCCTTGATCCGTTGTTAGTGTCCGAGAAAGGCCGAATCTATGAATAATATGCTCAGTGATGAACTCAATTACCTCCTTATGTGTCATATTCTTCAAAGGAACTACTTCCAACCATTTAGTAAAGTAATCGATAGCAACTAAGACAAACTTATGCCCTTTTGAAGATGGAGGATGAATCTGACCAATGAAGTCTAGCCCCCAACCATGAACAGGCCATGGTTTGATGATAGGATGAAGCATAGTAGCGTGCACCAACCGAATATTACCAAACCGTTGACACTCTTCACATCCTTTGTAGTAGCGAAAGCAATTGGCCATCATAGTAGGCCAATAAAAACCAGCCCGTCTTAATAGCCACTTCATTTTCGGAGTCGATTGATGTGTACCACAAATGCCTTCATGGACTTCACCCATAGCTACTCTCGCCTTTGATCAGCCCCTAGACACTTGAGCAACAAATCTTCGCCGGTTCTTCGATAAATCTCACCATTGTGCAAGGTATACTTGAAAGTGAGCCACCAAAGGCTTTTGTCTATTTTAATGATAGGATCACGCAAGAAAGATAAAAGAAGAGACCTCCAATCTTCCAAATCGGTATTACCAATGTCCAAAATAGAAAAACCGATTTAAAAGAATCTCGCGCCAATTTTCTCGACCATCTTTGGCAAAATCGGCTTGACCGATTCTAAGAATCAACTTGGGTGATTGTAGACCATCACGATTGTCTTGGTCGCCTAGGGCCGGTTGGTGAGCCAACTCTTCGGCTCGCACCCAAACAAGTCAAGTTTTCATGCATCGACAAATATTGTAGATGAAAATATTTCTCCTCCACATTAAAGCCGGATGCTTGTTGAGCAAGCAAGTTTGCTCTATGCATAAATTTTAAATGCAAATGCTTCTCTTCCAATACATAACCAGAAGCTCGTTGGGCAAGCAAATTGACCTTATGATTTTCCTCTCTTGGAATATGCCAAATCTAAAATTTATCAAACTTACTAATTAAATCAAGGCAAGCATTGAGGTGATCACGAAGTGATCCATCCAAGCATTGACATTCACCAGCAACTTGTTGCACCACCGATAATGAATCACCAAAAGCTTCCACATGATCAGCCCCCATAACTTCTAACATGATCAATCCAAACAAGAGAGCCTCATATTCAATTTGATTGTTAGTGTAATGAAACTCCAATCGGCATGACATCGGATTTTCAGCACCATAAGGATTAACAACGACAATACCAACTCTAACGTCACCTTTGCACACCAATCCATCAAAATATAACCTCCATGTTTATGCTATGCTCAACGATAAAATCAGCTAGAACTTAACCTTTTAGAATTCTCAACGGCTCAAAAGTCAAGTCATATCCAATTAAAGTGTATGCCCATTTGCCCACCCTTCCAGAAAGGATTGGCCGATACAACATATGTTTAATGACATCGGCCTGGCATGCTACCACACATGTGCTTGACAAAAGATATATAATGTCTCATCTTGGAACAAGCAAAATATGGTGATAAGCATAATTTTCCAATATGGGCATACCTTGTCCGGGATCAAGAAAGGCGGCGACTAAGATAAGCAACAACATACTCTTTTCCTTCATCTTCTTGAGTCAAAACAACCCCAATCACCTTGTCTTCGGCAACCACATACAATTGGAAAGGTACTCCTCTTCTTGGTGCACGAAGAACGGGCTCATCTACAACCTGGGATGAGTCGTTGAAGATGTCAATGTTGTTGATGTCGGCACCCTGGGTGGATCCATGGATGGTGGTGGCACTGTCTAGCTCGCTGGTGTACGCCGTCGTCGTGCGTTGTAGAGGAGCAAGGTGGACGGGGTGTTGATGTAGGCGTTCTCCATGTGGTGAAGACGTGCCTCGATCTCATCAAAGTGTGGTGGTCGATCATCTCAAAGTTGTCCTCGAGGAGACCCTTGAGGGGCCATGAAGAAGTCGTACGTCTCGGAAGCCATCAGTGGTAGGAAATCATCCACGGTCTCCGGATACCACGTGTCACGGCCGCGATGGGGGCAGCGGTGATAGGCGGCGGCGGCGGTAGGGTAGGGAGGCGGCGAGGCGAGGGCGGCGCATGCGGGGCAAGGAGCGACGGTCGCGGCGTGGGTAGGGGCGGGGGCGGCGACGCAGTGGGCTAGGGTTGGGGAATATTTTCTTTATTGCTTTAATTATGAGATTACATTGTTCCTACTTACATAGCCCGGACTTGTAACATCTCTAAAGATTTCCTCATAGATCGGAAGAACTTTTTACAAGCAAAGTCTTATTCTTTTCCTAATAGGAGACTTCCTTATAGAGTGGAATATCCCCTTCAAAGCAAAGATCTAATCCTAATCGAAGGCGATAAGGATGACATGGATGCCGACGGCGGTGGCGGCCGTGCCATCTCCTCCCGGCACATGCGCCCTAGTCGACTCGTGCCTAGCCTCCTCCGGGTCGAGTCGAATCTGTCTTGTGACAACTATCTTTAACCGAATGCATAATATTAATACCCCTCTATACTATGAAATAGTAACAAACCAATAATGAATAATGCCTTCTAAATATGATAAAGATATATATGATAAATAATAATAAAGATATTGGCAAATGCAAGGATCAAGCATCATAATGATAAGATAAATATTCAACAGTATTCTAGTCAAAGGACTCACATGGAATAATATAAGGAAAACTTACTAATAGATTAACCATGGCAGTTTCCCCGGCTTGGTTGGCCTCCAACCGCCATGGTTAATAAAATGGAATTACCTTATAAAAGATTTAATGTAGTAGTGGGCTTAATTAGGTCATTTTGGTGAAAATAATGACAATTTATTAAATTCAACCACATTATAAATCATTTTATGCTTTAGGTATTTATTATTTAAATACCCCTTTTATAAATTTCATCCATATTATATAATCAATGTATGCTTCCTAGTACACATTATTTAGAAATTATTGTATTAAATTTTATCCACATTATATAAATTAATTTATATTTTTTATTAAATTTGATCCAAATTATATAATGTTGGGATGGACATCACAAAGAGAATAATTATTATGGCTCAATTAACAACTATTGTGTATTTAATATTATATAAGGATATATTTTTTGGTTCTCCTCTCTATAAACATGGTCAAAATTTAAGATCCACTAGAAGAGAAAGGACTTTCCATCCGGGAGCTTTAGTCTCGACTATTTTTGAGCCCGGGACTAAAGAATGTATTAGTCCCGGTTGGTGGCTTCAACCAGGGACTGAAGTCCCTCGCCCAACGGCTACACCTGCAGCCTTGGCAAGGGGCCTTCCTTTAGTCTCGGTTGTAGTTCAAACAGGGACTAGAGGTTATCTCAGTAGTCCCGGTTGTAGTTTCCAACCGGGACCCAAGTTTGTAATCCCGGGTGGTGATTCTAAGGGATTAGTGTTGGAGCTGTAGTCCGGGTTGGAAACACCAACCGGGACTAAAGGTCCTAGGATATAGGCCACCTTTCTTCCACCCTCAACCCGAGCCATTTCGATTGCTCGTGTTCGTGCTCGTCGCCTGCTCTGCTCCTGCTGCCGTCTCCGGCCATCTCGATTTCTTCGAGTCCTACATCCATTCTTCGGTTCTAAAGGTTACCAACTTCATCCTCTTGTTTCATCACTAGCATTTCTCATTTTATTGTCTAGAATAGTGCAATATTTGAGTTTTTAGAATGAGAAATAGTGTTGGATTTTTTTCTTGAAATGTACCGCATTTAAAAAAAAATCACTTGATTGTTTGCATATCACTAGATTGTTCATCTAAACTGGATTTCACCTTTGCTTGCTAATATATATGCATAGTTATAATAGAGAAATTTAAGGTGTTATATATATATAGTTCATGGCTTAAAAAATGCGAAATTTATAGTAGTTAATGAAAAATGAGTATAGTGATCAAGTATGACGAGCTCTTAGGTGCCTCGAGCTCCCGTAGAGTTCCTAAGCGATCGAGGCCGGACCTCCCTCTCATTCCATGCGGCATGCGTGACAAGAACATTGTGTTGGAGTACCGAGTGAAAAAGGAGGGTCCCAACAAGGTCGCATCTTTACACGTGGTTCGGATTGCAAGGTGAGTTGTTTTTGGTCACGTTATTCGGCTATGGTTTGTACCCATTTTTCGTGATGATTTTGATTAACGTTTCTCATTTGATGCTATAATTATAATGGGACGACACTGGATCATGTAGCGGTTGGTACTGGGAGGAAGAGTATGTTAAGCATGTCGCAACATATAATGCAAAGCAGGTGGCTAAGGCAGCAGCTAAGATGTCGGACGATACTGCAAGAAGTGTGGATGATGAGGCACTGAGTCAGCAGAAGAAGCCCATCGATGATTTGTCTATTTTAGTTGGAATTGTTCGCGAAATCTTTTTCTGTTGAAGTGCATTGTAGGTTATATTTGTTTAGTGCTACTTGGGATTGTGTACATTGTTTCTAGGCTTGAATAAGTAAAAAGTTTTAGAGTGAAACAGTTGTGGCTACTTGTTTGGATCATGTGTGTGTAACATGGGTTATTAAAAGTTTTTATGTTTTTATGTCCTATAATTAATGCAGATATGAACCGACAATGGATGTATGACGCTGATCACCGTAAGGGACAGTTCATTACGGGCATGAATGAATTCTTAAATGTGGCCAAGGCAAACAAGAAGAATGGTTTCATGTGCTGCCCATGTCTCCAATGCAAGAATGAGAGAGATTATTCTAGCCCAAAGACGATTCATGAACACCTATTTAAGTCGGGTTTCATGCCAAACTATTTTTGTTGGACTAAGATGGAGAACGTGGTGTCATAATGGATGATGGTGAAGAAGAAGAAAGGGATGACGACAACAATATTCTTCGTGGTTATGCCGAATACAATGCCTTCAGTGATACTGCAATGGGGGAAGCTGATGAAGAAGAAGAAGAGAGAGGGGTGGCAGCAAATGAAGAGCGGTGATGACCTTGCGAAGGCCATCCTTGATGCAAGAGAGATTGTGAAACCGCAAAGGAGAAAATCAAGTTCGAACGCAGGGCTAGAGGACCACAAGAAATTGCTATACCCGACTTGTGAAGGCGGGCAAAAAAAAAATTGGGTACTACACCGGAATTGCTGCAATGGAAGGCAAAGAATGGTGTATCGGATAAGGGATTTGGGGAGTTCTTGGTTATCCAAAAAGAAGATGCTCCCGAAAGATAACGAATTACCAGCCAGCACATACGAAGCAAAACATGTCCTTTTCCCTTTGGGATTAGAAATTCAGAAGATACATGCTTGTCCTAATGATTGCATCCTCTACCGCAGCAAGGAGTACGAGAATTTGGAGGAATGCCCAGTATGTAAAGCATCGCAATATAAGATTAGGCGAGATGAGGACGCCGGTGATCAAGGCACTGAATGTCCCAGGAAGAGAATCACTACCAAGGTAATGTGGTATGCTCCTATAATACCACGCTTGAAACATTTGTTCAGAAACAAAGAGCGTGCAAAATTGATGCAGTGGCACAAAGAAGACCGTAAGGTAGATGACAAGTTGAGACACCCCGCCGACGGGTCATAGTGGAGTATAATCGACAGAGAGTTCCCTGATTTTGCAGCAGATCCAAGAAACATGAGGTTTGCTTTTAAGTACAGATGACATGAATCCTTTCGGGGACTAGAGCACCAGTCATAGCACTTGGCCAGTTAATCTATGTATGTACAACCTTCCTCCTTGGGTGTGCATGAAGCGGAAATTCATTATGATGCGGTGCTCTTCCAAGGCCCAAGGCAACCTAGCAACGCCATTGATGTGTATCTGAGGCCATTGGTTGAGGAACTTCTACTTTTGTGGAAAAGCGAAGGTGTACGTGTGTGGGATGAGTACAAACAAGAAAATTTTACCTGCGAGCCTTGTTGTTCGTTACAATCAACGATTGGCCTGCTCTTAGCAATCTATCAGGACAATCAAACAAGGGATATAATGCATGCGCACACTATTTCGATGACTTGAAAGGTAAATTTTTGAAAAAATGTCGTAAGGTCGTGTATTGGGCCATCGTCAGTTTCTTCCTAAGAGTCACCCCTTAAGAAAAAAAAAGGCAAGCACTTTCAAGGTAAGGCAGACCACCGAACCAAGCCTGTCAATCGAACTGGTGAGGATATACTCAAAATAGTCAAGGATGTGAAATTAGTCTTTGGAAAAGGACCTGGCAGCGAACTTGTTCCAAACGATGCCAATGGACACGCACCCAGTCATTCGATTTAATTGCAGAAGAGGTGGGTAAAGAAAAGGCTCATAAAAGACGACGAAGTCTTAGCAATTCAGGAGTCCATAAGCGGATTTATTATGGATCAGGTCCTAGATCCCAAGGGCGAGTACCACACTGATAATCATCAGTTACCTATTCCAGACGGGTGGGAGCTAGCATAAATGTATAATGCAATCCAAGGACATTAATGCTTTTGTGTATATATACTTTCATGCACTAATATGATGGTTTGTAATATAAATATTATTTGTATATATAGCTTCTTACATTAGCAGCATAGAATTTCTATACGAATAGCTAAACTGAAACAAAAAAGAATTGAATTAAACCTAAACCATAATAAATGGAAATGGAAATAAAAGAAAAAACTCTTTTGTACCAGGTGGACACTCTAGCCGGGATTAGAAATGTCGCCTCGGGAGCAATGCCACGCATACCCTTTCAGTCCCGGGTGAGGTTACCAACCAGGACTAAAGGTACACTATCAATCCCGGGTGAGAAAACCTGGATTAAAGGGGGTACCTTTTGTCCCGGATAGCCAATCCCGGTTTGCGTAACCGAGACTAAAGGGGGTTACTGAACCGGTATTGTATGTCATTCGTGTACTAGTGATTGTTTTACTCTGAGAAAAATAGAATGACTAGAATTAGGATGACCTGTAATTACAATCTTTGTTTTCTCGTGGATCACCTTTAACAAATATCAATATAAATAGATAATTTTCATTAAGCACTATTTGTCCTTAAAATCCTAAAACACTAAATATTTTGGGATGATGGATTATAATTACTGCTCTATCATCAACAATGGGGTTTATGCTGAAACTTTAGTTTTCCATAATATCCTAATAATCTTTTAATTTCTTTCTAAAAATAGTAGGCATATACATAAGCCATTAAATGGAATCCCATTATTAGTATTTACCTAGAAATGCATCCAACTAACTGATTGCTTTTAATTGATGGCTAAAATGATACACATCAGCATTTATTTGAATCCAGTTGTAGACATAGCAAGACATATATGGATACTATTTAAGTGCCCCTCCGGCTTGATCCTCGATCACGGACAAAACTAGTAGAAACCATCATGATCATGAAGACCTGCAACCTCCTCCTCATCGTCGTTGTCGCCACCGCAATCGTTTGCACTTCCGCTGCCCCCTCGCCGGCTCCAGCCTACCCTGACCCCTCCTACCCCTGCCCATGGAGGAAGGTGCCTAATCCTGAGAACCCCTTCATCCAGAAGCTCGGCAGCTGGGTGGTGGAGCAGGAGCATATCGTTCTCCACTTCAACAAGGTGGAGAGCGCCAAAGTGCAGGGCATCGGCTCGTGCACCAGCCTTTTAACCCGCAACTGGTACTACGAGCTGATCATCAATACGTCCAACCCTAGCGGCGACATTAGGCATATTATGGCGGTGGTGTACGTGGTCAATTTTACCCAGCCGCAGAAGGTGATGTCCTTCGATGGCATCACGCCGCCGACGGGCAACTGATGAGCATGCATGCCTCTACTTAGTGTTATGTAACAACCCATCAATTTCATGCATGTGAATCACTAGCTAGTTTCTATCGTTCCATTTTATTTACCAATCATATACTTTCTTGTTATAAAGGAAACAAGCGGTACTCAATTCTCCCACATCTAATCTCCCACATCTAAAAAGACTACGAGTGGGCACTTTTTTGGTGCCACATTTTAACGTGGGGCCCATGGTTTTGTCTGCTGCAATCCCACACCGTCTCTCTTCCCCTGCATCTCCTGTTTGATTTGCTCATATAGGGCGTCCCCTCGTTTCCAACGATAGAGTCTTTGCGTCTCTCTCGTGGTCCATCCTCTCGTCATATATGAGTGGAGAGTTTTGGATACCTCTCGTCATATATCAGTGGAGAGTTTTATAGCGTTGTTTCCAAGACTGCCACGTCATGTAAAAGAAAATGAAACAGGAATGAAACTCTCCATTGAGAGTGAGAGTTTCATTCTATAGTTTCATACGCATTAAATTTCATGACTCAGAGAGTTGGTATTCGTGCCAAGAGAGTTTCATCCCCATGACACTCATTTCTTCTCTCTCTTCTTAAATATGGTGCCACATCATCTAAAATGACTACATGGCAGCTCATTAAATACAAATGAAACTCTAATGAAACTCCCACTGAGACTGGCCTTACTTGGAGTTGATGAAGCTGCTACAATGCAAATACTAGGAAATTACAATTTAGTTGAGTGTAAAATCATGAAATTAAGTAACATATGTGTGTAACTTTGTAATAAATTATGGTATTTAGTACTCAATTGTTTATGTTTGTTTCCAATAATGCTACAGCTTTGAACTTTGTTGTATCAGTAATGTCAGTCTTGTATTTATTTCATAAATCAATGTCACATTTCAGACTTCAAAACCACTCAACATGGCATATTCTTAACTCAAAAAGGATATGTATTTCACATTCAGAAGAATTACATTTCACATCAATCATGTTAGACCATTAATAGATAGGTCATTTTGACACAGCAAGTATCAACATTGATCCTATCAGAGCAAATCTATCAACATTTGATATTGTCTTCATGATCTTAACTGATGACGAAGAGCCTATTTTTTTACAATGGAACACTGCCATTGCATTCCAGACTTAAAAACCATCCAAGATGGCATACGTATTCACACTAAAAAAAGTTACATACATTAATAATGTTTACAAATAGGTGATTTGACACAACAGTCATTGACACTAATCCTATCTCTACAAATCTCTTTATATTTTCGACCATATATAGAGAGTAGTTGCTCCCGGTGTAGAGAACTTGACTTCCTTGTCTTCTGTTCAGTATAAGAAAGAGCCAGGCAAGGCGTTACAGATACATGTCAGCAGTTTACAAGGTTCAGCCAAAAACTAGACTACACATTTGTCTTGTATTCTTTTACTCAAATGCTTCTTCATGGCTTCACTTCCTCTACAGCTTCTTCCTCCCTCCCCCTTGCTCTCTGTCTTATCACCTTCTTCGTTTGCATTTGGCACCCCATGTATTACATGAACAACAAACTAGATGTTACTACACTTTTAAAGAACTCCAGACTTGGACCTTCTTAGGTGAAAGGAATCAGCACCGGTTTCATCTTCAGGAAACTTTGCATCTGGTCCATCTGGTCCATCATTTGTAGCTGGTTCAGAGAAACGTCCATAGATACTGCCATCTTTTCAGGGAGGAATCATGGGAAGTCACAACACCATACCTACTCTTTTCTTGATGTTTCCTAATAGAAATTGTTTCTTGTTTTCTGGGCACAAAAATAGCCAACTTTGCACCTTGTAAGCCAATTTGGTCAGAAAGACATCCATCCTTTTCCAACCTACATTCTAAAAATGGTAGAATCTAGACTTTTTCTGGGATACAATACTGACAACGATGGCCCTGATACAATACCATTCACAGCAGATATAAGAGGCGGTATTGAGAAATTGTATACTGTTGTTGATATATATTCTGCTTTTGTCAAAATTTATGGCATCCAAACATCAAGTTGTAGTAAAGAACCAAAAAATTTATAATTGGATTGATGGATGATCGACTTAACTTTCGCGAATAAGCAATACTTGTCACCGAACAAGTGAAATAAAACTCAAATATTTCATTAGCAGCCAGGTCCATGTGTCATTACATAGGCAACACCTATTGCAGAGTAATCACCATGTGCTCAGGCCTCCCATTGGATTTCATCTTTTCTTTTGTTTTGATGTGATGGACGACAAAGCTTTCTTTAGTCATCATTGCTCTTATGCTTCAGTCATCCCTTGAAAACTTTGGACTTATCCATTTGACATGTCTTTGAATTTGTTCTCTATGTGATACTACGGTCAATTTTGAAGGCCATCATCATTTCTTAACTAATGGCTAACATCATTAACTAACACCCAAAATGACCAAAACACAACTCTAATGTAAGAAAATGCACTTGTGGTTGGTATGGCACTGTTTGGTGTATGCAAATACATCTTATTATGTGCACTTATGCTCTTGTGCTCGGTCCTGATTATGTGCTTAACTAGGCCATTTTGGTGAAAATAGTAATTATTTATTAAATTTATCCATGTTATAAATCATTTTACGCTTTCGGTGCGTGTTATTTAAACATCCCTTTTTATTAAATTTTATCCATATTATGTTAATAATGTATGCTGGCTAATACGCATTATTTGGGAATTATTTTGTTAAATTTTATCCACATTATATAAATTAATATATACTTTTATTATATTTGATCCACATTATATAATGTTGGGATGGACAGGGCAGTAGAATAGTTATTAGGGCTGAATTAACAACTACAATTTATTTAGTATTACATATAGATGTATTGTTGGCACTCCTCTATAAACATTTTTCCAAATTTAAGATGGTTTCACTCTATCAAAATTAGAATGACTAGTAGTAGGATTACATGTAATCACTACCTTTATTAAATGTCAATATAAATTGATAATTTTCATTGACCACTATTTTTTGTCCTCAAAATCCTAAAACATTGCATATTTGGTATGAGGGATTTATAAGGTAGTATTACTGCTCTACATCATCACCAAGGGGGTTTGTGTTGCAATTTTAAGTTTCCATAATATCCTAATAATCTTTTAATTTCTTCCTAAAAAAAAATAGTAGGCATATATATGAGCCATTAAATGGAATCCCATTATTAGCATTTACCTAGAAATGCATCCAACTAACTGGTTGCTTTTAACTGATGGCTAAAATCACACACATCAGCATTTATTTGAATCCAATTATAGGCATAGCAAGATGGATATGGATACTATTTAAGTGCCCTCCGGCTTGATTCCTGATCACGGCCACAACTAGTAGAAGTCATGACGACCATGAACACCTGCAGCCTCCTCCTCGTCGCGGCGCAACCGCCATCGCGTCTGCGCTTCGGTGTTGTCTGCGCGCTTCCGCCCCCACGCCGGCTCCGTCTACCCTGACCGCTCCTACCCCTGCCCATGGAGGAAGGTGGCTAACCCTAAGGACCCCTTCATCCAGAACCTCGGCAAGTGGGCGGTGGACCAGGTGCATAGCTTTCTCCACTTCGACAAGGTGGAGAGTGCCAAGCTGCAGGGCGTCGGCTCGTGCACCACCATTACCCGCAACTGGTACTACGAGCTGATCATCGATGCGGACCTCCGAGGCGACTCTAAGTATATGGTAGTGGTGTACGTTGTCAATTTTACCCAGCCGCAGAAGGTGATGTCCTTCGATGCCATCTTCCCGCCATACCGGCCGCCGCCGGCCAACTGATGAGCTTGCATGCCCCTACTTAGTGTTATGTAACAAGCATGCTAAAAAAGTGTTATGTGACAACGGAACAACCCATCAATTTCGTCCATGCGAATCTAGCTAGTTTCTATCTTTCCATTTTATTTACCAATCATATACATTCTTGTTATAAAAAGAAAGAAACAAGCAGTACTCAATTCTCCCTAATTTTTTTTTTGTGCGATATTCTAATGTGGGCTCATGGTTATGCCTGCATGCAATCCGACACCCTTCCTTCCTCTTGAATTGCCCGTGTCATTTTCACCTACAATCCTTCCTTTTTTTTTGCGACAAAATAAAAAAAAGGAATGAAAGCCGATCCTGCAATCCATCCCTATCAGACTGTCACCAATAACGCAATGCAAACCCAAATTGTGTCCTTCACTGTGGTTTGGGTCTCCAAAAACAGCTTCCAACATATGACCCAAACGGAGGAGGCATTTTGCATACCGCCGATTCCGACATAAAAAGCGTCATGGAGAGACGACGACGCAAACCTCTTGCGAGAAGACGCTGTAGCCGCTGACAGCCATGCCCCACCGCGCCGCCTCTCTCCTCCTTCTTCTCGCCACGCCGGAGGAAGCACCGTTCCGGGAGGGACGGGAGGAAGGCACTATCTGGAAATATGCTCATCAATGACGAAAACCTCATGACGCTTGAGAATGGCGTCATAAATCAAGCTCTTTCTATGATGAAATTTTCACGACGCCACATGTCACAAGTGACGGAGCCCAAACACAAAAAATAATGACAAAAAATTTATATATCATCATTAATCCAGAAAGACAAATCATCATAGATAACGGTTGTATTCTAATGGCGAAAACACATCGTCATTACTTTCTTAACTTTTCGTCATCGATAGTGTTGCCGTTTGTCTCGATGGAATGATGAAATCAAATCGTCACAAATTAGTTCTCTTACTCGTCCACAGTTAGTGTTGCCCGTTAGTCTTGATTGAATGATGAATACAATTCGTCACAAAATAGTTATCGTACTCGTCACAGCTAGTGTCACCGTTTGTCTCGATGGAATGATGAATACAATTCGTCACAGATTAGTTTTCGTACTCGTCACACATAGTGTTGCCGTTTGTCTCGATGGAATGATGAATTCAATTCATCACCGCCTAGGGCAGCACTGGAGTAGAGAGGGAGAGAGGGACGGGCGGCGCCGGGTAGAGAGGGACGGCTGTGTTCGGTCGAGGAGCAGGCGGCGAGGCGGAGTCGTCGAAGGTTGGGTACGCGGGCGACGAAGTCGGGCCTTGGGATAGAGTTATGTGTGAGCTGTTGGAAATGGGAGATTTTTGGTCACATATCTTTTTCCTGGAGGCTACCCAAACAACTGAATGTGTCTCGCATTTGGGTGTTGACTATTGGAGATAGTCTCACACGCCCCATCCCCTCCACTTCAACCACGCTCCGTCACACGCATGCACACGCTGCAGCTGCCTCCTTCCCGCGCTGCCTTCCAATTGCTGATGCCGACGCTGACGCTCACCCACGCTTATCTCTTCCTGCCGCAAAGCTGCTCATCGGACTCGCGCGATTGAGCTTGTCGTTCGCGCCAGCGCCGTCGTCCTCGCCCTCGCCGCTCGTTCTTCCTCGATTCACGTACGGCCGACGGATCGCTGAACATGTGGCTGCCGGACATGCAACCACCTCCACGATGCGGGAAACACAGGTGTTTCGCGTGTTGTGGCCAGCATCGCATGTCTCTTGTGTCTGCCTTGACAAAAGGTGGTGGCATTCCTGATTTTAACTGGTAGTCTTAACAATGTGATTCCTAATCTAACACTGATGTTCCAGGTCTCAAATGGCCAATGCCATTGTGATGGATGTGCCATATGCAGGTAACTATCACTACGCCAAAACGTCTCTATAGAGGCGGTTGGCGAGCCTCTCAGAGAGCGGTTTTTTGCCGCCCGTAACTTATCGTTCTTACAGTGGTTACACAAGTAGGGGCGGCTGTTGATGGCGCCGCCCTACAATCTGAGCCGCCTCTACTGTGCATTCCCAGAATTCACATTTTCAAAATTCAAAATATAGTAAAACATTTTTTAATCAGACAAGACCCCGACCGGTCAGCAAGTCCCTACTGTGTCTTCATGGTGAAAATAATAATTATTTATTAAATTCATCCACCATTTTATGCTTTCGGTATGTTTGCCCCTCCGGCTTATTTAGAAACGCATTATTTAGAAATTATTTTGTTAAATTTTATCCACATTATATAAATTAATTCATACTTTTATTAAAATTGATCCACATTATACAGTGTGTGCCCCTCCGGCTTGATTCCCTGATCACGGCCACATCTACTAGAAGCCCAAGCCCATGACGACCATGAACACCTCCAGCCTCACGTGGAAGTTGGATGTCCATGGATGTCCAATGGATACCCTCTAATTAAAAAAAAATGAACTAGAAAGAGATGGTCCTCCACCAAAATTTGAATTTCTAGTTCATTTGCTAAAATTCATGGATGTCCAAATGAGATTAGCCTTCCACCTGGCTCCAGCCTCGTCGCTGTCGCCACCACCGCCGTCGTCATGCAGTTGCGCCGTCGTCTGAACTTCCGCTCCCTCACCGGCTCCCCGCCGACCCCCAACGCCTACCCCTTCATCCAGAAGCTCGGTAGCTGGGCAGTGGACTAGGAGCATGCCTGGATGCACTTCAAAAAGGTGGAGAGCGCCAAGTGGTAGGGCGTCGGCCAGTGCACCAGCATGTTTTTCCACAACTACTACTACTACGAGCTGATCATCGTTGCGGCCATCCGGGGTCTTGTGGCCGTGATCAGGGAATCCCAATCTTTGCCGAGTGTATTTATCGGCCAAATAAAATAACCTCGGCAAAATAAAACACTTTCGACAAAGATGGCTTTGTTGAGTGCTTTCTTGGCACTTGACAATGATGTATTTTGCCGAGTGTCATTTCTTAGCACTAGGAAAAATACGCTTTTGCCGAAAGTGTGCCACACTCGGCAAAGATGTGTTTTACAGAGTGCCATTTTTTGGCACTTGGCAAATACGTCTTTGCTGACTACCATTTTTCCGACACTCGGCAAAGAGGCATTTTTCCGAGTGCATTTTTGTTGTCCCTTGGCAAGTCAATTTTCAAAGCTATTTTTTAGGCCCTAAATATATTCAAATGAAAAACTTTTGAACTATTTAAGTTGTATACTTCTCGTCAAGATCTATAAAGTTTATTTCGGTCATTACTTCATTTGACAAAGCGATAATATCGTTGTTCATAAAATCTACATCTCTCTCATATTAGTTTCATGAAACTATAAGAGAGATATATAATTTTTGAACAATGTAACTTTCACTATGTCGATGAACAAATGATCAAAATTAACTTTGTAGATCTTGAGAAGTTATGAAATTTTGTAGTTGGCAACATTAAATTTAAAATCATATTGTCATAAAAATGACATCAGAATTTGAAAATTTGAATTTTTCAAACGACGTCCGATGAGAAAAACTTCCTAAATAAAATTGTAGATCTCGAAAAGTTATGAAACTTTATAGTTGACAACATTTTGATTTGACATCATCTTTGTCATGCAAAACTACGTTTGCATCTCAGATTGAAATTTGAATTTTTCAAACGACCTCGGATAGAAAAACTCGTTGAATGAAAATTGTAGAACTCAAAAAGTTATGGAACTTTATAGTTGGCAACTTTTTTCATTTGAATTCGTTTAGGGCCTCAAAAAAAAAAAAGTAATTTACACTCGATTTAGTACAATATTTTGGCAACCGAAATGGAATCTAGACAAGTGATGGAGTAGTGTAGTGGTAGAGGAGGAACACCACGCGTGTGCAAGAGGTCGCGGGTCCGAAGTCCCGCAGCCCCGAGTTTGGAAAAAAAACGTGAAAGAACTTTTTTGACTGTTGGGGCTCCCACGATTTTTTTTTTTCTACTTTTGGGTTCTTTTTTGATTTTTTTTTTTTTGCTGTTGCATTTGCGCACGACACAAAAGGCACTCGTAAAAAAAAGCCCTTTGACGTTAAATTCTTGCCGTTTGTTGAGTGCGGCACTTTCGGCACTCAAGAAAAACCTTTGCCGAGTGCAAAAGAGGCTTTTGCTGAGTACCGCAGGCACTCGTCAAAGGACCAACCTCAAGTAGTGCGACATACTTTATAGTTTACATAAACAATAAATAAAATGTAAAACTTTAAAGTTATATCAGTTTCATATGAATTTATTATTTGGACAAACAAACATGATAAATGTGACGTGGTACAAAACATGTAGACCTAGCTATAGATTATTAATTGGTCCATATTCCTTCCTATGATATTGTCCACATTAACAAGTGAACTTGAATGTGTACATGAAAGTTTGAATATTTTAAATCAAGGCATGCAATAAAAAAATATAGTTTATCGATTGAATAAAAATTGTTAATAGGAAACACAGCATACCGGAGAATAAAATGAATTTTAATGTCTTAGTACTTTTTATTTTGTATTTCTAGGAAAAATCTACAAGTTGCAGCATAAATAACTCATGAATTCAGTTGTTGAAATGAAAACTTAAAATTGAGAGGATTGGACTTGGACATAGGGACTGTCTACTTGTGAAAATCAGGAGGAAATGAGTATGAAACATTGACGTGCCGTGCATGCAAGGTCTCCAATGTCAATTAGTGAAGGTTCACTACACCAATCAACATAGTCCTGCCATCATCTTATGAGTCGTGCTATAAGTAACAGATGTCATCACTACTACCGATTCGTTCATCACTACGCCCGGCATCACCGGCTGGAATTTAGTCCACCGGGGTCTTTGAACCTCGCCCTGGCGGTGATGAACCGTTCAGCGAGGAAAATCGAGAAAATCCACGGACTCGACCAATACCTGGGCAGTGAAGACTTAGATCACCATCGGGTTGAATTGTTCCCCCAAGAAGTGGTCTTGATGGACACAAATCACTCGATTTGGATTTGAATAAGAACCGATAGCGATTTGAAGACCAAGAAACAGTCAAAACAAACGATAGAAAAAAGAAGATTGCACACGCTGCATCTAATTAAAACGATCGGTTCAATATATATTACTAGATAATATATTTACAAACCGATAAAAATAAAAGAAAGCAGCGCCGCCGCTTCCCTCGCCACCGCCTAGGCCGCGTTCCGCCGCTGCTGGCCGCGAAGGCCCGCGTTCGCGCCTTCCAGCCTCGCCGGTATCCTCGGCGAGGATGTCGGCGATGGCTTCAACCTTGAAGGCGTAGAAGTTGGCCTTCTCCACCAATGGCCCAGCCACCGTTGGCGGGGCCGACCGCTACGGCCGTGTCGTTGAGCTTTATGGAGGGCGTCATGGAGGCGCGTGACGGTGAACTCAAGCTCTTCCATGGTGTAGTTGTCGCCATTGTAACGCACGCCGATGAAGCTGCCTCGGGTGATCGAGGTTATAGAAAGAGAGAGATTTATTAGCAATGGAGATGGTATCAAATCGAGAGGGTGCCGTGTACAATTATATAGTAACAAGCCATGGAATGCATGCATCGATTGTCATTTCCCAAGACGGCGCCATGAAAATAGTCAAACAAAGGACCGGCTCATCCAATGGCCGCCGGCCCGCCTCCCGCACACCGGAAGGCCGATCGGCGGCCGCAGCGTTTGCACACGTTTTGATCTCCAATCCTCATGCTTAGGCGGCAACCAAGGGCTTACCGGCTACGCGTTTGCGCGCGTTTTCAATGGCCGCTTCCTCGGCTACCACGCGTGTTTCCCAAGGCACCCAATCCCAGCCCGGGTTCGATCTCCCATCGAGCCGCTTTTTGACCATTTTTTCAAGAACGGTGCTCGAAGTTTAATTAGGATTACCATTGCTATAGATGTTGCTCACGAAATCTAATGATATTTATTTGATAGCATAGATAGATACTTATCTATACTATTGTTATTTTGAAACAAGGAATGCTTTACATTATTTATCATTGCTACAAGAACCACACGCACCTTTAGAAGACATGCCGACGGGGGAGGGAGGGAGACGAGAGACTGGAGACGAGAAACTTCTGCTACCTCTCGGGCCGAGCACGAACAAATAACACTCAACTTGCTGTAGCACGTCCACAACACCTGCCGGGCTATTTAAAGAATCAAACTTGTACCGCCCAACGGATAGCTATCACATTTTTTTTTTTTTTTTTGACCATGGGAGTAGTACGAAAGTACGCGACGATATTTGAGTCGTCATGTTTACACATCGGGATATTGTAACATTTTTTCTCAGAACATATTCATCAATGTGTTCCTATGAAATCTCATAGTAACACAAAATGATGTGTTCTTGACTTCGATCAGTAACACAAAATACTTTTTCTACAAAAATGTGTTACTAACAATAATTATAGTAACACAAAATTAATGTTACTAGCAAAGTGTTACAAAAGTGTACTATATTGTAACACATAGATGGAACATATAAAATGTGTTACAAATATATGCCCTGTAGTAACACAAAATAATGTTACTGTGAAGTGTTACAAAGAAACATATATATGTGCACCGTCTTCCTATTCATAGATGACATGAACATCGCACTTAGGTGTCACCAAGACTGTTAGTCAATCATGTTGTGGTCATCAGTTGAGAACAACTAGAAATGAGTATGCGATTAACACTACAAGAAATTTGGCCTTCTATGACGAAATTCCTAATGACGGGGCCAAAAGCGTCATATAATGTACCATAATATGACGAAAAAAATGCTATCGTCATAATATCACAAGCGCCATGACTATATATGACGGAAGGTTTTTATCGTCACATAAAGTACCCTATATATGACGCTGCAGTTTGCTTTTTGTCGCAAAAATATGATTTCCAAAGCAGCCAGGTGCGGTGTCACTGAAACTAAATGGTAAAAATATATAGCAAGAATAAGCACATATGGGGCTGGAACACTAGACCCTCTGGTATAAATGGTTGGTGCCTTAACCACTAGGTCAAGTATCCATTTGTGCTATAGTGGGGTGCTCTACTGTTTTTATATATGAATTTTAAAGTAATAAATCTTGTAAAACACTAGTGAAAAAAATAAGTGGCGCATGGGGATCAAACCCTTTTTAACCACTAGGACAATGATCGGTTTTGTGCTATGGAGGGCGTTTTATTCTTTATATATTTGAAAATAATAAATCTCAGTAAAACAATTATTGAAATAATGTGTAGCACATGAGAATCGAACCTAGCACCTTTGGAGCAAAACATGACACCTTAACCACTAGGACATGTCTTCATTTGTGATATAAAGGGGCGTTCTGTTTTTATCTATTAACCGATAAGAAATAAATCCTATAAAATATGTGGTATTCAAAAAAAATGTGTGGTGAGTGGGAATCGAACCTTACACCTCTCAAAGCAAAAAGCTAAGTCACACCACCACGCTATTCCTACGTTTGTGACAAAGTTGGTTCTCTTTTTCCTTTTTAAGTATATCACATAGATATCCCAAGTATAGAACCTAGAACCGAGCCACATAGAAAAATCAAGAACATGAACACAAGGTTTTTTTCTTTTTCGATCTCTAGTTGAAACGTGTAACTAGTCTTTCTCCCACATATTAACTCCAAATTTGATGATTTTTTCTTTTTTTTTTTCTAAAATCATGTTCTATCAATTAATTGTGTTCACTTGGTCCTCCCATATAGAGTTTATGAAACTATGTGAGAGACTAATGCTTTTACAACTACAATTTCCGAACACTTTCTCAAATGCAAAAATGACCTAAATAACAAATGTAGATCTTGATGAGCTTAACAATATTGGTATTCGTGACTTTTCAAGTCGAGGCCGTTTAGGGCTTCGAAAAACCCGTTTCGAGCCAAAAAAATTTTAAAATTCAAATTTCGAGGTGTCAAAAGTTCAAAAAATAAAAAAGTTGACTCTAATACCAAATGTAGATCCCTGAAGGGCTCTACAAAACTCGTATTCATAACTTTTTGATTTGAAACCAGCTAGGGTCTCAAAACTGGCTCTTAGGTGCCATTTTCAAAATGACCAAAGTTTGACTTGGTCAAACCTTGGTCAAACGAAGCACTAAATGACCTCGATTTGAAAAAAATTTTGAATACAAAGGGTGTTAGAACTCATCAAGATCTACACTTTTTATATGAGTCATTTTTTTCTGTTTGAGAAAGTGTTAGTAAACACTACTCACAAAACCAAGGTTACCATGAGAGAGTCTCTAGAACTACGTGAGTGAGTTGTCCATTTTGAACTACACTTTTTGAACGCTTTCTCAAACGCCAAAAATGACCTGAATAACAAATGTAGATCTTGATGAGTTATTAACTTTTGGTATTCGTGACTTTTCAAGTCGAGACCGTCTAGGGCTTCGAAAACCCGTTCGGCGGGAAAAAATTCAAAATTCAAATTTCGAGGCGTCAAAAGTTAAAAAAATGAAAAGTTTACTCTAATACCAAATGTAGATCTTGAAGAGTTCTACAAAACTCGTATTCATGACTTTTCGATTTGAAACCACCTAGGGCTTCAAAAACTTCGTCCGAGTTTGTAAAAATTTAAAATTCAAATTTCGAGGCGTCAAAACATCGAAAAATATAAAGTTGACTCTAATACCAAATGTAGATCTTGACGAGTTCTATAAAACTCGTATTCATGACTTTTCAAGTCGAGACCGTCTAGGGCTTCGAAAACCCGTTTGGAACCATAAAAATTCAAAATTTAAATTTCGAGGCGTTAAAAGTTCAAAAATGAAAAGTTGACTCTAATACCAACCGTAGATCTTGAAGAGTTCTACAAAACGCGGCGTATTCATGACTTTTCGATTTGAAACTAGCTAGGGCTTCAAAAAACTTCGTTTGGAGCCGTGTGAAAATTCAAATTTCAAATTTCAAGGCGTCAAAAGTTCGAAAAATGAAAAGTTGACTCTAATATCAAATGTAGATCTTGACTAGTTCTACAAATGTAGATCTTGATGAGTTATGAATTTTTGGTATTCGTGACTTTTTGAGCAGAGGCCGCCCTGGGGCTTCAAAAACCCGTTCCAAGCCGTAAAAATTTCAAAATTCAAAATTCGAGGCGTCGAAAGTTCGAAAAACGAAAAAGTCGACTCTAATACCAAATGTAGATCTTGAAGAGCTCTATAAAAACACGTATTCATGACTTTTCGATTTGAAACCATCTAGGGTCTCGAAAACTTGCTCGAAGGCGCCATTTTTGAAATAACCAAAGTTTGACTTGGTCAAACCATGGTCAAACGGAGCACTAAACGACGTCCATTTGAAAAACTTTTGAATACAAAGGGTGTTAGAACTCATCAAGATCTACACTTTTTTGTATGGGTCATTTTTTCCGTTAGAGAAAGTGTTAGAAGACACTAGTCGCAAAACCATATATCTCACGTAGAGTCACGTGGAACTACATGAGAGAGTTGTCCATTTTCAACTATACTTTCGAACACTTTCTCAAACGCAAAAAAATTATATGAATAACAATTGTAGATCTTGATGAGTTATGAATTTTTGGTATTCGTGACTTTTCAAACGGAGACCGTCTAGGGCTTCGAAAACCCGTTCCGAGCCGTAAAAATTTCAAAATTCAAATTTCGAGGCGTCAAAAGTTCAAAAAATGAAAAGTTGACTCTAATACCAAATGTAGATCTTGACGAAGTTCTACAAAACTCGTATTCATGACTTTTTCGATTTGAAACCAGCTAGGGTCTCGAAAAGCGGCTTGGAGGTGCCATTTTCAAAATGACCAAGGTTTGACTTGGTCAAACCCCAGTCAAACGGACCACTAAATGAACTCGGCTGAAAAAACTTTGAATACAAGGGTGTTAGAACTCATCAAGATCTACACTTTTTTATATGGGTCATTTTTCCATTTGGGAAAGTGTTAGTAAACACTACTTTCACAATGGCCAAAGGTTCGCATGAGCGGTCTACGGAACTTTGTGGCGAGTTGTCCATTTTGAACCGCACTTTCCGAACGCTTTCTCAAACGCAAAAAATGACCTCAATAACAAATGTAGATCTTGATGAGTTATGAACTTTTGGTATTCGTGACTTTTCAGCGGAGACCGTCTAGGGCTTCAAAACCCGTTCCGAGCCGTAAAAATTTCAAAATTCAAATTTTAAGGCGTCAAAATTTTAAAAAAAAAAAGTTGACTCTAATACCAAATGTAGATCTTGAAGAGATCTACAAAACTCATATTCATGACTTTTCAAGTCGAGACCGTCTAGGGCTTCAAAAACCCGATTTGGAGCCGTAAAAAAATTTAAATTTCAAATTTCGAGGCGTCAAAAGTTCAAAAAATGAAAAATTGACTCTAATACCAAATGTAGATCTTGAAGAGTTCTAGAAAACTCGTATTTATGACTTTTCAAGTCGAGACCGTCTAGGGCTTCTAAAACCCGTTTGGAGCTGTAAAAAATTCAAATTTCAAATTTCAAGGTGTTATATAGGAGTTATAGATAGGGATTAAGAAACTGATAAGTTATTATATTCTCATTTTTATACCCTCCTATGTCATCGAGACCCAATTTTAAATAGAGATTAACAAGTCAATCCAACATAAAATTAATGTTGTCGTTACTTTAAAATAGATGAAATCGCGTGCTCTACTTTTTTCTAGAAAGATCATTCCTCGTATTTATCTAATATTCTTTTTTACCGATGGAATTGTTCCCCACATAAAAAAAAAATCTATACGCTCCACATATTTCATTCAATTGAATTTGCCGGCCACCGAATTATTCTCACCATTTTATTTTACGTGTGGAACCGTTTCCCACCATTTTTTAGCTATGATTTTCCTTTCCCACCAAATTTTCCCTCCGTAATCCATGTGCCGCCTAATGTTTGCTGTCTCGGGTAGGCGGGTGACTCGGATCGAGATCTAATATCGCCGGAAAAACTCCAAGGTCCTCTCCTAATCCCTCGACGACTAATAAGCGACCGAGCTCCAGTGGCGGCGGGTCGGCACGGCGGGCGAGGGCACGACGGAGGCGAAGGGGGCCTACTGCCGACGGACCTATCGCGTGGAGTTCCCTAAAGAAAGAGGATCTCGGCCGCTCCATACTCGTGGCGGCCGCCGCCGGATCAGTTCGTCGATCTAGCGGGATTGCTAGGTATGCGCTCAACTTGTCCTCGCGTTCCGTGGGAGGGGGCGCATCGGCTAGCGGCTCCTTCGGGAGGGGCGCGCAGAGTGCGCTCTAGCTGCGGCAGGCTTGCAGCGGCTGCTGCTGCTATCGCTGTGACTGCCATGTCCCATACCATTCATCTAATATTATATGTTCTTTACATATTGGGCTGCTGGATGCCGGATTTGTTTTCTCGAGTAGGCTTAAACCAGATGTTGGATGCCTGGATGTAAATGGTAGCGCTGCATCTCATGGTGACGGTGAACTGAATAACCGATTCGCTTAGGATTTTTATCGCGATGATGCATTAAGCTCTGCTGCTGTCGATTGTTAACTCTTTACCATAAATAAATTGAGAGTTATCGCATTCTGAATATACCCGAGCAAAAACACAAGCCAGTTCCTTCCTCTCTAATTAGGAAAATAATTAGTTAATAGGTTGGATTACGTAGCTTATACCAATGCGAAACAGTATTTAGTCAGGCTATGTATCAAGTTAATTACTGGTTTCTAAATCAATTTTGTGTAATTTCTGAGAATGTGGCACTGCTTTGTACATTTCTCTAGGATAATAGTATAGGAATATATGCATTCTTCAATTTTATTCTGTGCACATTGCAGATAACTGTATAGGATAACTGTTGCTCCATATATTGATGCTACGCATGGCAAGCCATAAAATGATTGGTCAATACAGGTACACCAATTAGTTACATGTGTCTTATTTCCATGTGTATCTGTCTTATTCTTTTTTACCCTGTCTTTACATTTTGAATCTACCTACTTCAGTTTACTGCAGTCCATACCAAGAACAAAAAGTGATCTGAGTAACAGTTCAGTTTTAAGCAGTATATGAACTTAGGGCATTATGAATACCACTATTTATTTTATAAAAAGGCACATGGGGCACTTGGTTACCGAAATTAATATGAAGAACCAACAGTAACTACTATTTATTTTATAAAAGGCACATGGGGCAATTGATTACCGAAATATGAAGAACCAACAGTAACCACTATTTATTTTATAAAAAGGCACATGGACACTTCCTTCTGTACATGATCTGAAACGAAGATGGAGTTTGCAGAAATAGGTTCACATGCACGTTGCAAAGTTTCAGTAACTGCACATTCATAGGTCTATATTTCCTTCTGTACTTGCCTGAACAGATTTCCTTACAAAATATATATGGGTCTCTATTTCCTAATTCCTGGCATCTTTTTGTTACACACTGTTCATTCTTCTCCGTGGGCTTTGTATTATCCGCAAAAATTAGAACAGTTTGTATTATCCATAAAAATTAGAACAGTTTTGTACGCTGTCGCTGCCTTCTCATCCTACATTTGATGCTTGCTAGCCCGCGTCGTTGGCAAAGGATATTGCTTCATAAACGGTTCACTGGACCGTGACCACCCGAAGAATGATATCGAATCAAGGGAACTCAGGCTGGGCTACGTCTTTCTTCATGAACACATAAATGTTATTTTGTAGATCCTGTTTCCCCTGTTGGATTTGACCATGAAACGTCAGATTCAGGAAAAGTTGGATAAATTTCTCATGCCTCGAAGTGCCATAGATCTTCTGAATGTATTCTCATCTTTGTTCTTTTCAGGCTCTGTCCACTTCAAGTGCTTTGTGCGTGGCTATTTTTGTCAGACAGATACTGCAACTTGGCAAATGGTCACCGGTCGTATTACTATTTTCAAACTCCCTATTTCCAACCTCCACTGATGGAACAAAGTGATTTGCGTGCTTCAGACTTAGAAATTGGATTATCTGCATAGGTATGTACAGTTCTACAAATAATTTGAGTTAATCTGTTGCATTTCTGTTCATTTGCTAACCTTCATGAATAATCAAAGATGTTATATTCACAGGACTTTATATGCATTCCACAACATGGACCTTAGTCTGTCTTATCATTTCAATATTGGTGATGCTCAAGCTAAAGGAGTTCCAATTGCTTGGCCTTCGATGTTTGTATGTTCAAAACTACCTTTCCTAACTATACATCCATGTACATTTGTGTCTTAATTTGTAGTGTTACAACTTACGTTTCCTTTGCAGGTTGAAATGATTAATGGTTGAATTCCTACATCAAGGTGCACAAGAAGAAGAAATGGACTTTAGGAATCCTAGCTAGTTCTTGAATTTTTCTTTGTAATATGGACTATGTGTGTGTTTCTCTCTAGAACCACATTATGTACATATATTATGATTTGTTTTGAACAAGAACTATATGTTTGAAATCATTTCTACAATACATGGATCATGTATGATTATGGAAATGTGTGGTTTATGTGATTTTGCAATGTGTCATATTTGTGTGATTATATAATAATCCATGTGCCACGTGTATAGGTGAAATAAATATTTGTTCCATAATCCGAATATGTTACGATAGAAATAAAAAAGGGTTACAATAGATATAAAAGGTGTTACAATCCGAATATGTTGCAAATCATATTGTGCTCTACATGACGTACATGTGTTACTAGAACTAAAAAAAGTGTTACAACCGACTTCCCGGCAAATGTTCCAATAGATAAATAAATATGTTGCAAACTATGCATTCTACCATACTTTGTGAAGTGTTACTAGAGAAAAAAAAGTGTTACAACAAAAATCATTGTAACACTATAGAAGTGTTCCCGTGAGACAAGTATAATGTGTTACAACAAAAATCATTGTAACACTAAAGAAGTGTTCCTATAGACAAGTATAATATGTTACAATAAACTAGACTATAGTAACATAGGCAATTAGAACACAAAAGAAAATGTGTTACTAACATAGCTAGTAACACTTTTTCCAACCTATAGTAACACAAGTTGGCGTTACTATATCCCCTTATTTTGTAGTAGTGTCACTTCGCGTGTTCACAGAGGCCTATGAGAGCATGCATGGCGCCAAGCGTGGAGAACCGCATTGCCGGTAGTATTCACTACCGGTTAGGAAAACCGGCGGTGTCTCGGAACCGATGAGAAAAAGCTGTGGCACCAACTGCAGCATCGGCGGGTTAAATCAATGTCGGTTAAAACACTGCGCCGGGTATAGTTTTACGACCGTGATCTGATCCGATCTTGCCGGTGCAAAGCTTTACGGCGGTGGTATTCGATATCACCGCCGGGTGGCGAGACCCGGCAGTGATTTTCACAATATTCAACGGCCGCACAGTTCTCAACTTTGGATAGGGACCCGACCATTGGCGCCGCTGCTGTCGTCCTCCGCATAACGGCGGTCGCCTCAACCACGGCATCTCACCTATTTAAACAACAAGGGGACTATTTGTGTTTTGCACCCGATTTCTCCTATCCGTTCTTGCATTCTTGGTTAGATCCCTGAAGTTCCTACTCTCTCCTCAAAATACTGAGAGGGCTTAGTTTTGAATTTTAGTGTCATGGGTTTTGGATCTAGGAATTTTTTTTTTTTACGCTTATTTTCCTTGTTTTTCGTCCTCAATCTTCTTTGCTAGCAAAGTACTTTCCGGTTCCATATACATATGGTCTTTCTTTGGGAGAAAGCCCTCCACATACAGATATGCCTACTCTAAGAAAATGGTTTACAGAAAAGGTGCTAGAAGAGTCTTATCGAAGATAGAGTGACACCGAGCTTGCTTACGTGGGTGCGATGATTCACGGTGCTAGAATCCGTTAGAATCCTACCGGACTCATATTAAGAGTCCGAGTCTTTGTGTTTTGGGGTGAAAATGTCGAAGCAAAACCCCGTGCACAAGGGCATATAGTATCTCGAATCATATGGATCCACGGAAAAACAATCCCCATTGGACCAAGTTATTGTGACTTCATCCTTCATCCAATGGTCAAGTTTGGGCTGAAGATAAAGCTCCGGATGAATCTCATCCTCCAACCTCCTCAGGGCAGTTCTTCTACAAGTCTCGTCGCATCTTCGACCCTAGAGATGCTAGAAGAGACTTACTTGAGGTGGTTAAATTTTAATGTGTTTGTACACTTTGATTGTAGCATTGACCTATCGCGGAATTGGTCTTTGTTACCGTATATTTAGTTTTATGTAAGGTCTTTATTATGGAAATATATGTAATCAAATTTCTTATCTCATTTGCATTTTTGTTTGTTATGGATGTTGTTTGTCTCTTCGATATCTTTGAGTTTCTATTTTTACCCTTCATCGAACATAATAAAAAGACGGTTTGCGTCAATGAAATATCTTTGCAATGTCGAGGGAAAATACAATAGATATCCAAATCCAATATGAATGAAATAAAGTTATATATGTAACAAACAAAAATACAACAGATAATAAGTTTTATTCACATCCATATAGCCTCAATGTCGGTAAAAACATTCATAACAATATCTTTGCGTAGAGCGTGATATGGAATCTAGCTTGCGTGAAGCATCTACTCGTACATATGTAGCAGCACTGCAACAATGCATGCATGCAAAACTGAGTGAAGTGACGAGACTGTGAATTCCTTTGCGGGTACATACAAATAAGCGATAGTGATATTGTATTCCTTTGCCGGCCGCATAACAAATAACCGGTAGTGATATTGTATTCACTACCGAAAGTACCTTAACACCGGTAGTGATTTACCTACCCTCAACAATTGCTATAAATCAAGGCGTCCGGCCACATAAACACACATACCACGCACGCACCCACGAGCTCGGACTTGCTGCTTTTACACTCACTCCGCACGAAATCCACTCGGCTCTTTCCCTCTCTCTCTTTCTAAGAGATTTGTTCATGGCTCAGGATATTTTATTGGTAAGGATTTTTTCTTATCTAGAATTCCTATATATATATGCATATAAACATATATATATATATATATATATATATACGCCAGCACTATTTGGACCCCGGTACCAAATCCATTCGGTACCCACCGAGCCGATTCCACCGCAGGCCAGGAAACCCGTCGAGACGAGCCGACCCAGCCGCTCCCCTGTCCGCACTCCCCCGGTCAAACCTGTATGCCAGCCCTCCCCAAGCGGAGCCGATCCATCTGAGCGGCCCCTGTCCGCAGTTCTACCTCCCCTCCGCCCGGTCAAATCTGTAGTCGCGGCGGCAGTTCCCGGTCCGCCGTCGCCGTTCTGCCCCCGCCCGGAGCAACCACCCCCACGTCCGACCAGTCTCTGCCTCACGCGAACCAAGGGACGCGGCGCTCAGCACAATCAGCGACGGAATTCGCTCCGCGGTGGACCTCCGGCAAACGCCACGCCTCCCCGTCCATCCTCGCCTGCTGCGTCGCCGCCGGTCGAAGAAGCAGCCTCGATGACAACACCACGGCGACACCAGCCGTCGGCTGTCGGCTTGACGGTGACGGACCACGCCCTTTCGGCGAGGCTGCGACGCTGACTCGGGCAGCCAGAATCCTCGCTCCTCCTGCACGTCGTCCTCGCCGTCGCGCGCTGTGAAGCCCATCGAACTTCATCTGTAAATCATTTGCCACAGGTTCTCATCCCTTCTGTGTGAAACCGAGCACCCATGTATTCTGTCCTGTTTTCATCCAGTGAAGTAAGAAATCTGTCTTAATTTGGAATGAAAAAAAGTACAAGCAGGTGTAGTAATCTGAAGCCGCAGTACGGCATGGTGAAGGTTGTTTTTTAATCATTAGGAATGTGAGATTGGTTCTTCAGTGAGTCATTGGCTTGTTACAGCAAGCCATACATTGCTGGATATATTGGGCTTTATGGAAAACCATACGGCTATTATTTAGTATATCTACATTGCTTAGATTGATGGGCAAATAAAAACTGAAATAAGTTTTCTTAATGGCAAACCATATGTTATTTTTGGCTAGACAGTACACAAGTTTTACCTTGGAATGGGAGCAGTAATAGCGATGATGTTGGTACAATCTAAACTGTGCTAAATTGTTTGATGTGTTACAGATTTACCGACCTTGGCTAGAATAACATATATCTGGCACAGAGATAAGGTTCAGACATCGCGCATGCTATTTTACTTGCGGGTTGTGCCAACTTGTGTTGGCCTCATTCCAGTTCATATGATTCAGGATAAAGTGGCTTCAATCATGTTCTTGTATCCTTTTTGCATTCCATTCTATTGTTTTGTCTTCTTATTTATTACTTTTAATTTGTTTATAAAGACTTTCATTCAGTATTAAAGAAATCATGTGACCCTTAGCATCAAAAAGATATCTACAGCATTCAAATGAGAAAGTTACAAGTGCTTCACACTCTGTGATGTTATCGTTCTTGTCATCTGGCAGTGATACTGATCAGGATGATCGAGCAGCTTTGAAAGAGCAACTTGCCTTTTACTACATCAAGAGATCTTTGGAGGTAGTCCATTCAGCATCTTTTTCCTTATTTGATTTTGAACTGGAAGATGACTCATTTCAGGCTTTGTTCATTAATAGGCTTATCCTGGGGTAACCCCATTTGATGGATTAGCATCAGGAGTTGCAGCATTTGCTCGAAATCTTGCTGCGAGCAGCGCTGCCACTCTTTATTGTATCCATAGCCTTGTTGTCAAGGCTAAAAGCTCTGCGAGGTTGCAAAGGTTCAGAACAAATCCTTGTGGAGATCATGGGAAGAGAGCACAGATCCAGGTAAGAAAATGTTAGATCTGTTGCTGAGACTAATTTTCCTTGTGGATATTCAGGTTAGAATACGATCATCTTGTTTATCTTGTAGTTCTAGTTTTAGAGCAACAGTTCTGTAAAACTGATAGCTAGCTCAATTGTCGCATTGGGGGTATGTTTTGTCGGTTTGCAGAATGTTAGAAACATAGAAGTGAATTTTCTCCAACAATAATTTAAACTAAAGTAGCTAAGAGAAGTGTCAAATATTTCTCATGTGCTGATTGAATGTTTATGAATATGGAGGCTAACTTGGCTTGTCCAATGTTTTGTAGTAACACTATTTCCTTCCCTTTGCAGTCATTCCCTTACCTGCTCAAGGAGCTGGCAGAATTCGTGACCCTGCTACCAAAGGAAGGCCAGAATGAACTGCTCGATGACATGCATGCCCATGTCGCGGAGTCTGATGATGTCACTCGGAAGCGGTACTCGTCTCATGGCTGCAGTCTCTCTCCTACTTGAGCTCACAGTCGAGCCGTGAATCTCACAGCAAGGCCAAGGGCGCTTCTACATCCGGGGTAAGCGATGAGCTGACCCTGAACAGAGCCATGACGCGCGGGCGCTTTGTGACACACCATCTTGTTATGCTTGTAAAACTAGCAGTACATAATACGGTAATTGGAAGCGCTTTGCAAGTACATAAGTGAGTAAATTAGGTACATGTTGGATGTCACCGGTACACGGCCGCCTCACATCTGGCTCGGTCCCTGAATCAGAATCCTGGTCCAGATGTGGCTGAATCTTCTGTTCATTCTCCTTTCTAGCTCTCTGTCTAGTACTTCTGAACACTTCTATTTCCATTATTCTGGAATGGAAATAGAGATGACCTCGCGTCAGGAAAAAAAAAATATTGCAAGGATTATTCTTTGCTTTGCCCTCTGCCAAATTGCTGTTGCCTTTGGGTTAAAATGCAAAGTTTTTCAGATTGCAGCTGCTTTCGGAGAGGAAGGAGCCTGTGGGCTCTTGGTTTGTCGGTCATGTCACAGTGATAATTAAAACAAACCTCGTGTTCTCCTGTATTTAGAATGCCCATTTTGAAATCCTGGTCTACCTAGTCCCATTTAAACAAGGGGTAATACAGATAAACTTTCAACATCATCATCTGATTCAGGAACAAATCAGTGGTAACGTCACTTACAGTTACCTCTGCCCCTTACGCATGTTGCATCCAATTTTCACTGTTACGGAACAAATAAATTGTAGACATATTATGTTACAACAGGCAATAAGTCATTCATGATAAATGGTAAATACACCAATTCTTAGCATTAAACCCGTATACTATTATATACTTAGATTCTGAATTCTCTCATCTGCTGCCATACATCATGAAGTGGCTGCAGCTTCGCAGCCACAAGACAAGGTCACAAGGATGCTACACCAATTCTTAGCATTAAACCCGTATACTATTATATACTTAGATTCTGAATTCTCTCATCTGCTGCCATACATCATGAAGTGGCTGCAGCTTCGCAGCCACAAGACAAGGTCACAAGGATGCCACATTCGGCAAAGAAAATGTCACAAGGATGCCACATTTGGCAAAGAAAAGGCAGTACATGTACATGTTTCAGGTTTGGACACAAGTTCTCAGCCATTAAAAAACAGAACCCATCAACCAACTCGCACAAAGCACAAGTACTCCTGGGCAAATCGAGAGGCAAGCAGCAGGCTCGGACTGGCCATCTTTATGAACCTGATGTGTATGTATATCTTGTCTGAACCCCTCCAGTAGCTCTATAAGTTTCCCTGCAATGAATCAACCAACAAAAACGCTTATTGCAATGTGCTTTCATGGAACACAAATTACATCAAAGGCACGAACAACGTACGTACCTGTAAGGAAGCCAATCAATGGCACCGGATTCAGGACCTGTTCAGCCTTCTGGAGATGACGCCTGTCAGGACACAATGCAGGCATGAGCATACAAGGTTCAATTTCAATCGAGCGATGATGATCTTAGGGAAGTGTGTTCATTACTTGGTGTAACTGGCAAAGAAAGGATCTCTCATTAAGTTAAGGGCCCACATCATCTTTCGCTTTTTCAACTGATGGAATCAAACCAAAGAATAGTTAGTTCAACAACACTGAGGATACAATGACACAAAAAGTAACCACTATTCAACTAGTTAGCGAACTGAAATCAACTTGCCTCATCCCTCTCAGCAGAACTGAGCTGATGCACTTTCCTAATCTGTGATTCAGATCGGTCGCATGGGAATGGATGCCAAGACTTGTAAGTTCCACAGCTAGCGACACTAACCATGGGGTCCATGATTTGATTCCAAACTTTCTGATCAAAACTACATATACAAGTGGCCTGAATATATGAACAACCTCCCCTAAAACAAATTAGCGGCCAGTACCCCCTTTAGCAGACCAAATACTTGCCAAAGTTGGCTTCTCAGACCACCATCACTGCACAGCACAGAAGGTTTAACACAGCTATAAGAAAAGAAAAACCAGGATCCAGAAGCACATGTAGAAATATCAAGATAATTAAATGGATGGAAGTCAATTATTGGCCCTTGAACCATCACAAGGGTCCAATTTTGCCCCCCAAACTCAAATATCATAAGTTTTGGCCCTTGGACTATTCAAACCGTTTGTTTTTGGTCGTTGTGTGGTATTTTGAGTTTAAGGACCAAAATCAAACTAGTCATGCAAAAAAATGGAACTTATTCATAGTTTAAAATTTATTACCAGTTGGCTCAGGAGTAGGTTGGAGCCTCCGTGATCCACATAGGATCAGATATCATCTTTGCATTCTCACCAAATTTGTTCAAAGCAGCTACTGCTCTTTTCTCAAGACTCTTAGACACAAATCCATTTTTTCCATCCAGACCCTTGGTCATAGCTTTGTGACCATTTCCAGCCTGTCCATCCATCGGATAGATGGCTGGAACTCCATTACCATTTACTCCATAATTATTTTCGAGAATGGTCACCTCTTCTTCATTTGCCACCTCCCCACCTTGTAAGAGCATCTTGTATCCACTCTCTCGAAAAGCAGCTAACCCGACACCTACTCTGAGATATTGCATAATTGGTATCATTTTGTCTGGTTCTGAACAACAGCAATAGTCAATAGATATGCAACTAACCAAAAAGGTGCGTGTCTTACTTCACTGCTTCAGTAACAGCAAGAAAGCTCCACTTGCGATCATCGCCAACAAAGTGCTGGGCAGCAACCTCAACAACCGCCTCCACATCCTTTAGTACAGAGACAACAAGACCCCATGGGATAGATTGCTCCTTGGAGGCAAATGAGTAATTCTCGGTGGGTGCATCAATTATGTGCTGATTGACAGAACTCACAACACCCAGTAGTGCATATACTGTTCAGGCAATGGCATGTGCGTTAAAGTGAAGAAATCAAGCATATACACCTCAAAATAGACTTCTCTCAATCAAAACTATAAATAGTGTCTTGATTCTTGAACACATTATCATATTAGTATGAATATGTTACGAGCTGAACGAAATATGGATTCATTGCATAGGAGGTTGAGTCACCTAGACAAGATTATAGTAAATGCAAGAGCTTTCTCTGCAATACCTTATCTCGGATTATTACCAAAATAGTAGGGCAAACAGTCTGTAATTCTATATTTTTAGTAATAGCAAAGAATTTGACTCCCTGAGACATATAATACCTTGAAGCAAAACATACATGCTCAATACAGAATAATGTCTGCAGACACTAAGGCCCCTTCATAATGGTCAGTGAAACATATATTCCTATGGTCTCTTACATTGAATAGCACAAACAGTGCTTCTTTTTTAGGTAACAATGGAAGATGCCAGGATGAAATGCGAGCACAGATTCTGGAAATAAGCTTAATCACTCTAGTGCTAAGGCCACCCTAGGCAGCTGCATAAGACTATATGAGAAATAAATGGCCTTATAGGAGCAGATAACAATCTTTTTTTTTTTTTTTTTTTTTTTGAAATAACTCACAAAGCGACCATGGTAGCACACTGGGCTTCTGTTACCTAGGTGATTTTAGAGAAATATCAATCAGGAAAAGACGGTTTGTAGTTTGCACTTGGTTGGTCATGTAACAACAAGATTATTTGGCACAACGATATTGATCACATTTTGGCATCAAACACAAAAGATCATGTATCACTCAGGTATGATGGTTTTGACATCTCAGCATTAATAATTAACATTTCGTGCCTAGTTATCAAGCCTTTCAGCATGGCTATTGAAGCATATTTTTTCAAATAACAAAATGTGCAGAACACTGCTAGTTATATATAAACGGAAAGAGTAACTGCACTAAAAATGAAAGAAACAAATGAATGCAATGTAATGTTTCGAAGGTGGTATGCAGGTTTCAAATTTGTAAGAGAAAAATAAAATTAGATAAATATTGAAGCCTGATGCATACAAAGAGGAACTTTAGAATGATTACTGTTGTGAGACGAAAATGGAGAAGAAAAAGAAATGGTAGGCACCTCTGTACTTTCATCAGTCGAACATCCTGCTCGTGAGTGCCTAGACTTCGTGCGACGAACATGCTTTGATTTGTCAACGTGTGTGGATGAACGGGTGTTGGGAAAGGGCATGAAGTCATCATCACTGTCATGACCATCATGGCCAGGTGCAGAACGCAACACATGATCTTGACGAATCTGATGCTCAGACCTAAAAAGGCCAAAGAAGGTCAAACTTTAGAAAAAAGGGTAAGATTTAACATTAATTAGATATCAACAGAAATTAATACAAGGAATTTAATTGTAACACATATGGACCTCTCCTGTGTGCTCTCAAATACCACTCTCTTCAGGTTATGGGGAACCATATCCACAGTACGCTGGGCATGATGAGACCTACAAACGAATAGGAAAAAAAGATCCATGAGCTATTGGGGGACACATAAAAGGAGGGGTATCGGTACATAGGGATATAATATCCAGATTTGTAGTAAGGCATGTTGTACAAAATGTTCAAATTAGAAGAGTAAACTGACATGACACGGAATATTGAAATTGGTATGAAATCTGGCTAGCGAGATTGAACTAGAAAAAGTACCTTCTCTGTGAGTGGTCACCGGAAGTAGGTGGTACCCGAAGGGTGCTTAGAAGGAGAATGCCTTGAATCTGAAATCAGAAAGAAAGAATAAAGGAAAATCCAAGTGAACAGAAAAGGAATGATAGGATGTGGGAATGGGTTGTGATTTCAAAAATTGGGGAATATTAAAAGCTTTCAGAACAATGCAATAAGTGTGAAATGAAAAAAAGGAGAAACCAAAGAAGAATCCGTGTGAATTAAACTGTTATCTAAATATGTATCCATGCATCAGATCATAATAATAAAAAAAATAGCTAGATAGGCTGTAAATAAATGGAGCTAATTTTGTCTAGTCATATGAGAAATACAAACTCCACACTGCAACAGATTAACAGTATATAGTACGCCGATTGACTTTATCACCATCATACTGCAACTGAATAAGCTTATTAGAATAAATATGATTCTTTGCGCATATCAGCGAATCTGATAGTGAACCAATTTGACAGTACCTAAATACATCATTAAGGAGGTAAAGCTAACCTGAGGGACCGGGCGGGTCCATACAAAATGATGGAACCTCGACAAAGAATGTGTGAGCCCAGAAATCAAATATCAGAGCGATTTGTCTGTGCACACACAAAAGAAAATAATAATGTCTCAGCTTCTGAATTGTTTCCTGAGCATCTAGCATCAAAAATCATGGACCAAACTAGTATTTGTTAACGTAACCAAAAGCAAAGCAATTTTATGAGTATAGACTGCGATAGTCAACAAACATCAAATAGAAGGATGCTTGAACCACAAATCGAGCTATATGATTTGTCACCTGACGGCAATGTTAGCTGCAGTAGTCTTGGCAGAACCGTCTTTGCCGAGGAAGATCGAAAGTCAGCAGCTTCGATAAAATACCAGCATCAACAGAACTGGCTTCGCCTGATGACCAGTTAATCGCAGGTTCAATTGACTAAAAAACCAAACAAACGACCGAAGCAGAGAAACGAAGGATTGCGATCTGACACACAAACCGGCAGTAAGATCCAGCCGCTGCAGAGAGAAGACGCCGGCGGGTCCAAAAGCTAACGCGAGCCCGTCGGATGAAGACCTGAGGCGACGTCGGCGGTGAGCTCGTGATGGACGAGGGCGACGCGACCTTCTGCTCCGTCGGAAGAAGACCCTGAGGCGACGTCGGCGGTGAGCTCGGGATGGGAGAGGGCGACGCGACCTTCTGCTCCATGAATCAAGAAACGGACGGGGCATATGATAGGTAGGGGAGCTCCGGAGCGACACGTATGCGAGAAGCTGGGAACCGCCGGGAGGTGGGGGAGGTGGGAGCGGGGAGGGGGCGGCGGCGGTTGCGAGCTGCTGGGATGGGAAGGGCGGCTGCTGCAGTTGCGAGCAGCTGGGGAGGGAGACCGGTCAAGATGCGGACGGGGAAAGAAGCCGATGCAGAAGACCGGCTCGCAGCTGGGGAGGGAGACCGGTCAAGATGCGGACAGGGAAAGAAGCCGATCCAGAAGACCGGCTCGAGGCTGTCCCTGGTCCGGGGAGGACCGGCTCGGAGCGGAGCGAGTTCGGCTCGCTGGGGACTGAATTTATTTGGACCCCGGGGTCCTAATATATATATATATATACGTCAATATATATATATATATATATATATATATATATAATATATATATATATATATATGCGAAAGTATAATCTGTAGCTAGCTACAGAATTTCATATTCTGTAGCCAGGCTGATGGACCGCACCACCACTGGCTGACCGGACCGCCTGCTGATCGAATCTCATTTACTGCATGCAGCCATGATGCGACCTGCATGTACGTTAATTAATGATGGTTCCCGCATTAGCACTTCCGTTAATTACGTTCATTTGGTCACGTTGATTTGGCAAATTTCAAATCCAGCGCGTTGCATGCAAGGACCAAGAGAGTTACTATAATTAGCACGCATGCAAATGGTCATGTTACCATAACTAGCACATATTTTCTGGTTACTATAAGTAGCACGATAGCTTTATACTATGCTTCTTATCTGTGAATATTATGAGAATTTTAAATGTGAATATTTATGAGAAGTTTGTACTGTGAATATTTACCAGAGTTTTATACTGTGTATATTTACGAGAATTTTATAATGATGTTTACGAGAATTTTGTAATATAAATATCTTTGATAATTTTGTATTGTAAATATTTACGAGAATTTCATACTATTCGCACTACGAAATTTTTGCGAGAACTTGCACAAAGAATATTTACGATAACTCTGTACTATGAATACAAGTTACGATAATTAGGAGGACTAGTTACTGTTTTTCAATGGTACCATGGATTATTTACTATAATGTCATGAACAATTATAATACTGCCATGCATATTTACTTTGTTTAGTCACATAATAGTTACGATAACTCCAACGTTTCAGACCATAATGAGAAAGCGAAGTTACCACTATTTGTCATCAACTTGATACAACATGATGATCAGATAGCCATGGAATATTTACAAATAATTCAAATGGCTAGTGACGATAATTAGAATAGGAATTACGACAACTTACAAATCTTTGATTTTCACAGAACTCATGAGCTCACTTTCAAGAAACACTAGTCCATGTGAAGTACGAAAATTTGTAGATACACAATTGTTTATAACAGAGAACCTATATACATATCTATGACCAGAGAAAAAGTGCGAGCACGGATTCATCACCCAAAATCATCATCTAATCTAAAAATAGTAAAAATATATTAGTGAGTAATATGATCTAAAAAGCAACAGAATCGATGTATTGGGGAGAGTTATTATAAGGCAGAATGAAGGACACGCGTGAGCACTAGAGGCAAGAGGCGACTCTGCATAGTGCATAGGAACATTCGCATTATGCATGGCTTCGATCCGAGCCTCTCGAATCATCAGAAATCACAAGAGTGGAACTACTACTACCTACTACCGGTTGGTTGGGTGCCGCTGCGCCAGCACCCGCCGCAGCAACGCGTGGCTGTCACCGTCGCCCATACGCACGGCACGATCCAGCGCCTGTCGAAGGAGAACATGTTGACGACGATGGAGTCGGCGGCGCCTACGCGGTCCGCTGGCGAGTGTCTCTCCGCCGCTGGCATGTCGTAACCCGTTGCGTCACGTAGGGCCGCCCGCCGCCGCCGGTCGCGTCGCTGGGTGTGGGACTGCCACCGGTCGCGTTGCCGGATGGCAGTGCCGCCGCCGGTCGCCTCTGATGGCCTAGGACCCGCCTCCGAGGCATTCCGGGGAGCCGGCCAGGGACACGCGCTCCGGCCGCGCCGAGATGGAGTACAGCACCAGCGGGAGCCACCCTCGAGCGCCGCTGACCCGGCCGGACGCCGTTGGGAGGCCGACGGCCTCGCCGGCCCCGAGAAACACCAGGAGCGTGAGCAGGAGCGAATCGAGCGATGCCATGGGCATTGTGACGAGCTCATCGGTACAGCTGCGTACTGATTTGGGGATTTAAAGCCACGTGATTAGAGGATCTCGTCTGAATAATTAGACAGGCTACCACGTTGATTACGGGGTGATTAATTAGACAGCTGAGCTACGAGGGCACCTAATCGGTGGAGGCGCTGGGTCGGATGCGGACGTTGGGCTCGGCTACAGAATTTAATATTTTGTAGCTAGCTATGGACTAATAGTTATATATATATATATATATATATACTCCCTCCGGGCTGGTATTAGAAGTCGTTTTGGACAAGGTTTGGGTCAAACATCGGGAATATAAATCATCAATAACTTTTAAGTTGTTGAGTTTGTAAATGTGAAAATTATATGAGTTGATTTGTCCAAAAAAATATTTTGACAAAAGTATACATATATCACATCTTCATAAATATTTTTATAATAATAAGAGGTCAAAGTTGTGTTTTGGAGACTGTGTCGCTGTCCTAAACGACTCCTAATACCATCCCGGAGGGAGTATATATATATATATATAGGACTGCGCTTATTTGGTACCTGTAGGCTCTAAATATAATTTAGAGCGCCGGTGGCCGGAAGCACGGCTCCGGTGAACCTGCCCAACCGTAAGTGCTACTACCATCCAAGGAGTAAGTATTACTACCACTAAAGACATTTTTTAATTTCCTTAATAAATGTTCTGTCGGCGCTGCATGCATGTCTCTAGTACCCTCTTGGCTTTTTGACTTTGGTAGTAACTATTATGTCAAAGTAGTAAATTTTCTTTGAAGTAAATTTTGAAGTAGTAAATTTACTAATTTAATATTTCTTTATACAAACCGATATGGCAAAGTTTGTTTCTCGACAGTAGTAATTATTACTTCCTGGTGGCCGTTAGCAGCAAGCGACAGTAGTATTATTTGACAGTAGTAACAGTTACTTCCTACATCCTGCAAAAAATTATCGGTGACTAGAATCAATGGTAGTACTTATACGTTCTTCTTTATTTAGTTATATTTTCAATCGCATTAAACTTAATTAATAGGAAATGCCTATAATTAAGAGAGGTTAATGATTTGTTCCTCTTTGAACTATTTGAACCGTGATTCTCTCACGTGGGGTTTGAGAACATGCTCCTATTTTTTGTAGTATTTTTTACGTTTTTGAATCGTGATAGTATTTTTTTTTTACTTTCTTCGCTTCCTATATTTTGATAGTAAGATATACTACTCTATATTTTTTTACTTTCTGAATCTTGGTAGTATGTTTTACTTTCTGAATTATATATAGTAAATTAGTAGTAAGATATACTACTCTTTCTACTTTTCTCTTTATTTTGATAGTATTTTTTTACTTTCTTAAGAGTAAAGTTTCTTCTCAATTCTCTCCTGCAGGAGTAAGGTTTCTTCCCAAATCACTCTCGCAACCGTAAAAGTTACGGAGCCAAGGCAAATCATTGCTGGGCTCGTGCATGACGGCATGCATATGTGCAAACCGTAAGATTTTTCAACTTCAATTAAAAGTAAATGCCAATAATTTAGAGAAGTTAATGATTTGTTCATTTTTTATCAATTTGAACCGTGATTCGCTCACGTGAGGTTGTGTATCATGGTAGTATTTTTAACTTTCGCCGCTTCCTAATATTTTTGTGTTATTTTTTACTTCCTTGCACATCCGTAATATTGATTTGTTTATTTGCTATAACTCAAGAAATTAGATCACCATTGATGTTTTTGTTCATCAGGTAGTAATAAATCAAATAGTCGTAATATGAATTAGTTATCAAGTAGTAAATATTACTGTCGCTACCACACTAAGGTCAAACTGAATTTTTTGAACGTGTAACATCCTACTAAAAAACTTAGTAGTAGCAATTGCAAAAAGCAAAACCATAAATACAGATCCAGCAGTAGTACAGCATGGTTGCAGTAGTTTTTTTTAATTAGTAATTTGGTGCTTTGCAGAAGTAATCTGCGAGAAAAAAAAATCAACAATATGCGAGCCGCTTCCACCATGGATTGATTGTCAGCTGTGATTGTCCACCGTAATTTGCTCCGTCGTCAACTAATACTAGCGCTATAGTAATATTGATGTGTTTATTTCCCAAAACTCATGAAGTCAGATCGCGGTAGTAAAAAAAAAAATCAAGAATATCTATACACCGCTCTTCGTATTCATCAAATCTGTACAAAAGAAAAGAAGAAAAAAGGAAAAGGAAAAAAACAATTGAACCAGCTCTCTTCCACAGCTTGGTCCATGCGTCTCGTCCCTCCTCCATCTAGCACCTTCACACGGACGCACACACAGCACCGCCGGTGTGTCGCAGCTCAGCCCACGCTAGCAGCTCCTGGCCCTGGCGAGTCGCGACTACGCCGCAGCATCGCTGCAACCGTTGGGGGCGGGGAGGAGCCGCCGTCGCCGGTGACCATTTGCTGTGCATCGCGCGGAGAGTCGCGAATCAACGAGGCGTCGCAGGTCGGGAGAAGAGGTGCCATCGCCGACTCAGGGAGTAGGAACACAAACCCGGATCTTGTTCTGTTGTGTGCATGGGAGCAGTGGCCGCCGTCACATTTGTAGAGAAAAAAAGTGAATAAATCATTAATAAACATCAATCCATCGCATGGTGAAAAGAGACTACTTCCTCGAGAAGCTGGACTCACGGATCTCGATTGGTGGCGCCGCCGCCGGGCCCGTAGAGGAGTACCCGGCCGTCTGTTGGAAGCAGAGATCGGAGGGAATCGCCCCTACGGCGTTCCTGCACGGTGGCTGCCTTCGTGAATCAGAAGCAGCCTGCACAGGTGGTCGCACCTCCGTGCATGCACATCGTGCTTGACCGCTGCCACCGTTGCCGAAGATGCCGAGGTGACCCGAGAAACAAGCTGCCGGTAGGTGAGAGAAAACGTTGGAAACAAATGAGTGGATGCATGCTGCCGTGTGAAGAATATATAATATGGCCACGATTGAATGCATATGCATGCATATGGAGTGAATGCAGGAATAGGAGTACCTATTACTCTTGCGGGCCGGTTCATTTACGGTTAGGCTACCCACGCCGGAGTTGGGCGGCGCCGCCGTGGCTCTAAACAATATTTAGAGCGGAGCTTCCTAGATAGCAGTTACCTATATATATATATATATATATATATATATATATATATATATATATATATATATACACGGCAGCACTATTTGGACCCCGGGTACCAAATCCATTCGGTACCCAGCGAGCCGATTCAACCGCAGGCCAGGAAACCCGTCGAGACGAGCCGACCCAGCGTGCCGCTCCCCTGTCCGCACTCTTCCCCGGTCAAACCTGTACTTCGCTCGGCAGTTCTCGGCTTCCCGGTCGCCGTTCTCCAGTACGCCCCCCCACCCCCGCGGCGGTTCCCAAGATGCCTCTGCCTCACGCTCGCAGGCCACGGCGCTCAGCACGAGCAGCCTCGGTGGTTTGCGCCGCGGCGGTACTCTCCGGCAACCTGGACGCCTCCCTGTCCAGCCCCCGTCCGTCCTCGGCTGCGGCGTCGCCACCTCAGGTTAGTATCCGGGAGGTTGGGGTACGGCACGGTGAAGGACCTGTATCTGTAGACAGCGGCGTTGCCACCTCTGGTTAGCTTTGCTATTTTATTCTCCCTCATTCTCACATTTAGAACTAAGAAATCTTTCTAAATTTAGAATGCTAAAAAAAGTACCAGCAGGTGTAGTCATCTGTAGCCGCAGTACGGCACGGTGAAGGTTGGCTTTTATTTATCATTAGGAATGTGAGATTGCTTCTTCAGTGTGAGTCATTGGATTATTACAGGACACCATACATGGCTGGATGTTTTTGCTTTATAAAAAACCATACGGCTATTATTAAGTCCACATTGCTTTGATTGATGGGCAAATATACACTGAATTAAATTTTGTTAATAGCAAACCATTGTTAGTTTTGGCTAGACAGGACAGTTTTCACCTTGGACATTGACACTGTTGGTCGATCAACATATTGGCATGGGTGAAGTATTAATTGCTGCCGTTGCTAGATTCTAAAAAGTGCTAAATTGTTATTGCCTGTAATTAAAGTTTAGTAGATCATAAAAACATAGGTAAGGTGTAAATGATTCTGAGTTCTTTTTTTTTTTTGGTAATAGAAAGACGACATGGATGAAACTTTGATTCCTAGAGTTGGAATGTGCTTCAAATCAGATGAAGAAGCACATAAATTTTACTGTACATATGCTGAGAAGACAGGTTTTGAGCCAAAAAAGGCTAACAAATCAGAGTATAGGTGCAATCTTTTGGAAAAGGAGAGTGAGGATGATGAGTGCGGGAACAGAGATGGTACACAGGTAATTGATTCCTATTTGGGAAATTCAACAAGGTGGCATTGTGACCATATAGATGGTGTTAAATGGATATTATTTTCTTTTAAAGCAGGAAATCGGACAAACAAGTAATGGACTTGTCACAATAAATAATCCATGTCATGACCATGTGAACAGAGCAGAAGCAGAGGTAAATTCAAAATGCATGAATCTTTTAGGAAATTGGAGTGCATATGATAGTTGTAGGTGTCAAATCTTAACTAACAATGGGTAAATCAATATTGAACTGCAGGCAGTGGAAAAAGGAACATTGGATGAGAGAGAGAATAGGGAGTGCATATGTATGGATAAGCAGCATCAAAGCCATGAATTGACTACTGAGTCCAGTGATCAGTAACTTTTTGTGCAAAGGGATTAGGTTATAGGTATACGAAAAATGATGCAAATTCGAGTGTGAAAATCTACATTCCTTGAAAAGATCCGTGCTCAACATTTGTACTCTCCTGCTGCTCAAATTCTGCAGGAGCAGAAGTGGATCATAGCTGTGCTGTTCATGGTGCCTGTTTATGCCTCTGAATCTGTAAGCACTAGCTCCGCTTGTTTGTTCTGATGGCAGAGAAATGCTGGTACTAGAAGTAGTTGTCATTTCCCATCAATTAATAAAGAACTATCTTAAGAAAAGATCATTGTAGTTCTTCACTACTTCAGAAACAACATATAAATGGTCGAATGGCCGGTGTTTCACTAAAACTGGCTTGTGTTGATGACTGGACGTGTGGTTGTCAAGATTAGTTCTTTCAGAGTAGTAGGGATGCTTTGATTTAGGATCGCATTTAGTTTCCCTTATAATGCAAAGGTACTGACATGAATTGATATCCCATTCTCTCTGGCTTGTAATATATTGTGGAATTGTTATGAAGCCTTTGCTCTCTATGCCTTTGGACGATACCTGGTTGCTTGCCTTGGTAAAACTGCATAGTAGTAATCTGCATCAGCATGCTGTAATATTTTCCTTCTCTAGAGGAATCATTGTAATCTGTGATGATCAGCTATATATTTATGCTGCCACTCAATCCCTCTCTGAATTATTGGTTACACTCATTTCTTGTTACAGTACACTTCAGGTGGGGAACGACAAGTGTTCCATTTGCTTGAGAACAGAAAAAGGGACGAACTGAGCAAGCAGTTCCTAGAGAGTCAAGACAAGACAAAAGCTCATAACCAAAGCAGAGTGAACAATTTCTTTTGTGCCCCTAATGCTCTGGGAGAGAACTTGTACAAGATTATAAAATTCGGACTCGTGCAATATCTGAGCTATTTTATAATGAGAATATGTTCCCTCACCTGACACTAGCAGATAATGACATGACATAACTTTGTTTGACAACATTTCAGATGATTCTGAAGACACTATGTGCTTTGTTGGCGTTGATCTTGGAGCCTATGGAGATGGTGAATTCAAGTGGAATTACGGGTAACTGTCTGTTTTCACCTTTTTGGGTTATCGAAATGAGCAAAACATCTGAGCTTCAGGAGACCCAAATTGAGCTTTTGTTGCGTCAGATTCATAAACTTATTTCTATCTTCTACAAAAAAGAAATTCTTCAGTATTTTACTTCTTTCTGCGTGCAAATTAGATGTCAACGATGATACAAGCACTACACCAACTACCATTGAGCAGCAGGAGACCCATGTTGAAGCTCCAGGGACAAGCATCAGGGAGAGCGTGCAGGATGTTGTCCTCGTTGGCGGCCAACATGTAAACTGATGGCTTCTGAATTTCAATAGCTTGGCAACTGAATTCAGAATTCTTCAGGTTTAACTTGTTATTACTGGGTACTTCTTCAGGTTGTCAAGGATGTTGCCCTTACAATCTCGCAAGCAATTAGGCCTGTGGAGAAAGGTGTCGAAAAAGGCGTTGGGAAGATTCAGGAGAAGTTCCATCATATCTCACTGAAGCTAGGGGACAAGAAAGAACCTGAAGATGTGGAGGAGCACATCACTAAGAATGTGGTGGATGGCAAACCTGTTGAACTCAACACAGAGGTTGAAGTCGAACAGGTCCAAGATGGTGGCAAGAAAGGGAAAACTGCCGTGGTTGAGACTGATGTGGAAATCAAAAGAACAGCGAAGGATGATGAAGTGTAGTAGTATTGTTCATACAAAGCATATGAAGAATTGCATAAAGCTAACGAAAGTGGAAAGAACGTGTACATAATTTCTGTACTCTTCCCCATCTGTTCTGGGATTAAACCATCTTGTCTCTTAATACAGTGATCAGAATTACATCGACGCCGCATACCACTTATATATAACTCATCCTTGAAAGATGTACATACGGACGACAGATGCTTTTCTTGGTCAAGTTAGATAAACACGTGATGCCTATTTTATACATTAATTAATAGAAGTATATACATCAATGTACAACACAATCACACCGACTTGCTCATGTGCCTCAGTTCGGCCCGCCGCAGCACAACTCTGAGCAGCACTTGAAGCATCCCAGGCAAGCGATGGCAGGGCCTGCGACATGACAATGGCGCACTAGTCGTTCATCTTGCTGCACGCCTTGATGAAGCACATGCACCAGAAGCAATCCGCCATGTGGCTGCAGCCTGCAGCAGCCAATGGCCTTCTCGAATATCACAAACTTCTCCGGTGCTTTCATGTCTCCGAATCCTTGTGTCAGGTTCTCCCTTGTTGCCACGACATCACTAAATCCGAGTGCCAGGCCACCAGCCGCATCGCTGGTAGCTCATCTGGGCTGCTTTGTTTTGTTGTTTATTCTTTGCCTGATCAAATGCAGCAGTATTAGTCACAGATCGTGGGTAGCTTCCAATTTACATACATGTCTGGATAGCTTAAAACATCATATTGGTTCAAGCAGTGTGCTGAGTCTCTGGATAGCTTAAAACATCATATTGGTTCAAGCAGTGTGCTGAGTCTCGGTATAAAAGTTGTCTCTGGAACATCATATACTTCAATGTAAGATGAAAAAAAGAAAGAATATCCAGAGGTGTGTTGCCTGTTGCTCTGATCTTATGGTTTACAGTCTTCATTAACTTGGATTGACAATAGCAATTACCAACCAAAATTTTGTTATTGTAGAAATATAAGCTTTGTTGGGAAAAAAAAATCAACCTGGTGTGCTGGATCCATTTTATCCAAGCTGGTTTGAAGCAGTACCATGCGGGTGTACTCAGAAGGAAGGCTATTTTGTATGCTTAATTTCACAACCTGTAATTTAGAAAAAGAAAAGAGTTAGCCCGCAGCAACCCTGAATGTTGGCAGAAAATAGCCACGATTGACAATGGTTCTAGTTGTACTGCAGTGGTGACCTTATTTCACTCTTGACAAGAAAGAAAAAACATCTAAGCGATACAGTAGTGACAAAAGTTGCAACATCACAATACTTGATTGCAAGGACTATTATCAGTACTAGTAATACCTTACAAAACGCGATGGCAGAAAAGAAAGCAATGAAACTAACAAGAGCGCAATTTGAGACGATTCTTTCTTCCAATTTCATATGCTATATGCTTGTTTCACAGTTGCTTTTCTTGGTGTGAGGCTTATCAAACCATCACTAAAGCTGATAATTTTGTTAATGACTCGTAAATTAACAAATTGAGTTATCCATGTCGTGACTTAATTTATTCTTTCACAGTTCTACAAATTTGTTTTTAATATACACATTGAACACTACCCTAAAACGAGCACCAACAGTCATACTAAAACTTCAGCATCCTGGTTGAAATGCTTCATTTAAGGAACCTCAGTTTTCAGCCACTAGCTGATGTGATTCGAGCATTTTTTTTTTCTCTCTAATATGCAGGACAGCTGTCTTGCGCGTTCTAACAAGGTGTATAATTTCATTAAAAAGCAAACATATAATACAAAGTGACACGACAAATTGGAATTAGCCTTTAATGGATTAAATTACCTTTAGCTCGAGCTCTTTATTCTCCATAAGCCATGCTTTAGTGGTCATTACCATGAACTCATTTACCAAGAATAGCTAGCAATTTAATAATAAGAAGAAATGTGGCTAATATTTTAAGCATCCTGTGGGTGATTATATTTATTTGAGATTTCAGCTTCACTCTATAATAATGGACAAGGTATTATGCATCCCAGGATGAAAAATGCCAGAACAAATTCCTAGATCTAAATTCAAGCTATGTGGTAAGGGGCATTTGAGTCTCTCATAGTAAAGAAACTATACCGAAATGCCACAAGTGCTACATTTGCAATTATGACATATGCTTTATGGCATCAATGGAAACATTTGATTCTATAGTGCTCGAGGCTTTCTGGAACCATTGAAGCATTCGACCCTCAATTGATCCTGAGGTGGAAAAAACAGAACAAAGAAAGTTCAGTTTTACAAATTTGATTAACCTCCTCAAGTCCCTTTATAATATATCTCAGTCAACACATTTTATATGCATTAGTTTTACTCAATAAGAATTCATAATGCCTTTTGTTTTGAAACCATAATTGCTGGACTCCATGGAAATACAAAAATATATCAGAAGGCCTATTATATGAATAAGTGTGATACTAATTTTGGCAGCCTATTGAACAAAAAAAAATCATTTTATCGGTAGAAATCCTAAATTTTGATCATGTAGCAATAACAAAAAAGCCTTTTAGCCCTGGCAACTTGCATTACGCTAACTTTTGGTCATGCAAGAGCAACAAAAGTTTCTTGGTCCAATGAATTAAGTTTGACTTGACTTGTAATCTAGAAGGCCAAGGTGATCTAAATATGTGTCCATGCATCAGATCATAATTAAAAAAAAGCTAGATAGGCTATAAATGAATGGAGCTGATTTTGTCTAGTCATATGAGAAATACAATTCCATACTGCAACAAATTAACAATATAGTACGTTGATTGGCCTTATCACCTCTATTTTGTGAAGCCGAAGCAAAAGTTGTACCATGTGAGGAAGGTAATCCCTCGCCTTGTCGAAGAGGAATCTCAAAGCTTAAAAGCAAAAGGAATCTCAAAGCTTAAAAGCAAAAATCAACATTAACTGAGAGAAAAACAACACCAGCACGTGAAAATGGCAACTACATAGGGAAAAAAAATACGCTGACCGCTGTTGAGTACTAACAAAAACAAGCATTTTTGGGTTGTCAGGCATCTTATTCACAAGCTGCAGTCGCAACCTGAAGACATTGGTTGATAATCTAATTAGTATGCATCCATTCAAATAGTGCACAACTTAAATTTTAAAACTCACAGAACAAAACAATGAATATACAACTGTAGAGTCATTCTTCATGTAAAAAACATGATGTGAATAAGAGACAAAAAACCTTTTAGGAGACGAGTCTTGACGATTTCCGGCATGGTCATCCTCTGCAAATGCAAAATAAACAAAAACGCTTTATGAAGCTGTAATCATGGAATTAGTAAAAACAAAAACGAATTTGATGCCGCCATGGTTTAAATTGGCACTGAATTTTTATCCTGATGTATGAAAATTAAACATTAGAATAAATTAAGGATTACATATCCCCACTGAATAAGCTCATTAGAATAAATATTATTCTTTGCGTATATCAGCAAATCTGATAGTGAACCAATTTAACACTACCTAAAAACATCGTTAAGGAGGTAAAGCTAACCTGAGGGGCCAGGCGGGTCCATCCAAAATGATGGAAGCTGGACAAAGAATGTGTGAGCTCAGAAATCAAAGATCAGAGCGATTCGTCTGCGAACACACAAAAACAAATAATAATGTCTCAGCTTCTGAATTATTTCCTGAGCATGTAGCATCAAAAAACATGGACCAAACTAGTACTCCCTCGGGATGGTATTAGAAGTCGTTTAGGACAGCGACACGGTCTCCAAAACACAACTTTGACCTCTTGTTATTATAAACATATTTATGGAGATGTGATATATGTATATTTTTATCAAAGTATTTTTTTAAGACAAATCTAGTCATATAATTTTTACAATTACAAACTCAACAACTTAAAAGTTATTGATGATTTATATTCCCGATGTTTGACCCAAACCTTGTCCAAAACGACTTCTAATACCATCCCGAGGGAGTATTTGTTAACGTAACCAAAAGCAAAGCAATTTTATGAGTATAAACTGTGAGAGTCAACAAACATCAAATAGAAGGATGCCTGAACCACAAATCGAGCTATATGATTTGTCACCTGAAGAAAATGTTAGCTGCAATAGTCTTGGCAGAACCGTCCTTACAAAGGAAGATCGAAAGTCAGGAGCTTTGATAGAATACGAGCATGGCAGCATCACCAGAACTGGCTTCACCTGATGACCAGTTAATCGCAGGTTCAATTGACTAGAAAACCAAACAAAAGACCGAAGCAGAGAAAAGAAGGATTGCGAACTGACACACAAACCGGCAGTAAGATCCAGCCAGCCGCTCCACAGAGAATACGCCAGCGGGTCCAAAAACTAATGCGACCCCGTCAGATGAAGACCTGAGGGTGAGATCGGGATGGGCGAAGGCAACGCAACCTTCTGCTCCGTCGGAAGAAGACCCTGAGGCGACGTTGGCGATGAGCTCGGGATGGGCGAGAGCGATGCGACCTCCTGCTCCGTCGGATGAAGAACCTGAGGCGACATTGGCGGTGAGACAGGGATGGGCGAGGGCGACGCAACCTTCTGCACCGGCGGATGAAGAACCTGAGGTGACGTCGGCGGTGAGCTCGGGATGGGCGAGGGAGACGCGACCTTCTGATCCAGGAATCAAGAAACGGACGCGGCGTTTGATAGGTAGGGAAGCTCCGGAGCGGCATGTATGCGAGAAGCTGGGAACCGCCGGCAGGTGGGGAGGTGGGAGAGGAGGGGGCGGCGGCGGTTGCGAGTTGATGGGAAGGGCGGGGGAGGAGAGAGACCGGTCAAGATGCGAGCTGCGGGGAGGGGAAAGAAGGAGCCGAACCAGAAGACCGGCTCGAGGCCGCGAGGAGGATCGGCTCGCTGGGGACTGAATAAATTTGGTACCCGGGGTCCCAATATAAATACTATATATATATATATATATATATATATATATATATATATATATATATATATATATATATATATATATATAGGTATTCTATATATTACCCTGGGTAGCATTTAATAATCGCTACCCGAGCCCAAATCATAGAGCCCGACGGACGGGTGCGCGTCGGTTCCCCCGTTCCCACCTTGGACCCGAGCCGACCGGGCGCTCCCGTGCCGGTTCACCCCAGCACCTCTAGCTGCCGCTCCAAAGCTCCCACCAACCCACGATTTTTTGCGGTTCCTCACCCCCGTCGATCCGCTCGGTCTCCTCTTTTCCTCTCCCCGCCGGCTTTTGCCGACCCCCCTCTCCATATCACCGCCGCTACGCCCGCCGGCTCCGCCCGGCGCGTTCCGTCGCGCCGGTGCCACCACACGCGCGCCGCGCGTCCGCAAACGCAGCAGCGCCGCCTGGCGGTTGTTATCGACCGTCGTTCCCCCGGTGTTTACGTCGTCGCGGGAGGCGGAGGCACCCGGCGTCGGCCCGTCCCTTCCCGACCGGTGGCATTGCCCCACCCTTTCCTCGACCCGTTTTGGCGCGGCCCCGTCCCTTCCGGACCCGCCGGGCGGCACGCGGCGACGGCGTCCTCTTTACAATTGGATAATTCGACGGCGAAGGAGCGGACACGTCGCCCGTCTCGCCCCCAAAGCACGCGTCCTCTTGTTGTCTTCGAGGCCCGTCCCTCTCCCAACCTTGAGAGCCCCACCGCTTTATTTGGGGCATGGGTTCGAGCCCGATGTGGTGGTGGTCTGGACCGCCGCCCGTCGCCGTGTGGGTCTTTGGGAGGGCCATTGGTGGTGAAGGCCGTCGGGTGCCGCTACTCGCCCGGCCTCTTGTTCCGGGTGCTCTGCTCCTTCCCGTCTTCTCCGGCACCCCGCGCTGCAGATCACAAAAGGTGCGGGATTCGGTTTCTCTGCTGTCTTAGTGTTGTTAGTTGTTACCCTGGTGCGGGATCTTAGGGTTTAACACCCGATTTATTTACTTATTTATCTTGTTCTGAGATTTGGGGACAATGTTCTTGTATTTCTGAATTTCTTGTTGCGGGCATTGTATTCTTGAATTAGCAATGGTGGCGATTTCCTTTGAATTCGATGCTGGAACATAGTAATATCCTTATATTGCTGAAGAAAAGAAATTTGGGTCTTTTGGTGCGATCAAATTGTTAAATTAAGAGTTTGTTATAGCTTGATCCGATTTCAGGATGATATTGTATTGTTGTGACACAATTTATGAGAGAACTGAAAAGATTAGAGCTGTCAGAATGCTGTGTGTACCCGTGCTGTAGGTCTGAAATTTTTCTCTGCTAAATGGGAATGGGAAAATAATGAAATATTAAATTTTAGTGGAGAATTTTTTGATGAGCGTGTTTCAGGTGCTTCTGTGGCAAAGAGCGCCCAAGCTGTTGCTAGGAAGGGAATCGAGCAGCTTGGCATTTTGACCTCGAACGATTTAATTATTTATACTCTACCACATGGACAAAGCTCCACCTGGCCACTCTAATTCATTAAGACGAGTTAAAAATAATACTTCAAATCCTTCGAGAACTAGGAGCGATATGTTTTGTCCTGCCATGGCATTTCTTAATTCGAGCTGATTCCTCAATAGTGACAGGCAGGGGCGTAAATGGTACCGCTATTTCCTGACCATCCAGTCGACTGAGGAGGGTGGGGCATCGATTCATATATCTAGGCATTTTCTCAGATATTGAATACAGATTTGATTTTTATTTTCCGGATATCTCATATGATAATGAGAAGGGTGGTATCAACTGGATATCGTATATCATGTCACATAATTTGGATACTTAAGCCCGATATTGGATTCAGATAGCTTTATTGGATATCCATTAGAGTGGACTGCAAGCCCAAGATAAATTTTAGCTCAAAAAGGTAAATGAAGTAGATCCGGCGAGCCCCTCCAAAGCAGATCCGGCCATTCCTAATATGGTACCCATCCATCTTCACTCACATTTGATGCCCCAATTTCGGTCCCTTTTACTGTTGGGGATGGGGATTAATGGCTGATTGGCAAATATGACTTGCCCCTGTTGTGTGCAGATCGAAGACCCTAAAGAAGATTGTCTGATTTTGATATCTATTTGCACGAAGATGCAATGCAAAACAGCCGTCTAGCACTGCTGCTGCAACACGGTGTGATCTCATCTGCCATTAGAATGAATCTATGATCTCGCTCTCCTGGGTAATTCTCTTTCTTTTTCCTTGTTGCACCAAATAAGCGTGGCGACTGTTTAGCTTACTAGACTAGATATAGCTTATTTGGGTCTATCATTTACCGATTATTGCAAGGGACCTTTTTGCCTGCATTATACTCGTTTTTTTATTTTCAGACAACATTTGTGAAACCTATATACCTGCCCAGTTTTCTAATATTCTTTTGCTTGGTTAATCTATCGGGTTGCTAGTGTGTTATTCTTTTTGTTGTTATCTCGTTCCTATCCTCGTTTTGTTTTTTCGCACTTTCTAATTTTAGAATAAATAACCATAGATAACAGTAGTTATTTGCTCTTTAATCTATAAATCCAGTTCACTGATCTTTCTAAAAATAAGTAAACATCTCGAGCCATGATATCGTTGCTCTGTCAGGCTTCTAAAAATTATGAGCAGCACTGAAATTTCTATTAGTGATTCCATAGTTGTAAATGGTACCAGGATGATGATGATATATGATTACTACAATTAATTACTGAGGTGCATCAATTTCTTGATTGTGGGAGGATGGTAGTCATTTCTGATCCATTCTGTGGGAGTTGTTGCTATCATCATTTGATATGTTAGTTCTGTGCTGGCTGAGGAGCATAATTAGAGATTTATTATTATTTTATCTATTTGTGAATAATTACACAAGATGTGCAACTTGTTTTTTTTCCCCAAGTGTAAATGCTCATATACGTGTGATTCCAGCAAACACATGACTAATTACACAAGATTTGTTTCCTGATTTTTTTCCTAAAGTATTTTTATTCGGAATCATAGATTAATCAACTACCTTCTATCTGAATGACTTATGGTATCTCTGAATCCACTCCACATGCATCATTGACAAAGTGAAAGACTATCAACAGCGTGCAAGACCAGGTCAGTATCCAGTGTTGTAGTGCTCCTTTCCTGCTATAACCTACGCACAGGTGATTGTATTTCTTGCAATAGAACAAGAATACTACTTGTTTTGCAAAGGTATATGACATGCTAGTCTCTTTTTAGTTTTTGTTCAGCTAACAGATTAATTATGCCATCAGCCCATCAATATTTTTTTCTTATATTATTGGGAATACTAATGGTTGCAAAGATAATTCTTTATTCTTTTGTGAAACATTATACGCTAGTTATAGGAACAAATTTCTAGGCTGACACAACACGAGATGATTTAGGAACAAATAATTCTTTATTGATGGAGTTCCATCACTGATGGCTGCAACACTATCTCTTGACTAGTTATCAAGCACTTCAGCATGGTTTTTGAAGCATTTTTTCAAAAAACAGTAGTGGCAGTCCCCTGCTAGTCTAAACCCCTCAATCTACCAGCCTGAAAATTATTGTATGAATACCTTTCATATGCACTATAAGCAGAGCTTCCAACTTTTACTGTTGATGGGCTTATAATAGTAACAAGAATAAAAATGGTTTTAATTTGCACATGCTTGTCTAGTGCATGACCAAGCTCTGTGTAAACTCTTGTGCTGCTATTCTTATTCTAAGTCCGACGAAGGTCATATCAATGGTGTGCTAGCTAAGCTCAGTTGGTGCAAAGCTAAGCAGTTCAATATTTATGTGAATGAAATCATTGCAAAATAATTATTGGTGTATTTTTCTAGGCAATGCTTGTTTTAGGATCTCTTGCATAGGTTTATGTATATGTATTTCTGCCCTCAGCTCTGAATGCCTATCGCTATTTCATTACTTGAATTTTTTGTTTCAACAATAATTGACCCCAAGTGTTTGTCTGTTAGAGGACTCTGAAAACTAATAGGAGCAATGGTATTTGGGTTATCTGGTGTATGTACTCGCTAGCCTGATATACCATTGCTTTTAGTGCAGTGACATGCCAATCTTAATTATTTTGCCTCTAGTTTCTATTGATACTAATTTTTTTGTGGCTTGCACTCACGAGCAGTTTGCCTTTTGTTGTTTCTATTTTACAAGTCTACTATTAATTTGATGTGCAAGTGTATGCTACTATCAATTCATTATGGAAGATTCATGATTTATATCAGTGATACTTTTTTTGTGCCTCAGAATAAAGAGCTGTAGATACTCACAACAGTGATTTGTTTACGAACCAGTGATTTTCTCTGTCCACATGCTAATCTCATCTGGTCTTGGAGCTCAATAATATTCTCTCAAATCTCACAGCAGCCAGTGGACTCGCAAAATATATTTGTGCAGTTGGTTACAGGCAAGAAAGGTAAACATAGCACAAATCTTCCTCATGCTTGGTTGCATGCTTTCAAGGTGTTTCCTCCGCTATCCGTTCGACGGTGTTTCCTCTGCTATTTGTTCTGTATTTCTCTATATCACTTATGCACCCGATGACACTAGGAGCTAATGGGATTGTGGGAAGGCTCTGTGCCATTGCCATGCTGCGGACCATTGAGGTTTAGGGGAGGTGGTCGGGGAGCATTTTAATTTAATTGCTTAAGGTATAATTTTGTCACTTTTCTCAAATAAGTTATTCTGTTTTTTGGCCTGAACTTATACCATGCTATCATTAAGTTTTTATGCCAAGCGGCGACCCAATCTCCAAAACCATATGTGTTCATAGTGTTGTATTTTCGATGGAAGTAATCAGAGCGTGTCCAATAGTGTTGTTGCTCACATGAGGACTTGAGGATACAGCATCAGCACGCGAACATATTCTATACGATTATAATTTATTGCTCTGACTAGCCCTTAAAACAATTGCATTTTGAAGTACCAACATGTGTGCAGTATACTCAGTATCTTGGAAGATTAGAGGGGAAGAAGCCAATTGGGATACTATATTAATTGTGTAGCCAATTTTTATACTAATACTACCTCTGGGCCATATATAATTGGATAATCAGTGACATGCATACAGCTATCTTATCTGTGAGATATGAGAGAATATTATTGAGCAAACAATTTGACGATGATTTCCTTTCTAGCCACTGAAATATGCTTTCTTGTCTGCCAATTTCAGAGGGTAATATGCTTTTTTGTTTGCCAATCTAGAGTATTGTTCAGGTAGCACCTAACATGGCATGAGAAGCAAGCAGTAGCTCGGATTTTATGTTTGCTCTGTTGTAAATCAAAGCTGAAACTTAACAGTTTCTAAATTGGACAGAAGCCATTCAGTTTTAGTATAATTGATAATCACATAGAGAACGCAGACTGTGTCACCTTCTACTGTTTTGGTCACTATGAACTTATATGATGTCTGTTTATTACAGGCCATTTCAGCTATGTTTCATAACACAATAGACTAACAACCTATTTATCAGGCTCAGACATTTGGTTGTATGGCAAAAACAGAGAATTGCTTCCATTCTTGAATAGGTATCATGCCAATCTATTATGTTAATACCGTGTATTCTTACTATTGTTGATTTATGGAAAGCTTAGCATTATCGTTGTCATAGGTCTGTCTGCCTGTTCGTACATCATCAAGGCCATGTCTCTATGTCCAAATCCCAGCACTGTAATGCTTTTGAATAGATATTGTACTTAGCTACTTAACAAACCTGTTGACCACCACTACGTCGACTGTTGTTTGGCATGTAGTATTCATTCAGCATCAACTGCTGTTAGCACCTGTATGTTCAGCCTTCAAATAAATGGCGACAGCTATCTTAAGCTTTAAATTAGATGTGCAATCCTGTATATATAATTATGCTTGCTAAATTATAATCTGGCCTGTCAAAACTCTTGCGTCTGACACCATCAGAGCTATTGTATGCTCCAAATCACGCCGGTCAGGTCACCTATAATTGTCGCCAAACTAAGATCCTTTGTCCTCGTGCGCATGGTTGACATGGCACTCCTGAACACTTCATGACATTAGGCTTCTTCACAGCCATAACTTGGCCTATGAGTGCAGAGATTGCTACTATGATGCAAAGTTATTCTAACTTGGCCTATAAGTGCAGAGATTGCTACTATGATGCAAAGTTGCAAACATGTATCTCACAATTCTCATTCCTAATTTAGCCACTCAATACAAATACAATATTTAGGCCCTACTGATTTCTCTGCTCTGTTTTTCCTTCTCACCTATGCAATCCAGTGACATAAGGAGCTAATGAGACTGTGTTGACTGAATACATCCATATTTTGATCTTACAGTAAATCTGCTGGAGTTCCCAGGCTGCGCTAAATAATCTATGCCTTGCAAAAAACAAAAAGATACCGGCACTCAAACTAGATTGGTCAGCAGGGTGGAGGAGCGAATGAGGCAGTAAACAAAAAGGTCATTAGAGTAACCTTACACTAGCACGTCACTTTTTAAAAACTGACTATATGCTTTGGCAGTTGGCACTAGCTTTAAACATTATTTTTGTGCTTCTAAAATTGTACTATGATCACTTCTAATACTTTCATTCGGCATGGCAGGAAATGTGCAAGAAGAGATCTACTTGGGAAGAACAAGTGCACTACGGAGGTCAAATGAAACGTATGTCTTTATGAACATGTGTTTCTTTAGTAATGTCACTGATTATGCCTTTGCACACTTGCAGAATAAACGTGGACATACCACTTTCAGTTTTCAAATAAACACTCATTACAAAGTTTGAGTCTTGACAGAATGCAGGAAAGAAAATAACATGAGCTGACACACCTTCAAACAGAAGCCACTAGCAAATAAATTTGACTTACGCTCTTTTCTTTGAAAAACGGGGAAGTTGATTGCTTCAGGAGAACCCAAAGTGTGACTCTTCCGCGGGAGCAAGCTTGGACTAGCCTTTGATATTTGCCTGATGTTTGCATGGATGATTATTGTGTTATATACCCTTCGTTCACATAAAATATTTTTAGTTGTGTCTTTATTGGAATAAACATCTCCTAATTTGTTCGGGCTCATACGTACTTCGAACAATGAAATCAATGTTTGTATATATATGCCAAACCTATGTTGACAATAAGAAGGCAGTTTCCATATTGTGATGGACACAAGGGACATTACAAGAGACGAATAAGCTATGCTGCATGTCTCCTAAAGAAAAATCACAAACAAGAAAGTGGCAACGAGGTCCTTCAAGAAAAACCAAACCAAAGCTCACAAACCAAAAAAAAAAAAAAAAAAGGGCAACATGGTCGTATAAAAAATAACGAGCGAAAAAAACTACGAACAAAAAACGGCAACCAGATGGTCCAAAAAAAATCACCAAAAAAGTGTCAACCCTGGCGGAGCAAAAGTCACGAGAAAAAAACCGGGTGCAGGTCACGCTGGAGAAAAAGCCCGAACAAAAAAAAAAAAAAAAAAAATCGGTTGCGGGGGGGGCTCACGCTCGGTGGGAAAAGTGGTCCGGGCAAGGGGGCTGACGCTGCTGGGGGATTGCCGCGGTCCCGAGTCAGGAGCGCTGGGAGGGCTCGGGTACTGAATAATAATCAGTACCCACAGGTACTACTTAGCGCAGCCCTATATATATTATATATATATATATATATATATATATATATATATATATATATATATATAGGACTGCGCTATTTGGTTCATGTAGGCTCCAAATACTATTTAGAGCACCGGCGAATCAACCACCAGCTCCGGCGAACCTTCCCGCAACAGTAAATTCCCCCGCGCAACCATAAGTATTACTACCGACTTCATACATGAGACTTTCTGTGAGAGTAAATTTTCATCCTTCAGCCGTAAGTATTACTACCAAACCTTCCCGCAAGAGTAAATTTTGATCCCACAACCGTAAGTATTACTACCAACTTCGTGCATGAGCCTTCCCACGAGAGTAAATCTTCAGCCCGCAACCGTAAGTATTACTACCAGCTCCTAAAACTGTAAGTATTACTACTAGCTTTATCCGTACGACCGTGAAAGATTCATCCGCAAGATAAAATATTACTACTAACCACCCTCACGAATCCGGTGCCTAAATTTTGCAACCGTAAACATTAATATGATAGTATCATGGTAGTATTTTTACTTTCTTCTTCGTTTCATAATATTTTGGTAGTATTTTTACTTTCCGCCGGTTAGTTGTGTCCAACCGTAATTTGCTCCCTCAGCAATTAATGCTTGGTCGGCAACAAAGTCCGACATGATTGCAGCTCGATGTTTCGTCATCTGTCCATAATGCTTGTCTATAATTATGGAAGTTTGTGATTTGTTTATTTCAAATTTCATGAAACCATATCGTCATTTTTGTTTGATTATCAAGTAGTAATAAATCAAGCAGTTACCTAAATGAAATAGTAATTTATAGTATCAAGTAGTATATATCCGTGGCGCGCGGCTCTCTTCTCTGGCAGGTACGGTTAATTTGCTTCCGCAACCGTAGAAAGTAGTAGAAGCTAATTTTTGGTTGGCCCAAAATCTTGCATGACTGCAGCCGTAGTATATATTCATGTAAACTAATATTACAAAAATAATTTCTCAGCAGTAACTAAAATAAGGGAAATGTGCCATCCAAAAATTACACCAATATACATAAAAAAAACTGGTAAAATTAAAACAATGAAACAGACGTGTGCAATAGCACATCTTCGTCAGATTACAAAAATCCGGTTAAAAATTCGTGCAGGCTCGTTTCTTCAGCGAGACTAGCTCCACCCGTACGTGATCCTGGCGTCTTCGATAAGGCGAGACCGCGAAGTGGACGGGGATGGCTGCGCCCGCCGCGCCGCAAAAGAAAGGAGCAGCTTCGTAGCGCTGGCCTGCGGCAGTCTACGAGCCGAGCTCACGCGTACGCCCGTACGCACGCATGGAGATGAGGCCGGCAGCGAGGCGACCTCGCACGCGCGAGCACGTGGTGGCGCAGCCGTCGGCGAGGCATGCTCGGCCGGAAACGAGACGAGCTCGTGCGGACGCGTGCTCGGAGGCTCAGCCGCCGGTCAGGCGAGGTCCCGTGTGTACGCCATGTCGAGTCCCGGCCAGGACCTCCAGGTCGAATCCATTTGCGGACGCATGCTCTGGGATGCTTGCTCGTACGACCGTAAGGAAGCGGCGTCCTCCTCCTCCAGCTCCAGAACCTCCAGGCCGGATCCATTGCGAGCGCGCCGTTATCGCTGGCGTTGGATGGAACGTCGCGGCCACCAGTATGGGGTGTGGGAGAGTGCGGCGGCCGGTGGGGTGCAGGAAGATTTTTGAGGCGTTGAAGCTGAGGAAGGCCGTCACGCGGTGAATATAAGGGCGCCGACCAATGAATGCTTGCCAAGTTTTTGGGCGGGATTCATGGGTTGGTCAGTTGATTTGATTGGTAGCAAAATTTACTCTCACGGGTAGTAGATGTTTTCTGGTGGCTGGGGGCTAAGCGAAGCCGCGCATGCAGCATTAAATCATGGTTAGTAGTAACAATTATTGTTATGGACCAGCACTTTTACGGTTGTGGGTGACTCTGCTGGCTCGCCGGAGTTGGTGGCGCTCCGCCGTGGCTCTAATTAGTATTTAGAGTAGAGCATCCTAAATAGCATTACTATATATATATATATATATATATATATATATATATATATATATATATATATATATATATATATATAGGTATTCTATATATTACCTGATTAATAATCACTACCCGAGCCCCCACATCACCGAGCCGGCGACCGCTCCCAGCGCGCCGGTTCCTTCGCTCCCTCTCGGACCCCGGGCCGACCGCCCCGGTTCCCACGAGCTCGAGCTGCTAGGCCAGGCCACTCGGATGCTCCCCACCACCCACGACTTTCTCAGCGGTTTCTATTTTTTCTCGACCCGGCCGCCCCGATCGGTCAGCTCTTTCTCACCCCGCCCGGCACCGCCGATCCGATCCCTCTTCATACAACCGCTGCTGCGGCGAGGGCTCCACCGTGCGTCCCGGCGTGCCGCCTCCACAGCGCCGTGCGCCTCGGGCTGGGCGTTCTCGCCGCCCGTTCGTGCATGGAAGGCGGAGGCACCGCACGCGGCGGCTGCCCGTCCTTTCCACCACTGCGGCGTAGTGGCTAGTCCCTTCCTCCACCGGTGGCGCGGCCCGCCCTTTCCCCAACCCGCGGCGGTGCGGCCTCGCCTCTTCCCGGACCCCGGCGGCGACAACCCACGCGGTGATCCGGTCAAGTCGCTCTTCCCCTCCCATCCTCCGGCGGCGGCGGCGTTACAGACCTCCTCTGTGTGTGGTGTCCGACGGCTTCCTGCGGCGCTATGGCCTATCCGCAGCCTCGCCTCCCAGGTACCGTCGGCTCTTCCTGTTCCCTTGTCGCACTGGCCTTGACCCATTGACGCTGCCAAGCACGAACAGAAATTAAGATTCTTTAGCTTGATCTGTCTTTATGTTTATTGAGTTATTAATTATTGCAATCTCGTTCCGATCCATGCATTGCATCTCCTTCTGATCCACATATTCAGTTCCTTCTTGTTTGTTTTTGATTTCCCCTGCCGCAGCAGTGCTTTTTTCGTCCTGTCCTCCCTTTACATGCCTTAATTAAATCAAGTGCTAGTTAGTTACGTTCTCATGTAATTTTCCCCAAATTCGATGTGCAGCTATGTCACTTAAAACATCTTTTTACCTTTCTAGTTCTAGGTATAGGTAAATTGTGTAGCATAATAATTGTAAATTTGGTATATCTTCTCCCCATGTTATTGTTTCATTTAGGTGCATTTGTGCCATACAGGCTATACATATTGCAATGGTGATTTAGTAAGCATATATGTCCACACGGATAATCTGTGTATGATGAATAAATGGGTCATATAATCTGTGCCTCCCAGGATTGGGATCCCATGGACAGGAGCCCATGCAGCTGGTCCGGCGTGCGATGCTTTGACGGTAAAGTAGAGATTCCGTAAGTGTGGTTTTCCTTTATTTCCATACAAATTGATGCCATGAACAACCTTCCATTTTAATAGTTCACTACAGCCTATTGATGATTTTTGTAGGTCCAATCTTAATAGTTTGCTACAACTGTCCATTAAGAGAACATCAGGATTAGGAAAGAACTAATTTATATTGTTTCTTTCTTGTAATTAGCATGATCTTTTCAAAAGCTGCTGTGCCAATTTGATTTGCTGCTATTGTTTTATTTGTATCTTGACTTTTTACACAAATCATGTACATTGGTTTCTTATTTTGTTTTTTCATACAGGATCTTAACAGGCCGAGAATTGGCTGGAACTCTCGCACCTGAGATAGGGGAGCCTTCAAGGTCTAAAATTCCTGTGAGTTGATTTCTACACTCATCTCCACAGTCAAGTAACTTCTTAGCTCTAGCGTAATGTATTATGTACCAGAAATACTTGTGTGGGATGATATTTTATTATTCCTTATTTTGTCTAGTTTACTTCCAAAAAGAACAACTTTCGCGGGAGAATCCCCAGAGAATTTGGAGGGTTGTCTGCTCTAGAAGTGCTAGATTTGAGCAGCAACAAGTTGTATGGAACAATTCCAGAAGAACTAGGGGCTATGCCACTGCTCAAACAACTGTAAGGCTTCTTATTTCCCTCTGTTCTCCGTTCTGTTCATTCCTTGGTATAATGAAGGTCTCTTATGTTTCAAATCCCTTCATGATAATCAGTTCCAAGAAGGCGTCCAAGTGATAGCTGATCATCAGGCAGGATGCTTGAGCTGAAAAACTAGGGTGCTGGTAAGGGAATATATTCGGTGCTACTTCTGTCTGTGCTCCATTTTAGCTTCCAACATTCCTAGTCTTTGTTTCTAAATATTTCACCTCTTTAAAGGTCTTGCTGTACAAGTCGGACTTTAAGGATTGGATATCTCTCAGTGTCACCAATGTACCAAGTAATTTTGCATTTTTCATGCTGCAAAAATCAGCCCTTGTGCTTTTATGCTATATACACTGCATTTAACATTTGTATCCTTGCACATCTTTCAGATTTCAGTGAGGCACATGTCATGAAGAATTTGCAGTCATTTGCAAGTGCCATGCGCCGCAGGCTTTCTTAGTGAAACTGACAACCTGCCTGTTTTTTTGGGAAATGATGCTAATTTATCTGATCCAGAAAACCCAAAAGAAATTCAGAGATGTGATTTCTCTAGGAAGTGGCTCATTCCCTGCATTTCCGGGCATATATGGCCACGCTTTGGCACCTTTGCTTCCCGAAGATATTGATGCTACTGCAGTTCAGCAGCTGTCTACAGAAGTGGCCCAGTCCATCGATGTACAGAGGTCTGGTAGAAAGTGTAGCAAGTGGGCATATATTATCACAATTCTAGCTGTAATGTTGCTCATTGGTCTGGTAGTTTTGATAATTTTGGTTTTGCGGAAGCGAGGGCGTGCATCAGTAGCCCCTTGGAAAACAGGGCTAAGTGGCCCTATTCAGAAGGCCTTCGTAACAGGTGAAACATTGTTATTATTAGTCTTTATCCCCAGTATAATGGCTACAAACAGCATTTAGCTGGTTCTTTATCTCTGGTTTTGTGGAGTGCACGACATCTAGAACATCACATGGTCATCAACTATATAGGTGTGAAATAAGTTTTTACATCCCTTCGAGGTGTCCAGGAAACAACAGCCACCTAATCCAGGAGAGGGGAACCAAGAGAATGTCGGTGCAAAACGCCCAGTACAATGCCGTTTCCTTATGCTTAGATGCACTTCGACGTGTTTGCTACATTGTGCCTGATTTCTCGCACTTCAAGATACATGCTTTGTCATCTCTCAATATCCCCTCGTGACAATATAGCGAATATGTTGGGAGTTACAACCAGGATGATGTGGTAATAAATTAAATTCATCATTTTTACACTACATATTAGATAGATTCACATCATCTTCATTCATTTTGATTCTCCCACTTGCAGATTTTGCTCCACGATCTTACTTATGCTGCATGTGGCTTGGCGGCCGTTCTCGACCAAGCTACATGCCAACTCGGGTACGATTGGGACTTCTGTGCACACCTCGGCCAACAAACTACGGAAGGGCGACAATACTACATAAGGTTTTCGACTTAGACAAAGTGGTCGCCCAAAGAGGTTACATCTATGGTCGAGCATTTTTATGGCCTTGCGAGGGATGAGAGAGTGCAATCATAAGGGCATTGACCTTCATCGACTCAAGCGGATACTTAATCCATAACATCAATTACCCGATATTTCTACAAACCTACATTCGTGTGCATGGACCGCAAGGTGGACCGAATATTGATCCCAACGACGATGATGATGATTAGTGTGTTTACTATGCCCCATGTGGTCTCAAACTTTTTCTCGAGCCTTTCACATGCAAATAGGGAAGCAACCACGAAGTTTGAGATTTTTCGTAGTTGGTTTGGTACTTTCCCCGGTTTATTTGAATTTCTAGCGCGACGCCACCATGTAATTATAGTTTGAACCGAGGCGCACCCTAACGAAAGAGCGAATGCTTTGCTAGACTTTTCCATGGGTCTCATGTGCCCTAGGAGGCAAATCTTTGTGGAGGTCCATAAAAAAATTCTTGTGTTTCTATGGTGTAATTAGCCTTCTTGTCGCCGGTTTAGCTCGAAGAAAATCATAGTAATTAAAATATTTATTTAAGAAAAACCTAAGATCTTGTGTGGGGTCATATTTTGGGTGTACATGACGCAAAAAAAAAATTCAAGCCATTTCTATCAAGGAGGATTACACATCCTTCACAGAGGTACATGATCTCTTCCATCGAACCAGGACTATACAATGTAGTTCTTGTGCTCCATGTGGTTCATATGTTTGCCGGTGTTATAGTGGTCTCAAACTTTTTTCTAAGCCTTTCACATGAAAATGGGGAAGCAACCATGAAGTTTGAGATTTTTCGTAGTTTGTTTGGTACTTTCCTCAGTTTATTTGAATTTTTGCGCGATGCCACAAAGTATAATTATAGTTTGAACTAAGCGTACCCACGAAAAGAGCGGAATGCTTTGCTAGACTTTTCCTGGGGTCTCATGTGCCCTAGGAGGCAAATCACTGTGGAGGTCCATGAAAAATTCTTGTGTTTCCATGGTGTAATTAGCCTTCTTGTCGCCCGTTTAGCTCGAAGAAAATTATAGTAATTAAAATATTTATCAGAAAAACCTAAGATCTTGTGTGGGGTCATATTTTGGGTGTACATGACTGCAAAAAAAAAAAAAAAAAAAAATTCAACCCATTTCTATTTAGGAGGATTACACATCCTTCACAGAGGTACATGATCATCCATGAAGTGGCAAAGCATTTCTTTAGCACTCGCCGATTGCGGTAACAACAACCGGCAATGAATCGGATTGGGGTGAAATTTTCCAAATCTATCTGAATCTCCTGCCATTCGTTCCCCACCGCACCGAAACCAGCCTTGCCGATATATATATGTGAGTGGCTCGGAGTGAAATTTTGGTAAGTCATTTGAACCCCGCACCATTCTCGTTCCCCACCATCGCCGAAAGAGCACCAGATTCGCCGACGGAGCACCACCAACTCCAACGCGCCGCCGTTCGCCGTCCCCCATACGCCGCCCGGGCCGTCCGTTCGCGCATCCTCGGTCGTTCCGCTCCAGCGGAATCGAGGCTTGACGGCGTTCTCCCACGCCACGCTCCTCCACTCCGACGTCCCCAACGCCGCGCCGGCATCCTCTGCCTTTCCACGGTGAGAACTAATTATCTCTTTAGGTGTTCAAGTTTTTACCTATGAGAATGAGAACTAATTCGCCGCTGTCCTAGCCTCGCCTCGCCCACTTGGTCTTCCTCCATGCCGACGGAGGACCGCCGCCACACCTCTCAACCGTCTGCAGCCTCACGCCGTCTTCCTCTTCACTGCCCGACGCCGTACCGTCCGCGACCTTGTCCTCCTCGAATCCTCTGAGACAAGATAGGAGCACACGAGGGCGCCGCATTTAAAGGTTGGTGAGTGCGTCGGTCACGCCCTTGAGGTGTTCGTTGAAATGCCCGTGTGGATAAGCGCAACTTTGTTATTTTGCTTTTATATTTAGATTTTGCTTTCAAACGATTTACGGATCCTTAGTAACAAATGAGCTCTAAAACATTATGGTCATTTCTGGCGTGATTGAAGACATACTAGTGCTCGAATTGTGATTGAAATTCATAAGTTAGTGTTGTTCGAAATCTAGTTTGGATATTTTAAATATATATGCGTTTTCTTTGTACAACATTTATAAATAACATAGCATTATCATCCTATTTTAGTTACATGTATAGGCAAGCATGGCGTGGTACGTAGTGTTTATTGGTCGCGTCTTTGGGGATCTATCTAACCTGGGAAGATTGCTATGCTCAAGTCCAAGGCTATGCTAATAATTGTTATAGAAAATACAACATCGAAGGTGAAGCATCATCATCGCCTACAATGGTGCAAACTAGCCGGCCTTGGAGATTGAAGAGAAGCCATCGCACATACTTATGAAGATTGCGAGAATTCTTTGCTTAATTGGTTTTGGAAAGATGTCATACTTTTATTTATGTCTATAACTCTATGGTCATTAGTCTTCTTATTTTAGAAGTTGATGTAGGCTTAGTTTCTAGAACATTAGGTGGATTTTGTTGTATGTAACCATTAAATCCTGTAATATTTTTGACGATATTAATGTATGATGATTTTTGGATTTAAAAAGAGCTAAATTCCATAAATAAATTCAAAAATTTAAAAACTTTAAAACAAAAACGCCCGGTGGCGAGGGGCCCGGCATGTGAATGACAAACAAACCGGTAGTGTAACTACACCAAACACTATCGGTTTGAATTATAAACCGTCATCGATGACGAAACATCACCGTCGGCTGCATTAACCAACCGATAGTGTCCACTCTAATAACGCTGTCGGGTTGAAATCAACCGACGGTGTTCACGTAAAGTTCAGCGACGGGTCCAAAGTAAGCCGACATTGTTAGCTCTTCGATACCTTTGTCGGCACAATCTAACGCGATAGTGTTATCCCCTCGGTTAAATGCGTTCGTTAAAGCCCGACCGGTGCTCTCAATATCAACTCGCCGTCGACTTCGAACCAGCATTGCTTGGATAAAAAATGTTGTCGGTCCATGGATCACCCGGCGGTGTTCGGTGACGGTGCTATCAAACCGGCAGTCTCTCCTCAAATCACCGCCCGGTGTTTTGACCGTAGTGTTTGAACCCCACATCACTACCGTTTTGGTTCGCCGGTTCATTTTTCGGCAGTGAAGGGGGTTGGAGCCCGGCGGTGATGTACAATTCTGTAGTAGTGCATTTCTAGCTAGATCATGGACCCAAAAATATTATCAATTGCGGTGTCTCGTAATCTGGATCTAGAATGGTTGGTTCCTCCGCACAGGTGGCTAGATCACCCTCTAGCCCCACCAAGAACGACATGGGCCTTCTAGCCGCCTAGTGGCGCGCAGTGAACACTATTGGCCGATGGCAAGGCACGGAGACGAGGGTCACGACAACTATAGATTTTAACTATTATGAGAAAGTTTAGATAATCCAAATTCATCACTCTTGGGCATCTTTTTCCTTTCACACTTTTCATAAAATATCCTAGTTCTAGAATATTCAACACTTCACCATATATACTTTGTGACCTATATATCCACCATTTACATGATTCCACACTTTCTCGTCATCGTTTACATAGGCTCCGCTTGGCACAGCTCAGCTTTACCAATTAATTTATACACATATGCCCCCTTTCACACATGTATAATAATAGTTTTTATTATGCATTGTGACCTGTTCATTTAAAAATGATGCCTTCAGAAATCGAACCACCTTTATCCAACTTTAAGAATCAAACACCTTATTTATCATAGTTAGTTACTACTAATAAAAATAACTGGTATTAGCTCCGACAACATTTCTTCTTCCTTAATAATCAAATTCATATGGATTCCTCCACTCAATTCAATGCCCTCTAATCCTGCCATGTGTGCTTTGCACTTTATCATCAAATCTCTTAGATTTATTGCTGGAACTGAATTTGGATCTCTATTTGTACTAGTTCTTTGACCTTTCTTGAGATTTCCAATTGCTTGGGATAACCAAATGTCACAAAGTAATATGCAAAAGGAGCACTAGAATTAATTCATAAAAATGATTTGTCAGCGTACGAGAATCAGTTTAGGAAACAATAATAAAAATTAGAAACAATTACCTGACATTTTTTGGTCCAAAGGCTCATGAACTAATCTATATCCATTTTCCTTGATGTCAGCCATAGAGAACTCAAAGTCACCGTGAAACTAACACAAAAACAAGATAAACAAGCATGTCAGACCTGAGCCTCTTTTTGCCTCAATAACCATGTTTGGTAGAGCTCAAGAAGCGGCGAAGGGGTGCAGCAGTTACAATGCTGAGCAGATGGAACCATCAACCTTCCAGAGGCGACCTTGAGTCTTCTGCAGGCGATAGTTAACTATGGCTCCCATAAATTTTTTTTTCTCAGTTTCTCTTAAAATCCCACAAAATAAAGGTTGAGGCCGCAGTTATGGAACCTTAAGCGGAAGCTCGATGCTCCGATGCCCATATCAACTTCCCTATCTAGGAGCTCTCTCAAATCATTGTCGAAATCAAGCTCCTCCTTGCTTAAATCTGTATCTCCCTACCAAATCAAGCTCGACCGCACACGAATCTGCCTCGTCCCCACTCCATCCAGGCATCCAGCTACTCCCCTCTCTACTTGCTGCTTAGGACAAAGAAGGTGGTGGAGGAACCAACTTCTCGCCCCACGAGGCAAGCTGGGGAGTGAGCGAGCTCTTTGGATTTGGAGGAGAATTAACGGTGGAGAAGGCTTGGGTGAGGTAGTGAGCTGCTAGGGGTCTAGAAGCGACTGAGTGACGCATTGAGGAGTGAACCTGAGTGGTGAAGGTGAACCCGATCTGTGGGCTTTTGCATCGAGGCCGCTCTAGCTGCGTGATAGTATGGGCTTGCGCGTCTCTGCACCTTTCAAAGATATAAAATGATTGGATCGGCTTGGCCTAGGAAGAAAGAATAATGAGTTGACCTGCTGGCCAAGTTGTAGAAGGGGAAAATGATAAAGGCAGCATTTGATTTCATTCCATAAATTCAAACTTGATCCAAAATTTTGGAAAATTCATCACAAATATGGGCCATGCCAGTGGAGCCCTATAAGGTTTGGATAGTGCTTGTGCATAGGAATGGGACTACGTTGCATTTCTTGTGCTAGCCCATTATTTGCTCTTGTCTGTGATCTAGGAATCTATAACCAAGAACTAGTAAAGAATAGTTTTGATCAACTGGGTTGACCGGTCTCTCCTAAGCCTGACCTGTTGATGTCTTGTTGAGCTGCACCATGTAGGTGGCCACTATGGCCCTGGCGGCCACCGCCGAGCCAATATCTGGCCATCTTGGTAACATCTCCGCCACGGAAGGATTTGAATCTCTGGCTTCAAGCACGGGATTGGCCTTCACCGCAGACTAATGTAGCACGACCTTCTAAAAGACACCTCCAATAAGGAGGGATACGATCCCACCGTCGCTGCCATCACTTGTTAGAAGTATGAAGTTTCTAGGGCCATATAGGGAATTTTCTCTTAATAATGAAGAGTACATGGTTAATTTTCAATAAGCACTAATCTGTTCGGGAAATCATAACATTGAATTATTGGCGTTTATGCTGAAATTTAAGTTACCATATTACCCCAATAATCTTTTGAAATTTTTTACATGTCGAGACTACGAAAAACTTGAAAGATATGGAAATATAATGGACCATTATTCCCTCATAAACCACCTCTAAAACCACGTAGCAGTGTTGTAATTTGCACAATATTGAACAGTTGAGGGAGTAAAGGTATAGGAGCGGACTAGGACCATATATAGATGATGTAGTTGATCTGATGTCGCAAATGGCGGGCTTTTTGTACCTTTGCTTCTACCTTTGTTTTGCTATGACTTTTGTACAGAACATTCTTTCATTTGATTGAAAAGCAAAAAAAAAAAAAAAAAAAAGTCGGTAGGGGATTCCCCTACTGATTCGGTAAAAAAAAAAAAAACACACATTTCGCAGCTAAACCACATAGCGGTGTTTAGGGGTGCTAAAACATCGTTTGTGGCAATAGTGAAACAATTAATAACAGTGTAGAGGGGGCCATGAAAAGTATTTACAACAAAGAAATCAAGTGAATCTTTTTTTTTATGTAATCATGAAACTGAGGCTGCCTGTAAAAGTAACTAGCCAATAGCCATCAATTTCGTCAATGCCAATCTTGCTAGCTAGTTTTGACCGTTCCATTTTTTTCTGAACGTCAATGATAGAAAGAAGTAACCATTGTCTGCTATCTGCAGTAAAAGTAATGAATAGTTGTTGACTTGTTGCATGGATATGCTTCTCTATCAGATTGCTTTAACTGTACAGAGGTGGACACCTTTGTGCCAGGAGGAAAAGAGACCGGTACTGCTACAGAAGGTGAAGATGATCAAGCAAGAAGCTGTTCAGGTGCTCTGGCTTTGCTAATGCTGGAGGAAGCCGGTGATACATCATCTCCAGAGTTAATGGCCAAGTAAAGGAAACCTGGGAGAAAGAAGAAGAAGATGAAGCAAGGAGACAACAAAACTTTCAGTGCTCAGCTGTAGTTTTCCTGGTAGTAGTGATCTATTTGGAGTACTCTGTGGTTTAGCGGTTCTTGGTAATCGGTGTGTGGCCTATGTGTGGATACATTGTGGCTTTTGAGTTCAGAGATGGATACATCTCAACAGTGCTGTAATAATTGACAATGTCTATTGGTTTAATGCTAATGGACGGGGGCTTGGCCCTAGTATTCAAAAAAAAAGACCTGGTAGAAAATCTATCCAAGGAATAAAATGATGATAGATCAAAACATTCTGTTTCACGAATGAACCCAACAAAAAGTGGGGGATTGTTAGAAATCGATGGACTTGTAGCTCATTTCCTTTACCAAATACTAAATTCCCAGGGATGTATGTCGTGGTGTTAAGTGCCTAATAAGCAACCTATAACTGACCGACATACTTATAGTTTACATAAAAAATGGATAAAATGTAAAACTTTAAAGTTATATCAGTTCCATTTTTTATTATAATGTGACGTGGAAAAAATAAGTACCTAACTATAGATAATTAATTGGTTCATCCCTTGCTATGATATTGTCCACATTAACAAGTGAACTTGAATCTATATATGAAAGTTTGAATATTTAAAATCAAGGGATGCAATACAAAAATAAAATTTATCGATGAATAAATATTGTTTATAAGAAACTCAACATATCAGAGAATAAAATGGATTTTAATGTCTTGTTCTGTTTTATTTTTGTATTTCTAGGAAAAATCTACAAATTGCAGCATAAATAACTCATGAATTCAAATGTTGAAATGAAAATTTAAAATTGAGAGGGTTGGACTTGGACATAGGGACTGTGTACTTGTGAAAATCAGGAAGAAATGAGTATGAAACACTGACATGCCGTGCATGCCATGCCTCCATGTCAATTGAAGGTTCACTACACCAATCAACATACTCACGACTACTAGTAACATTCATATTGATGAAGCAAAAAAAAAAAAAAAAAAAAAAAAAATAGAGAAAAGGGTCTCCCCCGCTTTTGTATTACAAAAGCAACATTCAGTTCTTACAGTTCAGCATCCTCTGTGAGCATAATCAGCACACAGGCACGGCATAAGCCAAAAGGAGATTACACTTCAAAGTTCTCAGCGCTATGACTTAAACTAGATAGACTCGAAATGACCGAAGCCAAGGGCTGAACATCCGATGGACCCGACCACGATGATGAACTTGTTGTCACGGCGCCCACGTCGGTTGTGGCAGCCGGCTTGCTCTTGTTTCAGATTCCCGATGAATTCCTCCGGCCTTGTCACGCCCTACGGATCGAGCGGTGGCAACCGGCGCCCGATCATTCCTCCTATCCTCGGCATTACCTTCTTCATACCTGTCCCAACGTAGACCACGGAAGCACATTTCGTTTCTTAGTTTCATAAGGACCACAAAACTGCCGGGTTACAACATTCAAAGCTTTATGTCGCTTATTAGCAACCCATAATCTAGCTATAGATTCAAAGTCATGACCAATATTGACATTAAGAATATCATTAACAATGTTCCAAATATAAGTAGCAACGAAACCTTCAAAGAATAGATGACCCGGACTCATTTTTCAGCACGAGCAAGCAAGAGAGATCATTCATAGGTCGTCTCTTGGCCAAATTGTCCCTAGTCAGCAATCTGTTATTGGAAAGTAGCCAAACAAAAATTTGTACTCGAGGAGGGATAACCGGTTTCCAAACAGAACTCACAAACCGAGGGACAACTCCCCCGTGATTAATCATAGGATACAGAGACGTACAAAATACTTACTGTGGAGGTATAACTCCACAAAATGTGATCCTCCTCCTCATTCAAAACAGTAAGTTCAATGAGATTGCATAGCTCAAGCCACATATTCATGAGTCTAGCGAGAACATTCCTTCTAAAAGTCAGCATGAGATTTTCACCATCCCACAAATCCCTAATGATTTTTTTTCCTTGTTGTTCATTAATAACATATAAAGGCCAAAACATAGTGGCAAGATTTATGTTCCCTAGCCACACATCCTCCTAGAACCCAATTTTTTTACCATTACCAATAACCCACCTGATCCCCATCAAGGCAACATTGATGGCCTAGATAACTCCTTTCCAAAAAGGAGAGGCATTCAAATCAGGACAACATAACATCCTTATAATCAATAATGTCTTTCCATTAACATCCTTGCTAAGCTGATTTCTAAAGAAGATTCAAACTCCTCATATCAAGGACCCCAAGGCCCCCTACCTCTTTTTCATAGAAACTAACGCCAATTGGCTAGATGATATTTCTTGTGATTAGGAGTATCATTCTAGAAGAAATGCCCCATGTGGGAGTTAATCATGTCAATAGCCCGGCTAGGAAATTTGATGATTTGAAAGTAAGTAGATGGGGATGCTTGATAAGCAAGCCTTGAGGAGAGTATGCCTCCCTCGCATAAGAGTGGAGCCTACCCTCCACCCGGCTATCCTCTTAATAATTTTATCAATAACGGGTTGCAGGTCCTGTTTCCTCGGCTTAGAATGATGGAGAGGAACCCCTAGATAATTAATAGGAAAGTCACTTTTTTTTGCAACAGAACACTTTGGCAAACTCATTAGCCTCCTCATCCTCTATACCAATGGTTAGCAAGTCACTTTTATCATAGTTAATTTTCATCCCAGAAATTTGCTCAAAGCAAGCTAAAAGCCATTTCGGGTTACTAGCTTTTTCTAGATCGCTTTAGAAAAAAAGCAAGGTGTCATCGTATTGTAAACTAATGAGCCCCCTCCCTAATTTGAGGTAGCAAACCAGAGATCATATTTAGGTTGGTATCTTTCATAAGCATTTTAGTGAAGACATCATCAACTAAATTGAGCAAGATAGGAGACAGAGGGTCTCCTTGCCTTAGGCCCTTACCAGGTTTAAAGTAACTACTATTCTCATCATTCATCCTAATGCAAAGAGAGACACCTCTAACAACTTTGTTGATCTAGTCAATCCACTTAGATCCAAAGCCCATAGATATGAGCATTTTCTCAAGGAAGCTCCAACTAACTTTATCATATGCTTTTTCATAGTCTAGCTTAAGCATGACCCCTTCATTCTTGCTCCTGTGCACCTCATGTATAATCTCATGAGCAGCCACCACTCTCAACTACCTTTAAAAGAGGTTGTCTGATTGGTGGCTATTAGCCTATCAGCTAAGCTGATCAACCTGTTATTAAGCATTTAGCAAAGATCTTAAAGCTGCAATTAAGGAGGCTAATAGGCATGTATTTCTTAAGGACCCTGGCATCAGGTTCCTTGGGGATTAAGGTGATCATCCCATAGTTCAGTCTATCCAATCTAAGTTGCCCTGAACCAAAACTATTCACTAGATTCATCAAGTCCCCTTTAATGACATCCCAAAAGTTTTGGTAGAAGAGAAAAGAGAGCCCATTAGGGCCAGGAGCTCCATCTAGATAAGATCCAAAGACAGCCTCTTTTACCTCTGCCTCAGAAAAGTCAGCTTCTAAAAGCTCATTTTCTAGAAGAGAAACCTTTTCATCATCCTCCCAAAAGTTTTCTCCCGACTTAACACCACTATCTGCTTCCTGCCTGAAGAGGGATTTGTAAAAATCCACCACATGGTTTAGGAGTTTATCATTCTCTTCTACCCAACCATCTTCAGTTTCTAAGCCCATAATCCTTTTCTTTCTATGCCTTTGGTTGGCCACAGCATGGAAATATATTGTGTTTTTGTCTCCTTCTTTAATGTTTACATCTCTAGATCTTTGCTTCGCCTTAATCTCCTCTAACCTCCAAATAGCGTCAAGCTCTGAGGTTATTTCTTTCATTCTTCCTTTCTTAGCCACAGTAAGGGCTCTATCTTCTTGAATAATGTCAAACCTATCAAACTCCTTAAGGAGTTCTTGTTTTGTTTTTCTAATACTAGCATTGATGTCGGTTCATTGTGTACGATCGATATAGTGCCGAGAGAAGGTGGCAATTCGTATATTATTGGCTATCATCCCCTTACTTGTAGAATCGGTCTTATTGGCTTCTTGAGGAGCCGATTGGACCGATTTGCCTTTGTTAGCAGCCGTGTACCATGCTTGATTCTCATAAAAATTAGAAGGCATGCCAAACGCATATTGATCCTCATCTATCTCTTCTATTCTAAGCGTTCTACCTTATAATTTGTCAAATCTAGCCATAATCATTCCAACGGCAGAACTAAAATTAGCATCAATTGTTTTCTTATGGCCTTCAAGCATGGCAGCATAATCAACATGCTGAGGGTAAGAATCATCATATTTAGGTTTGTCTGTTACCTCAACTTCTAAAGTGGTGGCAGCTAGTATCTCATCAAAGATCGGTTCCTTATATAGCTCGACCCGATCATGACGATCCTTGATGCAGCTGTCGAGGAATGCGCGCGTGGCGGCATCCATCTTCTCTTGTAGCTTGGCCTTCAGCTCATCCGAAAGCTCATCGACGGAAGCAGGATGTCTGATATTGCTATCATGCACCTCACTCTTCTTGGTCGCGTCTTGGTCAGGCATAGTGCTGGAATCAAGATCACAACGTAACTTACGCCTTGTTCTCCCCGGTGGAGTCGCCAAAAAGTATGTTGATGCAAACTAGGGTTCGCCCCAACACACTTGTGGGTCTTGGATGCCCCGAGGTTGCTCACAACCTGCACCACGGCAAGAACCAAAGCGTAACCGATCAAAACCGATCTAGAGATCGATTGGACTGATGTGGAGCTCGTTCTTGACCGAAAAAGCTTCGGAACACCATCCAAAAAGATCCATCAGGAGAACACACGCGAAGGATCTCTCCTAGGACTAGCAAGGCTGCCTAGGATCACCAGAAATCTTGCCAGGAGAATGAACGAACAACAGGGTAGAGGGTTGGAGAAGAAGAATTTAGGGTTTGAGGAGTTGATAGGTTGATCTTGGTCGATTGGATGCAGATGGGATCAAATCGGCCATGAACCTCTTATTATATAGAGGGGGTGGTCTTATCCCCTTAGGAAACCGCATTGGATACGTTTCCAAACACCAAACCTTTCCAAAACCCGATCACAAACGAGATCGGTTCGGACAGGTCCTTGTAGCGTCGCGTGCCGGCGGCCGCTATGGGAGCATCGGGACGTGTCGGCGCATCGCCGAACATAGTCCAGAAAGCCCCGCAATCTAGGGCACCTCTGGACATTGCCGCCGGACGCGGGGAGCGGTGTCCCGGCGCACCCCCGTGATGCGGTCCGGGAAGACCTGCATCCATGGTGCACCACCGGACGACGCCTCGGCCAAGTCCTGGCGTCCGGTGAATGTTTTTCGGGTTCTGTGCTTTCCTCGCCAAATCTTTTGATCATTTGGTCTCGTTGCTGGACTCCAAGCATGCCCAAAACGTCCTTGACACGACTACGTCACCAAAACCATTCTCGGACATTCTTGGGTGTCAACACTAGCATTCCTATTCCTATGGATTGAGCTACTATAGGGTTTACATGAATCACTTGCAAAACAAAAGATGTAGGAATTTTTTTTGTGATTGATTCCCTAGCAAAATCATGGGAAAACGTTCACTCAAACCTCATGTTTCTTGCTTCCTGTGTTCTCCCTGCGGTTGAGTTAAACAGCTATCCGAAAAAAAAAATCATTTGTTTTTCATTCCTTTGTTCTGCGTACGTATTGCTATCTCATTCATGTGTTTTTCCTATTATTTGTGTTTATTGTCAGATCTTGTGTTCCACATGGGGCCTAAGTTATTACAAAGCTTTAGACCGTTATTCTATTTCCTTGTTTGGTAATATACAACTTCCCTAGATAACTCTTTTTAAAAAACTGTAAACACTTTAATAATCAATGGCTATATATATAAGTTTTTACACAATAATGTGTATTACATACTAAAGAAACACAAATTTACCCAAATTCAATTATACTTATTTTAAAATTAAATGGACAATAAATCTATTTGGAATATGAAAATTGCATCATATACACTACTATATAAAATCTTTTAGGAGGCTTTTCCAAAAACTTAACTATGGTTGACAAACCTTGAAACATTCACGGTTAATGCCTCGATGGGGAATATTCTTGTCAATGACAAATTTTCTACTGGACCGCCTCGGTGGAAATTATTTATTTAATTAAAAATCTTGAGTAAAGTACTTGGCATGGGGAATATTCTTGTCATTGATCTGGTGTGTGGAAGGTAAATTATCCAAATACAGTATCTGCACCAAGAAAAAAAAAAATGAAAATATGGGATAAGTTTACTAGAAAATTTGTACTAACTAATCAGCTATCATAATGGTTGACGGCATATTATGTATAAAAATGGAAAATTGACCAGCAGGTCTATCAAGCATCCTATAATTGAAGGTGATGCTTTTGGCTGTTCTATTAAGTCTCCATGTGCGTGCAACATCTCTGAGTTCTTTAGTAATGCACCAGTTCATAGTAGGTAATGAGACAAAATCTTAGCCAAATAAACATCTTTCGCCCCGATGTTGTCGGAGGAAGGAAACTATATCTTGTTAGAAGCAATCATAAAGAATATTTTAATGCACATGTCATCATCAAGGATCATAGAGTCTAGCTCAGTGTTGGCCTCCCAGATCTCTCGTAGATACATCGTGTCCACATCTTCAACTTCTTCTAAACGAATAAAATCCTTGAAAGTAGAGTCCTTGCATTCTTCGCTGCTTGTGTGTAGAGATAATTCTTGGCCATTGTTCGGAATGTCAAAAGCTTGGCTAACAACAACAAAAGTGTTGATATGTATAACTCTATCTTTACCAAGATCCAATACCATAGTTACAAGGTCTATCCTGTCATACAAATACTTCAACATTTCTTTGCTAACTAGCTAGTCTGCTCTGACGTAGAGGAGGCCACCAAAATTCATATTTTAATTGTGGTACGCTTCCTCATGGTTAAGAGACCAATAAATGAGTTAAAAATTGAAGGTGCACATCGAGCAGTTGGTGCATGAAGATATGTGGCAATGTTTTTGCTATTTAGCATGTAGAAATAAAAAAAGAGTGGAAAGAAAAGAATCATCTTTATGTTAAGAATTTAATGGGGTACTATTTGGGAAAAGGTACATCCATGGGAACAATGTGGTACTAGAAGATAAAAAATATATAGTATATAGAACAAAGAAAATTTAATAATTTAGTCCCCATAGTATACCTTCCCATGTGGAGCCGTGCAAGGGGCATTTTTCTTCTATAGTTTTCCATCTCTACGTGCATTGACAATAATATTTGTAGTATGGCATGGTTTATTGTTGTTTACTAGGTGCCTAGTTGGAGGTTGCGTGATGTCGTCATCGTTGTCCTCGTGTGAATGAGGGTGTGCCGATGGTTCTATACATTGTGGTGGCTACTGATGAATTGGTTGAGGTGGTAGTGTTTAAGATACACCAGTGATGTCACTTGTATCAATGTTAACATCCTCTATGTAGTGTGCAGGGTGAATGATTTCAATCTCCCTAAATAGTTTAGGTGGTGCGATACTATTGAATCTTTAATAGGATATGATGCCTCCTAAACTTGTTCAGGGAGATTAAAATCATTCACCTTGCACACCACACAAGAGGATGTTAACATTGATATAAGTGACGTCACTGGTGTATCTCAGACATTACCACCTCAACTAGTTCATTAGCAGCCACCAGAATGTACATAACCATCAGAACACCATCGTTCATATAGGAGGACAATAGTGACGACGACTTCATGCAAACCCTAACTAGGCACCTGGAAAACAACAATAAACCACATTGTACTACAAATATTGTTGCCTGTGCATGCAGAGATGGAAAACTGCAGAAGAAAATGCCCCTCGCACAGCTCACGTGGGAACGTAATTGTGACTAAGTTATTAATTTTTGTTTGTTCTATGTACTATATATTTTTCCTCCTAGTACCACTTTGTTCACATGGATGTACTTGATGACTCTTTATTTCCACTCTTCTCTTTCTAATTACAATCTCCTTTCTATAGGCTAAACAACAAAAGATTACAGCATGTCTTCATGCACCAACTGATCATTGTGCACCTTCAATTTTTAACTCATTTATTGATCTCCTCACCATGAGATAGTGTCCCACAATCAATAATATGAATTTTGGTGGCCTCCTTTAGGTCAAAGCAGACAAGCTAGTTAGCAGAGAAATATTGTAGTATTTGTATGACACAATAGACACTGTAACTATGGTATTTAATCTTGGTAAAGATAAGTTTATACATATCAACTCTTCTTTGTTGTTAAGCAAGTGTTTGATATTTTGGTCACTGGCCAAGAATTATCTCTACACATAAACCAGGAAGCATGCAAGCCCTAACTGCTTTCAAGGATTTTATTGGTTTAGAAGAAGCTGAAGATGTGCACACGAAGTATCTATGAGAGATCTGGGAGGCCAACATTGAGCTAAGACTCTAGGATCCTTGATGATAACATGTGCATTAAAATATTCTTTTTGACTGCTTCTAAGAAGCTATAGTTTCCTTCCTCTGACAACAACATCAAGAGAAAAGATGTTCATTTGACTAGGATTTTGTCTCGTTAACCTACTATGAACGGCAAGTCTGATGAAATATGAGATGTTGCATGCACATCGTGACTTGATAGAACAACCAAAGCGTCGCCTTCAATTACAAGATGCACGATTTTTCTTAATAGTCAGTTTTCCATTTATCATACACAATATGCCTTCAACTATTACGATTACTTAGTTACCTAAATATATTATAGTAAACGTATTCTCCCATATTTCCATTTTCCTTGTGTAGATAGTGTATTTGGATAACTTATGTTGCACCAGATCAATCACAACAATATTCCCTGTGTTAAGTAGTTTACTCAAAATTTGATTAAAAAAAATAGTTGCTACTGACAAGATAGAGGATGACCAAGGAAAGTTCACATTTGGGCGATTACCGATGGGACACAATAACTACTCTCCCCAATTTTAAATGCAGTGTGTCAATGCCTATTGTTGGCAGTTATCTATTCCTATTTTGTGTGTGCAGCTTAGGAACGTTAATGATACTTGCTACTATAATCCTGATCATTTCATTCCACACATGCCATCAAACATTCAACTTGTGCCTCCTATACAGTTCCCTAGCCTTTTTCAGAACATAATGGAGTAGTAAATGTGACGGTTGCCAAGCTTTGGCAGAATTTTTCGGCTTATTTCATACACAAATACACATAAATTATCAGCCTATTCGATACACAAATACACCAAACATTTACAATCTATTGTATTTAGATAATTTTTAAATACATACAAGTTCATACTAATTCAGTTTTACCAACTGCTTATGATCTTAGTTGTGGCCAATGTGTTTTCGTGCCGTCATGTGATTTGTGTGCTCAATGAACTCAAGCATCACGTGTGCATATTTGCTAATGCATGTCATATGACTTGTGAAATGCCTACTCCTTATCATCGTTATTTACACTTCACTTCTTTGAGTAGAAGTCATCCACCCACAATACAAGGGTTTCACATATGCTGCAACCCATCAGTGCTTATTGTCCAAAGACCTTGAATAGATTCATCATCATGTATACCATAGTCATCCACCAATGCATTCCATGCAGCCTCACACTCTACGGCTAGCTTGAGGCTGTCATGCAATTTGTGTAGTTTCTCTAGCTCATTTTGATATTTATTCAGCCTCTGCCAACCACACAACCTGCATATAGTTTTTTAAACACCATATTGATGGCTAAAACCATGACACTATCTTGATCTATACTAGAAGACATGTAGCTAAAATCAAAATGTAAATTTACAAAAAAATATTTATGAGAATTGAAGAGAAATATAGCATTTTGTACAAAATCATACTTATAGGAATTTGCAACAATAAATATTTACTAGAATTAGCACTAAGAATTATTTACTATAGTAACTCTAAGACATATTTACGAGAATTAGCACTAAGAATTATTTACTAGATTATGCACTAAGAAATATTTACTAGACTATGGACAAAAAACATTTACAAAAATTTTGAATCCTTTTCATTATATAAGAAAATTTTGTATGCAAACCTGTTAGTATACATCTTGGATCAAGACTTCCGAACATGCATTTTGGAACGATTTAAACAACCACTCAAATGTGTCACCTTGTTCATCCTGCAATATTAAAGTGTTTGCCCAAATACGACATTTTGTAGTTGATATTTTGAACCGACAAAGATAGTTATAGGCATGCTATACATAATTGCCTTGTAAATGGTGTCAAAAGTGACATCGTCTCCAAAATTTCAATACTCTACATGTTGGCTTGCATGACTCCAAAACACATTTGGTTGTCCACTGGAATATCATTGTTGAAATATTCGTTCTAAGCCATCATATCCGAAAAGAACTCTAGGAGCTCAGGAATATTTTTCTAAGTTATCCAAATACACCTAAAATAACAACATTAAACAAATTATGTTGAAACAGATCAATTACCAAATCATGTGTTGCGAAGGTATTGTACTATCCACATTACCCATTTTTCAAGTCCATCTCTGTGAATGTGAAGTTTTGTCGACCACCATATATGTTCGACAACACATTTAACGGTTGCATTGAGGGGTACATCACACCTTTGCATCTAATCAACAATCCCCATAATTGTTGGGTCCTTCTCCTTGTGTGTCTTCATGTATTTCGTTAAGCTAGGCGATGGATGCAGGAGAGCGAGAGTGTTCCAACCGTATCCTCTCAAAAGACCAATATCCCTTCTTTTGGTTATATTTAACCTTTAGAAATGCCACGCAACCACCCCCTTTGACATTTTTCTCTTTGACTCTTTCCTCCCCCATGCTTGTAGAAATCTCAGTGCCCTTGTTCATTGCGGCTCAACTCTATAACAGTTTTATGGCTCTTGGTTATGCAAATGTCAAATCCTATTTTGCTCGCATAGTAATGGTAAAACTCTTAGCTTCATCACTACAATCGGCGAGCTCATCACTTGGCACGATTGATTAGAGGCAACAAGGGATCTATTTTATAGATAACTACTTTATGATCACAATGAACATTTCTTGGTCTATAAATAGAGTGTAATAACTAAAAATTATCAATATTAATTACAGTAGTTCATATCAAGAAATATTTCCAAAAAATTGAAGTAACAAATATTTTTGATAATTTGCACTTGCAGATTATCGTAAATATTTGTTACTTCAAATTTTCATAAATATTTGTTGATATGAACTACTATAAACGTAGTGGATAATTTTAAATTATTGTAATGTATATGGATGACCATTAAATGTTCAGTGTGATCATATAGTTGTTATGTATGAAATAGGATCCCTTGTTTCTCAAATCAATCGTGCCAAGTGACAAACTTCATTTTGAGAGTAGTGATGTAGCTAAGGAGTTTTATAATTACTATGCAAGCGAAGAAGGATTTGGCGTTAACATACAATGGCTACAAACCGGTTAAATTGGGCCGGCGTGACACGTCGACGACGGGCTTGACGGCGGCGGCGGTGGCGATAGGGGGGCGGCGCTGCAGCCCTAGGGCACGCAGCGGCGCGAGGGAGAGGGCGGGCGTGTGCGGGTCGAGGTAGGAGGCGTAGCGGCGTTGGAGGCGGTGGAGACGGTGACCGGCGGCGTGATGGCGCAGATGGCGGGGCCGGCGATGAGCGGCGAGGTAGGAGGCGATGATGATGACGCATACAGCAGCTCGGGCGGCGGCGAGGGGCGGCGGCGCGGGCGAGGTGTCATGACCCAGGAAATAGGGCCCGAAGGACAGGCCCACGAGGCCCGAGGGGGGCGGTAGCGGCGCCGCCCGGGCAAGAAGCGGCGTCTTGCCGCCGCCTCCGCCTCCCTTCCGCGGATTCTTCGACAATTAATTCAGCAATAAAAGGAGGAAATTCATTAGGATTATCTTAGGCTTTTTGGTGTGCAAGGGAATATTCCATCTATAAGGAAGGCCCTTATTAGGAAAATAAATAGGATATGCTTGTAAAAGGTATTCCAATCTATAAGGAAACCTTTTAGAGATTGCTTGCGATACAAGTCCCACTAGCCGGGCTATAAAAGTAAGGGGAGTGCATAATCTTTCGGGGTAACAAGCAATAAAGAAAATTTATCCCAACTCTCCTTCCTCCTCCCCCACGCCGCCCCCCTCTCCCTGCGCCGCCGCCGCCTGCGGTCGCGCCGCCTTCTACCGCCGCCAACTCCACGCCGCCACCCCTCGGGCCGCGGGCGCGTCGAGGCCACGTGTCACGCGGTCGATGCGGGTTGTGACGGCTGGTATCCGGAGGCCCTCACGATCCACCCACCACCATGGACGCCGAGGCGAAGAAGATCTTGGCGGACTTGGGAACCGGTTCACGGCTTCACCAAAAGGCTAGACACGCTTCGCCCGATTAGGTTCTTTGTCTTATCCGAGAACGATCGAAGGAGGCAAGGCGTCAAGCATTTCTGCGGGAGGTTTGAGGCAGCCATGAAGGCGGTCATGGAAACCGCCCGTACCTTCATCAAGACAAGGGCGGAGGGCCGGCCAGCACGCCAGCGATCACGTCACGGCGGCTGATGCGGAGAAGATCTTTGGCGGGCTACCTCGTCTTTGAAGCCAGCGCCGGGGGGGGCGCGGCACTAGGGGCCCATCGCGCCCCACCCCAGCGGACACCTTCCGGGCCTCGCACCCGTGCGCACAAGCTGTCCTTCCGGCGTGCGGCGGCAAGGATGATCCTCTCCCATGGCTGAACGGCTGCGAGCAATTCTTGGGGGACAAGATACGCATGACCATAGAGCAAGTTTGGTACGCCTCATATCATCTCACGGGGAGAACAAAGGCGGTGGTACATGCCATTTGTCGGGAGAAGACATTGGCGGTTGACCGAGCCGCCCGATGCGTCCAACGAGCAGCCGGTCCAGCTACACGGGCGGAATCCGGCGAAATGGGCATCGGCGAGGAAGAGCGAGCACGTGGATGAGTACACGGGCAGTTCTGGCACACGTGGCGCGCGGAGACACCTCGGCGGCGGCGGCGGTGAACATCTACGGCTGGTGGGAGAGCCGCTCAAGATGGGCGTCGGTGTAGGACCCCAAGGACATGGAGACAGCCATGTCTCTCGCCCGGCGTATGAGCGGCGCTGACCATCCTCTACAACTCCGGCAAGCTAGCTAGCTGCGGCGGGGCAAGGCACCAGCGCCTCATCACGATGGCGCACCGGTGGCACCCACCCGTCGGCGGCGGTGACATCGACTTCGGCCGTTTAAGCGGTGACGCGAAAGAGATGCCGAAGGCGCAAGGCGGCCCCTGCTTCTTCAAGCGTGGCGAGCGTTTGGCAGCGGTCACAAGTGCACTTTTACCTCTTCGACATCCACGGTCTTCGCGACTACACCGGCGACCAAGAGGGCGTCACCCGAGCCCGGCGTCGCCGTGGGCGGCGCCGACCTAAAGGTCCGCACCAGGGGACCCCAACTCCCGGTATGTGGTGCTCATTCTTTGTACCTCGTGTCGGCATCATCTCGAGGCTGGCGTCAACATCATCGTCGACTCGGGGCGGACGCACAACTATTGACCCCCGGTGTGGTGACCACGGGAGGACTACGGACTTCGGCCGGTCGTGTGCGTCCGCGGTAGCACGGGCGCCACCTCGACAAACGGGGCGGCCACGCCGATGTACCACTGCGCGCTCGGCGCCCGGCATCTTCCGACATCGACACCTATGTCATGCACATGGGCAACGGCGTCGGCGTCATCCTTGGCATGCCTTGGGCGGCAAGCCTAGGACAGTGGCGTGGGACTTCGCTACCAACGAGCTCCAAGTACTACGCGGCGGCCATCCGACTACATTCACGTCGGCACCACCTCCGCAAGACGGATGGGGGGCGCCCGGTCCTGACACGCCTTTCCGGTCGGGGATCTTCGCCGGTGTTGGACCACGTTGACGTTTGTTAAGTGCTAAAAGAATAAGAAGATTACGCAAGCGCCGTAACATCAATGTAGCTTTTCCCTAGGGAGTATTCTAGGGTATCGTATCCATAGGAAAGCTAATGGTAAAGAATTCTAATAACTCACAATCATGTATCTACTAACTTAGTAAACCAACTAGACTAAAGTAAGGGTAAGTGATAAATGATATATATATACAAGACTATGAATACTAAAGCATAAAAGTAATCTACTAATAATAACTAAAAGAATACTATGGTAAATGAATAGCTTAGCTAATCAAGAGGACAACGGGAGAGGCAAAGGTTCCTAATTACTTCTCTAATACTTCGGTTCTAAGGTAAGCGAAGTATGGATAGATATAACAATCACACAATAACACCCGGGGCATCGGAACACTAGCCCGCATGACGGGGATGAGAAGGGGGCTAGGAAGGTCGACTAAAGTCCTACAAACACCAACCCGAGCGTGGTGGAATACGTTGGCCATCATGTTTGTCACCCACAGGGCTACCACATACTATCCGTGGGATTGGGTGCAATCTCAAGTAACCTCTAGCCTAGACACCATGTCTACACTATTAACTACTACTCTAGCTAACCGGAATAACTAGAGCACTCGATGCGAGTGGAGATCCTATGCAAAGTATAATAACTATACTAACCATAAATGGAAGGTATAAAAGTAAATAGAGAAGATATATATCAAAGCATAAGTCTTGTAGAGTGAAGATACAAAGACATACCATAACTCTGAAGACTCTCCAGAACCGGAGCGCAGCTCCACTCTCCCTAACTCTCAACTAGATCTAATCTATTACATTGAAGAGTCTAACCCTAGATCTATATTGAGAAGAGAGAGTTCCTTACATTGGGATCCCTCTCTAATCAATGAGATGAATAATGAATTAGCTAATGAATTAGGGTTTCAGGGGGGAGCCAGCCCCTGCTTATATAGGTCTATAGGATGAATCTCGGCCCTTGGATCAAACCGACATGATTGGACCAGGACTAGATCAACTCCATAGGTGGGTTGTAGGAACATTCTAGAAGCTAGACACGTGGACCCACCATGGGGTGCCGCGGCGGCGGGGCGGCCGCGTGCCCCACCCCGTGGGTCTGCCCTCCCGGCCTCTTCGAGCTTCATTCTCTTCTCATTTGGACCCCTGAAATTTATACCAATCGCCCGATTTGGTCCTTTTCTTTGGTGTCTTGATTTATCCTCTTTTTCTCTCGATTTTCCGAGGTTTTTCGAGTTCACTGTAAAACTGAGTGTACATAAAACTTCGTGGAATTCATTAGTAATAATAATACTTATCTAGCATTGATCCTCATTTGATGGTAAAAATATATATATAAGTGGTCAATAACTACCGTCAACAAGCTCCCCAAGCTTACCTTTTGCTAGTCCCTTAGCAAAACATATATACTATAGGACAAACTTGGATCGGGAGTTGCTATGATACTTTCATTCTTCACAGTACACATGCTTTCAAAAGAGACTCAACTCGATTTGGATAGACTAATTCGACTTCAAACTCTTTCTTTTACCAACTATGGTGCTTTTACTCTCACTTAGGTACTTGAGCAATTGAAAGATAGAACAATCAAGTCGAGCACTATGTCTCAAGTCTTCGATCACTAATATTAGGAGTGTTTAATAAATTTTGCAAATAAAAATTGAGCTCTGTAATGAATGGCACTCTCAATCTCAAGTATGTGGTATTTATGGATCCTCACTAGGCATTAATAATAGTTGCCTTCTCTCTTGTATATGTGGTATTTATGGCACAAGGCTAAGTATTAAGCCTTTATAACTCACTCTCTCTCTCTAAATATGGCTTATGTGGGGTTCATAGGAGTGGCACTCTTAAAATAATATTGCATATCTGCAAAGGATATATCTATAGTTCAAACAATGGATCCATAGAGAGTTCAGACCAATCAAAACAAGTATAGCATGTGTATGGAATATGGTGGATAGGTATGTATTTGGTGGCTAAAACTAATTCTATGTTTACTCCTTTGATGATAGAAACAAATCTCTCTTTTGGAACTTGGAAACTTTGAGAGAACTTTTGAGCTGCATGCTTTTTTCTTTCTTTCTTTCTTTTTTAGAGGCGGGTATCTAAGTACCCATTGTTTTCAATTGGACACTTGTCCTTTTTACTCTCTCTCTTTTTTTTTTTTACATAGGGAGGTAGGCTCTACTGCCTCGTAGGACACTTGTCCATTTTTCATCTCCCCTTTTTACTTTTTTTTTTTAAAGAACCCAAATCTCTTTCCATTGATAAACTTTTTGAGAGATATCAACAAAGATATTTTTGGAGTAAATAAACATGGGCTTCCTATAGTTTGATGGGGTGTTTATTCCCGGTGTAGGAATGAAACAAGGATATGGATGTATATGTGGAAAAAGCATGATATTGCAATCACTCGGGTAGGTAGGAATAATGCATATGTATGTGGAAGGTGTGTGGATGGAAACTTGTCTTTTCATGGTGAACTCCTCACGTAAAAACTTGACAAAGCTTGAACTACTCAACCCAAAGCAAATAGCATATGTAATGGAATGTTTTCCTAATCTAATAATCATAAATATGGCTTTGGTAGGAATTTAACACTCGCCAAATAAGAGCTCATCATGAAAGATTTAAAATTTTTGAAATAAATCTTCAGATATAGTTTCACAAAGGACAAGATAAATAGCATGCTCGGACTCTCTCATATCATATCCCCCAATTACCTAGACTTAGATCAAGCGTATGCTATCCACAAGTCGTCGGCGTATAATTACCTGGGAGAAGTCGCGAGGTAATTAAAATAATCGAGAGAAAAGTACCAAACAATGCCGGAAAATTCTCAAACTTGGCGGTGCCTTCACACATGCCATGTAGACGCCTCGAGAAAAAGTTTGAGGCCGATAGCACACACCAAAGCGCCGCGGGCCACACAACCATGAGAAACCTAAGTGTTCCACATATACCACTTTGTGAAGCACGTACGCTCCGCCTATGTCCAAACTTCCTCAAATTTTTTGTGGTCATTTACACCCAAAATATGGCCTCACGCAAAAATCCTAGGTTTTTAGTCATTTTTGGAATTATCAGTATTTTTCTACGTGCGCATGCGACCAAATATTATTAGTTAATTACAAATTTATTAAATCAAACTCAAATTTTAACACTTATAATTAGTTAAAAGAATGACACACGGCGTGTATTAATGTTAAACACGAAGCTAATAGAACTAGAACGAATCGAATCGGATTTAAAACACAAAAGTTATAAGCATTATAATCGGAATGGCAAATATGTAATTAAGGGAAAACGTATTTCCTTATATACGCTTTCCTACATGTCATGCTAAGGACGCAGGTGGGAAGAAGGAGAAACTACGGGGTCTTATGTGGAAAAAGAACGTTGCTAGTACGCACGAGTTAAAAAAAACTTTTAGTCCCGGTTGTAAGATGTAACACGGAGAAACCTGAAACTATTACTCCCAGTTCTACTCAATAACCGGGAGTAAGGATTTTAGTCCCTTGTTGGAGACCTTTAGTCCCGGTTGAGTGTCTTGTGGCGCGTCGCCCACGGACCTTTAGTCCCGGTTGTTGGTGTGAACACGGAGAAATGAAGCTTTATTCCGGTTCTAGTTGAGAATCGAGAATCGTAGTGTATTTTGCATCCGAGGATAGACCTCGTTTGTGGAGTAGTGTATGGACGGCGTCACTACCATAAAATATCGGCCGCTAATTAAGTTTCAACTCACTAGATGTGATTACATAAATGTACCATATGGATGTTTATAGCGGTCGCAATTAACTAAGGCCGGTCTCAATGGGCGATTAATCTCCGGTTTTCAAGATGTGAAACTTTGACATGAAATAGATGTCTCTCTCAACGCACGGTTTCATTGCACAGTTTCATAGGCTCTGGTCCCACAGCCTCTCTCTCTACCCACTCATCTTTACTCTTCCATGCATGGAGTCTGTCATGACCCAGGAAATAGGGCCGCCCATGAGGCCCACGAGGCCCGGGGGGGGGCAAGCGGCGCCGCCCGGGCGGCCGCGGGCGCCGCCGCCGCCGCCGCCTCCGCCTCCCTTCAGCGGATTCTTCGACGAATTAATTCGTGGATAAAGGAGGAAATTTATTAGGATTATCTTAGGCTTTTTGGTGTGCAAGGAAATATTCCATCTATAAGGAAGGCCCTTATTAGGAAAATAAATAGGATTTGCTTGTAAAAAGGTATTCCAATCTATAAGGAAACCTTTTAGAGATTGCTTGCGATACAAGTCCCACTAGCCGGGCTATAAAAGTAAAGTAAGTGTAATCTTTCGGGGTAATAAGCAATAAAGAAAAATTATCTCCTCTCTCCCGCCTCCGGCGCGCCGCCCCTTCCGCGCCGCCCGCCCAGCCGCGCCCGCTCCGCCGCGCGCCGCCGCCGCCACGCTTCGCCCGCCGCCGCCCGGCACGCCCCGCCACCACCACCCCCGTCGGCGCCGCCGCCGCCCTCAACCGCCCGGGCGCGCGCCCCCTCTACGAGGCGCGCGGGCCACGTGTCACGCCCGGTCGATGCGGTTTGTGGCGGTGGTATCCGAGGCCACTACGATCCACCCACCACCATGGGCGAGGCGAAGAAGATCTTGGCGAGTTGGGGAAAAGTTCTCCACCTTCACCGCTCGCTTTGGACACGCTCGCCGATCAAAGTTGCTATCCTCTCTGGTACCAATCCAAGGAGGCAAGATGTACCACCACGGCTGCGGGAGGCCGAGGCGGCTATGAAGTCATGCATGGAGGAAACCGCCCGCACCTTCATCAAGGCAGGGCGGACGGCAAGCAAAGACGTCAACGACCTCGTCACGCGGCGGCTGATTTGGAGAAGATGGCGACCGGCTACCTTGAGCTAAAGTCATCGCCGGGGAGGGGTGCGGCACCAGGGGCGCATGCGCCCCCCCCCGAACCACTTCCCGGGCCTCGCACCGCGTCTGCATTAAAACTGTCCTTCCCGGCGTGCGGCGGCAAGGATGATCCTCTACCATGGCTGAACCGGCTGCGAACAATTCTTTAGGGGACAAGGTATGCCACCCACGAGCAAGTGCGGTACGCCTCATATCATCTCACGGGAGGAGCACAACGGTGGTACATGAGGCTGTCGGGAGAAGACATTGGCGGATTGGACGAAGCCGCGCCGATGCGTCAACGAACGCCGGCCCGGCTACGAGGCGGAACCATTTGGGAGAGCGGCATCGCCGAGGAAGACATGCACCGTGGATGAATACACGAGGCAGTTCCTCGGGGCACGTGGCGCGCGCGCAGACACCTCGGCGACAAGCGGCGGTGAACATCTACACGCGGATGGGGAGAGCCGCTCAAGACGGACGCCGAGCTGCAGGATCCAAAGGACAAGGAGACGACCATGTCTCTCGCCGAGGCGTCTGAGCCTCGCGACCATCCTCTACAACTCAGGCAAGATGGCACAAAGCGGCGGGGCAAGGCACCCGCGCCTCTGTCCATGGTGACTGCACCACCGGCGCCACCACCGTCAGCAGCTGCAACATCGACTCGACCGTTTAAACGGCTGACACCGGAGGAGATGACCGGAACGATGCAAGGCCGGGCTGTGCTTCATTGTGACGAGCCGTTCAAGCGGTCACAAGTGCAAGCACCTCTTCGACATCACGATCTTCAATGACTACACCGGCGACATGGAGGGCGCCACCGGCGGCGTCGCCCCGCTAAAGCGCCGACCTCGGGGTCCTATTCGGGGTCCCCAACTCCCCGGTACGTGGTGCACATTCTTTATACCTCGTCGGCATCATCTCAGGGACTGGCGTCAGCATTGTCGTCGACTCGGGAGCGACGCACAACTACATCGACCCCCGTGTGGTGACCATGGCAGGACTATAGACTCAGCCAGTGCGTGTGCTGATCACCGCTAGCACCGGCGCTACTTCGACATGCCGGGCGGCCACCTTCGACGTACCACTCCGCATCGACGCTGGCGTCTTCGACATCGACGCCTATGTCATGCACGTGGGCAACGGCGTCGGCGTTATCCTTGGCATGCCTTGGGCGGCAAGCTGGGACCAGTGACATGGGACTTCGCAACCAACGAGCTCGGTACTACCGCGCGGCCACCCGACCACATTTCACGTCGGCACCACCCCGCACATGGATGGGGGCGCCCCCATACCCCGGCTTTGCTTTCGGTCGGGGATCTTCAGCGAGGATTCGGACCTTCCCCTCGGCTGCGGGAAAACGTTCAAGGCACGCATAGCGCCTTGGACCTCTATGACACGTCGGCGGGTGTCTTAAATGCATACCGACGAGGGCGACCACGGAGGACCGGCACCTACGACGGATCGCCCTCGATGTCATCACGGGCGCGCCCGCCGCTGCTGGAAGGTGGAGGGCGGCCTCCTCCTCTTCGGCGGCCGCTTCTACCTCTCGGCTTCTTCACGCTGCTCGGACCTCTTTGGAGGCCAACAGGGGGGAGGAGGTCGCGGGGCGAACTTCCTTGCCACAGGCACCTACACGACCCCTCCGGCGTCGGGCGGCCGACCGCCATCTGCTAGGCGGCATCGGCGGCGTCACCTGCGTCGGCCCGGCTCGGGTCGTCTTCCTCGGCGGCATGGATCGCCTCTTCCTCACCATCGACAACGTCCACATCGGCTACGATGCGAGAGAGGGGCACACATCAGCTATCCCCATGCATGTTTGGCGTCGGCTCCTTCATATGCGGTATGATGTTAAATTTGGTCGCTGCTACGGAAGGAACTCTTTGCTAGTTATAGATCGCGGGATTACCACTAGGCGCCAAGGTGCGGCGGATGTGTCGACCCTCGGCGTAGATGTAATGGCGTCGCGGCGATCTTGCCGTCGCGGTTGCTCACGTCCGTCCTCCATGTGCGGTTCGTCCTTGTGCTCCGGATGCAGCACCTCCGAGGTATCCCACACGCAGGGAGGAAGCGTGCGCCTCCCGGACTGCTAGGTCTGCGAGGAGCAAAGGCGAGGGCGTGGGCGGCGGCGGCGCGCCAAAGTGGCGTGGCTTGACCTAACCCCCCGCCCACCTCTCATATATATATAGGCGTCCCTAACGGGCTCCCGATTTGGAGGCCCATTAGTAACCCTAAGCCTCGTCTAATTGGATCAGATCCGAATTAGGCCTCCTTCCCCTTAAGTGTGCGACCCTATGGGCTCACGCACACATAGACATGGCCCGAGTACTCCTCCTCGACCAATAGCTGATAGCGGCCTCTAGCAAGACGTGTCAACTCCCATGTGTACGCAATGATCATATCAGACGAACCACCACAAACTCACATACATGTTATTCCCTTGCCACACGATATTTGGTCTACCTCATGGGTTAACACTTAACCCAAGCACGGCCATGCATTTCTTGATCCAATCATTCAAGTGGTCCAGTGATATCTCTCTCTCATGGAGAGGGGCAATTCCATCTTGATTGACTATGCCTCACAGCATGCTTCCTGACAAACCCGAAGACCACCTTTATAGCTACCCAATTACGGAGTAACGTTTGATAGTCCCTTAGTAGGTCGTTTCACATCTTGAGTATACGACAATCTCAGGTCTAAGGACATAACGTACATGATGTGTAAAGAGACAATAATAACATCTCATGTCGGGTCAATCCAGCCCCATGTCATACATGTGCCCACACTATTAGTTTGACATCGCCATGTCAATGACTTGTGAAACATAGTCATCAACCAATATGTGTGCTGATCTAATATTCATGTGTGTCCTCACATGAACTCCGACCGAGGGACAATTATAGAATAACCATACAAGTAAAAGAGTCTCACAAACAATTCACATAATTGCCAATCGATACAAGTTGTCTTTAATGGATATTCATGAACACATAATATATCATGGATACAAGGCGATACAATCATCTCTATGATTATCTCTAGGGCATATTCCCAACAATCTCCCACTTGCACTAGAGTTAATCTTGAAGATATCTAATACCCATATCTCTCATGTGCGCCTCATGCTTAGGAACGTGGAAGAGCCTTTGTCAAAGGATGCGCAACATTCAAATCCGTATGTATTTTGCATATCTTGATCTCACCCGTTTGGTGAACTCTCGAATGAGGTGAAATTTCCATGATACATGTTTGTTCTTATGGTGATCCCTCGGCTCCTTAGCCTGTGCAATTGCGCCACTATTGTCACAATGAAGGTTCAATGGGCCACTTGCATTCGGAAACACACCAAGCTCAATGAGGAACTTCCTCATCCAAACACCTTCCTTCAGCGGCCGAGGAAGCTGCTATGTACTAAACCTGGCGTAGAATCGGTCACCGTTTCTGTTTGGAACTTTTTCAACCCGACAAACACCACCATTTATTATGAACAAATATCTGATTAAGATTGTGAATCATCTATGTCGGTTTGGAAGCTAGCATCGGTGTAACGGGTTTTACAACGAGCTCCTCCTCACCTCCATAGATTAGGAACATATCCTTAGTCCTTCTCAAGTACTTAAGAATGTTTTCAAAAAGTGTCCAATGACTCTCACGGATCGGCTTGGTACTGCTCGCAACACTTAGAGCATATGAGACATCGGGGCGTGTACATATCATGGCGTACATGATGGAACCAAGCTGCCGAGGCGTATGGAACCTTACTCATGCGCTCTCGCTCATCGGCGATCGAAGGGGGACGCTTCTTGCTAAAACGCATACCATGTGACATAGGCGGGAACCCTTTCTTAGATTGTTCCATGTTGAACCGCTTCAACACCTTGTCAATGTATGTATCTTGGCTTAATCCTATAAGCCTCTTCGATCTATCTCTATAGATCTTTATGCCCAAAATGTAAGCTGCTTCTCCCAAATCCTTCATAGAAAATGTATTATTCAGTGAAGTCTTCACGGATTGCAACATTGGAATGTCATTCCCAATCAATAGTATGTCATCCACATACAAGATTAGAAACACAACAAAAGCGCTCCCACTTTCCTTCTTGTATACACAAGGTTCTTCTTCATTCTGACGAAAGCCAAGAGCTTTGACCTCTTCATCAAAACGAATGTTCTAACTCCGAGATGCTTGCTTTAACCCATAAATGGATTTCTTAAGCTTGCATATTTTCCCAGCATTCTTAGGATCAACAAAACCTTCAGGTGTATCATATACATGTCCTCATCTAAATTTCCATTTAGAAAGGCTGTTTTAACATCCATTTGCCGTATCTCATAATCAAAATGGGCAGCGATTGCTAGAATGATCCGGATAGATTTAAGCATCGCTACTGACGAGAAAGTCTCGTCGTAGTCAACTCCTTGAACTTGCCGAAAACCCTTTGCAACAAGTCGAGCTTTATAGACGTGAACATTTCTATCCATATCCTTTTTCTTTTTGTAGATCCATTTGCACTCAATGGGTCTAACCCCATCAGGCGGGTCAACCAAGTTCCAAACTTGATTGTTTCCGATGGAATCTATCTCGGATCTCATGGCACTTTGCCATTTTTGAATCTAGGTCCATCATTGCTTCCGCATAAATTGCGGGTTTGTCATCATCTAACAACAACAAATCCCCATGCAACTCACGGAGTCTAGCGGATCTTCGTGGTTGTGGCGGTGTTTCCTTTGCCACGGGTATCTCAACTTGTTCGCTACATTAGCATCACTCGTAGAGTCTTGACCTATGGGCTCATCTTGAACTTCTTCAAGATACATCTTTTGCCCACTCTTGTCTCTTTTGAGAAACTCTTTCTCTAAGAAAACACCGTTTCGAGCAACAAACACTTTGCCCTCTCGATCGGTTGTAAAAGTAATACCCTAAAGTTTCCTTTGGGTATCCCACGAAAAAAGCACTTGTCGGAACTTGGGTGTTAGTTTATCCGATTGAAGTCGTTTGACATAAACTTCACAACCCCAAATCTTTAGAAAAGACAAACGGGACTCTTACCGGTCCACATCTCATATGGTGTCTTAACTACGGACTTAGATGGCACCCTATTTAATGTGAAAGCGGCTGTTTCTAGAGCGTATCCCCAAAGCGATAAAGGTAGGTCCGATGGCTCATCCTTGATCGAACCATGTCCAACAAAGTCCGACATTTCGTCGCTCGGACACACCGTTTCTCCGAGGTGTTCGGCGGCGTAAAGCCGTGGAACAATTCCGCAACTCTTTAGATGATTGCTAAATTCATGACTCAAATATTCGCCTCCATGATCGGATCGCAAGGCCTTGATTTTCTTGCCACGTTGATTCTCTACTTCATTCGAAATTCTTTGAACTTTTCAAAAAGTCTCGGACTTATGCTTCATTAAGTAGACATAGCCATATCTACTAAAATCATCGGTGAAAGTAATGAAGTATTGGAATCCGCCTCTAGTTGTCGTACTCATTGGTCCGCATACATCGGTATGTACAAGTTCCAACAAGTCTGCTGCCCTCTCGGGGAAAACGTGAAAGGGGCCTTGGTCATTTTGCCTAGAAGGCAAGCCTCACATGTCTCGTATGATTCAAAATCAAACGAAGTTAGAAGCCCATCGAGAATGGAGCCTCTTCATGCGATTCTCACTTATATGACCCAAACGACAATGCCACATATAGGTAGGACTTAACTCATTAAGTCGAGGCCTTTTAGCACTTATATTACGACAGGTGCATCATCAAGATTTAAAATAAATAACCTATTCACAATGGATGCAGAAGCCACAAACATGCCATTTTTGAGATCACACAACCATTGTCTTCACTCTTAAATGAAACCATCCTTCATCAAACATGAAGGTGACACAATGTTTCGACTCAAACTAGGAACAAAATAACAATTATTCAATTCCAAAATAAATCCTAACGGAAGGTGGAGTTGCATCGTCCGACGCATTTCGAGGCGGCAACTCTTGCATTATTGCCCACGCGGAAGTCAACTTCTCCCTTTTCCACGCTTCTACTTCTTATCATTTCCTGCATCGTATTGCAAATATGAGCAACCGATCCGGCATCAAATACCCAAGAATTAATATAAGAATCAGCGAGGAATATGTATGTAACATAAACAACAAGTGTACAAGCAGTGGGAGTACCTTTACCACCGCTATCCTTCTTGGATGCTAAGTACTCCTTGCAGTTTCTTTTCCAGTGACCCTTTTTATGACAATGAAAGCACTTTCGGAATCAGCGATAGGTCCAGCACTGGGGCTCGGATGGCTTTGGCTTAGAGGTCTCACCTTTAGCCTTGTCCTTCTTTTTCCTCCAATGAGGATTGCCCCTTTTCTTAAAATTAGGCTTGTTTTGGACCGCCATCCGCGGGCTACTTTGCCAACACCTTTCTTGATGTCGGCCTCTGGCTGTCTTAAGCATACCACGATTGATCAAGCCTTTCTCCGCCCCATGCATATGGTAGTTCGAGATGAAGTTCGGTATTACGTATCCGGTGTCGGTAGTCGGTAGAAGATCAAATCTGCCACCGCTGCGCATCACATGCGCCCGATCATGACCTAGGTTCGATTCGATCAATCATATTGATCTCAAACTCGCCATGACTGGATTTACATGAATCACTTAACTCTGATGGCGGAATTTCGACCGGTAAGAGTAGATCGAACAAGACCAGCGCAGCAAGATCACGAACCGAGATCAGAGACTCATCTACAACCGCGCATATCACCATATGCACACATCCGAATCTATAACGAGGCAGCTACGGCTCTGATACCACTAAAGGAATATGGGATCGCTACGCTAGCTAGAAAACAAAACTTTTCTACCCATAAACCAGGAACTACTGCTAGTTATAGATCACGGGATTACCACGAGGCCGCGGTGCGGCGGATGTGTCGACCCTCGACGTAGATGTGCGCGTCGCAGCGATTGCCGTGCGATTGCTCACGTCCGTCCTCCATGTGCGGTTCGTCCTTGTGCTCCGGATGCAGCACCTCTGAGGTATCCCACACGTACAGGGAGGAAGCGATATGCCTCAGGACTGCTAGGTCCGCGAGGAGCAAAAGGCGAGGGCGTGGGCGGCGGCGGCTGCCAATGTGGCGTGGCTTGACCTAACCCCGCGCCCACCTCTCATATATATAGGCGCCCCTAACAGGCTCCGAGCCTGGAGGCCCATTAGTAACCCTAAGCCTCGTCTAATTGGATCGGATCCGGTTAGGCCTCCTTCCCCCCTTAAGTGTGCGACCCTATGGGCTCACGCACACATAGACATGGCCCGAGTACTCCTCCTCGACCAATAGGCGATAGCGGCCTCTAGCAAGACATGTCAACTCCCATGTGTACGCAATGATCATATCAGACGAACCACCACAAACTCACATACATGTTATTCCCTTGCCACACGATATTTGGTCTACCTCATGGGTTAACACTTAACCCAAGCACGGCCATGCATTTCTTGATCCAATCATTCAAGTGGTCCAGTGATATCTCTCTCTCATGGAGAGGGGCAATTCCATCTTGATTGACTATGCCTCACGGCATGCTTCCCGACAAACCCGAAGACCACCTTTATAGCTACCCAATTACGAGATAACGTTTGATAGTCCCTAAGTAGGTCGTTTCACATCTTGAGTATACGACAATCTCAGGTCTAAGGACATAACGTACATGATGTGTAAAGAGACAATAATAACATCTCATGTCGGGTCTATCCGCCCCATGTCATACATGTGCCCACACTATTAGTTTGACATCTCCATGTCTATGACTTGTGAAACATAGTCATCAACTAATATGTGTGTTTGATCTAATATTCATGTGTGTCCTCACATGAACTCCGACCGGGGACAATTCTGGAATAACCATACAAGTAAAGAGTCTCACAAACAATTCACATAATTGCCAATCGATACAAGTTGTCTTTAATGGATATTCATGAACACATAATATATCATGGATACAAGGCGATACAATCATCTCTATGATTATCTCTAGGGCATATTCCCAACATACACCCCCACTCGCGCGACATCACCATCTCGGGCGCCTTCTTCCGCTCTTCATCAACGCTCCACCCAACGCGCTTCTTGTTCTCGGGAGCCCGCCTCGCGACATGGTGCATCGGCACCTTGAGGCGGGAGTTCAAGGGAGCTCTTGCTCGCAGCTTCGTCGTCGACGGCGTCATAGCGGTCGCGCCGTCCACCAGTAATCTACCATGGCTACATCGGGAACCTCCACTACCTCTTGGAGTTCGCACCATTGCGAACCCGGGGAGAACATGATCCTCAGGAACCCGGTGCATGGCAAGTTGATCCCCGCAGGTTGAGCTCATCATGCCGGTGCGCATGGACCTTTCCCGGGTGTGACCGAATGGACATTCATCCAACGCGAGGACGCGCCCGGTCGGAGAAGGGGGGAGATGTCATGACCCGGGAAATAGGGCCGGAAGGACAGGCCCACGAGGCCCGAGGGGGCAAGCGGCGCCGCCCGCCGCCTCCGCCTCCCCTTCCGCGGATTCTTCGGCAATTAATTCATGGATAAAGGAGGAAATTTATTAGGATTATCTTAGGCTTTTTTTTGGTGTGCAAGGGAATATTCCATCTATAAGGAAGGCCCTTATTAGGAAAATAAATAGGATTTGCTTGTAAAAGGTATTCCAATCTATAAGGAAACCTTTTAGAGAGATTGCTTTGCGATACAAGTCCCACTAGTTGGGCTATAAAAGTAAAGGGTCTGTAATCTTTCGGGGTAACAAGCAATAAAGAAAAATTATCTCCTTTCTCCCCCTGCCTCCAGCGCGCCCCGCCCTCCCAGCGTCGCCGTCCTAGCCGCCCGCCGCGCCCCTCCGCCGCCCCACGCCGCACCGCCCCGCCGGCCCGGCCACGCCGCCGCCCATGTCGGCCGCCGCCGCCGCCCTCAACCGCCGGCGCGCCCCCTTACGGGAAGCGCGCCCGAAGCCACGGTCACGCCCGGTCGACCGGGTTTGTGACAAGTCCATAATGAAACACTATTTTTGTCTCAATGGGGATTTCACACTGTGTGTCCAACACCTAGGAAACAACGCCCAAGAGTTTCACCATGGTGAAACTTTTTCTCTTCTCTCTCCTCATAGTTTCATGCAAAAAGTGAATTCCTACTGATGTGACACCCTATTTAATGTGCATGAAACGCTCGTCAAACCCCCATTGAGACTGGCCTAATGAAAGCAATTTTTGATGCATACACGTTCATCACATGTTATCCTCCCCATCCAAACCACATCGAGATTTGTGCCTTATCAATCAGTAGTAGTACGAAGCATTATTAGAGAAAAGTGTGAAGGATGGGTGAGAGTGAGCAAAGCACGAATATCAAAGCATAATTCAGCGGTAGAGATAGTACATGCCTAGCACATACATGCCACAAGACATATTCGTTAACTAATGCTATCGATCAGCACCACTACTACTTAAATGATTTTGCGAGACACCCTTAAGTATTAACCGCGGAGCGGGCATTTTTTTGCCCACCACGGAAAATCGATTACCATGGCGGGCAACTTAAAAATACCCGTCACGGTTAATATCTATTTTCCATGGCGGGCATCCTAATGTGCCGCCCACGGTAAATCAATTTCCATGACAGACACCTTTAAAAGCCCGTCACCGATAAGCAGAGGCCCAAATGGCCCAAGGTGAGGCCCGATAATCGTGGTTCATATAAATTGGATAGTTAGGTTTTCTCAGCCACTTCCTTAGCCCCTTCCTCCTGTTGACACCTATTATAGCATAATATTAATAGTCAACTAAACATGAAATAAGGGCTTAAAATAAATATCAACATAGTCTAGGGGTCTAACTAACATAATTTCATGAGTTTTGGTGATTTATATATTTTGAGAGATTAAACGGGGAAAAGGCCAAAGTTTGCAAGCCATACGATGAAAAGACTTATCCGCAAGCGCAACCCAACTTGAAACCCACGCAAGAATACTCTAGAAGACCCGAGAAGACACACCAGAAGATGGGGCCCACGACATAGGGCGGGCGGCGGCGCGCCGAGCTAGGGCGGCCGCGCCCTGGGGCCCGCCTGTCAGCCTTCCCTTCTACGTCGGTTCCTAACCGCCATTGAGGAGTAATCTTGTCGATCAATCAAGGTCGGTTGGATCCAAGGGCTATGGTGCATCCAATGGAAGACTCTAGAAGGCCCAAATCTGAATTCGGCCCATCTAAGCCTATGTGCATTATCATAAGACATGGTGGAAGGCTTAGTACCACATTGCCTGCTGAACTAGGAGGGAGGCCAGAAGAACCCTATATAACAAGACCCCCTGCCCCTAGGGTGAAACCCTAATTCATTCCATTCATATCTCTTGATATGTTGATCATCGAGGTGTTCCAATGTGAGGACAACCTCTCCACTAGAGAATTAGGGCTAGACTCTCCAATGTAGTAGATTAGCAACTAGGGAGTTAGGGAGAGCGGAGCTGCGCTCCGGTTCTGGAGAAGTCTTCAGGGTTTGGTATGTCTTGTATCCTTTCTTTGTAAGACTTATGATTTATATATTTATCTTCTCTATTTACTTGCATGTCTTCATATATTTGGTTAGTATAGTAGTTATACAATTGCATGGGATCTCCGCTCGTATTGAGGGCTCTAGTTATTCTAGGTAATTAGAGTTGTAATCGATAGTATAGACATGGTGTCTAGGTTATAGGTTACCCGAGATTGCGCCCAATCCTACTGGATAGTTGTGGTAGCCCCGGGGGTGACGGCTCGATGGGTCGATGTAACCCACCACGTTTGGGTTGGTGTTTCGTAGAGCTTGTTGGTGTTTCTTACGCACACAGAGAAATCCATAAGCGCACGGAAATACCGTTGTAGCACTTCACCCGGTGGTAGCGGGGGTATCGTATTTTACACAAGGGACGGTCGCGCAGTTGCAGCTTTTTTCGGGTGCGTGTCAACCTAAGGCAAGGGTTTGTTTTCTAAGAGTAGCGAGGTATCTATAGGCTAAGTTTTCGAGGCGGTGATTCCTAAAGTCTGTTGTCTACTCTTCGGGCACCGGCCCACGCCCAAAGGGCGGTGTCCGGCAATTAGCTCACGACACGGCCCGAGCGTGGGGGGGATTTCAAGGGACGGACAAGGCTTGTCACGACCAAGCCGCCTACCCTCAACCGTGGGATGCATCGCAAAAGGTAGGTGAACGCTAGTCCAAACACCACGTTTGCACTATTGGTCACAGTTCTTGATGTTGGCCAAGGTTCCCGGTCAAAGAGTTCCTTCACCAAGAACTAACGCTCTTAACGAGACAATCTACCAATCCCGCAAGTCTACAACAGACTAAGAAATATACGAAGAAAATTAAGTAGGCTGCAAGATAGTCACAAGACTCCTTACCAAAGTGTAAGTAGCTTGCGAGAGGTACAAGCGGGCGGGAATACCGACAAGTCCCGCAGACTCGTCCTCCTAGGAACCGCGGAACACCGAGGGGCGAACCGGCAACTCGGGTAGAAAGAACAAAGCTTCTTTCTAGCTTTTCCCTCTCTCACTCTCTAGAATTTAGAAGAAGATATAGAAGAAGTAGAAGAAGAAGAACTAATTCTACTCTCTTGCACAAGTGGATTTGGTTTCTCCTTGAAATTGTTGTTTAGAGAGGTGAAGGAGGGAGCTATTTATACACAAGGGGAGGGGCCTAAGTGCTAAAAACACCAAAACCGACCTAGGAAAACCTTCCATATCGCCAAAACCGACCATCCAACGTCGGTAGTGTCGGTTTTGGAAGGTGACAAACCGCCTCCCGGGCCTGGGCCCGAACCGCCTCGGCCGGTGCGGCCGGCTTACCAGTGGTGGTGTGGCGCAAGACTTTGGGGCCCGGCCTTGCTTTCGGGCTTCCGCAGCTTGGGCCTCCTTCTTTGTGATAAGTTGTCCGGTGGTCTTGGCCGGCCTGGTTTTGACGTTTTGTCCCGATTCTTGTTTGGGCTTGCCATTTGCTTCTTTGGGCCTTTTTCTATTTATTGATTTTATTTCTTTTTCTTTGTATTTTTGGCCCAAAGTGATCATTCTTGAGTTGGTACTGCAAGTCCAAATAAACACCAAAACTTTGGAATATATTAGTTAAAATCCCTATTTCTAGGTTGTTTTGGTGTTGTGTTGACGGTGTTTAATTTGCGGTTGGTTACCGTCAACGGAGCTTTTGGCGACCTTTCTTCCAACTAACTTCTTCCCGGTCTTTCTCGAGAGTTGGGATGGATCTGCTGCTCCAAAGTGCTTTAATGTGATGGCTATCATAGAACCTAAGTAATAGAGAAGTACATAGGAACCTTGATCTCTCCCACTATCCTCTCAACTTGCTACTACACATTTATCATAGGAATTCTCTAGTGTGGGATATTGTTCATAACTCCTATCATCTATCGGTTACCCCCTCACTTTAGTCTAGTGGTTTGCTAAGTTAGTAGATGCATGATTGTGAGTTATTAGAATTCTTTAGCCAACGCTTCCACGTGGATACGATACTCTAGAATACTCTCCTAGGGAAAAGCTACAATGGTATTCTGTGCGCTTGCAGAATCCTTCATATTCTTTTTGCACTTAATAAATACCAACACCTCCTCACTCGCGCAGCCGCACGTACGCGTCCCAGTCCTCCTCACTTCTCTGGCCAGCCACCTCCTCTCCCACTCCCACTTCCGCTCCCTCTCCTTGTCCATCGGCCATGGCCGGCACCACCTCGAGAGCACGGTGCCGCATGTTGTTTCTCCATCCCAGCATCACAAAGGGATGGTGCCTTGTTGTCATGGTCGCCGTCTTCCTCTTCTCCATGTTAGGTCGTACTCCTAATCGTGGCGTCGGCAAAGTCGTCTTTTCGTCCTTCTCTGTAAGTACCGATGGGCTTGATCCCTGCCGGTGTTGTGGTGGCGTCACTTGAGGACGGGGATTGCCGCACCCGTTATGACCGGGCCATGCTGGGTATGGCTCCCCTTCCTACTACGGGAAGGGCACGCCCTGAGAGGCTCCCCGATTGGGGGTCGTACTCGTGTTTGATATACTGTGGCGTCCCATACGGCGTAGGTCGTGGGGCGCGTGAGCGACAGTGCGTTACATTGTTGTTCCATCCAGTCGAGATCGTGGAGTATAACGCCGGTTAATCGTGATGACTTCACACAGGGTTGTTGAAGAGGACACGTGACTCTGGATCATGTCTCGTTCATTGTCTGGCGGTGCGCCAAAGGAAGCTAACGTGCCGAGGTCATTCCTCTTCGCCCGAGGCTCGGAGTCGCGGGGCCTCCTTGGGGCCAGTCCACCGACTCGGGCTCGTGGTTGTTTACCCGGGCGAGGTGTTGTTTGTCATTAGGGCTGGGGGAGGTATGGTTACTTCATCACGGGGGCTTACTCTTTTCTTACCCGACGAAATCGTCTTCTTGGAAATATTCTTGTTATGAAACATGTTGCCAGCGGTTAGGACCTTCCCCTCTCCGTCTCTCACGATGAACGTAGTAGATGAAAAGTAGAACAAGTAGACACAAGATAGGGAGACAATTCTTTATTCATCCGAATATTGGTAATTACAACATAGAGCTCCCACGTATATATATAGTCTGCCAAGGCCTAAGAGTTTCGGTGAATGCCCACATACAAACGGACTAGGATTAGGATTCCTCCTTCTCCTTTCCTTCTAGGGACGAGAGTCCGTGTGTTTTACAACACTCCCCTTGGGCGATTACCACGATATGCATATGCCTCATCAAAAACTCCATCCGAAAACCCGGTGGGAAAAAACGGTTCTTGGAGAAAAGAGTACATCACATTCGATTAATTGTATTGCACATGTTGTTTCATTAAAAACCTTGTGTGAGAAACCTTCTCGAAAGTAAAAACTCACATAGGAAAAAAGAGTACAACATTTAACCTTCTTGATCATATATTCTTGAGGATATTCTATTCTTCATGAATAGATATTGATTTTCATAATCTACGTATAAACCCCGGTGTTTTAACAAATATGATCTTCTCGATCTTTGTAATTCTAGTGGTTTACCTTAGAGGCGGATTCAGTAAAATATGCTCCCCTCATAAAGCCAAACTTTGAACTTCATTGTTCAAACCACACTTTTCATAAACATGTGTAAATAAAAGTTGGCTCATAATTCTTCTATGAATTATATGGGAGTAATATGCTTCATGCATAATGACCACCTATTAGTTGTGCAAAACAAATAAATATTATCCTTCAGGAGAAATAGATCCTTTCGAGAGGATTATGGGGTTAAATAAATTAATATTCAATATCTTCTAGATAGTGTATCAAACTTATACTAGAGTTTGGATACTTATAATTAATCCTTAGTGGATTTTCAAAATGTATTCTATAAATCTTGAGATTTTGATTGTACAAATCCAACCTTGCATTTGGCATTTAGGGGATAATTCAATTGCCAAAACCACCATTATTCTTATACCTTCCATGGTATATAGAGGATATCAACACTACATTGCTAGCTTTTTCATACACTTTCTAAGTGTTTTGATGACACCTTCACGGTATTTAAGATTCCTCATTTTCTTTCTCTCTCGGTCTATATTCACTTCGGGGATGAATGGTGTTTATTCAAAAATTGACTAGTAAATCCTTCATGGATTAATTCCTTCAAGGATGTACATTCATTCTTAATGAATTAATAATTCTCTTCTATGAGATACATTTTCTCTTTGCATGAGAGATGAGTGATATACGCAATGACATAGCGTTATTCTTTGTAAAATCATTTAATGATTGCAATCCTTCTAGGACATGCTCTTCTTGAGACTTGAATATTCATTCAGGGAATATATATACCTTAGACTTTAATACTTAGTATGAGATTTCTACAAGTTACGATTTATATTCTTCGGGAATTATATGAATTTTTATAATCCACTATTAGCGCATATTCGATACTCATTCATTTCATTTGCGGAGATATAGCGAGAACATTCATTTCTTCTTAATAGGAGATTCAACCTCAATTGCTTTTTCTTCATTGATCCGATATAATCGCTACAAGCGATTTTGCCATGGACTTTATTTTCGGATCCGGGTTCTCATAAGAGAAACATTTGCAATTAAAGAGATAGTTTGTCGACAATTATTTTCTTTCTCCCAATACTCTCACAATGTGAGAATATTCTATCTCTGTCATTTCCCAAACAAGAGATGATATATTGTTCTGCATACCAAAGCACTAGTGAGGTGCGCACTAATTGTGTTGGATGTCATCTTCATGATGATCCTCTTCATGAGGTGTTTAACCTTCTTCATGAGGCGTTCTCTTCATGAGAATGGAGGAGTTCCATTTCTTTTCTATTTAACGTGTATACGCTAAACTAGAACCCACAAAGCGCCCCGTAGATTTTAGATTGATAGTATATAACATTTAGTTTACTACTAGTAAACACAACTTCTGGTTCATAACTTCAAGTTACTCCTCTCATTTCAAAAATATCCGGCATATGCTCGCTTCAGGCTTCACAAGAGCATTAGTCAAACTATTGTATGACTTAGTGTGTGATACTATTCTGCTTCAAGCTCCAAGGAATATTTTCTCTTAAGATCATTTTTCTTCTATGGAAATAATATTTGGCATTCAAAATATAGGCTATCTCTCCCCTAATGCCAATATTAGATCATTAATAACATACTTGAAAATATATCCCCTATCATGGGCTTAATTCAAATTCATATATCTCCAACTACAAGTGGAGGCCCATTTATGTATGCTATGATTAAATTTATGGGAAATATTCACACACATATTTCAACGTGGGGGTTATTATTCACTATGCGTGAGCTAGAATACTTAAAGTGCACTTAAGAATGTTCAGCATTCCTATAAATTTTTGGGATGTTCTCCCCTAATATGCACATGACATAGTTTACAAAAACTATTTATCTAGCTTCTTAATTGTATAGCCAAAAAAAAATATTGATCAAGTACTCATAAAAAATGGATCATACACTTCAAATATATTAAATATGCAATATTCAAATTCACATGGAATTTTCTTCTAGAATTTTCTAATTGCCATCAATGCAAAAATCTCTTGATGCCTATTCTTCATAAATCTGAAATTATCATAATTATGTCATCCACCATCTTAGTTCCACAATTATTCATCCCATCAAATAGGTTAGTCTCCATTGAGCAAATTTTATAAACTCACTCCCCCGATCTTAGGTTGCTCGGTCAGTAGACCAATCTATTGCTTATGCATACGATGCATCGAAAGCAAATAATTCCTTAGTTTAACTTGGGAACCATATAGACATAGCATGCTAGCTAGCCATTGATTATGGGGAAGCGTAAAGGTAGCTACTAGCTATAATTATAGCTGTTATGCTAATATTCATGCAAGAGTGGAGATACTTGTAGCTCTACTAGAGCACAACTTAGTGAGACACATTCATGTGTAATGTGGAATGCGGTATTCAATCCAAGAAAGTAGATGACAACAAAATACAAAGCTACAAGCTTGCTTGCAATTAGTGTAATGAACTTCAAGTCCAAATACATACACTTAAAGATAGATTAAGGAAGGTTGTGCCTAATAAGTATATATATTACCCACATTTTCTTATGCCTTTACCCAAAATTCCTCCCCCTTTTCATGCCATAACTACTTCAAGTAGCAATTTGCTATGCATCATCTATGAATAGTCACTTCTAATGCTTCATAGAATCTAATCATACTTCTAGTATTCATTGATTATGGCATAAAATTCACATATCCAATGTACTATTTAATGTACAACAATAGACTTAGGGTAGGATACACTTTCGAGTTCTTAGACTAAAATATTAAATACTTAGGATTATACAATTTCTTGGCTAAATCGATTCTTCCAAGATCAATTAATATGCCGGTATAGTCCAATTGTTCATGTGCTTAAGAATATTCAGTTTCCCATCTACCTACATGGTAGTGATGCACAAAGAACTATAACCTTCTTGATTATTCAAGACTTCTTTGTGGATAAAATGAATGCAAAATTTATTTTGATAGGCAAACAGGCAATTGTTTATATGTGAAACATATAAATCTAATTTATTCCATGAGAAATTCGCACACATTACTTCAAGTAATAAGAACTGCACTATCACTACTATTAATACTTCAGGATATGAATTTAAAAGACAACAAATCTATAAGCACATGATTTAAGTTCTTCTTCAAGAGAAACTTTATATGTTCTAAATAATATCCATTTTTGCATGTCAAACTTCTATACTTGACAAGCGGTAGCTTCATGCTTTATATTCAAGAGTTATGATATGCAAGTCCACACGCCTTCAAGCAAAGTGTAACATATGCAAGCCACATATACAAAATTATCGCAACTTAATATCCTGGTTTATAAAGTCGTGTCTAAAAATTCTAACTCAATTTCCATGAGTAGTTTCGATGGTAAAATCAATACTTAATGTATTACATTGCTCTTTTATATTCTATATACAAGAGACATTTCTTCGAGAATGTAGATTGATAAAATCTATTTACCATCTTGTCTTCTAGACATTTAATACAAAGCTTCAAGCTATTTTTATAGAGCAAACATTATAAGCATATAAGCTTGAAAGTTCAATGTTCAATATAATATGATATTCTATAATCATAATTTGGGATTTTACTCATGCAGTGAGTCCCACAAAGCATTTGTTACTTCTATCGGTCATATACTCATTCTAGAGAGTAATTAGGAAATATATATACCGAGTTTACTACACTTCAATGGTAACAAAATATCCTACATGGATTTAATAATGACCGTAACAAATACTTTTACTTTCGGAATAATTTTAGGATATTGCTTCTTTTAGGGCATGCAAAATAACATAACTTGGACCATGTCTATATAAGTTTACTACATGTAAACGAGTAGCAAGGTGCAAAAAGATAAGTGGATGGTTACTAAAAATATTCTTAGAAGCATCCTAGCATTATTCAGGATTATGGTATATGCAAATTTTCAGAATTTATACCAAGCATTCTTTTATCCCAAACAAAAACATATGCTAGAAAAAAAAAATATATGAGGCTCTCAAGGGTGACAAGTCTAAGATCTGCGAGGATTTAGAGAGCTCATACACCTTATACCATGTTTCTAGTGTAATCATTCAAGATTTTATTCTTATAATTACATGGTATTAAAAACATGAAGTGTGATAAATAAATGCTTTCAAAAGCGCAAAAAAAACACAAGGCATATATACATGAATAAATAAATGCTATAAATGTATATAAACAAAAGACTTTTACTATTAAAAGCCTACCCATATTTTTACGCTAGAAAACATGAGTATTTCTATTCTTTTAACAAAGTGTCATAACCAATATCCAGAATTTTCCTTTTTTCGGTTCGTTTGATCCGGCGCACCATGATGTCACGACAGCCCATGCATATGTGTCGTGGTGCTCGAGTGCCATAAGCCGGAAATAATTTCGGCGATGGCCGCCGCGGCGGAAGGACTACGTTCAATGAGTTCAAATATAGTTTATCGTGCAATGCCAAGAGCGCAATAGCAGTAGTAGCGGTGCGTTCGGGCACCATGACCCAGCCCCGATGGTTGCTATGTTTGTTGCAATACCACGGGTGACGAGCTGCCTCTTTTGCGAGGATGATAACATCTGTCTTCTCACGGGCTTCAGCCCGAGTACGTCAGGACAACCCCGGAACACCACCCAATTGCTTTCTAGCTAGTCAATGTACATAGGTCTTTAATGATAAGATTAATCTTCTCGTTAATCTATATCTATGCGTAATTCCTTTTTTCACATGTATGTTCCACGTTAGATGTCTTCAGGACTCCAAAAGGCCAATAATTCAGATTGGCGGTGGACATTACCTAACAGGCGTAGTATAAATATATATACCATATACATCAACATATATAGAATTTGATCTATTATTAGCTTCTAGCTTGTAGATCGGTTCGATATAAAATTTGATCTGTTAGCTTCTAGCTGGTAGATCGGTTTTAAACATGCGCTATTTATTCAGATAATTATGGTTCTTTGCAAAACGTCAACTGCAAGTTTGACGGGGGTGGTGGTTACATCGATGGCCTTTGGGATATATTGCTACTATATATGCAAACTATATGCGTAGGTCTATGATGCCGTAGGCTGCGATGCCTATTCATGTGTTTGTACTCCTTGTACGAAAACAAAAATCCATGTACTTCGTGTACAGTTTCTGGTGGAAAAATAGATCGGTTCAATGTATGACACATTGTCTTTGCAATTCATACCTTATAAAGGATCTTGAATTCGAGAAGAAGCGAAGGCTGTCACGTAGGACAGTTCGGCTAGGCCGTGGGGACCTGCCGGCGTGACGATGAGTCGATGCAGTGCAGATTAGTAGCAGGTAGAGGTAGCAGATCCGTTCCGCTAACAACATCGAGGATGTCAACGTCGTCGAAGTAGCTGCGGCGGGACGTCGGCACGAGCGTCTGTGCCGAAGATCGGCGGCGGCTTCAACGGCGATGTCGACGAAGAGCTTGTCGTGCTGATAACGTGTTATGAAACATGTTGCCAGCGGTTAGGACCTTCCCCTCTCCGTCTCTCACGATGAACGTAGTAGATGAAAAGTAGAACAAGTAGACACAAGATAGGGAGACAATTCTTTATTCATCTGAATATTGGTAATTACAACATAGAGCTCCCACGTATATATAGTCCTGTCAAGGCCTAAGAGTTTCGGTAAGAGCCCATATACAAACGGGCTAGGATTAGGATTCCTCCTTCTCCTTTCCTTCTAGGACAGAGTCCGTGTGTTTTACAACAATTACATCCTCAACAGGTCACGGTAATTCCTCGATTACCGAGGCCCAAAACCCAAAGCACACGGGTTGTAATTTTCGCACGAAACATTTGCCATAAGAGTTCTAGTCTTTTTTCCGCACGAATCAAGGGAGCGTATTCTATGGAAACCATCCTCCTATGTATACTATAGAAACTCAAATTACGACCGTAGAATTCTAATATGATGGCCTCAGATAAAGGTGGATTAGTTTAGCACTTAAACTCCCACTCCTCGTCATGCATGTCTCACCAAACTGCAATGGACCGGCTTGTGCTATTGAATTCTGTCTTTTCTCAGTTTCGACGCTTAAACATGGTTCACGGTCGGCAAAACGAGTAGCAAATTCATTGCCGCGGAGCTACAACAAGATGCAGCCACGCGTGTGTTGCGGATCTGCAAGGACATGGCAGGGCGGGGGCTCCACCTAGACGACCCAGTGATGGCGGGCGATGGACCGGTGCCGTATCCACCAGGCAACGAGGGCAGGAGGTGACTCGCGTGATCCATCACGACGAGGGAAACCGCCACCGGGCTCCAGGTCGGGGGTTGATTTGCGAAAAGTGAGATTAGCATGGAGGAGTGGGGGTTTAAGTGCTAAACTAACCCACCTTTACCTGTAGCCATCAGATTAGAATTCTGCGGTCGTGATTTGAGTTTCTATAGTTTGCATAGGAGGATGGTTTTTATAGCATACGCTCCCATTTTCAAATACAACATCTCCAAATTACCAACATAATGCAGCAAGCCCAACCAGAATATATTTTCTTCTCTTTTAAATCAAATTTTGATAACTTCCTGACATGTAGCAGGGTTATCCTAGCAGCTATATAGACAGTCCTCCAAATTGCATTGGCATGATGACAATTAAAGAAGAATTGTTTAGTGTTTACAAACTTACAATGCAACACTTCTTTTATTTTTGTTAGAAAGCTTAAGATTCAACCCCCAATCCTGCACTAGGCCGGGTTACCAGTTTAGCAAGCACCATAGTCCAATCAGAACAGCAAAAACACATCCCAACTTATTCAAATAATAGATTTATTTGGAGATACAAATGTTTCTAGAAATCTAATCAAGACCAACATATATAGCATAATTACCCTTATTAATACGAGACCGAGGGAGTACATGTCTACTCAAAAGCAAAATTTGTTCTCTGTTTCCTATCCACATGTGACGACCGAAAGAAATGCATGCAATCGACAAAGGAATAGAGTATTCTCTTTTTACAACAGACAAGCACTAGAGTTGGTAGTCCTAGATCGTGCAGCTACATACGTGTACCTACGTCCGTCATACCATGTTCTACGCTGCTGATATTGTCCGATGAAAAATCGAAAATATAATATCCTGCCAACCATTTGAGAATTTGCTGGACCAACGCGACCCTTGAATTCATATGTCGTCTCGATCTGCAGTCCTTGTTGGTTATGGTCTGAGTAGTGGCGTAGTGCGCATCCATGTCGTCTCACCGACGTTGGCCAGGCAGGGTTTGACAGTCCCGATCTCTTGAAGTAAATGTCCAGTCATGATTCCAACGGGTCGTTATAGTTTCCAAAATCCTGTGGACGTGTGTACGTGGTTCTTCAGAGCTACGACGTACGTACGTGGAAGATTGGAACTTGGAAGCAACGAATCGGCTTCTGCTAAAGACATGAGTGCAAGGCTACGTATGCACTAGCAGTGTTGAAACCGCTTGTTGAATTGTTTATTGAATTCTGTCTTTTCTAGTTTCGACGCCCAAACATGGTTCACGGTTGGCAAAACGAGTAGCAGATTCATTGCCGCAGAGCTACGACAAGATGCAGTCACGCGTGCGTTGCGGATCAGTAAGGACATTTTTTATATATAATGGATAAATAATCCGGCTTCATCTATCAGTAGATAGAATCAGGCCAATTATTACAAAGTATCTCCAAATAAAAAAAAGACGACGCCAGCAACATGTTTGCAGACTTGAGCAAAATAAGTTTTTTTATTTAAACATGACCAATATGTCTTGCAGATAATCATCCACTGTGGCGGTGGCTCCACCCCAATGACCCAGCGATGGCGGGCGATGGACCGGTATCGTATCCACTAGGCGACGAGGGCAGGCGGGCGACTCGCGTGATCGATCACGACGAGCGAAACCGCGACCGAGCTCCAGGTCCTGGGTTTGCGAAAAGTGAGATTAGGATGGAGCAGTGGGAGTTTAAGTGCTAAACTAACCCACCTTTACCTATAGCGCTCAAATTAGAATTCTACGGTCCTGATTTGAGTTTCTATAGTTTACATAGGAGGATGGTTTTTAGAGCATATACGCTCCCATTTTCAAATACTACATCTCCAAATTACCAACATAATGCAGCAAGCCCAACCAGAATTTTTTTTTTATGACCACGCCGTTGTGCGTTTTTCATTTAGCAGTATCTTCTTCTCCTTTAGATCAAAATTTGATAACTTCCTGACATGTGGCAGGGTTATCCTAGCAGCTATATAGACAGTCCTCCAAATTGAATTGGCATGATGACAATTAAAGAAGAAATGTTTAGTGTTACCATGCAACACTTCTTTTATTTCTGTTAGAAAGCTGAAGTTTCAACCCCCAATCCTGCACTAGGGGTTACCAATTCAGCAGGCACCATAGTCCAATCAGAACAGCAAAAACACATCCCAACTTATTCTAATAATAGATTTATTTGGAGATACAAATGTTTCTAGAAATCTAATCAAGACCAACATATATAGCACAATAACCCTTATTAATACGAGACCGAGGGAGTAAATGTCTACTCAAAAGCAAAATTTGTTCTCTGTTTCCTATCCACATGTGACGACCGAAAGAAATGCATGCAATCGACAAAGCAGTAGAGTATTTTCTTTTTGACAACAAACAAGCACTAGAGTTGGTAGTCCTAGATCGTACATCTACATACGTGTACCTACGTCCGTCATACCATGTTCTACGCTGCTGATATTGTCCGATGAAAAATCGAAAATATAATATCCTGCCAACCATTTGAGAATTTGCTGGACCAACGCGACCCTTGAATTCATATGTCGTCTCGATCTGCAGTCCTTGTTGGTTATGGTCTGAGTAGTGGCGTAGTGCGCATCCATGTCGTCTCACCGACGTTGGCCAGGCAGGGTTTGACAGTCCCGATCTCTTGAAGTAAATGTCCAGTCATGATTCCAACGGGTCGTTATAGTTTCCAAAATCCTGTGGACGTGTGTACGTGGTTCTTCAGAGCTACGACGTACGTACGTGGAAGATTGGAACTTGGAAGCAACGAGTTTGACAGTCCCGATCGATCTCTTGAAGTAAATGTCCAGTCATAAGCAAAATTTATTCTGCTGTCTACAGCACGTGACTGAAGAAGAAATGCATGCAATCGCCAATCGACAAGCAGAGAGGAGTAGTAGTCTTCAGTAATAACGGATCGTACGTACTTGCAGCTGCACTGCACTAACGTCCGTCATACTCATACGATCGATGGGCGCTGCTGATATTGACCCATCGACGAAAATGAAATTTCATCTCGCCAAGCCGGCCAGTGAGAATATTTGCTGGACGACCGGCGACCCTGCTGCATGCATGCATGGTTAAGTCCAGTCTTTGTTGTTTGGTTAATGGTTAGTAGTAGATAGATAGGAAAAACCACGTTGGTTTACTTCAAGTCTGAGCACGCACTGTGTCGACGTCTCGTCTCACCGAAGTTGGGTATGGAAAGGCCCGGGGAACCAGGCGGAGGTGAGAAAGGGTTTGGCTGTGGCTGGCTGGGTTATAGCAGACTACTGGAAGTCGAACAAGATACTGAGTGATTGATCACCTCCCAGTTCGTCGATCAGCATTGGACCTCTTGTAGTCTCATCCATGCATGCAATGATGCATGCGTGCGTGTAACACACGTTGTCAAACACGAACGCACCTGATCATCACCTCTTCTAATGTATAGATCGCGCATTTTCCTAGTTTCACTACCGGAGACACGATCTTTCCGAAGTGCTTTTTTCGGCTCAGCCGATGGCCAAAAGAAAACACATGACAAAGATTGCTTTGCCGAAAGTGTTTTATTTTTCGGTAAAGATGTATTTTGCCGAGTGCCAGAAAAAGCACTTGGCAAAATGCATTTCTACCGAAAGTGTCTTTTTACACTTGGCAAAGAGGCATTTTGCCGAGTGCCAAAAGAAAAATATTTTGACCGGTTCACAAAATTTACCAGTGTTTTTCTTTTGGTATGCGGCAAATCAGTTTTTAAAGCACTTTTTGAGACCCTAAACAAGTTCAAATAAAAAGTTTTCAACTATAAATTTTTTTATCTCACTTCTCAAGATCTACAATGTTTGTTTTGGTCATTTCTTTATTTTACAAAGCGTTAATAACGTTATTCACAAAATCTATATTTCTCTCATATCCTCTTATAGAATCTTGAAACATCCTCTACTGTGCAGAAGCTCACTCTTAGCGATTCATCTTATCTCACGAACGAATGGAGACTGCTCCGGTGTGCGGGTGAAGGGGACGAGACCTTTGTTGATGTTTGTTAAGTGCTAAAAAATATTAAGAAATCTGCAAGCTCACGAGAACACCATTGTAGCTTTTCTCTAGGAGTATTCTAAAGTATCGTATCCACAGGGAAGCTTTGGTTAAAGAATCTAATAACTCACAATCATGTATCTGCAAACTTAATAAACCAACTAGACTAAAGTGGGGGTAAGTGATAAATAATATATAAATAAATATAAATAAGACTATGAATAATAACATGACTAAAAGAATACTATTGATAAATGAATAGATTAATTAATCAAGAGGACAACGGGAGAGATCAAGGTTCCTAAATACTTCTCTATTACTTTGATTCTAAGGTAACTGAAATATGAATAGATATAGCAATCATACAATAGCGCTTCGGGACATCAGAACACTAGCTATAGAAAGGGATGAGAAGGGGGCTAGGAAGCTCTAACTAAAGTCCTACAAACACTAACCCGACGTGGTGGAATACGTCGGCCATCATGGGCTATCACCACCTGGGGCTACCACAACTATCTGTAGGAATTGGGTGCAATCTCAGGTAACCAATAGGCTAGACACCATGTCTAATCTACCAATTACTACTCTAGTCACATACCATTAACTAAAGCACTCGATGCGAGCGGAGATCCTATGCCAAAATGTAATAACTAAACTAACCATATAAATGAAAGGCATAAAAGTAAATAGAGAAGATAAATATATTAAAGCATAAGTCTTGTAGAGAATAGATACAAAGACATACCATAATCTGAAGATTTCCCCAGAACCGGAACGCAGCTCCGCTCTCCCTAACTCTCAACTACATCTAATCTATTACATTAAAAGAGTCTAATCCTAGATCTACATTGAAAGAGAGAGTTCCTTACATTGGGACCCCTCTCTAATCAATGAGATGAGATGAATAATGAATTATGGTTTCAAGGGTGAGGTCGCCTCTTTATTTATAGCCCCGAGGGATGAATCGGAGTCGTTGGATCGAATCGACCTTAAACCGACTTAAATCAACGGCTAGATCTGATTTTCACTTTCCTTTAGGTCGATGGAGGAAGCTTTCAGAAGCTGGGCCCATTTGGTCAAAGTAGAGGGTTGCGCGGCCTAGGAGGTGGGGCCGGGCGGCCTCCCCTATGGCGGGTGGGTCCCACCTTTGGCGAGTTGTCCTCTGGTGTCCTTTAGGTCCTTGAAATTTATACTAATAATAATGGTCGTGATTCGTATCTTCCGATTCTAGACTCCAAATGTGACAAGTAATATGTCATTTTCGATCGTGTCGGCGAGCTCTTTGCAATGGGTATCCGCGGGTTTGGTTTTGGTGATAGATTTCCACCCGAATCAGTTTCGGGTTTTGGTTTTGATTTCGGGTTTCGATTTTAGGTGCACGGAGACTCCACCCGATCTGAACCCGACCCATTGCCATCCTTAATCTATAACTGCCTGACCCTTTAGGTACTATAGGACCATTGTTCCTAAATGGGAAAGCGATGGAGATGTATGAATGTGATGTCGTTGTTCACTTGTACCACTGTCTGCGAACCAAAACAAGAGTAAACAAAAGTCTATTAATATGCCAGAAAGCAAAGTTACTGTAAATAGTATAAAATGAGGCTTTAGGGTGTGTTTAGATCCCCTGAAAATTGGCATCAGAGAGAACTGAAAAGCACTGTAGCACTTTTTATTTGTTTGTGGTAATATTATCTTACCATAGGGTAACTAGGCTTAAAAGAATCGTCGCGCAATGTACATCTAAACTATGCAATTAGTTATTTTGTTTACCTACATTTCATACTCCGGACATGCATCTTTTGGTGCATTTAATGCTTCGATGTGATGGGAATTTTAGAAAAAGTTGGAGAACTAAACACACCAGTTTTTGTATACTTCAAATAGTTGCTGAAAACTGATGATTCAGGGGATATCACTGATAAGAACCAAAATGGTAACGTTGAACTGTTGCAGTACTGTTTGCTAGTCTTGTACCTGAGTAGTTCTTTGTCTCCTGCCTCGGTTCATAGTTGGGGACCTAATAAGAAATAATGGAAATTGAGATACGAAAGTTCTGAGGGCATTTAACCGAGCAATTAAAATCCGGATGTTATTATGAGTAATAAAGGAGACCTGTACGCAATTGAATTATCTTTATTTTGTAAATTAAATGCACATCTGTACATTTCAAATATGAAAATTGTGTCATATATAAGCGTCGCTAGGTGTGGCTGCAGGGGTTGGGAGTAGAAATTTGTGTATTCTTGCTTTAGGCCTCCCTCAACCCCACGGTATTCCCCTCCGTATAAGAGTTGGCTACATGGTATTTTTGGAGGATTTTAATACCTTCAGTTCTGCTGGGAGTGGAAGCTACTTATTGGTTTGCTATAGTTATGCAGAAATAATTTGATGTTTGAAACATAACCTTGTTACGCTTCTTTGCAGGTGATAACTTCGGTTATCCATTGACTTGGTACTTGGGCTATATCCTCGAGAAGCAGACGTATTTCGTTGTGGTGGCGTCACAACAATTGACGAAAATTGTCACCCGTTTTTCTCCCAGACACATAGATAGTATTTGATAGTCATTAAAATGCCGAGCAACTTTTTATTTGCTTGGTTCAGGCTGTGTGCTTTTGGGAGGCTGGGACTAGGTTTGCAATTATTATATCAACTCGATGGAAACACTCTGAATTAATAAAATCCACCCTTTTCCAAAAACATAAAATAAATTAGCATAGCCAGGAGCCTCAATCTCAATGCTTCACCGCTTCAACGACGAATGTGGTTGGTACGGTGCATGCACCAATTGAATAAACGTCAAAAAGGGACGCATACGCACGACTTTGAACGTTGCCGATGAACAGATCAAATGGAAGAGTTCCAAAGCACGGACAAAAAGTGCAAGCAGTTTTGGGACAAGTTCAATTCAACTGCAAGTGGAAGTGGAGCAGAGTAGAATAAAACGGCTCAAATTGGCCGGCGGTGTTAGAAAAATGACGACTTAGCTAGTGAGTGGACTATAATGGGGAGGAAGATGTCACGTCTGACAAGTAGGAACGACGCACCAAAATGGGTATATACTTACAGTATGTTTTCGTCAGTCCTATATATAGCTAGTGGAGTGTATACTATACATAAAATGACTATCTTATATGTTAATACTGGCGAATTTTTAATCTCTCACCTATCTAAATAATTTAATTTAATATTTTTTTTTGAGATTTTAGAATAAGCTTGGATGGAGAAATAACTTAAATCAAAGTTGTAATACTACTTTTTTATTCAAAATTCATTTAAGGCTTCTAAATTCTATTTTAAGATAATTTTTTGGAAATTAATATTTTTATGAATTTTTCTACTGAGCTTGGATGAAAAATGACCTAAACCAAAGTAGTAGTTATAGAAAAAGGTTTAAAACTTTCAACTTTAAACTATTTTATATTTCTACTTGTTTGAGATAATATTCACTAAAGTGACTAATTTAAAATTATATTTTTGAGATTTTCAAATAAGCTCAGATGGCCAATGCACTAGTACATAAGTCTACTTTAGGGGTGGTTGAGGATGCTTTGTAGGGGCGGTTTTTCGTAATCGCCCTAACTCTCCGTTGCTTCTTTGTGGTTTCATTTGTATGGGCAGTTATGTAGCCGGCTCCTACAATGGACCACTACTGGGGGCGGCTCGTGTTACCAACCCCCTATTGTGGTTTTTAGAAATCGTATTTTTAAAATTCTCGAACCCGCGACCGGCCGCTCAAGACGAGAGCCCCCACCACAACGCTACACATGTGCTTGTGTCCATATCCCATTCTCAAGCGTCCCCACATATTATACAAATTGGAGTGAAAGTTGACTATTTGAGGCCCTAAATGGATTCAAATCAAAAAGTGGTCAACTACAAACTCTCATAACTTTTCAAGATCTGCAATTTTTATTTAGGGTGTTTCTCCGTCCGAGGTCGTTTATGAAATTTGAATTTCAAATTTGACACATTTGAAGCGGCGTTTTTGCACGACAAGATGGTTTAAAAATAAAAGTGGTCAACTACAAAGTTTCATAACTTTTCGAGATCTACAATTTTTATTTAGGTTGTTTTTCTTCGTTCGAGGTCATTTGAAAAATTTAAATTTTGAAATTTAAACATTCAAAACCCCACATTTTGAGACATCAAATTAAGTCAAACGAAAAAGTGGTCAACTACAAAGTTTTATAACTTTTTGAGATCTACAATTCTAATTTAGGGTGTTTTTCCATCCGAGGTTGTTTTAAAAAATTTAATTTTTAGTGCCTCATTTTAAAATTTGGGAACCCACTGTAGGGGCGCCCTAATATAGAGCCGTCCCTACAGTGGACCACAATAGGGGGCTAGATATTGAACCGCCCCTGCTATTAGTAGGTGCGGCTGAAACAAAAACCGCCCCTACCGTGATCACTGTAGGGGTGGCTCAAAACATGAACCGCCCCTACTCAAAAAGGGGAGGCGTTCCTATAGTAGTCTTTTGTACTAGTGATGGTTATACTGTTAGGAACATATTCTGATCGGTCAATCTTAAACCATCTGGAGCTGCATCAGGACCCTTGATGGTTTTCAGCCTTTTCCTAACGGTTTTTCGGCCGTCAGGATCTTTCCCCAGCCTTGCATGTGTGAAAAATCGCTTGCTTTGGGTTAACAAAACTGCCTGGGGCATTTTCTCTACTAGTGTATATGCTTTTTAATGGGAAGTGGATACCGTGAACGTCGAGGCCGGGGTGAGCTAGCGTTGATCAACTTAAATATATCCACCAAAAAGTACTAAACTTATAGGCCAAATAAGCATGCACCGTACCAACTAACTTAAATTATTAATTACTTTATATTATATATTTTTATAGTTAATTGCATGTGTCATATTTCACTTAAAAATTCATGTTTGATAAGCATGAGGCGTGGCGCGGTGTTACTTGCATAAAAAATTCAGACATAAAACAATTCTAGAAATCTATTTATTCAGGAATAGAGGGACAATTAAAGTATTTTGGGTTGGCTTGCACGCACGGAGAGAAGGGCTTAGGCAGCCGCCGCCGCCGCCGCTCTCTACCACCGGCATCGTTGGTCCCTCTCCCTTCCCCTCCGGCATCCGGGCCGGAGGCCGAGGGGAGTGGGGATCCATTATTTTTTTATAAGTTTTTCCTATTAGATCGAAGTTCTTAGGGTTAGTGTCTCTCCATGTCCGATGGAGTTTAAGGTTCGGCGGTGGCGCCGTCACCGCACGGCAAATAAAGTTTCGGGTACCGGTGGATCTTTGTGTGCTTCGTCTTTGGCGATTAATTGGTGTCGGGTATGTGAGCTCTTCGGTAATCCTCATGGGTTTGTGGTTCTTCCTCGTCGGCTGGGTTCCCTTGCGGTGATGAATGTTTTTCGGTCGTTGGTCCTCGGGCCGACGACGGCGGATTTTCTTTTCCTCTTTCCTTTTGCCAAGGGGCTGGCCGATTTTCTTTCAACGGAATCGATTCGCTTGGTGATCTGGGCGATGGATGATGCGGCTTTTCCAATGCTTGGTGTTTCTTGGCGGAAGCAAAGGTGGACATGGATCGTCGTGGTGGTGTCGATGGCGATTTGGAGATCGAGACGCGAGGAAGATGAGATTGGATCTTGAGGACTCAATTGTAATTTTCTTTTTTTTTTGAAATTCAGTTTGTAATAGGGGAGGATGTACTGTGCCGATGCTTAATATATCTTCCTTTTCGCCAAAAAAAAAAAAGGAATAGAGGGACAATTAGTTGTTGAAATTTAATAAGGTAACAAGTTGATGACCGGACATTTTATTTAGTTCAAGATAATTATAAAATATTTTTGATACAATAATTTATAAAATGATTAGGCTAAGGGACAGTATAATATCACACCTGAAATGCGTTTCCCAAAGAAATCAGTTAAATATTCAGTCCGGTGCTAGTGCTACAAATGTAAGATACACGTGTCTGATTATATATATTCCACGAAAGACTGCTCGTTCAATTCCTGGCCACTCAGGAAAAAAAACTCGTCAAATTTCTTTGGCACGATAATGGAAATGTGATTAACAAATAGCCAACGCGGTGGAGACCGTACTCTGACTTTCTTATTATTTTGTGTGTATTACAAGTGAGTGATGAAATCGTGTCCGTGTAGGTGCGACCAAATGTGAAGCAGCCCATCCAGGGTGAATGTGGAAAAACAGGCCGTTCGTAATCGGAAATAGTCCGTTTTGAACACTAGAGACCTACACCGACAATTTAATGTCTTCAGATGTATCCGACCCTGGATATGGGGTGCTATAACGCCTGGTCTAATTTAGCGGTTTATAATAATTAAGAAGTTCATAAGCCTAAGTGGCACAACTTAACAAAGTTCATGGACATAAGTGACACGCTATATTCGATTTTGAGAGTTGTGGACCTAGGCAGGGGCGGAGGGAGGGAGGGGCTGAGGGGGGCCTGGCACCCCCTATGCTACCTGAACTTTCTTGTGTATTCAAGATTTCACCTCGTATTTGAAGCAAAATTTTAGCATTTGTCCCTCCTATATTGCAAAGGTTATTACTTGGCCCCCCTCATGGTATTTTTCTGGCTCCGCCCCTGGACCTAGGTGAACTTGACAAGTTTAGGGGTCATATTTCGATTTTGAGAGTTCGTGGACCTAAGTGGCACAACGCCATAAGTTTAAGGACCGCCCGTGTATTTACCTCCTGAATATAAAAGGACATTCAAGAAAACAGCTTATGAGAGCAATAAAATTAAATAGTCATAAGATCATGACTCATTATCATTGTCAGAAACAGTAACCTCAATAGCCTCCTGATAGTTACAACGGGGGGTAGTTATTTGCCGCATATCGATCATAGCATGCTATTGCGCATAGGCTATAAAGAATTGTGGACCGAGCGGCCCGCTAGCTTAAATCACTACTACAGAATTGTCCATCACTGCCGGGCTCCAACCCCCTTCACTGTCGAAAACTGAACCGGCAGAACCATAGTAGTAGTGATGTGGGGTTCAAACACTACCGGGTCAAAACACCGGCGGTGATTCGAGGAGCGATCGCCGGTTTGACATCGAACCGGCGGCGCAATGTCGTCACCGAACACTGTCGGGTGATCCACGGACCGGCAGCATTTTTATCCAAGCAATGCCGGTTCGAAGTCGGTCGGCGAGTTGATATTGAGAGCACCGTCGGGCTTCAACGAACAAACGGGCGAGGGATAACACTATCGGGTTAGATTGAGAGCCCCGGTGTATCGAAGAGCTAACAATGTCGGTTTACTTTGGACCCGTCAATGAACTTTACGTGAACACCTTTGTCGGCTAATTTCAACCCGACGGCGTTATTAGAGTGGACACTATCGGTTGGTTAATGCAGCCGACGGTGATGTTTCGTCATCGATGGACGGTTTGTAATTCAAACCGATAGTGTTTGGTGTAGTTACACTACCGGTTTGTTTCTCATTCACTATCGGGCCCATGCCACCCGGCGTTTTTGTTTTAAAATTTTTTAAATTTTTGAATTTATTCGTGGAAATCAGCTATTTTTAAACCCATAAAAGCATCATATATACATTAAAATCGACAAAACATTACATGGTTCAAAGGTTACATACAACTAACTCCACCTAATGTTCTACGATTTTGAGCCTAGGACATCAACTTCCAAATAAGAAAAACAATGACAATAGCCATAACTGAAATCAAGACATCTTTAATAGGCCAAGTCGCAATTCTTCTAATCTTCATATCTATGGAGAGAGGCTTCTCATCAATCTCCGGGGCTGATTGATAGTCAAAGTTTTCACCATTGTAGGCCCTGAAAGCTTCAGCTTACGTCTTGTATTTTTTGTAACAATTACTAGGGTAGCCAGAGACTTGAGCAGAGCAATCTTCCCAGGTTCGATAGATCTCTGGCACTTGACCAACATGCACTACATACCACGCCATGGTTTGCCTATACATGCAACCAAAATAGGATGTTAATGCTATGTCATTCAGAAATGTTATACAGAAGATTTTGAACACCACAAACTCATGAATTTCAACATCTATCTCATTTCAATCACACTTCGAGCATTAGTATGTCTTCAATCATCTTTGTAAATGATCACAATGTTTAAATCTAATTTGTTCACCATAGATCAATTAAAAACATTTGCTACTATATAAGGATCCTGAACTGTTTGAAAGTAAATAGAAAAGGAAAATAGCGAGGTTGGAGTTATCAACACGGGCATTTCAACGAACAACTCAAAGGCGTGTGACGGACGCACTCACCGAAGCTTCCGTGCGGTCCGCGCTCTGTCTTGTCTTGGCGGTGCGAGACGCAGCGTCCTAGAAGGAAGCAGAGGGCGCGGACGGGGCGTTGCTCCGCGGAATCGAGGAGTTTGAGGTCGCGGCGGTATGGCGTCGGGCCTAGACGGGGACGGAGTAAGGCTGCAGACGGCGGTGCGGGTAGCGGCAGATCCCCCGTCGACGTGGATGAAGAACAAGCGGGCGAGGCGAGGCGAGAACAACGGCGAATTAAATCTCATTCTCATAGGTAAAATCTCGAAGAACTAAATGGCTAATTAGTTCTCACCGTGGAAGGGCGCGGGACGCCGGCGCGGTGTTGGGGACGTCGAGAAGAAGGGAATGGCGGGCGCGCGGTGGGGGCGACGGACGGCTGCGGCGTGTGGTGGTGGTGGTGCTCCGTCGACGCCGGTGGGGGAACGAATGGGGCACGGGTTGAAATGACTGAAAATTTCAGCTCGTAGCGCCCGGCCAATATATATCGTTGAGGCTCGAACGAATGGCGCAGGGTTCAAATGACTTGTGAAATTTTCACCTCACGCGCCCATATCTATAGTTAATCACTGTCGGTTGAGCAGTGGCACCGGCAATGTTACATTAAAGTTTCACTGCCGGGTCTAAACGTCGGCTGACCCGACAGTGATCGATTAATCGTTGCCACCTACCACCGCTCAATCCCACCTACCACCGCCTATAAAAACAGCCCCGCCAAGCAGAGCCATGTATGGCGAAACGTGCGCCCGGCCGACCTCTTCTCGTTATTTGCCCATTTTCCTATCCACATATATGGCCTCTATTTGGGAGAAAGCCCTCCACATAAATATTTTATTATGGATAGACGGTGTATACAGCAGTCTTGGAAGGGTGTTTTTGAAGATTAATCTACAATGTTGCTTACGTAATTTGGGTGTGATGCTCATGCAACGCCATTGTTGCACGGACCTCCGGAAGACGGAAAGCAGGAGTCAAGTAGCATGCATTCTTGTGCTTCCTATTTGGGAGATGAGCCCCGTCTCCCTGTCGGGCCTTTGTGGACACGGAGAGACATTGGTTCTTCACGAGAGGTCTCCTATACGCCTTAATTCGTGTAAGCATAACGGGTAGCATTATAACCACCTCGGGCATAGGTGCCGGATGGGTGTTTTTGAGGTGGTTATTTCTTAATGTGTTTGTACACTTTGCTTATTGTACCGTTTTGAGCTATCAATTAAATGTAATGCTTTTATGAAGCATGTATAATCGATTCAACTGTAATTACTCGATGTCATCGCGTAGAAATTTTGGCACCACTCTGGCTCTGTTAGTGGGTAACCCCAGTTTGAGGCCGAGAAATCTCAAACATCGTGGTTCCTTCACACATGGCATGTGCACGTCTAAGAAAAAAGTTTGAGGCCGAGACGCGACAGGAACGAAGATGACCCAAGTAAAGCTTATGGATGTAATTGTCTAGTCATGCTTCCGATGAAAGGGGTCATGTACCTTTGTGAAGCATGTATACTCCCACAATGTAGAAATATCTTGAATTTTTTTCTACAACCATGTACACCCAAATTATGCCCCCACACAAGATCTTAGGTTTTTTTCGATCGATATTATTATTATTAGATTTTCCTAGGTGATAAACGCGATAGAAAGGAGGTTAATTACAGCTTGCAAACTTATGAATTTTGCAGCTACCTACACACCGAATTGCCTCCTAGGGCACACGAGACCATGTGGAAAAATTTGGCACCACTCCGGCTCTGTTAGTGGGTAACCCCAGTTCAACCTGTAATTACTCGGGGTCGTTGCGTAGAAATTCAATTTAATTGAAAAAAATACCAAACCTTATCCGAAAAATCTCAAACATCGTGGTTCCTTCACACATGGCATGTGCACGTCTAAGAAAAAGTTTGAGGCCGAGACGACACCGGAACGAAGATGACCCAGCAAAGCTTATGGATGTAATTGTCTAGTCATGCTTCCGATGAAAGGGGTCATGTACCTTTGTGAAGCATGTATACTCCCACAATGTAGAAATGTCTTGAATTTTTTTCTTCAACCATGTACACCCAAATTATGCCCCCACACAAGATCTTAGGTTTTTATGATCGATGTTTTTATTATTAGATTTTCCTAGGTGATAAACGTGATAGAAGGAGGTTAATTACAGCTTGCAAACTTATGAATTTTTGCAAAGCAATCTACACACCGAATTGCCTCCTAGGGCACACGAGACCATGTGAAAAATTTTAGCACCACTCTAGCTCTGTTAGTGGGTAACCTTGATTCAACCTGTAATTACTCGGGGTCGTCGCATAGAAATTCAATTTAATTGAAAAAAATACCAAACCTTATCTAAAAAAATCTCAAACATCGTGGTTCCTAAATCCTAGGTGATAAACGCGATAGAAAGCTCATCACTATTGGTTTCTTATTTTCAAACCGGTAGTGTAGTCTCTTTCACTTCGCGGTGCTCTATTAAAACACGGGCGTGATATATTTCAAACCGACGGTGTAATCTCTTTTCACCGCCGTGGGATTAATTACGGGACCTTTCTTTTCGAAGTTGTGTGTTTTGGTGATGTTTACCAACTTTTCGGTTAGTACATAGAGCATTTATATATTTATGTTCGTCCATGAAAAATAAGAAGTGCGTCAAAAAAAATAAGAACTACGCTTTGTATGATATATAAATGCAAACATCCATTGGAAAAGAACACGATACTTTTATTATATATAGAGAGAGAGGGGCAAAACGTAAACATAACTACAATATCCGATTACATATATGATAACAAAGACCTTGAAAAAAAATTACATATATGATAACAAAGACCTTTCCACGAATAGATCAATGTTATCATCAAAGTGTACAAACACATTTAAAATAAAAAAACGCCGAAGGTTATGTGATTCTTACCGATGAAATGCCGATGGGATTTTGAAGTCCCATCGGTGCCCGTTGAGGTCCCATCGGTGCTTTGCGGGAGGTTTCTTGTGCTCGATCTTACAAGGAGGGCATGACTCTGGATTTACATTTAATCCACAGCAAGGCCGGAGGAGACATGCCAAGCAAATTTTCTTTGCTCAGCCAAGCTGTGGTTTAGTCCAAAGACGAGCATGCATAGGCATCCGCAGGAGAAGATCATGTTAATCTATGAAAATCTCCTTTGATCACCAAAGGAGATTTTCATGGATTGAAGAAGATTTTCATAGATGGCTATGATCTTCTCTCGGAGGATGCCATGTCTCTCATGGACGTGTAAATCCCAGCTGTCCACTCTCTCAAGCACACAGAACCGGATGGCTCCGTGAATCTCACAGCGGTTCTAACCTTCGGCGCTGCTCAATCTTCAGTAAGACTCTTGTAGCACCTCTTGTGTGTGAACCATTTTGGTGGCCTAAGATGCATAAGAACGATATCTGTACGTGGAGAGCTTTCTCCCATAGAGAGGCCCTAGATATGTATATGGAGGGTAGCAAAGAAGATCGAGGAAGAAGAAGAATGTGCAGAGTATCAAGAAAGAGGACCAGAGAAGGCGATTTGCAAAACCAAGGGCCGCGTTAGCCGTTTTTATAGGCCGGATGCGTGGTAGTGTTCGTGGGCGTGGTAATGACCGATCCTTTGCGGTTTCCATGCACCCCGGCAAAGTGATATGAACGATCACGCCGGATAATTGGCACCGCATAAACCAAGCACCGCGGGTCGTACGGAGAACGTGGCGGCGGTGCTCCCGCCCGCAATGGCGAGTGGTCGCCGTCATGGAGTCTTTGTTCGCCCGTTGACAATGCAAAACACCGCCGGTTCTCGTTTTAACCCGGCGGTGATACTCCATAACACCGTCACGTGGCGACCACCGCGATGATATATGTGATCACTACCGGTTCGAAGCGCACCCGGCGGTGTTATTAATGCGACATTGATATAACCCGTCGACGCAGCGGCAGGGAGCACAGCCTTTTCTTATTGGAAGCAGAGACACTGTTGGTTTATTGAAGTGGAACCGGTAGTGAATACTAGAGCAACACGATTCTCAAGGCTGCAGCCGTGACGTATCACAGGCCATGACCTATTATCGAACACTACACAAAGAGCCTATACGTACCTACGTTGGGCGGTGCATTTTATATCTGCTAAAATAAAAATTTATAATACGGAGTGTAGTACGTGACAGGCGAACGGGGTTAGTTGAACTCTAAATGCATTAACGCTGAGATAAAACTAATGATTTCGATAAATCGATTTTTTACTCATATAACTATTTGTTTCACCGTTTTGTTAATCAATGTCGGTTCATGTGTAGGCCCGGCGGTGATCAATGAAGGTGGAGAGCTGGTTGTCGCCCGCCATGGAAACGCAGCCCAGGAATTTGAAGCGCAACCGTCGCGGGAAAGCGTGCCCGGCCAGAGTGATCGTGCGAATTCTAACCGGCGATCGGGAATTCCGAGTGGTTGCGTTGATGCCACGCTCGTGGAGAGGTGGAGCGCCAGCTAACTCACTACTTAAGCACACACTCTAATCATGGCGTTCATCCTTTCTTCTAATCCAGCCACATTCTCTTTGCAATCATCAGCACCATGGCTGCCTCAGGCTCAGGATCCAACAAGCGCACCAGGGAGGAGATAGAGGCGGCGGAGGGCAAGGGAAAGGATCCGGTGGTGGAGGGCGCCGGCGGCCGACCCGGGCCCGAGTCCGACGACGACCGACTCCCTACGCCCCGCCCACTCCTAAGCGGGACCGCATGGAGGTTCCGGCTGTCGGCTAGAGGAGGCGGCCAATTCTAATCAACGCCGCCTTCAAGAGATAATCGAGAGGGATTTCACCCTCGATCGTCTCAAGCCCGCCTTCAGAAGGCGAAGGAGCCGGGCGGACGGCCATGGTCTTCTTCCAAAGGTGGAGCCACCTGCGGAAGAAAAGATCAATCACTACGCCCGAAAGTGGACGAGTTGGTCGGGATCGTCCTCAAGGCCTTCGCCAAGAAGGACGACGCCGAGGAGGAGGAGGAGGAGGACGACGAGGACTAGGCCGGCGGCCTTCCTCTAATATTTTTTTTTGTTTTTATCATTTGTAATATAATCTGTATTTTTTTGATTTTATATATTAATAAAATAAATATTATATATATTATTGCTTTGTGTGTTGCTCCCTCTCGTCCCGAGAATGCTGTTTCGTTTCAGTTCAAAGAGCGATTAAAATTAAATAGCGCTTAAATTTGATTTGAATCTAAACTTGTTCAATGTAAAATTTGTCAAAAACAAACAATTAATCGTCGGTTGTGCCTTGGAAAATACGATCGCCGTTGAGTGCCGAGGAGACGGCCATTGGGCGCAGCGGTCGCCGTTAACGTTTTCCGAGGAACCGTCTTTTGGAAACGCCATATTTATACCCCCCGCCCACCGCCCCTTCCGTTGTCCAACACTAATTCTCTTTCGTGCCCCTCTCACGGGAAAGCCGGACTTGCCGCCGACGATCGTCGACATGGCCGCTCAACAAGCGGGAGGAGATGAAGTTCAGCGTGGGCGCCTCCGCGCCGCCCTCACCAAGGCCGAACGGCCCGGCCGACGATGTTGGCCCCGCCAAAGGTGAATCTGCCCCTCCGGGAGAGGGCCAACTTCTACGCCCTCCGGATCGACTCTCGGCCGATACCGCCGAGAGGATACCGCCAAAATGGAGGAGATGGAGGAGGAGGCCGTGAAGGCGACCGCCGGGGGAAGCCGCCAAGCGGGCGGCCAAGAAGGCCAAGAAGGCGGCCTAGGTTCTCTTCTTTTTTATGTTAATTTATCTCGTTGTCCGATTTGTGTGGATGTGTAAGATACAATGATCCGTGTGGTTAATTTGCTAATGAATCGAGTTGTTGGTTAATCTCGATGCATGTCAATCTCTTTATCATCGTTAATTTGTGTTCTACTGTTTCCTTGTATCGGTTTAATATGATGCGTGTTAATCTTCAATTTTCTATCATTTGCATTCTACTGTTCCTTCGTCTTAGAAATCGCAGTTGAGTCCTATTTATACGTACATAACCCCCGTCTCCGGTCCGCTCTCCAACACTCCGCTCTCCAACACACTCCCCTCTCTACCCCGTTTACACGATGGCCGGTCGGCCGACGCCGCCGACGATCGACATGGCTGCCAACCGGGCGGAGAAGTTCACCCCCGCAGCGCCTCGGCGCCGCCCGCAACAAGCTCAACGGCTGGCCGACCAAGTTGGCTGTCAACGGTGAATCACCCATTCGAGGAGAAGTCCAACATCATTGCCCTCCAAATCGAGTACTTGGCCGATACCCTCGCCGAGGGGATCTGGCCAAACCGGAGGAGATAGAGTCGGCCGCCCGGAAAGAAGGCCGCCAGGAAAAGGCCAGCGGGGCGGCCAAGAAGGCCAAGAAGGCGGCTTAATTAGGCCAGCCGCTTTCTTTTATGTTAATTTATTATATCAGTTGTTTGTATGACAGTTTAATTTGGTTTGTGTCGTTTGTTAATGGAGCAGTCGTTTGTTAATATGATGCGTGTTAATCTTGTTTCGCTCGTTTGTTTTACTGTTCCTTGTCATCGTATTTTGCTTCCCCTCCCAAATCGCTATCGGTTCTAATTCAAACCCGGTTGTGTCAATCTTCAAATCGCTATCGGTTCTTATTCAAACCCGCTGAGTGATCTGCGTGTCCATCAAGACCACTGCCGGGAACGATTCAACCCGGTGGTGATCTAAATCTTCACTGCCGGAATTGGTCGAGCCCGTGGAGTTTCTGGTTTTGTCCGCGCTTGAACGGTTCATCATCGCCGGGCGCGGTTCATCGCCGCCGATGGACTAAATTTCGCAAGTGATACCGACGGTAGTGATGAACGATTCTGTAGTAGTGAATATCAGTTGTTAAGTAGCAAATCGCTAAATCTAGAGTTATTTGCATCGCATTTATGGTCCTTCGTTTACCGTCTTGAACTTTACTTCTGAACCGGTAATAAGTTTTCATTATATATGCATGGGTATACTACTGTAATAAGTTTAGGTCTTCCTAGAACAAGGCTGAAATTCAGAAATTTTCCGTTCCATTGTCTAAAAAAATAAAGAAAGATACCTATATAGCGTGTGGATGCTATATATAGCGATCGCAACTAATAATGTTATTTAGAGAGAAAAAAAAAAATTGGCCGTAAGTACGCACACACTTCACAGTTGACACTAACTAGTCCATGTACGTAAATTGATTAGCTCATCCGATGCATTTAAAAGAAACGGAAAAAAGGTGCAGATGTTTCAATCAGCCAACTCAGCTCCAATCTGAATCGATCTCTGATGCATTTGCAGGAACAGGAGAGAGCATTTGGTCACCACAAGCAAAGCATTAGCCTTGACCGGCCTGGCATATTCTTTATTCCTTCCATCTTCCCCTGTTCCTTCCTTCTCATCTTCCTCCTCCTGTTTTCGATGTCATTATTCAACTCTCGTGCTGTCGTGCAGTGCAATGCAATTGCTATATATACCTGCCTCCATGCAAAGCTTCAGCCCACACAACGTAACAAGCCCTTATAGACTGCTTATATTGCCATTGCATTCTCATTCGCAACTGCCATTGCCAACGAACGTAGGTTCTAACTTCTCAGTCGACAAGAATGCCACCATCTGTGCAAGCAGCAGCTCCGGCGCCCATGGCGGCGAGGAAGCAGCAGCTGGTGGCACCGGTTGCAGAGGCGGAGGAGGCCAATAAGAGCATGGCCACCCTGATGAGCCTGCTCCGTGCGACCATGTTGGAGGACACTAAAAACGCCGCCGGTGGTGCGGCAGCCATCGTCGGCGGAACCGGAGAAGAGAAGGTGGAGTGGCTCCGGTCGCAGCTCATCGGAAACGACGCCGAGTTCGACACGCCGTTCGGCCGCCGCGTGCTCACGTACGCCGACCAGACGGCGTCCGGCCGCAGCCTCCGGTACATCGAGGACTACCTCGTCAAAGAGGTCCTCCCCTTCTACGGTGAGCACGCACGCACGCACGCATGAGATCGATGATCGAGAGCTGCCAGCCATGGCCTCGATCTCTTTGCACACAACAAGCTGACCACCTACCATGGCTCCATGCACGCAGGGAACACGCACACGGAGGACAGCCACGTCGGGAGCAAGACGACGAGGCTGGTTCACAAGGCGGCACGGTACGTGAAGCGCTGCATGGGCGCGAGCTCCGGCGACGCGCTTCTCTTCTGCGGCTCGGGAACCACGGCTGCGATCAAGCGTCTGCAGGAGGTGATGGGCGTCGCGGCGCCGGGTCCCGTCGAGCTGCGCGCGCGCGTGGCCGCGCAGCTGCGCGCGGAGGAGCGGTGGGTGGTCTTCGTGGGTCCCTACGAGCACCACTCCAACCTGCTGTCGTGGCGCCGGAGCCTCGCCGAGGTCGTCGAGATCGGCGTCGACGCCGACACCGGGCTCCTCGACGTGGCCGCGCTCCGCGCCAAGCTCGCGTCGCCGGAGTTCGTCAACCGGCCCATGCTGGGCTCCTTCTCGGCGTGCAGCAACGTGACGGGCATCGTCACGGAAACGCGGCTCATCGCGCGCGTCCTCCATGAGCATGGCGCCTTCGCGTGCTTCGACTTCGCCGCCAGGTACGTGAGAACACGGCCGATTAAACAAATGCATCGATCATATGAGATGTCGCTCTCATCTTCTTTTGATATATACATGCATGATAAGGATGGATTTGACTTATTTTAGTCTTCAGTTTTTGTGATGATGACTGGACTTGCTCAAAATTGGTGTACGTCACATTGGAAAACTAGATGCGCCTTAGTTTTACAAAAATGATCAAAATTGCACATAGTCGTCGTATGAGGAAATTCTTGTATCTGTACACACAAAAATTATAAACTTGCAAAACGAAACTACAAGTGGTAGGTAGTAAGGGAGAAACAATCTTCAGCATTGAACTTTTACGTTGGTGTACACACAGAGCTGACAAGTATACATTTATGTCATTACACGTACGCTACTAGCTATGAATATATTTGACTCGTCAGACAACCATCTATCAGTGCATATGACTTAGCAAGTTTCATATGACCACACGACAGCACACGATCGAACTGCCGATCTTAAATCCAAGTATATATGTCACGTTGAGTGTATGAACTGGAACTACTTATATGTTGAAATGCAGTTCCTCTTGTTTGAAGTGGACTAATTGCTTGCCAATCCTGTACGTCAGGGGAAGAAATTAAACGGGGAACGAAAATTCTACTTAATTCAATTTGACTAGAAATCCATCCTAGGAGGACTACTTATATGTGTTGACATCTTTTCTACCTATTGATGTCAGGGGAAGTAATTAAATGGTGATCGAAAATTCTAGTGAATTCAAGTTTGACTCAGAAAAAAATGACTTTGACTGGACGACCAAAATTATACATAATAGCTCTGGATTTGTATATATAATAGGTCAACTAAGAAATTTCTTCTTCTGAACTAGGAAAATGACTTTGGCGTATATTTTGCAATTTAGCACATCAGTTCAGTTGTGGTTCAGAATGAGCACATCAAAGAAATCCATGCATCATCAGTAGTTCTAACTCCTGTAATTTGTGCAGTGGACCATACGTGAAGATTGACATGAAATCTGGTGAAATCGACGGCTACGACGCGGTATTCTTGAGCCCACACAAATTCGTTGGCGGACCGGGCACACCAGGCATCCTTGTGATGAACAAAGCACTGTACCGGCTCAACGCGCAGCCTCCATCTACGTGCGGCGGTGGCACCGTGGCCTACGTCAACGGCTTCAATGAGGAGGTGAGACATACAATTCATATATACTTATCATCTTCTACTCCTTGTAAGAAAACAAAACTGTAACAAGAATTGTGTTGTATATATGATGACACTTGTAGGATACATTGTACTATGACGATATCGAGGAGCGAGAGGACGCAGGCACGCCACCAATCCTCCAGAAGATCCGTGCATCGCTTGCATTTTGGGTCAAGGAGTACATTGGGTATGACAGGATGAGCCTCAGGGGAGCAGGTGTACTCTGAAATGGCAATGAAAAGGCTGGTCGGCAACCCAAACATAAGGGTTCTTGGAAACACGGATGTAGAACGCCTACCCATCTTCTCCTTCCTCATCTACCCTCCAGTCACCAATAATCCTTTGTCTGAAACTATTGCTGATGATGATGAGCCTGGTTTCAAGCGTCTCCCTCTCCATGGCCGTTTTGTCACAAGGCTTCTCAATGATCTTTTGGCATCCAAGCAAGGGGTGGCTGCGCATGCGCAGGCCCCTATGGCCATACATTGCTCAACATCAAGAATGACCTCTCCCTCCGCATCCGGTCTGCGATTCTTGAGGTATATATTTGTGTTCAGACTGTGGATCATCACATATATATAGTATCCTTTTTTGTCGAACTGTACTAATAAGGTTACTGTTGTTTGTCACAATTTTTTCAGGGCTATAGTGGACTGAAGCCAGGATGGACAAGGTTGAGTTTTGCTTACTACCTGTCCAAGGAGGAGTTCAACTTCATCCTGGCCGCCATCGAGTTCATCGCCTTGTACGGCCACAGGTTCCTCCCTCTGTATAAATTCGACTGGAATACCGGTGACTGGACATTCCGGAAGCAGGCCATTAAGTACCACATCATGAAGGAGGAGCTTGCAACTGGTCTTCATCTCTTGGCTGAAAACGGCCAACCAAAGGTTTCAGATAAACCGGCGAAGAGACCTGGGGTCAATCATGACAAGTTTGAGAGCTACTTAGAGCATGCCGAGAAAATTGCATTGTCGTTGCCAGATATTAGTCAGCAAACTGTCGGTATTCCAAGAGGAGTAGACCCGGACTTGGTTCTCTTTCATATATAGTGAACATCATTGTTCCCTTATCTAAAAATATATAGTGAACATAGACTATGACTGTAGCAATAAAAGGCAGCGTGGTTGTTGTCAAAAAAATAAAAGGCAGCGTGGTATAGCATCTAAGTTTGCCAAAACAGTTGTTAGACATGACACTATGTAAAAGTTGTACAATCAGAGTTAAACCTAGTTACCATTTTCAAAAAAATTGTTCCCCCTTTCAAGGCTCTACCTTGTTTGGGTTCTTCCAGTTCCAAAGTCTGAGGGCGGTATTATTTCTATACATCATAGGTACACGGTTGTGGAATTTTTATTTCTTAATACATTTTTCTTCGGAATTACAAAATTGTTCCCTGCATCTTTTCAATTACAGAAACACCTATTGTCTTTCTTGCGAATTACCATCTAAAGATCGTCTGATGGTAAGATGGATTTCTATAATCATTTATTGACGAGAATGATGTGAACTGAGCTTAATCCCATTTAATTTGATTTGGAGTCTTGCCTTCACTTCCTATCTTGCATTTATGGAGCGCGACAAGCACGGTGATGCTCTTTCTTCTCACATGTTCAAACAAACTAGTGAGTGAATCCATTTTAATTATTTCTCTTCATCAGCTTGGCGGACCCAGGATTCGAAATTAGAGTAGTCATAGTCAAAAAAATTTTTGTCTCATGCTTGTCATCGGGCTATATATTAACCAAACCAGCTCAATTTCATAAGTAATAATGCCTCAGTTTCATGGAAAATAACAACATATTTCAGAGTTAACATTGTTTGGGCCAATTTCTTTGTGGGCTGTGAAGTGGTAAATCTTTATTGGGCCAGATTCAGGGTAGTCCATGGCCTATCTGGCTACCCTGCTGGAGGTCCGCCGAGGCAAAATAGGAAAGAAAAATAAGCAACTAAATCTGTTTTTTTTTTTCGAGCAAAAGCAACAACTAAATCTGTTATTGACATTTTAGACAAAAGGGCAAAACTTACAACCATTTATTCAAATGAGAAATATACTCTTCTCTGTCTAAAAGATAGAATATCTCATTTGTTGAGACAAGAAGAAATTGCTTGGTTCGAACAATCAAAAAACGAAAAACCTATTACAAGGTGACAACAACACAAAATATTTCCATCTGTTACAAAATGTTTTTTATAGACGCGCGTGGCATGTCCACTAGTCTGAAGAAAAGGTGGCAAGGAAAACGTCGAGGTCCCTATCAGTTTTTTCAGAATGATTTCAAGTGGACAGATGAGAGAAGCAGAGGAGAGCATCCAACACAGGTCAGTGCCAGTACAGATACAGACATAGAGTCATTCAGAGAAAAGAAATTATAACAAGAACTCTGCTTTGTTATCAGGTTACATTGTTCACTAGGGGAAAGGCACCCATAACTCAGCAGCTGCCAGGGGAGTCCGACGCAGAGTACGCAGAGTTCTCCTCCAAGGTGTGTTGGTTGTTTCCTCCTCTGATGTCTTTGTGTTAGGGTCATGATAAATGGGCTTACAAAATCACTGTTTCATTGGTTCTGATGCTGTCATACATACCAGTAATGGATTCTCGATGGTTTTATTTTACATATATGTATGTATGTATGTACAGGTTCAGCACTTGAAAGGTGACAGGCAGGACTTTGAATTCGTGAAGTCCAGCCTTGCTGCTAAGGGATACGATGTCGTTTACGACATCAATGGTAATTGCTTCGGTGCTTAGTAACCTCCAACTGAAAGATTCAGTGACTTTATATATAGACAATACATACATACATAAACAAGTTCTCGCCAGAATTAATAATCCTTATCATATTATAATTGCAAACCAGAGAACTGTCTGATACACATTTCGCCTCTTGCATTGGTATTTGATTTCAGGACGTGAGGCTGTGCAAGTTGAGCCTATTCTTGACGCCTTGCCTAACCTGGAACAGTAAGCCAGCCAGCCACTTCATCTTGTTCGTATGAAGCATTTTGTATCTCATTGTACTCAGTTATGTATACCATCTGTTTTCAGGTACATCTATTGCTCATCAGCAGGAGTGTACTTGAAATCTGACATTCTTCCGCACTGTGAGGTACTGTTATTACTGTATATATCACTACATCAATAATTCAATATATGGACAAAATAATGTTCACACAAATATAATACATAAAGGCGCCATGAAATGGTCTCACAAGTGAAGCAACTCTTAGGTTGACGCGGTGGACCCCAAGAGCCGTCACAAGGGGAAGCTGGAGACGGAGAGCCTGCTGACCTCGCGCGGCGTCAACTGGACGTCCATCAGGCCCGTGTACATCTACGGCCCACTCAACTACAACCCTGTCGAGGAGTGGTTCTTCCACCGCCTCAAGGCCGGCCGCCCCATCCCCATCCCCGGCGCCGGCAACCAGATCACCCAGCTCGGCCATGTCAAGGTCGCCCATTCTTGCCATTTGCCATTCAGAAGAAATACTCACGAGTTTGCAGTTTGCAGCGTGGATGACTGAAGCAACCAGCTTGGTTTAATTTTCTGTCCACTGCAGGATCTGGCAACAGCCTTCAACCTGGTGCTGGGCAACCCCAAGGCGAGCCAGCAGATCTTCAACATCTCCGGGGCCAAGTACGTCACCTTCGACGGCCTTGCGCGGGCCTGCGCAAAGGTAACCAATGCAAATAAATTTCATTTCTACTTGAAATAAAAACGATGCTGGTTTATTTCGCTTTCTGAATTCTGAGTGTCTGGAGTGGTGCTGCTAGCTGTTCTTTGGCAGTGATGGACCATGAATGTGACTGTATGGTATGTTTTGATGCAGGCTGGAGGGTTCCCTGAGCCGGAGCTCGTCCACTACAACCCCAAGGACTTCGACTTCGGCAAGAAGAAGAAGGCATTCCCCTTCAGGGACCAGGTAACTTACAAATTACCAGCCCTCGATCCCTGTCTGGATATATGAATGTCAGACCAAGAAAGAAACTGGCGCTGAGTGATTGATATCATATAAATGTGATCTACCAGCACTTCTTTGCGTCTGTGGAGAAGGCGATCAGCGAGCTCGGATGGACGCCGGAGTTCGACCTCGTCGAGGGCCTCACCGACTCGTACAACCTCGACTTCGGCCGCGGCACGTTCCGGAAGGCGGCTGACTTCACCACAGACGACATGATCCTCGACAAGAAGCTTGCCACCGTGTGAGGACCGGTGTCGTGATCGAGCTAATTGTGAATGGATAACTGTATGTATGTCATATGGCTAAGGGTTCCTATACGATTGCTGGCTGCAAATGTGGGAAAATGCATGAATGGGAAATGATCTCAATTTTTTGTTTAGATATTATATATTGGTTGATGCAATGAAACGCGTGCCGTGGTACGTATAGAGAACTTATGGTACGCAGCCACGGCAACACAGATGTTAGTACTACATTCAGATAAGTGCCCTCTAATATTCTGTCCTGCTTTTCTTATGAAACCGGAGGCGTTTGAACCCTTACACGGATGTTCTGTATAATTTGAGAGAATCTTAGATAGCCTAATTCACCTCACTCTTGAGGATCTTGATTCTTTCGGTTGGTATTAGAGCCTCGTGCTTAATGGATTATCCACTACTAACGAATTGATTTTGCGAGATACCTCTGTTTATTTTCCGTGACAGGCACAGAGTCCGCCCGCCACGCAAAATCAGCCTTATTTTGCGTGGCGGGCGTTTTTTATTTTACGTGGCGGGCAATAGTGCCCGTCACGCAAAATCAATTTACCGTGACGGGCATTTTAAAAGGCCCGCCACGGAAAATGAAGAGGCCCAATCAGCCCAGAATAAGGCCCGATATCATATTCGCATATATATAGCTAGAGTTAGGGTTTGGGGACTCGGCCTCACTCCCGACTCCTCGCCTCTCTCACCCGACTCCCTCTCCTCTCTCGACTCTCGCTCCCACTCTCTCGCCGACGGACGGCCGGCCGCGAGCTCGACTCCTCCTCCTTCCCACTCTCTACCCGGCCGGCCATCCTCCTCCCTCCTCCCCACTCTCGCGGCGGCGGAACCGGCATGGAGGCGGCGGATCCAGCGGTTGCCGGCATGGAGGTGGCCCGGCGGCGGATCCCGCCATGGGGCGGCGGATCCAGCGGTCCCGGCGGCCCGGCGGATCCGCCATGGGGCGGCGGATCAGCGGTCCCGGCGGCCGGCGGCGGCGGTTCCCGCCATGGAGGCGGCGGATCCAGCTGTCCCGGCGGCGGCCGCGGTTCCCGCCATGGAGGCGCCTTGGCGGGACGCGCTCCAGCGGCGGCGGCGGCGCTTGCTCGGCCTCTCCGCGGCGGCGGCCGTGGATCTCGGTGGCGGGCTCTGGGCGGCGGTTGCAGCTCCTCGGCGGCCGGATCTCGGGACGGGCGTGGGGCGGCGGAGCGGCCGGATCGGCGGTGGGCCGCGGCGCCGAGCCCGGACCTAGGGCCGGATCCGGGCCCGTCGGGCTTTTTTTTTTTTTATTTTTTTTTTTATTAACCGTGACGGGTAGACTGCCCGCCACGGTTGTTCCCCCATATTTTCCGTGACCTTGCACGGGTGACGGGTGCTTATGCCCGCCACGCAAAATCAAAAGCGCCCGTCACCCAAAATAATTTGGTAGCCTACTGGCCGGGGATCTTCGATGGGGATGGACGTCCTCCCGTGTTTGAGGGACATAATTTTCCTTATCGATAAATTCATATGGATGTGTATCTAGAGACATGGACGTGGGAGAGTTTAGACTTTACAGATAAGGTAAATCACGAAAAGTGGAATCGAATGGTCGAAAAACAGCGTTTTAGATGTCATGTGCAATCCACAAGGACGCCCATGCAGCCTGGTCGAGCATTTGTGCCCTCCATGAGGAAACCAAGAGTAAGCATGATGAATGTTGTCACCTTGGTATGAAAGTTAAATTCGCTTGAGATGCTTCCTCTCATGAAAGTGTTGATGAAATGTACTCTTGCTTATAGTCTGTGTCATCAAATAAATTTGTTTAATCGCGATAGCAAAGCTAGGTACTAGAAAGTGCTTGCCGGTTTTTTGGATTGTTAGATGTTTAGGAAAATTCGGGCACACTTAGTAGCAATGTTTTGTTACAAGCATGTGGACGTGTGATCTACTCATTGAAACCATACTGCAAACCACCGAAAAGTAGGCACACATGTACAACTAGAAGGTTTATGACGAAGATTTACGTCGGATGGAGAAAGGATATATAGTGAGGAGATTTATGGCGACGAAGATTTATGGCGACGAAGTGTTAGTCACAAATGGGTAATTAGTTTAATGACAAAGTTCTAGTCGTCATATTTCTAAAGCAGATGATCACACATTAGGAGGAAAAGGTGTGTGTGTAATCCGTGAGCGAAACCATGTGTCGTTCAATGATGAATTTTTGTTACAATATCAGATTACGTCATAAATAGGTAGGGCCAGAGTATCATCACTGATGTTCTAGGTCGAAACAAAAAAAATCATCAACGAAATCGATCTTCTGTGACATTTTTTGATTCATCATTAGGATTTTCGTCATAGATGTGCTCTAAAAGGTAGTTTTGTCATCTATCAAACAGAGAACAGTGGTGGTGTGGTGTTCAAGTGCCGCCAGGTAGAGAGAAGCCACCTCCTTTTATGCGCTCGCAGACAATAGAGTACAATAATAGTGGTGTTGTGAATTTTCAGGTACTCTTGAGAGAGAGGGAGACCACCACCTTTTGTGTGCCAAGTAAAATGGGAGACACGTGGATGCTAGCTATTTTTACTAGGAGTGGAATTTCAGGTCCCACGACTCCACAGGACAAAACTACCTTTTATAGCGCACAAGGCAAAGGGATGAAGATGGGTAGATACACCCAAGCAGTAGGGACGTTACGAGTGTGAGTAATTCTCGTGTGCCTCTTTTTAAAAGTGTTTAGTGCATCTACCAACAGGATCTTCGAATTCGTTTGATTTTAACTTCACCATCTATTTACGTTAAATCAATCTTTAGTTAAATTCCTCTACGGGACAAAGTGTTTAGTGCACGCACCAACGGGATCTTTGAACTCGTTTGATTCGAAGAATTGAGTTAAAATAGACCAAGTCTAATTAGCATCCAACAAGTAGAAAAGGTTTGAGGTTCTGGGAATATCCATTGGTCAAGTATATTAGATATTACTGGATTTGCAAATTAAACAAGTTCATCCGTAAAATTTTCTCGTGCAGCTATGACTATGACGACCTATATATGCAGCGTCCACTATTTTGTATTTTCATTCAAGAGCCCGTTTTCAGTTTGGCCCTATATAAACTCTATGACTATGATGACCTATATATGTAGCTCCAAATGGCTTGGGCAGTTTGGTCTGGCCCGATGCAGCTAGGGCGATCAGTGTTTAGTTGCCTGTTTTTGTGATCTTGGCCCGTCTCAGATCTTGTATGCTTGGGTGAACAATAGGCTAGCCTGCATACCTCAAGCCCATGGCCAATTTGGTTGTACCTAGCCAACTGGCGATCACTATATCCCCACTCTGGTAACGCTACTGCACGGGCGTTCTCCACCTAATTAAATATCGTTGTCACCCTGGTCACTCCACTCAGATCACCTTCCCATTCTCAACAAGGCAACCTCTCGTCTTCCTGCTCTCTCAAGTGCGAAGCCGGCACCACTCCACTCCGCAATCCCAGTCATGAGCGACCACCCAGCCGTGTCGAAGGCCATGGCCATCCACCTAGCTCCTCTACACCGCAACGGCAACCCCCGATGCCCCCGTGTCGTCCTCGGCGTCCGTTTCTCGCCAAACCTCGTCGTCATCGGCTGGTAGCCGGACCCACGATGGGGGGGAATACGGACTCCGGCCACTCTAGTGCCGACAGCAGCAGGCACTCGCCTATCACATCGGAGGTATGTATTCGAATCCCTCCTTCTTCTGCTTCAATGCACCTAGGGTTCATAACACTGATTGAAAAGGGTTTCTTTTTTTCTCTTCCTTCGGCACGATTAGGCACGATTTCGTTTGATTTTACACTCAATTCATCAAGATTATGATGTTTTCCCCAAATTCGTGATAGGACCTCAGTGATTTCGCTGTCCCCAAGGGCGTGCCTGTCCAAGATTGGTCCGGCCTCAGCCATGTCATTCTCAGCAAGTGCGAGCACGAGCGCCATTCAGTGATGAAGAAGTGCTCTACTGGGAAGCACAGTAGTAGGCGATTCCTGGGTTGCCCTGCTGAGGTAAATCAGTAGTCCACAATTGATCACACTTTATTGAATTACGCCAATATTGAATTGGATGAAGGCGATCAGTGCCAACACAAGGAGTGGTTGGACGTGCCCTGGCCTAAACGTGCTCAAAACAGCCTCAAGCATCTTACAAAGGATCTCAAGATGACAAGGCACTATGAAGCAAATGCAAATGCATCCCTGATTGTTGGAAAGAATTATGAACCTATTCTTCAAGGACTCGAAAGCTCTTTCAACTGTGACCCTCAGGGAAGAGTGTCAAAGATTAAACAACTCTCTTGGATTTTGTGGCCTCCTAACTCCATACTCACTGAGATGATACTTGGTTCCTCTATATGGAGGTAGAAACCCAAGCCTCATAGCATATTCAGCATCTACTAGATAGAACTTACATATATAGAAGGAAAGAAGGGCAGGGTTAGATGTGTAGAACCCTAAATAACCTAGTTAGCTAGGACAATGAGCATTGAGACACCAAAATACCTCAATGCACTCTAAGGGCATCATCCCTTTCCAAAGCATCAAGTAAGAATATGAGCATCATGAGGTGATCCTTCCCAACCAACAAGAACATAGGTAAATCTCAAGTCAAAGTCCATAGCAGCCAATACATTCTGGGTGGTAGTGTGTTTCCTCCACATGAAAGTAGCCCTATGCTTCTCAGGGACTTTCGCTAGAACATGAGTACCATCAAGGGCACCAACACAGTCCTAAAGAACCACAACAAAATGGGAGGGCTACTAATTAGAAATGGAATAGGTGAAGTAAGCAACTCCAACCTTGAAGAAAGGATTCCATTTTACGCTATTCTCAGTGATGGATGGATGTGGTAGGATCCCTAATGAATTCATTGCTGAGTTCACCCTCGCATACAAACTTCCTAAAAGTACCTCTTGATAGTTTCAAGTAGACCTTCTAAAGATATGCTTGATAACCCTAAATGCGGTGTTGTGCCCAACTATCACAAGGAACATGCCAACTTTGTTCTTCAATCTGGCTATTGATTTGTATCCCTGAGGAGGCCCCTAGTGCGAAACATGTCACAAAGCTGAAAGAAAGGAGCTCTCCTCATCTTGAGAAGCTCCACACAACTGGTGTCGTCACTATGGTGGATGAAACCCAGATTTGTTGCCCTTTGCTCATCTCTAGCCGACATAGGGCCATAGGTTATCCCTGTCCATGAGACATTCTTCTGAATCTAAGAAAAAACCCAGGCACTCATGACAACAACCAGTGTTGCACCACTAACAATCAGACGACAATGCCTAAGAGCTGGATCCATGGTTCTAATCAAAGCAAGAGGAATAGAGATCAGATTTTTATGAAGACCAACCACATGTTAGGCTACTGAAATGGGGCTACCAATTACTAGGATCAACAGCAGCGGTATCACAAACCCTAATCAGTTCTAAGAACCGGCTACAATAGGAAACCCTGCACCACCCATGTCCACAACAATCATCGACCAAAAACCTAAATCTCGGCTCAAAATCGACCAAAATCATGCGCAAAACCGGAGAAGATTGAAGCAATCCCCATACCAAGGGAAACAGATCTAGATGCGAACCATCGGCCCAAGAAGCTTATTTGAAGCGCTAGCGAGGTTAACCGCCACCGGCGGATACGAGGAGGACAAATACAGGTTGGACCAGAGGGTGAGTGGAAGTGAGAGCGAGAGAGAGGGAGCAGCGCTGCTGGAAGCGAGTGAACAATGACCGGGAAATCCTAGACGGGGCGATGTGGCTCGGATTTTATTCGGTGGCTATCGAAGGCCACCCGGGCCCACAAGTCAGATCGGGACGCGGCTCAGCGGAGCCTCTAGAAAAACAACCTCCCCACTCGTTTTCTGGGAGCCTGGCCATCATCGGTACGGCAGCCCGATGGGTCCTGGCTTAACGCCCGATCAAGGACAATCAAACACCACATTTTGGCCACGACTAGTCCGGTTAGGCTAGAGCCGGGCAACCAAGCCCGTAGATTTTCAGGATGGCCGATGTGCACTTGATGTTTCCGGGCCTTTGCTAGGGATGCCAATTCGATGGCCCATCATCTGTCCCACGAACGGTGTCGGCTACGAGCGCTCCCAGTTTTGGCTTACTACATCCCAATCGGCCTGGGCACATTTTAACCGAAAACCGAAACCGAACCCGAACCAAACCGAAACCGAGCCGAAATCTCGGTTTTTTGGTTTTTCGGTTCAGCCTCCGTTTCTATATCTGAAAGTTCGGTGTTCGGTTCGGTGTTCGGTTTTACCTCAAGCCAAACCGAACAAGAAGAAAACCGAAGAGAGCTGGCATCCACCTCCACCAATACCAATGGACGAAGCCCATTATATTCTTGCGGCCCAATTTCTCCGCCCCGATTAGACACTCCCACACCACGGGGTACCACACCCACTCAAACGAGTCAAACCCTAACCTGCTTCCCTATTCTCGTGGGGCGGCGATGGCGGCATCATGCGGCGCGGCCCGCGACCGCGCTTGGCGGGGGGGGCGGGCGTGCGGCGGGGGCATGGAGGGTCCGCGTCGGCGGCGGCGACGCCGGGCGCCGGGCAGCACGGAGGCCGGGCGCCGCGGTTGTGGCGGCGGCGGTCGGCGGCCACCGCGGCTGTGAAGGCACTGGCGGGCGGCGCGGCGGACGCGAGGGCGCGTGGTTGGCCGCCTAGCAGCGAGCCGCAAGGCACAAGCGGCCGGACGTGAGGGCGGCGGCGCGACTTCATCGTCATCGGCGGGAGCTCTTGTTTCGATTTTTCCCTCGCTGCAATGTATTTACGTCGGTTCGGTTTAAACCGAAAAACCGACCTAAAAAACCGAAACCGAAATCGTCGGTTTCGATTTTTAGCCACCGATCGGTTCTCATTCTCTAGGAACCGAAGTTTTAGGAAACCGAAAAACCGAACCGAATTTTTGGTTTAAACCGAATGCCCGTGGTGACATCCCAAGCTAGTTGTCTCGATTAGCCATCGCTGATTGTACTCATGTTTGTGATTAACGAAAGATCTATAATGCTAAAAAAAATATTTGCGATCCGTATATCTCCGTCGTTGAGAGTGGGTTGGGATCGCTAGAAGGGGATGTCGGGCCGTGCCCGTCGCCCCGTCCCCGGCACCACCGCCCGGCCTGATCCCCGCCGCGGCCGTCGGCCTCCCTCAGCGCCGGCACCGGATCCGTGACCCTAGTCGCTTGATCTACGATCCGCGCTATTCAACTCGCGTAGAGATGGAGTGCTCGCCCGGGGAGGCGGTCCGCACCGGGCCGTGGGCGCTATCTCGGGAGTCGGACTGCGCCGCCGCCCGGCGATGCTGGCCCGTCCCGCCGCCGTTCCGGGTGGGACGAGGTGGAGGAGGAAGAGGCCCTCGTCTTGTCGTGGCGATTGTTTTGGAGAATTCACCTCTTGCGGGTGCGCCACCCCAACAGCCGCGCCGTCGCGGAAGCGCCGCTGCACGCCTCTCGCCCGCTCCTCCTCTCCCCGGCGGGCGCGCGGGCGCTAGGGGCCCTGCGATCGCCGCCCGGCCCGCTGTCGTTTGAGGGCGTGCACGGGCGCGGGGGAGGCGTCGCCGCATCCAACCACGTCGCCCTCGATCCGGCGTCCCCGGCATCCTCTTCGTCGCCGCCGGCCACATCCCTTGTGCCGACCTCGCCGGATCCCCGGCAACCTCGGCCCAACTCGCCGGGTCGACTAGTGCTCGGCGTCGCCTTGTGCGGGCGATCAAGCGCGCCGCCATCGAAGGTCGCATCGCTGGCTGCGGCGTCCGTTGGAAAATCGAGAGCTATCGGGGCGTCTTCGCGGCGCGTCGCCGCCGATCGCCATATCGTCGTCGGATCGGGCGGCTATGGCGACCGCCGACGCCAAGATGGTGGATCTTTGGCGGCGGCGGCGGCGATGGCGACCTTGTGGATGAGGAGCGGCCCGCCTCCGATTTGCCATCACGGGTGGCGGCGTCTCCGCTCATCCACGATCCGGTCGTCGCGGAATCGTGCCACCACCGAGAGGTCGTATTGCCGCTAATTAATATGCGGCTGAGATGTCATCGTCGTCAAGTACCGCCACTAGGTCGGACTGTGCGACCGCCGTCATTAGTGGAAGCTCATCGTACAACTTGTGCAACCCGTACGCGGACCTTGGAAACATGGTCGCAATGGGCTGCGGACTTGATGGCGGCGGTGGATCGCTCCCTTGATCCCTTCCATGTCCTGTATTGATGGACGTCGGTGGCGCCTTCGGCGTCGCATACACTCTGGGCGCCTTCCGTATGTTTGGAGGGCTTGTCGTAAACTTGATTTGTGCCTCCGGTGGATCGTCATTGGATGGCGACCTTAATTTTGTACTGATTTTGTGTACTAAATTAAGTTATCTCTTTTTATTTTTAGTTTTTGTAATAAGTTAGACTGTGTATGTGTCGGCTTCCCGCGGATAGAGGCCGGAATGTAATTCCTTTATTAAAAAAATTCTCCGTCGTTGAATGTTTCCGGCCGGGCCAGAATTGCGAGGCAGAGTGCCTCCCCTCCCCTGACCAACCGACGAAAGAGACTCTCACGTGGTTCTACTCTCGCCGTCGGCCATCCGTCATCTATCGTTGGGTTGGTCTCAGTCCAAACACGTACCACGTACGTACTGGCCTTGATGACCGACGGCGAATATTGCAGGAGAGCAAGTCAATGATTGCAAAGCCCGGCCACGAGGACCGCTAGAACGTACGGGAGCGAACCACGCACAACTGAAGCCGCCGCGCCACCAACCGCGCGTTGCATGCCGCTGCCACGGGATTTTTATCTGTCGGTTTGTTGCCACACGGTCGGCTTTGCCATGATTTTTTGTATATATGATTGGTGATCTGTCGTGTTTCTAGCATCATCGTGCATGCATGCACATGCCCAAAAAGCCACATTTTTCAGCCATGATTATATGCATATATATTTGTTTATGTATGTGATTGTTCGAATCTCCAGTTATGATCCTGTCACATGATTTGACCTGATTCTGTTTTTACAGGTTATTTAAAAGAACTTTGTTAACGTATGTATATCGGATTGAAGGAACCGGAGCTAGAACAAATTCAAAGGGAGTTACGCTTGTATCGTGGATGCACGTATTTTAATTTTGTGGTCCATATATAGTGAAAAATTTTAAAAAAGTACTTTTTTGTATTTTTCTATGGGTGCGTACTGTAGCTCCATCACTGGAAGGAACCATTTTCCCGGTCAGAACATTGTGCTCTGAACAACATGAAATTTATATTATTTCTCTTATTTACCAATCCATGTTTTTTTTTTCTTTTACCAGCGGAGATGGACGTCGTTTATTACTGTAGCAGCCGGTACGGTGGAGCTAGAAACCGTAGCTTTTAGTTCATTTTTCATTTAGAAAACCGAAAAGTCTTCCCGTCACGATACCAAACAGTACTGCCATATAAATTTTAGGTGCCAAAACACCTACTAGCTGTACCAAACATGACCGACCTTGTGTCCATACCCAATTACCGATCGCTTTTACGAAACAAATTATACATAAAGAAAAGGTAGTACTAGCTTCTAGTATAGAAAATGAAAGAAAAAACAATTGAAGCATCTTTCTGGTAGCATCTTATACTGGACCTTCTTTAGGATTTCTTTTTCAAATATAAGAGACACTTTTAAGGATTAAGACGTGTTTGGGTAGGTAGAGGCCAGGTCGGAACTCTAAAGAGACACTACACTAGTGGCTCATTCTAGTCGACGAAAGAGACCTCTTACAGAGAAAATGGTTTTTTGAGAATCAACTCTTGTGTTGCTAATTTTCTAATACTAGCGACGTCTGCCAGGAATTTAGCGGTGGATTCGGTAAAATTCGGCGCATTTTGACATGCCCAACTCCACGACTTCCATTCTGTACTGAAAACCCACCAAACTCTCATGAATGTTGTTGGCACGTGTTCAGTGTTGACTCTGACCGCGTGGGCCCACACCGACTGCTGAAAAGCCCTAAAAAAAGAAGACCACCACCAGAGGCTTCTCGCCACGCCACGCCGCCGCAACAAGCCAAGAACCCGATCCCTCCGCCGGCTCTCGCCCGCCGTTGCAAGTCGTCGCCACTGACGCCATGGAGCACTACGAGCGGCTAGGCAAGATCGGAGAAGGCACGTCGGGGATCGTCTACAAGGCCCGCGACCGCCGCACCGGCGAGACCGTCGCCATCAAGCGCCTGCGCGCCGTCCCCGGCGACGCGTGCGACGAGACGTTCCGCCGCGAGGTGCGCTGCCTCGAGGCGTGCCGCGGCGGCCCCCTGCCTCGTCGACCTCCGCGCCGCGCACTGCGACCCGCGGGCGGCGGCGCGTTCCTCGTCATGGAGTACGCCGGGCGGAGCCTGGCGGAGGCCTTGCGGCAGCAGCAGGATGAGCGGCGGCGGGCGGCGTTCCCGGAGCGAGGCGCGCCGCGTGATGCGGCGCCTCCTGGAAGGCGTGGCCGCGATGCACGCGCGCGGGATCCTGCACCGGGGACCTCAAGCCCGACAACGTCCTCCTGCAGGACGCCCGTGACGGCGGCGGTGTCAAGATCTGCGACTTCGGGCTGTCGCGCGCGGCCGCGGCGGACAACGCCAACGCCAACGGCAACGGCGCGCCGTACACGGCGGGGGGTGGCCACGCTGTGGTACCGCGCGCCGGAGCTGATCCTCGGCTCCGTCGACTACGACGCGGGCGTCGACACGTGGGCGCTCGGCTGCATCATGGCCGAGCTCCTCGCCGGCGGCAAGCCGCTGTTCCCCGGGAGGTCGGAGATGGACCAGCTCAACAGGGTGTTCGACACGCTGGGGATGCAGGACATGCCGTCGTGGCCGGGCTTCGCGCGCCTGCCGCGCGCCGGGTCGCCGCTCTGCCAGCGAAGCAGGCCTCCCAGCAGGCTCCGGGAGCTCTTCCCGTCATTGTCGGCTGCCGGGTTCGACGTCTTGGCCGGACTGCTGGCGTGCAGGCCGGACAGGCGCCTCACAGCCGCGGACGCGCTCCGGTGCCCGTGGTTCACGGACGCCGCGGCGGCGCCGACTGAGGCCATTCCTGATCAGTCGCGCGCTTCGTGCTGCGCCGTCGGCTTCGCTGCCGGCGGTGTCGCTGGTGTTGCCGAGGGAATCGTAGCGTAGAACACCAGAATTAAGAGACATGTGATTCTTTCATTGGTTCATCGTTTGTAGATTATTAAAGGTTATACTATTTTCCTTTTTGAATTCAATGGTACAGAAGATTTTGAAGTTCGATACCACCCTACAGATTGCAATCATTTGATGCTCTGTAACCAAGTTCTTGAATCTTGACTGACTAAAGAAATGTCAAAAAAAAAAAAAAAGTGGTCAACGTGCAGAAATGTTGTCCAAATACATGTCTTTTTTTTTTATGTTTGTCAGAGGATGCTTTGTTCATCTGTTGGATTGTCATCATCTTTCATGGTTGGTGAAATGGCACAGCGATTTTTTTTTTTTTTTTTTTTTTTTTTTTTGCAGGTAGAGCTTATGGTACCTACTGTATTCTAGAAATGCTCTGGAACATGAAACTGGTTGGTGAATTGTTGTGCTTCCTTGCCACAAGAGCATACTTCTTTTTTTTTTTTTTTTTTTTTGACACTGAAGAGCATACTTCTTTAGAAAACCAAAACAGCAACGATAGCGATGTGGTTGCATACAGCATGTATTTCTTCCATAAATAAAAGCAAACTAAGGCTGCCGTCTTCAACCTCGTGTGCAACTACCCCTTCCCCCTTCTTGCCACTCATCTGCCGTGGTGCTCCTCCTCGGCGCTCACCCGTCGCCACCCCACCCCGCCACGGAAATTAGGGCAAGTACTAGCATGCACATGGCGGCCTTCTCCCCCATCCCACCGCCACAATGATCCCCTTCTCCCCTAGCTCCACTTTGCCTCGACACCCTCGCCACGGCCTAACCCCGACCGCTTCCACTTTGGGACCCCTAAATGTCCCCCAAACTTGCCCTTTCTAAGCCCTGATAGAGTTGTGGAAGATGATGAGAGGGAGGGCTTTGCCGAAACCCTAAGGAGCAGATCCGGGGAGGAGGACATTCCTCGTCGGATCCGCCATGGCGTCGAGATCCACCGAGTCGACATCCATGGCGTGGTGGGGGTGTGGTGAGGCGTAGGGAGGAGCTCGCCTAGGAGCAGCTCATCAAAGAGGAGGTCGCTGCGGGCTGGAGAGAGAGAGAGAGAGAGAGAGAGAGGGAGAGTATGAGAGAGAGAGAGAGAGGCGCTAGAGGGTGGGTGGGGCATCAAATGGCCGTAATAAGTATTCACCATAAATATATATATTTGAGAGAGAGAGTTGTGGGGCATGCGGGACATGAAATACCCGCATGCCCCTAATAAAGTTTTTAACATAAATATATACATTTCAAGCCATGTTTAAAGGAAATCAAGAGGATTGTACGATTGCAATTTGGTATTTCAACCCAATTTGGTAATGAGTTTTTTTTAGAAAGGATTGGATTTCATTAAACTAAAGTCCCTTTTACAACCGATACCTCAACAATTGAAGCACACCACTAGGTCCCTATACTTCATCTTCATCGTGTCCGATAACGTACACCCCTTGAGGAAGCTCCATTACGACCATGCAAGTATACTAGATTTGGACCCGAGAACCACAGAAGACTCCACAAACATGGAGACCACAAACATGGAGAACCACTATGGGGGAGTAAAGGGCACCAAGAGAACATCGGCCATATCTTTTTATTACTATGTTTTTCTTCATGCTAAACAGGTCAAAAGATGGCTAATTACATCATGGAAACACAAGAATTTTACATCAACCTCCATAGTGATTTGCCTCGTAGGGCACATGTGATCCTATGGAAAAGTTTAGCAAACATTCGGCTCTTTTTCGTGGGTACGCACTTTTGTTCATCCTATAATTACTAGGTGGCGTCACACAAAAATTCAATTAAACTCAAAAAAGTACAAAACCAACTCTCGAAAAACTCAAACTTTCGGGTTGCTTCACCCTTTGCATGTGCAAGACTAAGAAAAAGTTTGAGACCACTACGACATTTCTTGAAATACATATGAAACACAGGTAGCACAAGAACCTAGGAATGTGATAGATTTAGGCCGAGACCCTCTTGAAAGTGTTGCAAAAGAATAGGTTCCAAAATGTTGAGGTCTAGACCACATGCTATATATTTTGTAAAAAAGAGCCGTGCAGCTCCTAGCGATCCATTTTCCTTTTGCTTGAAGCAAAGGACTCCTCGCCGAAGCTTAACCACTCGAGAAGTTGGGAAGAACGTAAGACAAAATCTTTTTCTCAAAGCTTCCCAATCTCCACCAAAACTTCTCGTTGAGAGAGAATACAATTGTTTCGCTCTTCCCATCAAAGAGAACGGGAAGAGTTTCCACATTAGGGTTTCTTGGTTCATTCTCGCGATCATGTGACACGAACAAAGTAGTTCGAACTCATGCAAGTGGGAATAAGGTCTTTCATCCTCTCCTCTCCTGAGAAAGGTTGCTCTTGAACCATGGCTATGAAGCTTGGACATACCTCATTGATAGGTGTATGGATGGGTTGTGATGAGGATGGAGGCTCCAATTAATTGCCCTTTGGAGCTGAGAAATCTAAAAGGCTTAGATTTGAATCCATGGGATAGATGGGATGATACATGGAGGAACTAGGTTCGGGATCGAAACGACTACCGTTCCCCAAAGAACGATGCTAGAAAGCTTGTTGTCATTTCTTACGTCATTTGCTAGATTTGCATTGACGCCATAATGGATGTTGGTATATTACGATCACAGATAAGTCTACAAGCGCACGGATACGCTGTAGCTTTCATCCGGGAATATTCCAAGGTATCGATTCCCACGCGGAATGAGAAGTGTCTTGAACCTGAACTAATTTGTGCGGGGGTTATGACGACGAAGGGTATAGAGGCAAACGAAGATTTTTGATAGAGAGGGGATAAGTTGAGGAAGTCACGGTAGAAACAATTCAAGTCTCGTTGCTCGTCGGGGCCAGAGGGAAAAGAACAACGGAAAGGGATGAGAAGGAGGGGGGGGTCGATGTCGTATTCCTACCCCTCCGAACTAACGTGGTGCGGTCGTGCGGAGCTATCACCTCCCTAGGCTACCACACATTTTGTTGATCAAAGCGGCAATCCAAGGTGCTAGAGAATCTAGACTCCACGTCTACACTAACCAAGCACTATGTACTTTACTCGAGCTCAAAGCAAAGCAATCACAAAAAGCGAAGGCGCTATAGTAATCGAAGAACCTAAGTGCGAACAAGAGTAGGCGAGACTTGGTTACTCACAGATCCAGATTTAGGAATATCCTAGGTGTGGATGACCGTATTTGTATCGCACTTGCCGAGGTACAAGAAGAAGAAAGAGAGCCAACATTCTGGCTTCTACTCCTGCACTCACACCTAATCTCTCTCCCTACTCTATACATACTATTTGTGCAGGGCACCGCCACTTGCTTCTATTCACCTCGGTGGCTACAAGAGGGGGTTCTTGTAGGCGAGAAGGAGCCGGAATGCCTAGAGGTGCACCCGGCCCTGTGGTCCACTGCCTCTAGTCATGCACGGCCCCGATCAACGCTCCTCGGCTAGTTGTGGGTCGGTTGCCAAGTCGGTGGCGTGAGGTCTTGACGGTTGGCGCTCCGGATTGCTCCTCGATGGCGGTTTTGGCGGTTGAGTGTGGATCCATCGATGCAAGTGCTTTCACCCTTAGCCATTTGATTAAATCAACTTGAGATCAACGATTCTAGTTTATCCAAGACTTGTTTGTGGGATTGGTGCTTGCATGGACTCGAGGAGAGGAATTTGGTTGGTGCGGCCGAACCCGGCTAGTTGCGGCCGGCCCAACAGGGTGCGACCACTGTGCACCATTTCTTTGGTGTGGCCCCCTATGGTCCATTTGTTCATTGTTATTCCCATATCTGTGTACCCGAAAGTAAAAATACCAACAAAGCTTGTGAAACTTCATTAGTACTTAAAATGTGCCTGAAACATGTTATATACTCCTCTTGTTTCCGAGATAATGAAAGTCAAATATTTGTTGTAACGACCGTCAACATGGAGGCACGTGATGGTTTCGAGCCTGAGTGAGGCGCTCGGCTTGTCCGAGGACAATGGAATGGCTAGCTGTTACGCGGGCATAGGAGCGTGCCACGAGTGGTGTGTCGGGATAGAGGCGGAGGGAGGCGCAATGGTGGTTTGGCGATAGGTCGAGTTGGAAGCCACAAGCGAGTTCTGCCAATTCACGCACGGTGAACGGCTTAATGGGAGAGGCATTCGTAATCGGTCAACATCACGAGCTAAGCGGATAGCGGCGACTTGGACATGCTACCCACCTGCGTAATTGACCCAACTTTCGTTTATTAGAGAAGTTGTCCAAACTTTGAGTAAGGTTAGAATGATTTTGTTAGGACTCTAGACTTTTGAAGCGAGGTGAATTGCAAAACCTTTTCACCCCCGCCTTCAAAACATGTTATTATATTTATGGTGCGAATTGTGTCTATTTTTAATCTCTTCTTGTCTCTTGATCTTAAAAATCTATAAATAAAAAGATAACTTTGGTTGTTACAAATCATGAAACCAATCTCGATTAATATGAACTAACTTGTATAATAAGTATCATTTAGATTCGGGAATTGAATTTTATTGTAATATTCGTTATCTAGACACAAATAGCCTATCCCATTAGGTAGATTACACGTTCACCTTGTTAATTATTAGTTTAACATTAGAAACATAGCATAAGTATCTATGGAATCAATTTACATCTCTCATCTCCATGAATTTACGATAAACTTATACGAACATTGAAAAGTTGTGGAATGTAATGTTTCAACATAAATAGCCTACTCCATTAGAGCTCTTGGATACTTCATTAGAGCTCTAAAGTCTGATCTCTCCTATTCCACCTCTTCCCATTCCTTGAAAAGAAAGGATAAAAGTTTTTTTACACAACAATGGTTTGCCCTAGTATAAAGTCTCGGCGTCTAGGGTTTCCCTAGACGACTCGAGTTTGGGTGGCACGGCGGCTCTTTCCGTTCTTGTTCCTAAGATCTCTCTCACTCTAATCGTTCTCCCCATCTAGATCCTAGTACAACGTATACGCTCCCGGCCTCGATCGATTCTCTTGATCGGTGTCGCGGGCATCTCCAATTCCACGTCCAATCAACCCCAAAAACCCTAGGTTTCTGCTGGCCTGCAACCGGAGTCCACAAAAATCTCTTCTTTGCCGCCGCCAAACCGAAAAGTTCGAGATCATGGAAGGTGTCGAAGATTTTATGAAGGCGCGAGGCCGCCCGAGGAGGAGAAGAAGAAGATCCGCATCGGAAGAAGCCAATGGAGAAGGAGAAGGCGGAGGGAAACCCTAAAGCCTTCGCCAAGCCTCTTGTCGGAGAAGGAGGTGAAGGCCGACGTGGTGGCGCAGACGGTGGGGTGGATCCGTGCCCGATGAAAGGGATCGAGTGCAAGAGTTTGGAGGACAATTGCTTCCTCATCACGTTCTGCAGCCATCCGGGAAACGTGAGCGTTGGATGACGGACCGTGGATGATCTCCAAGGAGGTGTTGGTGGTCGCAGACTTTGACGGATCCAAGTCCGTTGATGAAGTGCAATTCAACTCCATCCCGATCTGGATTAGGGTGGATTGACTTCCGATGGGGATGATGAACCGGGAGGCGATGGAGACGATCGGTGAGGACATCGGTCAATTCATGGAGGTAGATTTTGAAAAGGACGAGATGGCGGTGGGGAGATTTCTGCGGGTGAAGATCAGAATTGACCTCCAGAAACCACTGCGAAGAGGCATTATGGTGGAGATGGAAGAAGGTGCAGGTGATCGCTGGTGCCCCATCCAGTATGAATACCTTCCTGATTTCTGCTACACCTGTGGCACAATCGGGCACGTGGAAAAGGCATGTGTGGAGAAGCTTGGCCCTGGAGAGAAGGCACGTTATGGGCGCGAACTACGCTTCATTCCACCCAAGAGGCGCCCTGGGGGGGAGACATGGCGCCGGCAGGAGTTCAGGGGGCTCATCGGGGGGAAGAGGTGGAGGAGGCTCGGGATCCTAGGGGGCTGTGGTAGGGGAAGTGGGAGGTCGAGGAGCCGTCTTGTTGTCATGGAGGAAAGAAGGGAAACTCAAGTGAGTCGGGAAAGGGAGAAGAAGAAGAGGTGATGAGCCCTCAAAAATGTTACCATTGCGACCACCAGGGGATGCCGTGCCCGCGAAGAAAAATCTTAACATTGTGTTGGCCGGGGCAGCAGCTGGAGAGAGTGAGAAGGAGGGGGGTAAAAGGGGTGAGAAGGAGGTTTCCCAGTCTGGATTGAATGTAGAGATGCAAGCAGCGGTGATCAAGGAGAGCTCTGAGATGAATATCTCGAAGAAGGGGGATGGTGGGGAGCCGAGGAGGTACAAGAGACATGTCAGATCGGGAAAGAGTGACAAGGTGGTGAGTGAGCAGCCAGGGGGGAACAAGAAGAGAGCGGCTGGAGAAAACATGGAGATCGATGAGGTGCAGGAGAGAACTGAAAAGAAGGTGCGATGTGAAGGCGAGTTTCATGGTGAAGAAGCGACAAATCAAATTGAAGCGGGGCTGTCGGAATAGCTCCGCGGACCCCAATGAAGATCGTGGCGTGGAACTGCCGCGGGTTGGGCAACGGCCCGGCAGTTCGGGGGCTTCTGGATCTCCATAAGTCGGAGAGGGTAGACATTCTCTTCTTGTCGGAAACAAAGATGGATGAGAGGAGGATGCAGTGGTTCAGGTGGAGTTTGGGGTTGACGAATATGGTGGTGCGTGATTGCGAGGGCAAAGGTGGTGGCATTGCGCCGCTTTGTGGAGGAAGGGGGTGGATGTGTCTCTTCGAATTATTCGAAGTATCACATTGATGTGGACGTGGACTGATGAGGAGAAGAAAGAGTGGAGATTCACGGGTGTGTATGGTGAGCCTGATGGGGATTTAAGAGATCGTACGTGGCAAACGCTACGGTCCCTAGTTGCCACCACGGTGAAGCCATGGGTTCTCGCGGGGGACTTTAATGAAGTCCTGTTTGCCCACGAGAAGGAGGGGGCCGACAGAGGAGCCAGCGGTGTATGGATAAATTCCGGGAGACGCTGGAGGTGTGTGGGGTGGAAGATCTCGGATTTGAAGGCGATCGCTTCACCTGGAGAAACAACAATCATTGGGTGGAGGGGTACATTCGTGAGCGTCTGGATAGGGCGGTGGCCAATATTGAGTGGCAGGATCTGTTTCCCAATGTAAAAATAATAAACGGGGAACCCAGGCACTCGGATCACTGCCCGGTCATAATTGACACGGGATCGGAGGAGGCTGCTGTGAACCGAGGGGGACGGTCGTACAAATTCGAGGCGGCCCGGCTGGAAGAGGAGGAGTGCAAGAAAATTGTACGGGGAGGCGTGGCGAAGCGAAGGACGCCGATCCGCCGACGGTGTTTGATGACCTTTGGTTGGTGGGTGGGGAGCCGGAGAGATTTGGGGTGGCAATTTCTTTGGGTGGGCTGGAAAAGAAAATTAAGGAGCTGAAAAAGAACTGGAGAAGTGTAGGAGAGGAGTTGTGAGCCAAGAAAATGTGAGTAGAGAGGGAGTGCTTCGGTACAAGCTGGATAAAGCTCGGGAGCGAGGTGGACCTATCTTCGAAACAGCGTGCCCATGCTAAATGGATGCAATTCGGAGATAGAAACACGTCGTTCTTTCATGCGGCGTGTTCGGAGAGGAAAAGAAAGAATAAAATAGGGAGGTTGCGAAGGAGGATGGAAGTTGGGTGGAGGATGAAGTAGAGAAGAGCAGACTTTATTACTAACCATTTTTCGCAACTTTTTCGTGGCAAACAGTAACAATGATACACACGAGCTGGCGGCATGTGTTAAAACAAAGGTGTCAGAAAGAGATGAATGCTAGCCTGATGGAGGAGTATACACGAGAGGAAGTGTGGGAGGCGTTGAAATCCATCGGTAACCTGAAGGCTCTCGGGCTCGACGGGAACCCGGCGCTCTTCTACAAAAGCTTTTGGGAGTTCATGGGAGATGATGTGACGAAAGAAGTCCTGAATGTGTTGAAGGGAGGACAAATGCCAAGCCACTGGAATGACACCACGGTCGTGCTGATCCCAAAGGTACGCCGTCCGGAGTGCATCAAAGATCTAAGACCGATAAGCGTGTGCAACGTAATTTACAAGATTGTGTCAAAAGTTATGGCGAACCGGCTCAAGAAAATCCTACTGATGTGATATCCCCGGCTCAAAGTGCCTTCGTCCCGGGGCGTCTCATTACGGATAATATTCTAGTGGCCTATGAATTGACACACTTCTTAAAAGAGAAGAAAAAGGGGAGAGCTGGTTATGCAGCAATCAAACTAGACATGAGTAAAGCGTACGATCGAGTGGAGTGGAATTTTCTGAAAGCAATGATGTTGAAGCTCGGATTTGATAGCCAGTGGGTGGATGTGATCATGACATGTGTAACCACGGTAAAATACAGGATAAGGGTCAATGGGGAGCTGACTGAGGAGTTTACACACCGAGAGGGGGCTTAGGCAAGGTGATCCTATCTCACCGTACCTATTCCTCCTCCTCTGCGCAGAGGGCTTCTCGGCGCTCTGTCACAAGCCGAGGAAGAAGGGAGGATCCATGGCGTCAAAGTCTGTAGAGGGGCACCATCCGTGTCCCACTTACTTTTTGCGGACGACTCACTAATTTTGTGCAAGGCAGATGAAGGGGAGGTGAGTAACCTGAAGAATATCCTGGACATATATGAGAGATGCAGCGGGCAGGCGATAAATACCGATAAGTCAGCAGTGATGTTCAGTGCCAACACTAGCGACTGTGCTTGAAGGAGAACCAAAGAAATAATGTCCATCAGCTCTGAAACAAGAAGTGAGAAATACCTGGGGCTGCCGGTTTATGTGGACAAATCCGGGACAGAAGTCTTTGCTTATCTAAAAGAGAAAGTGTGGCAGCGGATTCAGGGGTGGAAAGAGAAATTGTTGTCCAAGGCGGGCAAGGAGGTAATGATTAAGGCAAAGGGCGCAAAGCCATTCCGGTCTTTGCTATGTCATGCTTCGATATCACCAAGGAAATATGTGATCAAATCAGTTCGGTGATAGGCAAGTATTGGTGGAATAACCAAGATAAAGAGAATAGCATGCATTGGGTAAGTTGGGATCAGCTCGTGCTACCAAAGGAGGAGGGTGGACTGGGATTCCGTGACCTACATTCTTTCAACATGGCGATGCTTGCCAAACAAGGATGGAGGTTAACCCAGTCCCCTAACTCGCTTTGTGCAAAAATCTTGAAGGCAAAGTACTTCCCGAACACCAACCTGTTGGAAGCAAAGGTGAAGGATGGGTGTTCTTACACCTGGCGCAGCGTAATGAAGGGAGTTGAAGTTCTGAAGGAAGGGGTGATCCGGAGAGTGGGGGCAGGAATTGAAATTGACATCCGGCATGACCCGTGGTTGCCGAGGGCCACTACCGGGAGGCCTATCACACCCGCAGAGGAGAAGCACGCTAAGAAATGTCTCGAGCTCATGGACCCATACTCCAATAATCGGGACGATCATTTTGCTGAATGACACCTTCGGGAGGAAGACGTGAATCGATCAAAACTCTGCCTGTTCATTCAGATATGGACGACATCTTGGGTTGGCACTATGACAACAAAGGCCAATTCTCGGTCAAGTCGGCATACAAGGTGCACAGAGCAATGGTGTTGAGAAATCAACAACAAGGCAGGCCTGGAGGGGCAAGGGGGAGCCAGGACCATGATGATTATTGGAAAAAGCTGTGGAACATAGACTGCCCACCGAAAATCAAACACTTTCTGTGGCGAATGAGTCATAACACGTTGGCAGTACGGATGGTACTGAAGAAGCGGGGCATGGACATTGATACACGGTGCTGTGTTTGTGACAGGTTCAATGAGGATGGGGGACATCTGCTGCTCAAATGCAAAGAAGTGAGAAAAGCTTGGTAGGAACTGAATATGGAAGATGTGAGGGAGCAGTTAGCTGAAGCCTCGTCGCCGAAAGACATGATGAGGAGAGTGTTTCAATTGAAAGCCCAACAGCAGTCCACGGTGGTCACACTGTTGTGGCTATGGTGGAATGAGAGGAACAACCGACGAGAAGGGGGAAGAGCTAGAGCAGCGAGGGAGGTAGCCTATATTGCTGCAGCAAAGTCTGACAGAATTCAGACAACAAAACCAGCATCCGTATTGTCGGATTTTGGGCAGGCCAAGTAATGGAAGCGTTCGGGGGAAGGAGCTCTGAAGTTGAACACTGATGGTGCTTTCTTTCCAAGTTCAAACACCGGTGGGTGGGGCTTTGTGATCAGAGATGACCAGGGGAGGTGAGAAGAGCTGGAGCGGGGCGTTTGAGCCACGTTCAGGACCCTTTCCACGCGGAGCTCGTTGCCGGCTTGCAGGGACTGAAAATGGCGGCAGAAATGGGAATCGGCACGATAACCATGGAGACAGATGCATCCCTGGTCAAGTCTGCTATTGAGGGAGAAGACTTTCGACTCTCGGCAATGAGCGGTACCATCACTGAGATCAAACATGTTATAGCGTCGGAGTTCATAGCTGTCCCCATCTTAGTTTGCCCCCGTTCATGTAATTCGCTTGCTCATGCCTTAGCAGCTATTGGTTGTAATTTACCTGGAGGAGACTATACCTCTTGGGAAACTGTACCTCCAGCTTTGGAGGGTATTGTGTGCAGCGATTCGGCTGTGACGGAGTAATAAAGAGCTCGGGTATCAAAAAAAAAAAAAAAAAAAAAAAGGATAAAAACGGGGCTAAAAGAAAAAATGCGGGAATAAATTAGCTTCGGACATTTGGGCCCAACAACGTCGGGCAAATAGCAGTAGAGAACAAATCGAGCTTTCTCGATCCCCACGCCTAACTTCAAACCGCCACACTCCACTCCACCAATCCACTCCACTCCATTCCCCACCCCTAAACACGCCGGCCAAAACCCTAGCCGCCGCGCCGTCAAATTCAGCCGTGGAGCAGCAGCCGAGGTATGCCATGGACGACATAGCTAAGATGCTGATCCCCTACTTCAATTTCTATGCCAACGACGAGACCATGCTATCTTTGACGAAGAGCGCCTTCACTAATCTCCCTCACCCGCCCGCCGCCAAGGCCGCGCCCCTCTCCGCCGCCGTCCCGGCGAGGGCTCCCGATGGGATCGACCGCATCAGCTGCCTCCCCGCCGGGATCCTCCGTAACATCGTCTCCCGCCTCCCCGTCAAGGACGCGGCGCGCACCACCGTGCTCTCCACACGCTGGCGCCGCGTCTGGCACACGGCGCCACTCGTCCTCGTCGACGCCCACCTCCTTCCAGCCTCCGGCACTTTCGGGACCATCCGCAGGGCCAGCACCTCCTCGTTCCGCGTCGGCGCTGCCCTGAGCGAGCGCGACCTCACCGGCGCCCCGCGCGGCCTCGCCGACGCCGTGTCCAGCGCCCTCGCCGCGCATCCCGGTCCGTTCCGCTGCGTCTACCTCATCGGCACCCCAATGGAGAGGCACCAGGACAAGCTCGTGCTCTGGCTCCAGCACCTCTTGGCCAAGGGCATCCAAGAGCTCTTCTTTATCAACCGCATACAGACATTCGACAACGCTGTGCTCCTCCCGGCCACCATCTTCAGGTGCTCCTCCCTCACCAAACTCTACATCGGCTTTTGGCAGTTCCGGGAACCGGAAACCGCCATGTTCTCACGCACCGCCGGATTCCCCTACCTCGGCGAGCTTGGTCTCTTTTCCCTCGACATGAGGGAACGGGACCTCGCCTTCGTGCTGGACAGATGTCCCATCCTGGAGAAGCTCCTGATTGTTGGAAGCCGGTGGCCAGTGTGCCTTCGTGTTCAGAGCCACAGCCTACGGTGCGTGGAGGTGTGCGAGGGTTTCGCATCAGAAATCTCAGTGGTGCATGCTTCACGCCTAGAGAGGCTCTTGCTGTGGGAAGCTTGGGGTGGTGGTGGTCATGCCATGTCCTCTAAGATCAAGATTGGGCATGCACCAAAGCTGCGCTTCCTAGGATTCTTGGTGCCTAGAGTGCACCAACTGGAGATTGGGGAACACCGTGATCAAGGTGGGAAGCATCATGTTCCTTTCCATCCTGTGAATGTTGTTTTCATTCTAAATTCTGGTGGAGTTATGGCAATGTCTTTTTAGGAATAGTTATATGGCAATTTGTGATCTTAGCTTCTTCTTTCCATTCGATGCAACTCCAAAATCGCATCAATTGCAGGCTGAGACTAAAGCAAGCCCAAGCACCACTGTACCAAGTATCCAGATGCTGGCTGTTCAGGTCAAACTCGGAGCCCGCATTGAAGTCAGGTTGTTGCTTAGTTTCCTCCGATGCTTTCCAAACGTGGAGACACTCTACGTCCAGGTAAAAATGTAACCCCAATACTCCAATTTGTAGTTGATTCTGATGAGACTGCTAATCCAAGGACCTATCATCTATGTGCTTTGATTCAATTTGCAGTCCGAGAACGATGTCATCAACTCCTTGGGGCCTCAATCAGCCGTCACTGGCAAACTCAATATGAAGTTCTGGAAGGAGGCAGGTTCAATTGAATGTGTCCAGCGACATATCAAGAAGGTGGTTCTCCGTGAATTCCGTGGGACGAGAAGTGAGCTTGACTTCCTCAAGTTCATCGCTGAGCATGCACAAGTTATTGAGAAGATGGTGATTGTGTTGACCCATGGACATTCCCCTTCGGATCCAATAGGTACCAACCTCAGGACTAAAATGGCTTCTGCAAAATGGGCCAATGCATGTTGCGAGCTGATGATTTTTCCGAGCTCTTTTCATCAAGAAGGTACAGCTTGGTGTTACCTTGCAGCGTTTGATCTTTCCAACCCAGACCCTTTTGATGTTTCAAAATGTGTTGATGGGAAATGTCAAAGTCATAAAGCTGTGGTTCCAGTATCCACATTAAAGTCACTGCTATGGACCCTGGGCAATGTTTCTTTTTTAGGATTAGGAAGTGTTCTACGCTTTGGCTTCAGTGACTTATATTGAACTTAGCTAGCGGCTTCATGTGGCGTGGGGGAGACTTTTAGTTTCTGTTCTTTTGATTTCAGTGATATTGTATTGGGCAGCTTCTGCTAACAGTATGTTGATTGATTGCTGATATTTGCCTGCTATCATACCAATTTCTTTTAGAACGTTTCTTGAAATGAAATATTCCATTTTGCATCACATAGTTTTGTGAATTGTTCATCATTCATCATTGATTAGTTACATTTTTGCATCAAGTTGTCAGTAAAGAGTAAACTTATCTAGAGTCTTTCTTTTGAAATATTCCATTTTGCATCACATAGTTTTGTGAATTGTTCATCATTCATCATTGATTAGTTACATCTTTGCATCAAGTTGTCAGTAAAGAGTAAACTTATCTAGAGTCTTTCTTTTGAAAATTATTTTAATTAGTTCAATGTTTTTACAACTGTGATTCTTAGAGACATCCTTTGGTCACCTGTATTGGAATACCTTGTTTGTTATGTTTTTTAATTTGTTATTTTGGGGTGCAAGTACTTTCTTTTTTATTGTGGGAGTATATGTTTAGAACATTAATTCATAAGGACTGGCCCTTCACCTGAACTGTCGTATTTTTCAGTTAGGGTGCGGAAGTAATCTTGTATGTTTAGGGCATGTTCATACCTTATACAAGTAAACTATGGTCAGTTTCTACCTTCTACCATTGTATTTTATTGTAGAACACTAGAACTTAAGGTGCTTTGTTAAGGGGAAGGTATGCTACAGTAAGCAGGAACCATACTGTTAGCCCCAATTTGGATTTAGCCATTTGCGTTGCACTTTGTAGAGAAGAACTAGCCTGTTTTCCCACAAAAAGTGAGCAGGGACATTATCGACCCTTCATACCAAACAGATACAAAGCTGATTGCAAGTTGACATAAACTATTTCAGATCCTTTCAAAAACTTGATGGGAAGGAGCAGACCACCCCCACCCCCCCCCCCCCCACCCCCCACCCCCACATTTGATTTTAGAAGACGCAGGGCTTGAACCTGGGTCTCCGGACAGAGAGTAAGCTCTAGTAATGAGTCACCCACGAGAGCAAAAATTTGTTTTCTGTGTGCAGTTATCATAAACAAGCTGTGGGTACAGCCTTTTCTTCTATAAACTATGTGAATGGGCTTAGGCACGTCAGTCATCACTAGTTATTTGTTTGGACCCACTGCTATTTGGTTGTGTGGGCTTACACACAGAATGCTTATTTGTTTGGACCCACTTCTATTTGTTTGTGGCATTGTGCTATGTGTCGCAATACCACTAGATCCTGTGGTTCCAGTTTTTTCCCCAAACCGTACTGCTTCAAGGTCCTAGTGCTTTCCAATTTGAATGCTACAGTAAGCAGGAAACATACTGTTAGCTCCAATTTGAATTTAGCCATTTGTGTTGCACTTTGTAGAGAAGAACTAGCCTGTTTTCCCACAAAAGTGAGCAGAGACATTATCGACCCTTCATACCAAACAGATACAAAGCTGATTGCAAGTTGGCATTGACATTAACTATTTCAGATCCTTTCCAAAACAGATACCAAACATACTGTTACATTCATTTTAGATTACGCTGGTTTTTGCTTGCTATATTTTTTGTAGTTATACCGTGCCTGTCATGCTATCCGTACTTAGCTGCTGGCATCATCTTAGATTTATATATAATTGTTAATTGTTAATTCAAAGGCAAGGCCTCCACCAATTACATGTCTGCAGCTATGTAACTAATTTTGGATATGCTACAGCATAACATTTGATGCACTACCTAAAAGGCTAAAGGATTGTCAAATCTGACTGCCTTGGGCCGATTATCTCAGGTAAGTTGGCAGCTTGGATTCGTGCTCCTTGTGTAGGCACGCAGCTGCAGTATCATGTGTTATTTATTTCATTATGATGTGCTTATAGCTGTAAGACTCGCCACCAAGTTTGGCTGCAGATGTTTGTTCCTTGAGTACAAGCATGATACTCAGCAATATGATCCTTGGATTGAGATGTCTATAACAAGACAGAAATATAGGAGGATTTTAATACAGTAGCATCAAACAGGTACCACAATATTTTCCGGATGCAACAACGTTGTTTGCCTCGTGCATTTATCGACTTCGGCGGAACCACAGTACCCAGAACCAAGTACTGCTCACATCGGAGATATTGTTCTGCTTGGTTGAGGTTTCTGAATCTTGCGCTGCAGCCTGCTGGTACCTGCATTCTACTTGTTGTGCTGTGACGTTGAGAACCCTCGGTCGTCTTGACGTCCTGTCAGAGCCTAATTTGTTTAGGGCTCTGAACTCTAAGACTCGGGTGAAATGCAAAACCTTAGTACAAGAAGCAATTTACCAAGTTGGTTAGCAGAAAAAAAAAAAGAAGGAATTCCAAGAAAGAAAATCAATTTCATACCCCGTAGGTCTCAAAGATAGCTCTACGTTTCTTCTTTCTCCCCTCCATCGCTAACCCAAAAGATCAATGTCCCTTTCAGCCATCACCACCAATCACCGTTGACTGTGAGGCAGGGGATGGGAAGCTCGTAACTTATTTTGACTTTTCTAGATTTATTATTTTGTTATGCATCTAGTTATATACTATATCTAGATATACATAGTAAAAAGAAATGCATCTAAAAACCCCAAACGACCTACAAATTTGGAACAAAGAAAGTAGAACACATTGTTTCAAAAAGCATACTTATGAGAGGGAGAGGCGTGGGAGGGCGTGCGAGCTAGCACGTCGCGTAGAGGAATTAGCACTGTTTCGCGATTAAACAAATGAAGAGCTGACCTCCACTCCCCTTGTTGGAGAGGGCCTTATGAGAGACGTATATGAAGACAACGTGCCTCTATCCTTCCACTCTCTAAGGCCCTCTTTGGCAGAGTTTATTTTGACTTTGGTTCACCTGTTTTGCACAAAAGGTACTCTAGCATGAAGCTGTATTGTAAATCGGGGTTAAAATGAACTAGAAGCCGCATGAAGCCACTTTTTTTGGCTTCACCGACGTTGCCTTCACTGATGAAGCCGTTTGGGAAGAAGCCTATATGTATAATCATGATTCAATAAAAGGGATCATGTACGTCTATGAAGCATGTGTAATCCTCCTAGGTCCAAATGACTTGAATTTTTCAGTCATGTACACCCAAATTATGGAGTCACATAAGATTTTTTAGGTTTTTGTGATCAATATTTTTATCACTATGTTTTTTCGTGCTAAATGGGCCAAAAGATAACTAATTATCATAGAAACACAAGAATTTTACATCGATCTCAGAGTGATTTGCCTCCTAGGGCACATGAGACCCTATGGAAAAGTTAAGCAGTATTCTACCTCTTTTCATGGATACACTCAGTTCAACTCATAATTACTCGATGGCGTCGCGCAGAAATTCAATTAAACTTCGAAAGTACCAAACCAACTCGAAAAATCTCAAACTTTTTAAGGTTGTTTCACCCTTTGCATGTGCAAGACTTTGAAAAAGTTTGAGAGCACTATGACACCGGAATGCATAGCATAAGAACCTTACAAATTAGGAACCAAATAAACTACAACCTTACAAATTGATGTCACATGAGGGCATGACTCTTAATATGAGCCTAGGGTTCAACCTAACGGATCGATGGCTCCGTGAATCTTCATAGCATCATCCTGTAGTAGCTCCAACCTTGAGTGTGGCTCTATCTTCAAGTATAACTCTTCTAGCACCTTTTTTGTGTAAACTATTTTTGTGGACTACACATATTTGTATGTGGAGGGCTTTCTCCCAAAGATGGGCTATATGTATGTGCAAAGTAGCAAAAAAGATCGAGGACGCAGAACTAGGCAAGTAAGTAGAGAAAGAGTTCCTAGACCTAAAACCCAAGACACTAAAATACAAAACTAAGCCATGTATGAGGAGAGAGTAGCAACTATAGGACAAACTGACGAAGAACACTGTAGAGAAACTGGGGTGCAAAACAAAGCGCCACTCTGGCCGTTTATATAGGCTAGATGCCATAGTTGAGGTCTTGACCGTGGTACGGAGAACGTGGCGTAGTGCTCCTGCTATGGTGTCGTGGTCATGGGAGAACTGTTCACACATTGACAATGTGTAATCACTGTCGGATAGTTGGCACCAGCAGTGATCTTGGAGATCACTACCGATTGTGAAAGTACACCTGGCAATGTTATGCCTAACATTGATATAACCCGTCGACGCAGCAGCAGGTGCACCACCTTTTCTAATCGGAAGCAAAGACACTGTCGGTTGGTTAAAGTGGAACCGACAATGAATATTGGCAACACGATTCTCCACGCAAGCGCCATGCACCGCCATGACCTATCACTACTCTCATAGGCCTCTGTAAACACCACAACAGGTGCACTACGCCTAGTAAACATGACAACTATCTGTTGGGTAGTACAACTCTTTAAATAGGGCAGTGTTGTGGGACGTGCTATGTCATTTGTCTATGCTATTGCTTGGTAAGCAAGTTTCTCGACCTCCCTCCCTCCCTCTACCGTCAGCATCATCTTCTAAAGGTACGTGTGGTTTTTGTTGCAATGGTAAATAATGTAAAGCATTCCTTGTTTTAGAATAATAATGATGTACTAGATATATATCTATGCTATCAAATAAATAATATTAGATTTCGTCCACACGGTGAGCACCATTTATATCTATGGTATCAAATAAATACCTATGGTAGTTTAAATAAATATTATTTAAAGTTGATTTGAAATCCTAAACTTGAGCACTGTTCATTAAAAAATGATAAAAATGAACCATTATAACTGGCTCGGTGGGTCATCGAACCCGGGGGATCGGGAATTGGGTGCCTTGGGAAACGAAGTGGCAGCCGAGGAAGTAGTGGCCATTGCAAACGCACACAAACGCAATCAGTCACCCTTTGAATGTCGAGGAGATGGCCATTGGATCGTAGCCCGTCGCCGTTTGAGTGTCAAGGAGCTGTCATTTTGATGGCACTGTCCTTGGGAAATGATCATCAACTGCATGCATGACGTGGCTTGTTACTATCTATACACCCTATGATTATGATCTCGATCGCTAACCTCTCTTTCACATAGGTAGCCTCATCAGTCGGGGACGCCGTCGACGATCGACATGGCTGGCAACCACACCTATGCAGAGATACAGTTCACTTTGCAACGCCTCAACACTGCCCTCCTCAAGCTCAACGACCTGGCCGAAGAAGTTAGACTGTCAAGGGTGAATATGCGGTTGGAGGAGAAGGCCAACTTCTACAACTTCAAGATTGACGCCATTGCCGATATCCTCGCCGAGGGGATACGGATAAAAGCTGGAGGAGTTGAAGGAGGCACTCAATGCGACTAGGAACGCGAAGGCGGTGGCGGCCTAGGCCGCTTTCTTTTTATTTTTATCAGTTATCCATTTTTATGTATTTGTAAAATATTAATCTTGTAATGATCAATTGTTTGTTAATCGATGTGTGTCAATCTTCTTTTTATCGTTTGTTTTACTGTTCCTTGGTCTTTAAATCGCTATCGGTTCGTATTTCAAACCCGCAATACGTGATTTGTGTCCATCAAGATCACTGCTGAGGAAGGATTCAACTTTGGTAGTGATGTAAATGTGTCCTGCCGGTATTGATCGAGTCCATGGATTTTCAGATTTTTCCGTGCCTGAGCTGGTCATCACTATGGATGGACTAGATGCGGGGGTGATGCCGACGGAAGTGATTTGCGAGAATGACATGAATTAATTTGTATCCTATACTGACCATCTTTTGGCATTTCTCCTTTGTTCAGTATAAGATACCCAATTTAATTTGGTATTCCTAAACACTCCTGTCTCCTTTGATGAGCATAGGATACCAAAATTTTTGGGTACTATGTACAGTTTTGGTCTTCTATGTTTAAAACAAGCTAGCACTGCACGCGCGTTTCTAAATTGAGCCCTGCGCAATGGAGGTGACAGAACAAAGCACTGCATACCGCTCTCTCTCATTGAAGCACACTCCAATCTCCTTTGAGCTATATGCTATAGCTGACGATCGAGTGTCACCAACTTAATGGATCTTAATTGACTCTATAGTCAAATTGGCTTTAATATATTTTTTTAACAATGTTATATAAAGATGGGCAGCATTATTAAGTTCTTTAATAATACAAGTTTCTAAACCACTTATCCTCTGTGGACGTAGCCAGGGTCACATTAATTGTATAAGATTAAGACTAGATAAATGTAGTAATAAACAGTCATTGAGTTTCTCCCGTAGTTTTATGTTTCCAATACTTCGTCTTCCTGCGCTTTATCAATGAAATATGCACAACCTTGTGCTGTTTTGTATTTAAAAATGTTTCAATTAAATACTTCTTTTCCCCAAGAAGTTGTCAAATCTATCGTCATTGATTTAATTCAAAAAGGCACTTGCTAATAAGCAAAACAAGTATTTTGAGTCTCTATCTAGGTCTAGTCCCTAAACCTTATTTCTAAACCACCTTTCTCCTTCGGTAAATATAGCATATATAACCCTTTTTTTTTTTGGGTATTACGTGCTTTTATATAGTCTCCCCACGTATAAAAGAAGCTAGCACGCAGACACGCATTTCCAACTTAAGCCCTTTGTGCGATAGATATAGCTGCCACAGAACAGAAGCACGTACCGCATAGTGCACACTCCTTTTTTTTTCATCTCCCTTGAGATAGATATATAGCCGAGCAGAGAAGTGTTCCCCAAAGCTAGTGCTGAGCTGTGGATTATCGTCATCTGATACAGGTGAGTTATGTTCTCGTACATAGTGATACATCCAGTTCTCCTCCGATCCATCCATCTTGTTCTTGTTCTTTGATGTAGTCATGCAGATCTCACTACTGTGTACGCACCCGATCCATTGAGCCTTATATATATACATCTCTGCAGGTAGCAGTAGCAGCATCAGCATGGGATCCAAACCCAAGCAGAAGCCAGGACAGATGAATCGTTGCAGCTGGGCCATCTGGTGCATTCTTGCGTTCATGGCGATGATGAGTGGCTGCACAGGAGCGGCAGGGCTGCTGCCGCTAGGTGATGAGCATGAAGAATTGGAACTGGAAGCAGCAACTTTAGAGGTGGAAGCGTCCTGCGCCAAGGCGCGACGGATGCCGGAGACACTGTTTGGGGTTTTCTTCGAGGTACGATGCATGCCTTCCTTCTCTTCTACCTCTCGTTCCTCACTCCATATATGTATGATATATGTGTGTGTATTTAGACTCATAAATATCCGGTCGTTTCTTGAGATCTACTACTAGCTAAGCGCCTGGATATTGATTATTTTGTACCGAATGCCTGGATATTGATTAATAATGTCCCTCTTCAATTTCGACTTGATATTCTTTCGTTTATTTCTTTGGCCCGGCCAACCCCTTATCTTGATCGCTCTCCGTTCTTTGATTTCTGATTCTGAATAAATTAAACCATAGATTTGTAAGTGCTCACTCCATCCTAAAACTGTATTGACATTTACATCTCTAAATATATTTATTGTAAAAATATATTTCAAAATTAATCTAACATCATAAGTTCATAACTTTCAATAGACTTTATAATATCTGATTATGTTTATAAAAGTTTGACTGCTCAAAAAACGATATATTTTTTATAATGATGGATGTAGCATTCCATAAATACTCATGCTTTTGAAATCACTTATTTTGAGGGAGTAAAATATTTATTAAGCTTCATGAAGTACAAATATTGTTGGGAAAAACAAAACAAACATGTCTACTAAGTTCATCATAGACACTACTTCTAGCTAAGAGATGAGCATCAAAACTTGATTGCATCCCCTTATCAAGAAACTCAACAAAATTGAAGAGTCTCCTGATGAATCTTGAAGGATCAGTGACTGGAATGCTTTTGAAATGATTGCAATTCTTGATACTATACGATACAGCAGGCCAGGCCAGGCCCAGGCGTGCTGAACAACGACGGCCCGCCCCCATCAAGACACCTCTCGAATGGGCTGGGAGGGCCCAATTCTAACTCATTCCTCTTTTCCTTCTCCTCGCCCAGTCCAATCAACCCCCAGTCCTCCCGAGCTCGCGGCAATGGCGTCTCCAGCCCCTCACCCAGCTCCGCCCTTGCCCTTGCCTCCTCAGTTCGGGGTGCTGGACCCTGGTGCATATGCCTTGGAGGCCGGATGAAAAGCCGCGGCCAGAGGAACACGCTGGTTGGCCTTCTGCTCATCTGATTACAACTCCGAGATCACCACCTGTTTTTTTTTTTTTTTTTCGCCTTCCACCACATCCTCCCTCTCGATTGATTCCGCGGGCATGAAAAGTTTGGTGTGGGGGGTGTGTTAATTTCTGTTGGATTTATTCAATAAATCATTAACTCGATGGTATTTAATTATGGATATAATTTGCACAAGAATGGAAGTTGAAAGGGTTTAAATCATTGAGTTTTTGGCTGGCTCACGTGAGGTAGTGCATGCCTCTTGACATGCCAACGTGAGATGGCTTTTGACCTTTGGTTTGCCCAAGTGAGGTGACCGTGTCCCTTCACTTTCAACTTGTCTCTTCACTTATCCATCGTGAGAGATAAAGAGAAGAGCACAGCCATCATTTGTGTGATTTTTGAGAGAAACACCAGAACACGATTTAGCCGCAAGGAAGGTTTCCCCCCATCTCGTTACTTCGCGCGCACGGAGGAGCGAGAGGGCAGGTGCCTCCGAAGCCCTTGCCGTTCGAGACCTTGCACGGGGGATCGGCAATTAGGTTTTTGGGGAGCGTCTACGCGACTGCCCAATCCATCGCCATCGTCGTTCGTCGTCATCTTCTTCATCGGTCGCCGGTGGACTTCTTCATCTTCATCTTCTTCTCGGTGGAGAGATCGTCTTCATCTCCTACGACATGACGATTGAAGTTGGACAAGGGTCTGGATCCTCGGAGCGCATGGGAGGGTATGTTCGGTTCATCTCCTCTCTGTTTTTCGCGCTGCAGTTTCTGAATGTTTCAGTAGTTCATCTCTGTTGTTTCACATACTGTCATGAGCCTGTTTCATCAGTTATGTTATGTTGTTTCGTGAGTTGCCTGATGCTTGTTGCTGCTAGTAATATGCCATGCCTGATTGCTTCAGTTATCCAGTCTTGTCGTTTCATATGCTACTGCCTGCATGTTTCAGTAGCTCTGTTTCGTTGTTTCATATGTTCTGTTATGTCACATGATATATATATGCTTCACATGTTTATTGTTGACATGTACCATTTTATTATGAATACATTTGATATTATGTTTTCAATGGTTAATTATCTTTTATATGTCATCATCATAATGTTAATTTATGGAATTAAAATGACATGGAAATTGCCTAATTCTCTAACAATTTCTTCATCATGTTTGCATTCACTTCACAACCCACAGGTAGCTTGGCTGCTGCACTGAGAGTCACTGTTAAGCTTTGTATAAAGCCAGGAAGATATTGCATCCTGGTTTCTGTTTTTTTTTTATTGTTTTAATGTTTCTGTGTGTGTTTTAAGTTCGAACCTTGATTTATGCAAATTTTCTAGTTCCATTCTCGAATTCCTTATATGTGTTATGCACCGTTTCATGACAGTAACTAAATCGATGAATACTGCAGGAGATCAACTACGCTGGCTCTGGTGGGCTATGGGCAGAACTGGTTAGCAACAGAGGTGCTTGTGATAGCCATCCTTACTTTTCTGAATGCACAATGTAGTAAAATTTTCATCTGAAACTGTCAGGACATCCCCCATGATGTTCCTTGCAACAGGGGTTTAGTCAGGCCAAATGAATTTACTGATTTCTTTTAACTAAATCACCGATGTGGATAAGTAAGTTATTTGGTTGGGGTGGGAAGGAGGTAGTCTGCCTGGTGTTACTGTGGTTATGTAAAACTGGGAATCAATTTTCTTTATTTCTAACATTAAGGTGGAACAAACCAAATAGGCCTTTTTGTAATATTGTGGTTCAGAATTCGGCATAGACAGATTCTGGATTCTTTTTCTTTAGGTTTGAAGCTGGAGGCAACCATACTCCATCTAGCATCAGCCCATGGTCCATCATTGGAGATAGCTCTTCCATATTGGTGGCGACTGATGGAACGTCATGTTTCAGTCGAAACACTGTTGCTCTGAGGATGGAGGTCCTCTGCAACGACTGCCCAGCTGGTGGTGTTGGCATTTACAACCCAGGGTTCTGGGGCATGGTATGTCTTTGTCATGCACTTATTATTGCTCAGATCAGCGTGATGAATGAATGTACAATTTCATCTAATACTTTTGTATTATACTGTTGTAGCCTAATGCAGTGGTGCCATGTGATTTGGTTTGTTCATCAGTAAACTAGTGATGCCAATTCACAAAAGCAGTAGCAGCAGCAGTAGCTGTAGGAATAGCATTATTAGGATTTAAGACTGCCAGAACTCCATTTTTCTTTGCATCCTTATGGTAGTGGTCTTTCATGTTCTGATGTTGGGCATATGTTCAGTACATGTTCTGTTTACCTACCTTTTCCACTTTTTTCTTTTCTGTGATATTACCATTTCAACTTGCAGAACATAGAAGGTGGAAAGGCCTACTACCTTGTCATATACGTCAAGTCAAGGGAACCAGCAGAGCTGGCAGTTCGATTGACAAGCTCTGAAGGGTTGCAAACCCTGGCTTCAGCTACGATAATGTTAGTATATTTTCTCACAGTATTGAAACAGGATAAAATATTTGGTTATTCACATTAGCTGAAAATATTGCCCTGCTATAGAGTTTCTGGCACATCAAATTGGACAAAACTGGAGCAAAAAATTGGTGGCTAAAGACACAAATAGAACTTCAAGGCTTCAAATAACAACTAGCAAGAAAGGAATTGTTTGGTTTGATCAAGTATCACTCATGCCTGCAGACACATACAAGGTATATTATAACTTCTGTTCTTTATGGTACTGCAACAGAAATCAGGCTGAGAAAAAATATTGTATAATCTTTTAAACATACATAGATGAAGAGCGAACCTTAGAATATGTGGAGTAACAAAAAGGAAAGTAATCCTAGTCTGTGAGCCAAAACAATTTACAATGTTAGTAACACATACATAAATGAATTTGATAATTATAACTACTTACTGCTTTCGTCATTTATAATTATATCTACTTACTGCTTTTGTTTGTTTGATGAAGTTAACACATGCACAAATGAATTTGATATCTTTCTAGCATATGTTCATGCTTTTAGTATACTTGTGGGTATTTAACATCAATTCTTCTCTATACATGTAGGGACATGGTTTTAAGCACTGAACTTATAGCCATGCTTTTGGATTTGAAACCACGATTCTTGAGATTTCCTGGTATGTGATGTGTTTCCTTAATTAAAGTCATGTATTGATGTTAGTACGTATATGATATATTTTATTATTTCTATGCGTGCAGACATATTTGTGATAATTTACTAGATTGCATACAACTCTTGTAGGTGGTTGCTTTGTTGAAGGCAACTGGTTAAAAGATGCTTTCAGATGGAAGGAAACTATTGGTCCATGGGAAGAGAGGCCTGGGCACTATGGAGATGTTTGGAAATACTGGACCGATGATGGCCTTGGCTTTTATGAGTTTCTACTGGTAAATGTTGATTGATGCCGTCCAACTTTGCATCTTTTTTTTTTATTTCAGCATAACTGATCATATGTTTATTGTAAACTATTCACAAAAAGCTTGCAGAAGACCTGCAAGCTCTCCGATTTGGGTGTTGAATGCTGGTAGGTTTTATTTATAATACTTATACAAAAAAATCCTTTTTTATTATATGGTCAATCATCAACAGCATCCCATTAAGTTGGGATTCTTGTCTTCAATTTTAGGTATCAGTCACCATGATGCACTTGACAGCACAATGATTTCAAGTTTCGTTGAGGTACCTTTTGTACTATACTACTATCTAGACCTTTTTTTTTGTTTGCATGATGTAACATAAATCCTTTTTTTCGACTAGTTGCATGCAATTGTTTGTCTATAACCTCTGTGTAAGAATATCATTGGCAATTGTGTCTTCTTTTTTTTTCTGGATTTTTGTATGAGTTTAAACCATGTAGCTTTCTTGTATCTCTGGAATCTGGAGTCTTTTGATCTGTATGTTCAGTTTTGGTAGCCTTTGTGTTTTTAACAAAGAAGGATCCTAAAGAAACTAATTTCCATCCAGAATCTGAATAACAGAACCACATGTACTTTGTGTTTCTTGATGATTTTAATTTTTGAATGCGCTATTCTGTGAGTTTACTATTCCTGCTATAGGATGCTTTGAATGGCCTTGAGTTTGCAATGGGAAGTGCGGAGTCAATATGGGGTTCTGTTAGAGCTGCAATGGGGCATCCAGAACGATTCCCACTGAAGTTTATTGCAATTGGAAATGAAGATTGTCTGAATGGATTTTACCAAGGTACTTAAAGCCACTGTCTTGGAAAATTACCATGAATATCTTGGTCTGTTCCTGGCGTTATCTAATTCTTATTAGGAAATTACATCAAATTCTATAATGCCATACGAGATGCCTATCCAGACATTCAAATTATTTCAAATTGTGATGGATCATCTAAAAGACTTGACACTCCTGCTGATTTTTATGATTATCATGTAAGATATGCATTGTTTCTCTGACCTTTTTATACTTTTTTGTCCACAGTCAGTGCACTTTATGTCTTTTTCTCATTTCCTCAATATGATAGTAATACTGAGAATATTGCAACTTTACTTTGTAGGTTTACACTGATAATGCTGCTAAACTTTTTCATGCAAAGAACCAATTCGACAAGACATCACGAAGTGGGCCAAGGGTATGTGATTATTCCCAGTTCTTCATTTCTATCATTCCTCTTCATCTTAAGTGATATCTGTCCTCTTTCCAGGTATTTATCAGTGAATATGCTGTCAGAGATGGCCGAAATGGAAGCCTCCTTGCTTCACTAGCTGAAGCTGCGTTTCTTACAGGAGTAGAGAACAATAGGTATCGTCATTGGATCACACATAATTCCTTGTTTGTACTTCTTGTGGGATCATGAGATGGCATCTCTGACATGTATCTTTTCAGTGATTACATTCAGTTGGCCAGCTATGCTCCTTTATTTGTAAATGACAAAGACAGAGCGTTAGTACTGATGACTTTATACTTTTTTTTCAGCTCTACTAATGTTCTTATACATACAAAGTGCTAATTGTTTCTGAACCTTTTTCTCAGCTGGAGCCCAGACGCAATAGTCTTCAACACATGGCAACAATATGGAACTCCTAGTTACTGGATGCAGACATTTTTCCGTGAATCAAGTGGTGCTGTCATTCATCCGGTTACAATCGCATCCAACTACTCTGACTCATTGGCAGCATCCGCAATAACCTGGCAGGACACTGAAAAGAGCTTCTTGAGGATAAAGGTAAAATAACAGTTTCTTATGTTCTGATATCCTGTGTGATTCCATCAATTCATTGGATAAGTGAGGGTAAAGGTAAAATAACATTTTTTTCTTATATCCTGTGTGATTCCATCAATTCATTGGATAAGTGAATCAACATTTAAAACTACTGAATCGAGGTATCCGTATGCAGCGAGTTTTTATAATCTTTGTTGATCTTGAAATGCTTTGCAGATTGTAAACTTTGGATCTGCTGCGTAAACATTATTATACGTGCAACTGGGCTTCAGGCTGGTGTCAATACAAAGGGATCAAGAGTCACCATTCTGACGTCTGCCACTGCGCTGGATGAAAATTCGTTCAGCAAGCCAAATCATGTAAGAGGATGGCTGTTTTTTCAAGGCTTTTCCTATTGCATACATTATCATCTAGATGACTTGAATTTAGCAATCTTATGATTACAAACATTGTATTACACATCTGTCAACTTAGTATAGTATAGTATTTCTAGGAAAGTGCTTTACGTCTAAACTCTTTGCATCCCCTTTTGTGTTGAACTTGTCAAAAAAAAAAAAAGAAGAAGAATATAATCTAATAAAGCATTCCCATGTTTCAGTGAGTTTGACTGACATGTATACTTGACACAGGTCGTGCCTGTCACCAAAGGGCTACCGAATGCAGCGGAATCTATGCATACCTTGCTGAGGCCCTTTTCATTCACTTCGTTTGATCTAGCTCTGGGTGGTTAGTAAAGATAATATATCTAACGCAGGTTCAGATGATATATTTACTATGAGACCTCATTTATCAAATGCATAAAAGGAAGGCATTTTCACTTTCTACGTCATGTTAACTACCACAGAGAAGTGGTTAATTGTACCCTCCACATCTTGTCATGTTAACTAACCATCTGCACTATTGTCTCCATTTCCATCGCTGTTCTGAGAACCAGAAGCATTTTGCACCAAGGAACGACTCAATACCCTACAGTAGAAGTACATTTAGTCACTCAAACTGGATGCAATACAAGTTACAGTGGAACTATACATACTTATTTATTTGTTTCAACCTTCTAATCTCGAGGTATGGACATGCATGTCATGAAAATATTAAGGTTCTTGGATTAAAAAAATATATATACTTCAGGTGCTACCTTGTCTAGGTATGGCCTTCTTTTGTTCGCTTGAATAGTTGCAACTATATTATGGAATACCATTGAACCAAGCAACTTGACAAGCATAAGATGAATAGATCAAAAGAGACATGATGTTTGATGCAAATATATCAACTCAAGACTCAAATGAAAATCAGACATTGTTTTTTGACCGCAGAAAACCAGGCATTACTCAGAAGGAAACTAATAAATATATTTATGGCACTAAATGAGTATCATTAGATATACCATAAACTATCTTTTCATACACAAATATTTAATATTTATATGTTTTTTCTATAATTTGACCAAATATAAAAATTTATCTTAAGACAACCTTAGGAATTGATTTATTGAGGAAGCAGGGGAGTATTAAGAATTTGCAAGTAATCCATCATTTCATCCAAGAGAAGGAAATCAAGAACTTCCGAGCACAAGAAAACTCAGATTTTCATTTTCTGATGTGATGAAGTCGACTAAAAGGTGAAACGGAGTAAGGCGACGCCAAGCTTGGCGAGCCTGAAGGCGTTCTCGTCCTCCGCCGTGAGCGGTGACACCACTCTCCTCTTCGCGAACTCGGCTTCACAATCCATGGCCGTGCTCGCCGACGCCTCCAGCGACGACGTCGCGTCGCCGTACTTGCGCGCCTTCACCGCTGCGGCGCAGCCGGGCTGCCTCTGCACTGCACTATGCCGTCGTACAGGGCTTGGCACGACCGGAGTGATTGCCTCGTGGCATCATCTTCTTCATCCCTGCAGCTGCCGCCGCCGCCGTTACGGAGGAGGAGCAAGCCGTCGATCTTGGCCGCCGTGCTGGTGGCGTTGGCGGTAAGGAGGTCGACGGTGATCATGGATAGCACCGGGTCCTCGCTGCCAATGTTGTGGCTCCGGTTGTCGGACCCGAGGGCTGCCATGCAGAAGTCGATGCCGAAGTAGGTGCTGCCCCCGCCGACGGTCTTGCATATCGGGAGCAGTGGGTCTATTTCGGCGGCGACGGCGACCTCGCTGTGTGTCGCCGAAAAGACAAGGCAGAAGAGCACCGCGGCGACACTAGTCGCTCTTCTGGAGTCGTAGGAGGACATGATCATATTCATGGTTTGCAACACACACACCAATATACAATGGTGGAGCGGATGCTCTGTGTAATCTTTGTGTGCTCTTTATATAGGGGCAGTGTTATTCATATATGATACACATCTGGCTTGGCATGCATGGATACTAAATTTTGATTCCGTCACACACCCAATTAATGATTTTTGATTGATCTTATTAGGTTATGTGATTCATTCTCCATTATTCTTTCCAAAAGTATCTTTGCAAGGTTTGTGGATCAATATGCCATGAGGAGAACATGAATTCACAACATTTTTTTAACATTTTAAATGCTATGAACAATATTTTTCTTTGTGTAATTATAAACTATACATTTTGAGTCCTATATGCTACATAGTCCACCTAATTGAAACTTTAGACCAAATTAACCGTTATCACTTTTCCTTGTGAGCTTGGCTAGACTGGTTGGTTGGGCTGTGCGCTCTGTGTCTTGTTGGCCAGAGTTTGGAACCCTCTCAGGGCAGATTTGTTGGCCCAAGGAGAAAAAAAAAATCTCCTCATCTGCCCCACACCAAATTAGCACAGGTCAAAGGCCAGTTTTTTTTTTTTATGAGAGAGGTAAGGGTTAGGTTTTATCGTGAGAAGATCTTCTTAAGCAAAATTTCATACCAGTGGGTCGAGTTTTTTTTCATGAGCTTGATAGATTTTAGGCGAAGTCATGATTATTCGAAACGGACTGAAGTCCGAGGCCGAATCCAGCAGCACAAGTATATATATAAAAAATACAGACGACCCTGCCAAGAGATCACGGAGCTTAGAGGCACCCGCCATGTACAAACCACATCCTTGTTAACAACCCTAAATACTTGCTTTCTTCCACTAACCAGAGAAACGGGACTCTGTGCCTCCTGTGGCCAAGTTAAATAGTCTTAGGTGCGGAAGAATCATGACCCAGACTTGTTATTTTTTTTTTGCAATAAGGAAAAATTCCATTAATACTAAAGCAAGTTACATCCTCTCATTACAAAAGTATAAACCAAACTACTCTACCTCCATTGATGGGAGACAAGAAACCTTGAAAAAGACATAAATTCCACCCTAAATACTTCTTAGTCCCGAAATAACTGTTGCTTTCTCTTCCCGAGAAATAACTTTAAATATATATATTAAAAATTATTAATATTAATATTTCATAATTAAATCATTGAAAAAAAAATTAACCTATTTTTTTAACAAATTTATTTTGAGGATACAAATATTGCACGTATTTTTTATAAAACCGAGTCAAATTTTCAAAAGGAAAAAGTCTGAATTACTACCTCTATGTGTACACTAAGTCCGGATGACCCCTAAAGTAACAAAAGCTTTATTTAACCCCCTCTTTTGTTAAACCGGTTCATATTTCACCTTTGACGCATACGCAAAAACCGAACTTGCTGACTTGGCGGTTTATTTTTGTTGACACGCATCAGCTACATTAGGTGGAAGGTACGTAGGTTTTGGTTTAGATTAATACCCATCGTATTGGCCCCTTGGTTTAGCACACTGCTAGCGGCTCGAAAGAATACACAAGATGATGGACCTGATATGCTTTCTTAGAGCAGCTCGAAGATCATTTGTGTGAAAAAAGTACTAGTTGTTGCCAAGCCAAGAATACTTTAGTCCATTTTTATGACAATGTTACTTACGTACTTGCTTAGCTTTTGTGTGAAAAAGTACTAGTTGTTGCCAATCCAAGAACATTTTAGTCTATTTTTACATAAATGTTTCTTACGTACTTGCTTAGCTTTCAAAGGATACTTATGTGGTCAATAAACATTGTGACATTTTTTATGCTAAAAGTTATCGTTAGCTTCACTTTAATTTTTTTTGCATGTCAAACTATTGAATAATTGATACATGCCATATTTTGAACCAAAACATGCATGCTTACCACGTCAGGTAGCTGAGGTGTTAATCCTATTAAAAAAACCGGCCAAAGTTATGTCAAAGGTGAAATATGATCCGGTTTAGCAAAAGGAGGGGGTTAAGTAAACCTTTTGTTACTTTAGGGGGTCATCCGGATCTAGTGAATAGATGGAGGTAGTAATTTGGACTTTTTACTTTTCAAAACTGAAAACCGAAAATATTGCAAATTTCTATTTTCTGAGATTTTGATTTTTTTGTTTTTCAGCTCAAACAGGTGATCCTGTGATTTTTTAATATAAAAATTCTTGTGTTTTTTAAAATAAAGGGTCCTAAATGCCGAACCGAGGCAAAGCTTATGGGCTGGCAGAGACCCGAGATCGACTGCAGCATCTGCTGTCGTTGGATCCGCACGGAACGGCGATGCAATGCGACGTACAAATCTTCGACAGAGCTCGAACGGCGAACTCATCGCGGGAACCGGCGGCGCGGGACTGGATTCAACTCTAGCTCCCCAAAAGAGAATTCCAATCCACGAGGGAGGCCGGAGCCTAGGGGGGGAGGGAGGGAGAGAGGAAGATATTCCAAAGGGAGATTGATACAGGAGCAGCAGATTCTAATTACTGAAACAGAAATTCCAGTTGATTTCTCGTATCGTTTCTGCTCCCCTGAATTTCACGCGCCACATGTCCCTGGACCGCCGGTGTCGGCGAGATGAAGCCCACAGTAAGCCTCTGCTCCTCCTGTCGTATTGAGTTATTTCTGTCCATGACCAGTTTTTCTTGGATGCGGGGTGCCGACCAGCTTTTCTTGGATCGATTAGCCAATGTAAACTCTTAGTTTGCCGATAAATATATGCATGTTTAGTTGGGTGCGGGGTGCTGACTAGTTTTTCTTGGATCGATTAGCCAATGTAAACTCTTAGTTTGCCCATAAATGTATGCATTTTTTTTTCATGTTTCAGTTTGGTATAAAGGCTCTCATCCATCTCCTCATAGTTTCGATGTGGATCTGTTCCAAAAAGATAAAAAAATTGGGATGGAAGGAGATTTCTGCAGGAATACACCTCAATGATTTTATTGTTGCCTAGTTGATCTGTATTGGATTGGACTGGTGCCTCTTGTCTAAAAATAATATATTCAGATGAACAGGGAAACCAATTCATTCCTTTTGTTTGCTGTTATAAGATTCGAGATGAGCAATGCCGGGTGAAGAGATTAGACACAGGCAGTTATTCAAGAATATACGGATTGCAATAGCTGATGGTCAACATCCTCATGTTCCTTTTGGCTTGAACTATAACGTGGTAGCTATTTTCTGCAAAATAAAATAAAATAAAAAAAGGAAAACAAAAACATGTTCAATCCTAAGTTATTAGATCTGCTGCATGAAGTTTTGGTAACAAAGATAAATGCATTGTTCTGATCACTGGCGAAGCTACAGTAAAATAGAGGCGGTGCGACTACATAGATGTCACTAAAGAACATTAATACAGGCAAAATACATCATTTGACCTTTGCGTCATGGCACTTGTGAACTGTGAATGAAGAAGCAAAATGGGGAAGGTGAATTGGTGCGAGTGGCCTGACTGTGCTGGTGCTGACGCTGAGGCAGCCAAGGATAGTGGCGGTCATAGCTGTGGATCATGGAGCCATCCTCTGGGTCATGGTGATTGTCAATTTTCTGAGAAGTAGGATGATGGATGGGCAAGAGAGATGCTAGAACACTGTAGAACTGTAGAAGATAGAACGACGTGGGAGTCGAGGAAGCAGAACAATGCAGCAATGCTGCAGACAGTTACCAGAACAATTGATCCTTATAGCACTTCCTTAATCAAATTAAACTTGAAGGCTGGGCTGCTGGCTGTGGAGGGTGCAGTGCATTGGGCCTTGGGTGCATATAGGGTCAAAACATGGGTATTATAACTAGGAATTTTTTTAGGGTGGTGCATTTGCACTGACAGTGTGCAATTGGGTTTTGCCCCTGATTCTGATTGCATTGGTTTGGTTGAGTGTGTTTTGTTCCTAGAGTGGTTGTATTACTTGTAATCTTGTATGATGCTCTGCAGATGGATTGATTAATTCACAGTCTAAAATAAACGGCTCACCCTGCCAGCGAGATGATGATTCGCAGGATGCTGAAACAAAGATATGCTCAGGACCAAGCCTTCCGCAGGTATGCCATCAGTTTTTGATAATTGTAAATTTGATGCAAGCAAAGTATCATGATCACTGTTTGGACTGCACAAATCAGTGAATCTATGCCTATCTTGGTTATGACATTATATTTGTGATCTCATCCCCTACAAATCTTTTGCACTTGTAAATTGTAATTAACTTCGTTTTTGTGCATAATTATTTTTTTCAATGCAAATAGTGTTTGTTTCTAAACATCACACTTTGTCAACCATATCCTTGTCTCAATGCATATAAGCTGGAAATTCTTTTTCCTACAGCTTCTTAAGTTAATGATGAGCACCTGCCATTAGTCTACATATCTTCTATAAGTTTGTTATATGTACAATCTATAAAGCAATGGATTGCTTTCTTGGTTGGCCATGACTTATGTCTTTTAACAAGTATGACATGTTTATTTCCAATAGGTTGTTACTTATTAAGGTTTATGCATGTTTTTTCACTGTATACTCCCTCCATCCCAAATTTTAAGCCGCTTTAACTTTTTTGGTACATCCATTTTACTATACATCTAGATATAATATTATGTCTCGATACATGCAAAATGGAGTGCTCAGTTGTCAAAGTTGTTTGATTCTATTTTATAATTCCATAGACCTCCTGCTGTTTAGGTATATGCACTATTGGCACTCTGTCCATAAGTGCTTGTTCTTTTTTGTCCAATCTACTGGACTAAGCGCACTACTTTATGACAAGTCAATAAAACATCTGTCTATCTTAGGGGCTGTTTGGTTCTGGGCCACATCCAGCCACACGTAGCTGTGGCGAGTTGTGGCGGCGGCGGCAAATATGTGCGCCACAGTTTGTGGTGGCGGCGGCACTGGGAAAATTGTGTGGATGCCGTAAGTTACGAACGAACCAATCATCAGGCCTGCATCGTGTGCCGTGCCTCAGATAAGTGTGTCAGGGTGTGGCGGGGAACCAAACATCCCCTTATTTGACACAAATGCAAATAAACCAGTATTGTTGGGCACTACATGCCTGATTTGTGTGGTAGCTTTTTTTTTTTTTTTTGATGAAACAGGTAGCACATTTTTTTAGTGAAAAGCCATGAACAAAACTTGATGTCCTAGTACACTTACAAGCTCAGTATCATTTGTATTTACAATTCTAGAGCTGAACTTTCTGGAGCTTCTGCATGCAGGATGTCTGGTGCCATATACATTCCCTGATGCCAATGAGAGCCGCTGCCAAAGCTGCCTGCGTGTCTCGTGCTTTTCTACATTCCTGGAGAAGGCATCCTAACCTCACTTTCAATAATACAACATTGGGATTAGATAGAAACACATATGGGACTAATGAAAGTGCCAGAGGTTTTTTCTCTAGCAAAGTCGACAACATTCTGAAAAACACTCAGGCATTGGTGTGAAGAAACTCAAGATTCACATGCCACATGATTACAAACTGAAGGACTCTTGTTATCCTGACAGTTGGCTTCAGTTTGCTGTGACACTAGGAATTGAAGAACTGGAACTAGTATTGCCAGTAGAGGCGAAGTACAATTTCCCATTCTCACTTTTTTTCTGATGGAAGTGGAGACTCAATACGGTATCTTTACCTTGCGTTTTGTTCCTTCCATCCCACATCTGAAGTTGGTTGCTTAAGAAACCTAACCAGACTACATCTTTACGCCGTCTCTATTAGAGAAGATGAGATAGGGTGCCTTATTTGCAATTCCTATGCTTTAGAGCGGCTGGAAATCAGGTATTGTAATTGGATAGTTTGCTTGAGGGTTCCTTGTATCCTGCAGCGGCTTAGCTACCTAGAGGTCATGGGTTGCAGCAATCTGCGAGTGATAGACAACAAAGCTCCAAATATATCTAGTTTTTACTTCGGAGGAAGCAATGTACAACTGTCACTTGGGGAAACATTGCAAATGAAGAACCTATCCATGTCCTTCCGGGCCCAATTCGTTATGTTCGTTTTGAACTTCCATCAAGCATGCCAAACCTTGAAACTCTTACCGTATATTCGTCCAGGGAGGTATTATTCTAAAAGCTATGATGGTGGATTAGAATTACGCATATATGACAATTACTACGCCATGCATATCCTGGGGGTACAACTAATCTGATATCTTTTTGTAGATGGTTGATACACTAATGCTGCATAGCAAATATTTACAGCTTAAGGACCTTAGTATTGTTGCTACCGACGCAGCAGCCTCCTTTGATTATCTTTCTCTGGTTTCCTTTTTCGATGCTTGTCCCTCCTTGGAGACTTTTTTCTTAGATGTAAGTCACTGTTCTCTATGATATTTGCAGCTATCTATTAGTAGCTGTCACAGAGAAACCATGACGATATATATATATATTTTTTGTAGGCCTCACATTGGAAGAAGATGGAGCATGTCTCAATTTTCGCATATCCATCAGATCTGAGGCGGATGCAAGAACAGCGCCACCACAGATCAAGAATGTGACGATGCGAGGATTCTCTTCTGCAAAGAGCCTGGTTGAGTTAGCATGTTATGTTGTTGAGCATATGACATCCCTTGAGTACCTTACATTGGAGACATATCAGAGTACTCTTAGGTGTCATGTGCCCGGAGGATAAATGTATCAAGTGCTCCTCACTACCCATTGAGCTTCTCACGGAAGCTAAACGAGCTCTCATGGCCATCAGGACATACATTGAGCCTAAAGTTCCCTCCACAGTAAAGTTACATGTTGTGGAGCCCTGCAACCGATGCCATACTGTTGAAATTGAGATGCCAAGTTTAGGATTAAAAGATTTGCTCAATGCTTTAGTTTTTAGATGACTTCTTATGGCTTCATAGATTTGTTACTCTGTCCAGTTTATCGTGTTTGTTGCTCTTCCAGTGATATGGGAGCACCTTTTGCCTTGTTGAATTCTATTTATGGCGTTTTGAAGGAACATGAATGTCATCTGATAGATTAATTTACATGGTGGTAACATGATATTTGCATTTATCGTCTGTTGAGTGCTCTTCTGTGAAATACTAGCAGAGCAACAGCCAGATGCTGCCTGCAAGCTCATCCCAAGCTAGCTCTTGGGTCGCCGGCTTTGTCTTTCTACAATTTCTTAGTTAGACTTGGATCAAATGGTAGTTTGCCCAAGTTTGTGGAGAACAAGACAGTTTTTCTTCTTTTTTTTTTTTTTTAAAAAAAATAACAGGAAAGTTGCCTGTTAGAGCATGGTTTTTTGAGTAGTGCCATGTCATCTAGAGTTTTACAAGATAAATCTCGTATGGTAAGCTGGGCTGATAGATTGGCTTTACCGAAGATTGAAATACAGTATTTAATATTTTCTTGTACGAAAAAGATAAACACATGGTCGATCAATTGATTAAAAGTACACGACACAAACGAAAAAGCAGGCACTAAAAAGGAATTCATTCTTTCGTGGCCCTAGTCGGCGACACGGCGGCCCAAACCTCGTCGTCCTGCTCGAGCGCCGCCATGTGCTCCGGCAGCATCGCCACCTCCACGTCGAAGCCTCCATCCCGCCCAGGGTACAGCGTCGCCTTCCCATCTATCTCCTTGCCGCTGCGCGCCGCCAGCGCCTTCCCCCCCGAAGTCGCAGCCGTACATGTCGAACCGCGGCGAGCTCGCCATCAGCACGCCGTTCGCGGGGAGTAGCTGGCCTGCTCGAAGATGCACGACCGGATTCGCCGCCACCTCCGCACGGATGGTTGCGTCCGTGTGCGCCGCCACCGCTCGCCCCACTGCCGCTGCCGCCCACCCGTGCCCGCGCGACAGAAGCTCGGACGCTCGCACCCCGTCAGTTCTGACGAGGCTGATGCAGTTGCCGAAGTACTCCGCTGGAAGAGGCGGCCGCAGACGCCCACGGTTGTTGACGGCCGCGATGCACTTGGTCTCCTGGTCCGGCTCCAAGCGTCGGGCGCGGGTAATGGACCGCCATACAAGGGAGGTCAGCGCCTGGAATCTTGTCAAGGCAGCCGCGCCGGCCGGGTCACCGGCAGCTACGAGCTCCTGCCCGCGCCCGCTCCTTGAGCGCCGAGAGGGACTCTGCCGAGAAGTGCAGCATCCGCACGCGCATAGGTGTTGGCGTCTGCGTCGGAGACATCTTGCCGAGAACCGACAGGTCGGCGTAGCGTAGCGGAGCACGGCCGGCAACGCCGTACTGCCGTCGGGCGACCATCGGTCGAACGAGGGCGGCGGCCGCGACGCTAGCGGCATGCCTGGGACTGCCGCCGCACGCGCGATCTCCGCCCACGCGTTGAGGAAGTCCCAGAAGGCAGTGCCGTCGCAGAGCGCGTGGTTGTACACGAACCCGAGGAAGACGCCGTCGACGAGCTCCGTGACCTGGGCGGCGAACAGCGGGAGCACGTGGCCGTCGTAGTTGATGGCACCATTGAGCGGGAACAGGGACTGAACGACGAGCGGGATGTCGGCGTCGGGAGGTATCACGTCGGTGACGGCGCGGTGGATCTCGACGCCCTGACCGCCGCAGTCGATGGAGACCGAGCTGCCGACGATGACGTCTCCATGGTCGTCGCGGTGCTGCTCCGTGACGAACCGCCCTGCCACGGGGTAGTAAGTGGCAAGCGCGTCGGCGAGGGTTGCCTGGAGGTGGTCGACGAGCTCGGCGGTCAGAAGCGGTGCCTGCGCGAAGACGAGTCCCCTCTTGATGTAGTCGACCGACAGCCAGCCGACGTCCCACGACGTGAGCGGGATGCGCTCGCGTGGCCGTGGCGGCGGCTTCACGATGTGCCTCGACACCACGCGCACTGGCGACGACGGCGGCGGCATTCTCGCGCTCTACTCTCTTAGTATTAGCTAGCTTGTTGGTTCTCCTTGCAAAATGCAAAAGCTACTCGTTGGCCGTCCCTCGAGCAACTCTGAATTTTTTTTGGGAGAGTGTACACCCGTGAGAGAAGTGGAGAGCACAGCAGCGTAGGGACCTGGCCTGCCGATCCACTGCCCCCTGCATGCTATCGTCGTCCACTTATGGTGGTCTTCCCGTGGGCCGCTCCTGCCTTGATTGCATGCAAGAAATCCTGCTGCTGCCTGCTGCTTGTCCGCTGTTTGTGTTGGCAATGCTTTACCTTTTTAGCGTCACAACAAAATGTCGGCAATAGTATTGTAGGGCTCCCAACACATGTGTCGGGCGAAAGGTGTTAGACAACGAAAGTGTCGTTGAAGCGTACCAAAACCAGTGTTGAAGTGTCGTCGAAGGGGTAGGCACCGAAGCAAAATAAAAAATAGAAATGGCAGTGCCTGGGCGGGGAGACAGCGCGCCAAAACACAATTGTGCGCAGGATCTAAAATGTTGTGCCTGGGCAACTCAGTAGGCATTGGGTACTACCGAACCGATCGGTTCGGTTCCTTAGGTACCCTGCAAAATTCAGTTCTCCAAAAGCAGAACCGTTCGGTTCCTAAAATTTCCCGAGAACCAAGCAATTCGGTTTAGGTTCGGTTCGGTAACAAACCGAACTAACCGAACTCAAATCAACACCAAGAAATTACAGGAATAAGAAGCCAAATTGAGAACCAAAATACATAGATCCATGGCAACATCAAGCCAAAAAGAACAAAGAAATCGTTGCAACACTATGGCCTCCGTCGAAGGGGATCAACACCGGGGGATTGCGACACGCCTCCACCGACCACCGGCTGCAAGATCGCCGCGGGCGTCCTCCGCTCCTCCTCCCGGCCTCACGTGATGGGGGAAGGGATGATGATGCGGGACGGGCAGCGAAGCCGGGCGGCAAAGGCGAGAGGGCGGCGCGGGCGGCGGGCTGGAGTTAGCGACTTGCGCGAGAGGGCTGCCGCGGCACGAGGGCGCGCGGGCCGGGCCTGAGCGGGGAGGTGGGTTGGGGAGCGGCTACGAGCGGGGTGGGTTGGGGAGAGGGCGGGAGCGGGCGGGGACCGAGTGCGGGGAGTAGGTATTTGGTTAGGGGTTTCCTTTTTGGGCTCTTTGTTGGGCCATCGTATTCATGGGTTGTTCGGGTACGATTCGGGAATTCGGTTTACCGAGGCCCGAACCGAATTTACCTCGAGATCTTTTGGTTCCGAGAAGTGAGAACCGAACAGGGAACCGAATTTCTTCGGTTCGGTTCTCGGTTTTTTCGGTTCGGTATCGGTTCTCGGTATTTAGTGCCCGAGTGATCGGCAACCCTTCCCCATTTGCCCACCATTCGCGACCGAAACAAAAAGAGTTGAGCGAGCTCCCTCTCGGCGCCCGCAAGTGGAGATTGTAACACCACGGGTGTTAATCCTTTGCATAACCATGTGCATTTGCATAACATAACCATCATCATGTGCATTGCATTGCCATTTAGTATGAATCATGCTATATTTTATATAACTAGCTTGCCATGCCATGCTTTGAGTAGATGATTGTGTAGATGCTGTTTTGAGTTCATCTTATGCTTATTCATGTGTAGGATGGTGTTTTAGATCATGTTTGTGTAGGCCTTGGTGGTAGAAAATGATTTATAAACTTGTCATGACTTTTAATCCCTTTTTCGAGTGTGTTTTTGGAAAACCTTTCCAAAGTGCTAGATAAAATAGTTTTTGCCAAAAAGTCCTTTATATGAGGTGAAGTACTTTTCATGAGGATCATTTGGTCTTTTAACTTGTTTCTTGTGAAAATGTTTGGAAAAGGTCCAAAAAGAGCCAAACAGTTTGGTCAAATTCAAGTTGAATTCAAAATCCTGTTTTTCTCTAAGTCAAACTCTACCCTACTGTTTTACCTATAGTTTTAAAACTAAGCCGAATCAGGAAAAGTCAGTATGGAGAGTTTTGTAGATCTCAAAATTCTCTTCAAAATCGCTATTTTGAGTTTTTCCAAAAATCGGCACGGTTTTTCGATGCACGAGCCAAAAGCAGAAAAGAACTCGGAAGAGGGGTGCCTATCGGCCTTGGCGCGCAGCGAGCGGGGGCCCGAGCGGCGCCCCCAACCCGCGTTCTCGGCGTGGCACGACGCCGACGCCGTTATGCGGCTCAGATCGGCCTCGTTCGACCGCCACCGCAGCGCGATATAACGCGCGTCGCGGCGCGTGCCTAACCCTAGCCGCACTCCCACGCCACCGCCGCCGGGCGTTTCCGCCTTCCAACGCCGCCGCCAAGCTCGCCACCGCCGCCGCGCCATCGCCCGCCGGCGTGTTCCGCCCGCCCGTTCGCCCATCAAACCTCACCAAACTGAATCCCTAGCTCCGCCATGCATCCCTTTAACTAAAACCATCATCAAATCGAGGTAAAAGTCAAGGTAAAAGCATCATTTTCCGCGTCTTCCTCGTCGCCCGGCGTTCCGGTCCGCCATGGCGCCGCCCCGTCTGAGCTCGTCGAGCTCATTTCGATCGATGCCAAGGCTCGGTTTTTCGCGTTTTAGCCGCCTTGAGGTGCTAGAGCCATGCATGTGCTTGCTTTGAGCTGAACGCGCTTCGTTGCCGCCGCCCGCCACCGCCGTGCATATCGCCCGGTGACGGCGAGCCGTCGTTCCCGGCTCCCCGCGCCGTTTTTCTTAGAGTAGATAGTGCAACAACACCGCTCCAACGCCACGGAGCTCATGCTTGTCTCGTTCATCGCGTTCGCCGCGAGGAACGGCGGTGTGCCGTCGAGCCGCGCCGCCGCCGCCGCCGTTAAATCGCCCGGCGGCGTTAGGATGCCAATTAGGGTGTGCACCAATGGATTGCACGTGTCGAGTAGAGCCGAGAGATGCCGGGGTTGGCCGAGATGCTCACCGCCGGCGAAAACCCGACGCCGCGCCCGTCGTGCCCTGTTTCGTCGTCGGCCCGACACGCGGCCCCAAATTTGCCCGACTCGGCGAAAATCCATAACTTTGTCATTTTAACTCGGTTTTGGGTGAAACAAATTTTGTTAGGTTTGTTATGCTCTGCTCTATCATATAAAAATGTTAGATTTCAGTTTCTGGTACTTTTTATATACAGTTTTTTTTAGCCAAAAATGCCATGTTTTTAGATAAATCCATATCTCTGTTTTTGGTGCATGTTAAAATATAAGTTCCTGTACAAAATGTTCTTGTTTTTATGTGTAGAATCCATGAAAAATATAAGTGGGAACATGTTCTGTTGAAGAAATGTGATTTCTGGTTTATGTGCTATTTAGCTTGTTTCTTGGAAAATTCATAGAAAAATAATGGCAATAGGTTTTTGTGTGAAACTTGGTGTAGTAGCATGTTTTTAGTGTTAGTTAGAGTTTCATACTCAGAAATCTGTTGTCTGGCATGTTTCATAGTACAAAGTATGTCAAGCATGTTTTCCTCGCCATTTTGATATTTTTGTGTAGGACAAAGTATAAATGTGTTTGCTATGAAACTTCTGTGGTAACCTGAGAATGCCAATAGGATGCTTCTGTAATTCTTATGGAATTTTACCAGCTGTTTGAATAATTATTATTCATATGCTATACATGAGCAATTTAATAGAACATGCATGGTACTTTGTGGTTAAAACTTTTGAGCATGTTATTCATGGTTCCTAGTATGCTTAGGTGTTGTTAGTAAGTTTAATTTGCTGTTGAAATATGTAGGAATGGTTACTCTAGTGTAGAGTGGGATGTTCTTTTATATTATGTATATATATCCTGTTTGCATGGTAATATGAAGATTTATTACTATATGATCCTGCTTAGCTTTTTTTGAAGTGTCAGTAGGATAATCAAGTCACTTTCATCATGGTATGCTTGCTGGTTAAGTGGTAGATGAAGTGGATGCTAAATAGATTAATTATATATGCTATGTTGCATGTTCTTTGCAGTGACAGCTTTGCTGTTTTTGCTGTTTTGAGGCACTAGAAGTCAGAATCAGTCCAGACTTGTTTTATATGGTTTGTAGGAAATTTCATAAGCTTTCCAATGAGTATTTATTTGCTGCATTTGGAGTTATAGAACTCCCTGGGTGACTGTTTTTCTGACAGCATGTCTAGCTGCCATGTTTTGGTGTTGGGGAAATAAAGTGTTGTTGATGTGATTTAATATAATGGTTTGCGTAGTTATAGGCTGTAATTACCGAAGAGATATGCACTTACTCTGTACATGTATCATAATGCATTCCTTCATCCATGACATTACATTCATATATTTATATCTACAGATTCGTAATATTCACTTGTGCATGTGCATCATGTCGGGATCGGAGGAGCTGATCGAGGGAGCTGACGAGGAGCAGGTGGGGGAGCTTCATCATGCGAGAGTGCAGCGGAAGATCCCACAGGAGGAGGAGAGCTGAGCACCGACCTTCTTGAGTGCCGGGAGCACGTTCTGCGGACGTTCGAAAGGCAAGCCCGGTGCATGTTGCCCTTATCTATTCTTCTAACTAAACTGACTTGAGTCCTTTTATGTTGATGCATTAAGTTTAGGAAATGGTTGAAACCATTGCTGCACAAAATTATCCTTGTTGAAGTTGCTATCCATCCTATGTAGAGGTCTAGGTTAAATAAATGCTCGGTTATGGCAAAGTGATTCTGGTCACTTGAGAGGATGTTGTGGTTAGTCACAGGGTTGACTAACAAGCTGCTGTTAAAACTTGCTAAACAAACATGTTGGATTAGATGGATATTTTGGTCTTCCATCGATCAATTAAGGACTGAATCTTTGTCGGAAGGCAGTCGGAAGTTGAAAGTACCGATCATATAGTAGGCTCCGCCCTGGTCGTGAGCTACGAAGCTTGATGAAACATAGCTCGCCGGCATCCTATCGGCTTTATCGCTCCTCTTTGGCGTGTAGGTGAGAGTTTTGGATTGGGCGCAGCAATCTCGAACGATGGGGTGTTTCTTTGTATCGAAATCCGGGCGGCCCAAGATGAGGTGGTAGCCGACAGACCCGAGATTCCGGAATGTTTCTGATTGTGATTGAGTTTGCTCTTGCAAAGTAGACCTGGTTTATGTTCAGGGTAGTTGCCAGCTGGTTAGAAATCGATTCGAATCACCATCTCTCCTGGATAGTGAGAACCCGAATGTTTCCACGACACTGTAACTATCTATCACATAATGTTTATATTTATATTATGATCATGCTGCTGCTGATTAAAATGTTGATCCAGTTACTTAAGCTATTATTTATTTATGTTGAGCATATGTTTTAATCATGACTATACAGGACATATGGTTTATACATAATAATCAACCTTTTAACTTGGAGAAACCTAAATAGCATGTGTAGGCAAACTAAACAACTTTATTTCTAGAAATAAATGTGAGTCGACCCATTTGAGATAAAGCTTTGCATAATCCTTGAAGTCTTTATTTTATTTATGTCGGGTAAGTCTATCGAGTATTTGTGTACTCGGGGTTTTACTCCGTTGTTGCAGGTGATCATCTTTATCATAACTATTGCAAGACTTGTTTGTATCCTGTTGATGAGGAGTAAGCGCCAGGGCAAGGCATTTCATATCCCCTGTCTCATCTTTGTTGCGGGGGTTGACTATATGGTGGCACTATCTATTTTATTTATTTGAATAAATTATTTGGTTTTTTGAAACTATTTGCTTTCGTACTCACGAACTTGGTTTGTAATCAAATGGACATCGCACTCTGATGAGTTCATAATTTAAATTTGGTTTGAGACACTTTGCGGATTTTGCACAATCGAGCTTAATGGTCCTTGGTTGTATGTTGATGAGTTTGAAATCACTCGAGATTTCGAATACCAGGTTTATATGGACTCAAGTGTAGACAACGATTGCTTGGTAATTGCGATTTATACTTGATTTCGTATAAATTGGTCGGCTGGCATCCACGAGAGATCCATCGTCGGGCACCGCCGTGAGGGCTCCGCCGCCCGCCACGGCCACCCCCCGACTACCGGCCGGAGTCCCCGGGCCGGATCCCCCGCATCTCCCCCCAATGCCGAATCGAACTAACGCCACTGCCCCGCCCCCTGCCGCCCTTTAGCCCTAACTAGTTAGTATGACTTAGTATATATATGTCTTCTAGTGACTAATCTGCATGTCAGACCTCTATATATATGGCTTTATGTACTAGGATCATCACTTGACTTACTATGTGTGATCATCACTGGACCTCTATATGTGCATGGCTCTATGTATGAACAATAATCATTAGTTGGTGTATTTGCTCAATGTGATGTGTATTTATCAAAATATTCAAATTGTATTTATACCTATTATCTGCAATATGGTTTTCCCAACAGTTTCATTGCTGGACAGGGCATTGGGTGCAAAAATCTTGGAAACAGCTTCGCCAACATATGAACTATCGGGAAAAGTCTTAACTATCGGCATAGCTTCTAACTGTTGGCAAAGACTTAACTGTTGGCGTAGGTGCAACATTTGGCTACACAAAAAGTGTCGGGGATTCCTTTAACTATCGACAAAACTTTTGCCGACAGCTTCTACAGCGACTGTTGCTAAACTGTCGGCGAAGCCTATCGTGGCAGGTTATCTGTCGGGCGAAAGTACCATATGCCGACAGTAGGAAGTGTTGGCAAAACCATGTTGTGTTATAGTGCATCCCCCGTGCGGCGTTTCTGGGCGGCGCAGCTGCTCTCGACGGTGCAGCTAGATTGGGTGGTGCGGCTAGTTCGATCTGGGCGGTGTAGCTCCGACAAAGCGGCTAGCCAGTGCAGTGTGGCCCCTGGCCGGCAAGGCCAGCTCCGGCGGCCTGAATGTGGCCGTGAAGAACATGTGAGAGGATGCCGTGTGGGTCCCATGTGTCATTCTCTAGGTTAATGGTTTTGGGGTGTGTGTGTTTTAGGAGCATTGTTGGAGCAAATCACAAATAATGATTAGTATCGAATAGGTGGCTACTTAAATCAAGAAGTAGGGGGTTTGGTTTAGGTAGCATTCATGGAGATGCTCTTAGTTCACAAACTCGACCCGAAGCTCTAGCCCGTTGACAATCACTCATCACAAATCTGATAATAGCTAAATTACATTGGAGCAGAAACAAGAAAGATTTGTCAGCGATAGACGACTGGGTGGATCACTCCTACAGCAGTGTTTATCGGTGATGAGCGAAAACATTTTTGAGAGCTGGCCAGCGTCGTCTCTGCTGCCTCGAACATGTTGTCACTGAAAATTGAAAACAACTGGGGTGGGCTTCATCTACCGACCGCCAATTATAATAGGCACATTAAGATGGTAGATTTGGCTCCCTCTTCGTTTGCCTTGCATGTATATTTAGCTTGGTACTGAACTACTGATGAGTTATATGCATACTAGTTCTGTGATTTCGCAAGCACAACTCGTCCTTACACATACAAGCAATGCAATATATATACGCGAAAAAAACATATAGGAGTTTATTTGAACGAGAAACATGCAAAATCTTATAAGGAATTGACTAATTAACATCATCCGTGGTGCAGTTGCTCGATCTGGCTTTGACCAGACATGACCATGCATTATTCAGATTACATGCTAACCACTGAAAACACAATTAGCAACCAAAACCAAAACATCATGCTAGACTCCGATCCTACACCGGAAATTAGTTATTGACTGTTTCACCCTTGCATTCTTTTTCACATTTGTCCTTGCACTGTTGGGAGACAGAATATATGCAACCATTGTATGTAGGGCCTTGAAATCCCCTTGCATTGCCTGTCGCATGAACTGTCGCAGTCACATGTAGTCCCTTCAGTGCAGTTGTTGGCCCTTAGAAGCCAGGGAACCGGAACATGCCCACGTTCCCCGTCCCGGGAACGACGTTCCAATTCGTGGTACGGGAACAATGTGGAACGTCGTTCCCAATCACAATGGAACGTGTCCCGGGATCACGACCAATCCGAGGAACATAGAGTCCCAAACATAGACAGAACGTTGAGCTGTTGAAGCGTCTCGTACTGTCATCAAGTGTCTTAAACACTAAGCTTGAGATCTATCCATCCGCCGACAAGAGAGAACATGGCAATAGGCTCAAGCAGAGCCATCGGAGCATCTCAGGTACTGCATTTTGGGAACGTTCCGGGAACACGTTCCATCTAGATTAGGTACGTGTTCCATTTAGATTTGGTACAAGCTAAAGCTGTATACCCTCTTCGTTCCATAGTTTTTGAAAATATCGTACCGCGTACCACGTTCCCGTACCACGTTCCTCACGTTCCGGGAACATGGCTTCTAAGTGTTGGCCTTGTAGGCCGAACTGCAGTATAACCTGCACTTAGGTTCATCTGCAGCCTGGGTTCCCTCGCAAGAGCTCACAGCCTTCTCGTCGTACTCCGAAGGACATTCGGCGATGCAGCGATGCATGGCGCAGGATGGCGACCCTTGTGCTGGTTTCCCCACCCAGCTCACCACCAGAGCCACACAAATGGCAGCAACAATGGCCCCCTTAAGGGCAGAGGCATGCAAAGCCATTATGTGGTGTTTGTGTGGATGATACACAACTAGCTTAGGACAAAGATATTGTATAGCAAGTTGTGACCAACAAAAGCAGCTTCTGAACTGGTGGTGCTCAAACAGTAAGTCATCTCGTGGTACTTATAGAGGCACTCAAGCCTATGCAAACGGCTAGTATTAAGCTATACTCCCCTCCGTCAAAAAAAATGTTGTTTTAGGTTTTTCATACATCATGTTTGATCATCGGTCTTATTAAAAAAATATATATAAATATCATCTATTTTGTTATGACTTATTTATCATTTGAGATACTTTAATAGTGATTTATATATTTAATAATTTACATAAAATTATGAATAAGACGAAATGGTAAAAGACGATGTTTGAGGGGCCGCCACCCAGGCGACTCGGCGAAACCTAGTGCCGCCTCCCCGCTCCCATCCACCTTGCCGCTGCCCGAGGGGGCCGCCAGAATCCGTAGGAGGCCTCGAGGAAGGCGGCGGCGGGTTCTACCCCCGGAGGCTCGTATCTCATGCGCGGGTGGTGAGATCTTCACGTGAGGGCGGCGACGGCCTTGCGGACTGGGCGTGGTGCGATGGATCAGGGCGGCGGCGACGGCAAGACGGGCGAGGGACGGCATCTTCGTGCGGGCGGCGGGGTGATAGGCTTCGGCGGCCTCGCAGGTGGCCCCCAGGCCGGCGGCAAAGAAAGATCGGGCCTACGCTCTCGGTAGTGGACGTGAGGGACGCTTTCGCCTGGGCCGTTGGCCATAGGGCAATGCCGAAGGTGCCCAGGGTGGCGAGGTGCGGAGGGATTCCGCTGGGTCCATCCTTAGTGGTCGTGGAAGGTGTGGGTGCGGGAGTAGAGGTGGAGGAGTCCCGGCAACTGACGGTATGAGGATGGATCTCATGCATCAAGGCATGGGTGGCTGCGCTGGTGGTGGCCGTACAACGCCGCTCCCTACGATGGTCGTATCCGGGCTTCGTGCGACGGATTCGGTTCCCTTGCCAGTTCTAGGGACCAGGTGCGCTACGGCGCATGGATGATGGTGTTGTACTTCCCAAGATCGGATCTAGCGGCGATTCTTCCTCTATGGTATTAGGCGTAACAACATGGATTTCGATGGGATAGTTGTTGTGTTCAGGACGGTGGTGACGCCGTGGGTGCCACTTCTTGTTGGAGGTGTCGTCACTTCTCTCCAGCTCAAGGTGCCATGGAGGTCTTTCAGGTTGAAAATCCGATACCAGTCCTCTGGTCAAGCGACGATGTTCTTGTTGGAGACGACACTCCTTCATTGGTTTAGGGTTGGTGCCAGCTTAGTTATTCCCCTAGATTCTTATGTTGTTGCCACTTGCCATTCATTTAGCGGTGCATTCTCATCTTGTTGACGGAATGTCGTGGATGATTTTTTTTCTTTGTTTTATGGCCAATGGCCTCTTCCTTTGTAATAATTGGCCTGCCTGTTGGTAGATGAAGCCGGGTATGAAACACTATCTATTATCTAAAAAACAGCTAGGAGAAATTAGGGAACAAAAAAATACTGCATGTGCATGCCACAGGAATCTTGACATTATTATCGGTTGACTTCGTTTTATGCGTAAGCACAAGGAACAAGAAAATAATAGTAGATATTTAACTTTTTCTTATCTGAGTGTTGACGGCTTGCCTTGCACCTGGAGCTTATTATCAGCTTGTCTCGTTTTCGCCGTCTTATCTTAGCTTTTTTTTCTTAGACTTTTTTCCTCGTTTAATGATGCATCTTCAAGCTTCCTCCTGTGAACTGAAACCGTGGGGCAAAGCCCGGGCGGGCGCGCGGCATATATTAAACAACTTAAAGTAAAAAGTACAAAGGTTACAACAAAAAGACCACACTAACCAGAAGTTAGAAGGACGTCAAGAAAGGAAAAAAACAGGAGGGAAGGGGAAGAAGAGCAACCTAACAGATTACAAGGAGTCAAGCCATAACCGAATAGACTGGTGAAGTCAGGGTTTGATTCTGCAGAAATGCTCGAGGGCCTCTTTTTTGAATTCATTTTTCCACCTGGCAAGAGATGGGGCCTTTCCGTTAAAAACCAGAGCATTTCTCTCATTCCAAATGCACTAGGCACCAATCATCTCAATTTCCATGAAGAAGGGGAAGCCAAAATTAAGCTTAGACGAGCTAAGCCTATCTTGGATGTTAACATTGTCATTCCAAACAATACCAAGAGCGAACCATCTTGCAGCTGACAAAGAACAGTAGAAGAAAAGATGATCCACAGTTTCCTCAATATTGTCAGGACAGAGAGGACAGGCATAGCCTTCCTCCAAAAAATTATTCCTTCTCCTCAAAATATTTCTCGTGGTCAACCTATCATTCATTAGCAACCAGATGAAGAATTTGACTTTAGGAACACATTTTGACTTCTAAATCCACTTGATCATTCTAGGAGGAACCACTGAAGAGAATTGATATTGGTAATATTTGCTTGATGAAAATCTGTGCTGCCCCAAGATATATGTCCAGTCATCTTTCAACTCAGCGTCAAAAGTTCAAGCTTCCTCCTTGATGGTGTCGGGTGCTGCCATGGAGAGGTCGGCTCCGACCACATTTTTTGAAGGAATAGGAGGGCAAAGCCCCTACTGAAATTTATTGAAACAAAATTAAACAGTCCAAATTACAATAAAAAGAAGAAATTAAAGAGAGCTAAACTAAACGAAGCTATACTAGGAGAAATTAAGGAAGAAATAAAATGGTCAAAATAAAATGTGTTAAAACATTATAGAGAGCTGAGGCCACTAGTCATGAATAGGGTCATGTTGGAGGAAAAAAGATCCAATTTATAGAGGGGGACTAGGTCCATCTTAAAAATTATCCTTATTCTAGAGGCAGACGTCTTAACTGGTTTGCTTCTGTTTATTGATTTTAGGAGGTGGGGTTGTATGCTCAGTGCTAAAGGTTTTGGACTGAGGTTATGGGTTTCGTGTTCTTTGGCTACAAAAAAGGGCTTTGGGGAGGCCGGCAGCACACGATTATGGTGGTGGTGGTCTGGGAAAGCGACGAGCAATGATGCCGCCTGCCAGCAATGGGAGAGGCTGGTTAGACGGTGCTGTGCCATGATAGAGAAGTTGACTGTGAAGAAGAAGAAAGTTATTGGGTTTAGCAATGGCAGCGGCAAAGGATGATGGTGAAAAGAGACTAGGTTTAGCGATGGCAGCGGACAAGGGCAATGATGGCCATCTGTTGACGCGAGGTTAGGGCTTCGCACCAAACACACCGGGGAGAGCTTTGGGCGCCCACGGAAGGTTGCACACAACCTTGTAGCAGCGAACACCGCAGCGTGACCGACCACAAACGATCAAGAGATCATTAGGGCCGATGTAGAGCTCGGTGGACGGCTGGAAGACCTTCGAACGCACCTCCGGGAAGACCTGTCGGGAGGGGCGCACGTAGGGGTGCCCTAGGAGCAGCGGATGCGCCTAGAACGCCGACGAAGAAGCGCGGAGCTCGTCGTCGAACAGCAGGGTATGAGGTTGGAAGAGATAAAAGTAGGGTTTGTAAGTTGTAGTATGGCGATTTGGGATAGATGGGATCAAATCGGCCATGAACCCCTTCATTATATAGGGGAGGGTGGTCTTATCCTTTTAGGAAGGCGCCCTAAGACGTTTCCAATCACCAAAAACCGACCTAAACACGATTGAAACAAATCGGTTTGGGTTCCGTTCGAGGACTGCCGTAGCGTCGGTGCCGGACGCGCCCGGTGGCCTGCGTCGGTCAGTTCGAAGAGGTCCGAACGGGCCGAACCAGCGCCTAGGCCGAGCTGACCTCGACCGGATTTCTTTGGAGGGACGGGACGCGCCCGGTGCCAGCATCCGGTCACTTCCGAAGAGTTTTCGAAGCGTGCCGGGCGCGGCCGGACGCGCCGGGGAAGGGTGACCGGACGCCGCCGCTGCGTCGGTGCAGCGTCCGGTGGTCCCCGAGCATGTCTCGCTTGCCTTGCCAATGCCCTTGACTTGACTTTTCATGCCATGTTTTGCCTTAAGCCATTTTTGGGTGTCAACATATGCCCCCCGTTTTCGGGTGAGAGATGCACGATCCTCGAAAACAATTGAAAACCAAACAACACGAATGCCCATCTCGTATCGGTTGTCCGGGGACTAAGGGCGATATTGTATCTCGGCCATTTTTGTTCTAAGGGCGATGCATGCATCGGCCATTGTTTGAAGAGCACTTAGGCCTCTTGCCAAACACTAGGGAAGTATTTTTTTTCAAATATCTCCCGTTAACCGCATTGCCTTGGTGTTTTCCATCAATTGTAGACTCAAGCTCATAGGAATTCCCGGATGTCACTTTGACCACCCTGAAAGGACCCTTCCAATTTGGTGACCACTTGCCAAACTCATTGCTCTTCGAACCTATCGGTAATATAGTTTGCCACACTAAGTCACCGATTTGGAACGATTGGCTTTTGACCTTCTTGTTGTAGGCTCTTGCAACTCGGGCTTTATCTCTCACAATTTCCTTTAGAGCTTGTAGCCTCTTGTCGGTTACCTCATCAATGTTGTCCATCCAAGTCATGATACATAGTAGCAGATAGATTACTTTGCTTAGCGAATCTGTATGCATCCAAATTTACTTCAACGGGTAATACCGACTCTTGGCCATACACCAACTCATAAGGAGTAACTTTGTAGCACCATGCCTCGAAATGCGGTGAGCCCATAAAGCTTCTGATAAGACCTCATGCCACTTCCTTGGATGCTCTTCTATCTTCTTTTGGATGAGCTTGATCAAGGTCTTATTAGTGGATTCTGCTTGACCATTGGCTTGAGCATAATACGGAGATGATTTGAGCATCTTGATCTTGTATGATTCCGCAAACGCTTTCACTTCCTTCGCCATAAATGACATTCCTTGATTCGTAGTTAATGTCTGTGGAATGCCGAATCTATGGATGATGTGCTCAGTGATGAACTCAATTACCTCCTTATGTGTCCTCGTTCTTCAATGGAACTGCTTCCGACCATTTAGTGAAGTAATCGGTAGCAACCAAGACGAACTTATGCCCCTTCGAAGATGGAGGATGAATCTGTCAATGAAATCCAATCCCCAACCACGGAAAGGCCACGGTTTGATGATAGGATGAAGCATAGCAGGTGGCACTAGCTGAATATTTCCAAACCGTTGACACTCTTCACGACCTTTGTAGTAGCGAAAGTAATCGGCCATCATAGTAGGCCAATAGAAACCAGCCCTTCTCAACAGACCACTTAATATTGAGCCGATTGATGCGTACCACAAATGCCTTCATGTACTTCTCCCATTGCCACTCTTGCTTGATCAGTCCCTAGACACTTTAGCAACAAATCTTGGCAGATCCTCCTATAAAGCTCACCATTATGCAATGTATACTTGAAAGCAAGCCGCCGAACATTCTTGTCAACCTTAGTGCTAGGATCCTGCAAGAATGATATGAGAGGAGTTCTCCAATCCTCTAAATCGGTACCACCATTGTCCAAAATAGAAAGAGGCGATTTAAAAGAATTCTACTTTCTTTGTCCCAAATCACAAGTGACATCGGTTTGTCCAATTAGTTTTGGTTGAACCGAATTTTCACTAGAATCTAAAACAAGTAAATTTTCATGCGTTGGCAAATGTTGTAAGTGAAAATATTTATCTTTTTACCTCAAAGCCAATTGCATTTTGAGCAAGCGAGTTTGCTCTTTGCACATATTTCATATGCAAACGATCTCCTTCTTTTATATAGCGGAAGCTTGTTGAGCTAGCAAATTAGCCGTATGATTTTCTTCTCTTGGAATATGCCAAATCTTGAATTCGGTAAATTTACCAATTAAAGCAAGGCAAGTGTTGAGACGAGCACGAGCGATCCATCTAAATATTGGCATTCACCGGATACTTGCTGGACCACAAGTAATGAATCACCAAATGCTTCCACATGATCGACCCCCAAGGCATCTAACATGATCAACCCGAATAAAAGAGCTTCATATTCGGTTTGGTTGTTAGTACATTGATTTTAGATCAAAAAACTACTTTAGAAGATTTGATTAAAGGTCTTGCTAGTAATTTAGATAATCGTTTGAAAGTCATAGAAGGAACTTCAACCGATAACTCACAATCGGCTGTAGTCCTTCAACCATCCGTGATATCACCGTCAGTGGTGGCGCCACAAGTTGCGCCTCAATATCAGCCCTGGTATGCCTTTGGATATGATTCCACATGCATCTCAACCACAACCAGCTCCTATGGCTTACGCTATTAGAACCGGTACCGGTGGAGCTAGCACATCTGGCGTAGGCAACCAAAGATTGGCTCAATTAAGAACCAATCATGAGGCATCTAGGAATTCGGGATTGCATGTTCCCATGCCAAGTCCGGCAGGGGGGCAAACTATGCCACTACCGAATCCTAACCCAAATCCTATGCATAATTCGAGGGGGTGCACATTCCGTTACCACATCCCACAGGGGGCAAACCGCGCCCTTGCCACCACCAAATACTATGCATGGTCAAAATATCAATATAGGAGTTCCCAATAGCATTGATGCTATTCTAGCTCGGTTAGAGAAGAATTCTCTAAATCTGTGGAGAAAAAGCTTGGGAATTCGTCTTGACACCATCAATACCGCATATCAAAAACCGTACCCTTCCGCCTTTGATTACCTAGATGCACCAGTTGGTTGGAAGGTACCCGATTTTCAAAAGTTTAGTGGTAATGATGGTAAAACTACAATGGAACATGTTAGCATGTATCTTGTACAACTAGGAACTGCTAGTACTAGGGATTATATGAAAATTTGTAATTTTCCTTTGTCTCTTACTTGATACTTTGCTTTTTCATGGTTTTCATCTTTACCTCCTTGTTCCATTCAATCTTGGGCTGATCTAGAGGAAAAGTTTCATGCTCATTTTTATTCTCGAGTCGAAGAAACTAGATTGTCCCATCTTGCATGTGCTAAACAAGGGCGTGATGAGCTTGTTCTAGATTTCTTTAAGAGATATAGAGAAATTAGAAGCCCGTTGTTTTAATGTGCAAAATTCTCGAAAGGGACTTTATTGATTTTGCTTTTTTGCCGGTGCGCTTTCTAACATTAAAGAAAAGCTTGAGTTCCAAAGAATTTGCTACTTTAAATCAATTGATTGAGAGGGCCGTTTACGTTGAATCGCGCCATAAAGATTCTCGTGACATCAACTATCGCTCTCATCGTCCCAATGTGCACACACTCGATGGTTATTCTTCATCGGATGATGAGAGCAAAGAGGTGTTGGTGCTGACATTAAGTGGCCACTGAGAATAAACAAGTGACTTGCCCTTCTCTTAAGCCGATTAGTAAGAATCGGAATGAGAAAATCAAGTTTACTTTTGATGTGTCTAAATGTGACCGAATCTTCGATGAATTGTTGAAAATCCGTATCATTAAGATTAATTATACTATGCCTTTCGTAGATGTCTTGAGACAAAGGGCTTATTGCAAGTATCATAATTCATATTCTCATGCAACTAACGATTGCAATTTCTACCGTCGGGCAGTACAATCGGCGCTTAACGAGGGCCGATTAACTCTACCGACATGCGGCTAGACAAGAATCCTTTTCCGGCTCATGTGAAGGTGATTGAAGCTAGCAGGCCCGAAGATAAGACATCGATGAAAAGCTTGAAGCCAAGGCTCACCGCTACCTTGATCCGGCCCCGAGCAAGCTGCTACTACTCAAGGCAAGAACGTGATCATTGGTGAGCCCCGCACCGCACCGAATATTTCTAACAATTGGGGACGGCAAGTATTGGCTGCAAAGGGATGAAGAAGGCAAGACCAAGATCACCATTGTGGCAAGCTCGGCGCCAAGCATTGCGGCGTCAAGCTTGGTTGGATGGTCTTCTTGCGGCGCAGGGAAGACCGGCTAGGCGGTTAGTCCAATCGGCCAAGATGATCAAACCCCTGGCATCTACTAAGCCAGTTGAACCGACTATCCAAGTCGGGTCAGCCGGTCCCGTGGGTTCTAATTCCCTTACTTTCGATGTGCAGGTATTAAGATCCTTCATTCCACAAAAGCCGGAGGTGGGAGTATGGAAAACTAATGAGCCCAAGGAGAAAAAGCATATCAAGCCCCAGTGTACATTTGATAGGCTCTTGGCGAAGTACAAGCAAGACAAGGCCGATTCCAAGAAATCGGCTGATAAAAAAAGAGAGTCTACACCTCCTAAGCGTGATGAAGGGAGGAACAAGCAAATGGCTATGACTCCTTCAAATGGTGCATCATCTTCACGTGTCACTCGTCCGAGGTTCTCTCGTTGGGGCCACCGGTGGCGCCAATGCCACCATCACTAGTTACACCCCAATGGGGGACCGAAGGGAGTATTTGTTCCCTATCCTTCGGCTCCCATGAAGGATGGAGACGCTGCAAAATGGCCAAGCCTACCGTCTTTAGCCGATTGGGTACACAATCGAGCTCTAGCGGTACGAAGAGAAAGGAGGTTCCTACATCTAGGGAACTCACCAATTCGGGGAAGGCACCAATGCAACAAGTATACATCCCAAAGAAGAAGCTAGAAGTGGTTGTGCAGCCCGCTCCAGTTGCTACTCCTCCACCTTCTATCATTATCGGATCGATGTCAGCTCCTGTTACAAATGACAGCGAACCGATTATGATTGGGGGGCACGAGCCTCCAAAAGAAGATCAAATCATGGAGGAAGCTGCTCAAGCTCAAGACAAGAGGCAGAAGCCCGTTGATCCTCGCTATCGGCAGCCCAAGCGGTGCCCGATTGACCTTGATAAAACTCAAAAGAGGAGACTTCAGGGCAAGACAAAAGATGCTCAAGCGCATGGTCGCTTTGCACAAGGGCAGGGACCTATCTTACCAGAGCTTGTCCTAGAAATCAAGAAGAAGGAGGCTGAGATGGTTGCTGCCGCCAAGAGGATAACCAAGCCGATTGCTAAATAGGTTAAGTCAGTTGTGGTTCAAGAGCAGCCGCCCAAGCCTGTGAGACATCTCAAGCCATTGCATGTGAAGGGACATATTAATGGAAAAACCATCCCGCAACATGCTAGTGGATAGTGGCGCAGATTGGCAATCTTGTGCCATATTCACTATACAAGAAGCCTGGTGGCAAGGAGGAGGAACTGATCCAGACCAACATGACCATCACTGGAGTAGGAGCAACTACGCCAATCCCTTCCAAAGGCATTGCCAACTTGGAGCTAACCATTGGGAGCAAGACCATGCCTATCGCGTTCTTCATTGCTGATGTGGAAGGTAGCTATGACCTCATACTTGGGCGAGATTGGATTCATGCTAATCCTTGTGTTCCTTCGATGTTGCACCAATTCCTCATCCAATGGGTGGGAGATGCCGTTGAGATCGTTCATGCGGATAATTCGGTTGAGATTGCTACAACTGATGTTGCGCCTGAGGGGTCTGGATTTTCTTGTCTTTCCGGGAGACACTTATCCAACTATCAATATGTTAGCTATGATGAGCGTGGATTTGTATGCAGTAACATTGAAGCCGACGGATAATCGGCTCAATATCATTATATAAATAGTTTCTCAATGGAAGACAAACTTCAATGGTTAAAACGTAGACTTGAACATTATCGGGCTGAAAAGACCGATTCTTGTAAAGCTATTGATGACTTTGATGAGCTCAATAAGTTGGGCCAAGGTTTCACGTCGGCCGACCCTTTAGAACAAGTTGATATTGGGGATGGTTACGTGCTACGGCCGACCTATGTGAATGCTAACTTGGATGCCGATTATAAATCTAGATTAATCGCGCTTCTCAAGGAGTATGTTGATTGCTTTGCATGGGATTACACAGAGATGCCCGGGCTGAGCTGAGATCTTGTTGAGCATCGGCTTCCCATCAAAAAGGGTTTTAGGCCAATCAATCAACCGCGAAGAAACTTCAATTCGGCCATCCATGACCGAATCAAGGAGGAAATAAATCGGTTGCTCAGGCAGATTTTTTGTCCGCCCATGCAGGTATGCGGAGTGGGTCTCTAATATTGTTCCGGTGGAAAAGAAAGACACCGGGAAGATAAGAGTTTGCATTGACTTCAGAGATTTAAATAGAGCCACTCCTATAGATGAATATCCTATGCCTATTGCCGACATGTTAATCAATGATGCATCGGGGCACAAAGTTATTAGCTTTCTTGATGGTAATGTTGGTTACAATTAAATATTTATGGTGAAGAAGATACATCAAAGACGCTTTTTATTTGTCCCGGATTTGTCGGTTTGTTTGAGTAGATTGTCATGACTTTTGGGCTTAAGAATGCGGGCGCCACCTATCAAAAGAGCTATGAATCTCATCTTTCATGATCTCATTGGAGTAATTATATATGGAGGTATACATTGATGATGTGGTGATTAAATCGGCTTCGCATGATCCTCATCTAGCCGATTTGGCGTCTTGCTTTTGAGAGGATGCGCTTCTATGGATTGAAGATAAATCCACTCAAGTGTGCTTTTGGAGTGTCAGCCGGGAAGTTTCTCAGGTTTATCATTCATGAAAAAGGCGTAGAGATTGATCCTAAAAGGATAGAGAAGATCAAGGCGATTCAGCACCTCAATGCAAGAAGGATTTGCAAAAATTCTTGGGCAAAAGTGAACTACTTGAGAAGATTTATTGCTAACTTAATAGGGAAGATTATTCCTTTCACCCCCATACTCAAGTTAAAATATGAAGCTGATTTTACCTGGGGGGCAAGCCAACAAGCTGCATTTGACAAGTTGAAGGAATATCTGTCTTCACCACCCGTTCTTCGTGCACCTAGAAGGGGAGTACCTTTCCGATTGTATATCATTTGTCGAAGATAAGGTGATTGGGGCTGTTGTTACTCAAGAAGATGAAGGAAAGGAGTATGTTGTTGCCTATCTTAGTCGTCGTCTTCTTGATCCTGAGACAAGGTATGCCCATATTGAGAAATTGTGTCTATCACTATATTTTGCTTGCTCCAAGATGAGACATTATCTTTTGTCAAGCACATGTGTGGTAGCATGTCAGGCCGATGTAATCAAACATATGTTGTTTCGGCCAATCCTTTCTGGAAGGGTGGGCAAATGGGCATACGCTTTAATTGAATATGACTTGACTTTTGAGCCATTGAAGATTTTAAAAGGTCAAGTTCTTGCTGATTTTATTGTTGAGCATAGCATAAATCTTGATCATAAAGTGGATTACATCACTAGTACTACCCCATGGCGTTTGTATTTTAATGGATCGGTTTGCAAAGATGGTGCCGACGTTGGTGCTAGCAACACCATCATGCGTAAGAGCGACATCATCATAGATAGGCTTAGTAGCGTCTACGAGAATTACCTCTTTTGGCGCAGTGCAAGGGCTTCACCACGCAGGCCTCGTGTACTCGGGTCACGCGATCTTGCCTATCTTTTTGCAGCTCTTGAAGAAGGCTCGTTGCACGGCATCCATCTTGTCCCGAGCTTCTTCTTCAAGTCTTCAGTGGAGCTCATCCACGGACTCGGGACGCCGTATCTTTGTCTTGGGAGATTTCCGCCTTGTTGCTCTTGCTAGCATCATCACCGGGGCCATGGCGCTAAGCGCCGAGATCGTCTTCGAGTTGACACCTTGTCTTCCCAGCTGAGTCGCCAAAAGTATGTTGACGTGGGGTTAGGGCTTCGCACCAAACACACCGGGAGGGCTTTGGACACCCACGAAGGTTGCACACAACCTTGTAGCAGCGAACACCGCAGCGTGACCGACCACAAACGATCAAGAGATCGTTAGGGCCGATGTAGAGCTCGGTGGACGGCTGGAAGACCTCAACGCACCTGGGAAGACCGCCGGGAGGGGCGCACGTAGGGGTGCCCTAGGAGCAGCAGATGCGCCTAGACGGTCGGTGAAGAAGCACGGAGCTCGTCGTCGAACAGCAGGGTATGAGGTTGGAAGTGATAAAAGTAGGGTTTGTAAGTTGTAGTATGACGATTTGGGATAGATGAGATCAAATCGGCCGTGAACCCCTTCATTATATAGGGGAGGGTGGTCTTATCCTTTTAGGAAGGCATCCTAAGACGCGTTTCCAATCACCAAAAACCGACCTAAACACGATTGGAAACAAATTGGTTTGGGTTCCGTTTCGGACTGGCCGCGCGTCGGGTGACCGACGCTGGCCCCCGGCTGACCGAACGCGCCGGTGGCCTGCGTCCGGTCAGTTCCAGAGAGGTCCGAACCGCCGAACCAGCGCTGGCCGAGCTGACCCCTGGACCGACGCCGCTTTGGAGGGACCGGACACGCCGGTGCCAGCCCGGTCACTTCCGCAGTTTTCGGGCGTGGGCTGGCGCGACCACACGCGCGGGAAGGGTGACGGACGCTCGCTGCGTCAGGTGCAGCGCGCCCGGTGGTCCCCGAGCATGCCTGCTTGCCTTGCCGATGCCCTTGACTTGACTTTTCATGCCATGTTTTGCCATAAGCCATTTTTGGGTGTCAACACCATCACTAAACCCAGTCTCTTTCTTCTTCATCACCGTTAACTTCTCTATCATGGGCACCACCTAACTGGCCTCTCCCGTTCACGAGGTTGAATTTGAAGAGTGTGGGGAGATAAGGTGGGTGAAACAAATGGCCGATCGTGCGCTGGAAGCTAATCGTATGGCTGGCAGTGTTTTAGCTCTTCATCCAAAGATTTTTTTTTTCTATTTAAACTGTGATCTACGTTCCTACTCATTTGCCGTACGTGAATGTAGATTTGGACAGTAGTAAATGACAACTCCTTGTGCACACAAGCAATAAATGTAAGTAAATACACAACGAAAAACCATAGAGTTTATTCCAAAGGAAAAAACATGCTAAGCTTATAAGGATTGAGGACTTGACTATATCATCGTCGTCCATGCATACATGATAACAACTGACAACAATAAGCAAATGACCCAAATCTAAAACACGCTGGACTCCTACAGTCCAACTTGACCCAAGCTATGCAGACAAAAATGCATATAAACCCCATCCATTCGAGCATGCAGCGGCGTACATATAACACCAGAATTTAGCTATTCACTTTTTCGCCCTTGCAGGCCTTTTCGCAGGCGTCCGTGCACGAACTTGTGGCTCCAGGCACGCACGCATTGTATGTAGGGTATGTATGGCCTGGAGCGTCCTCGCAGGAACTGGCGCAATCCTTGTTACACGAACTGGCCTTGTCGCAGTTTCTACGGCACCAATCCCTGCACCTCCATATATCGGAGGCCTTGGCACCCTCGCAGGACTTCGCAGCTATCTCTTTGCACTTGGAAGGACATCCCGAGATGCAACGATGAAAGGCGCAGGATGGGACCCTTGTGCTGGTTCTCCCACCCAGCCCAGCACCATGTGAGGAGCTAGAACTTGGGGAAAGGGAAAGAACAGCACGAGATAGTTCAGAAGAATCTTAGAACGAGTTTGAAATGTTTGATACAATTCTTTTCCTGTCCTCTCCTTTCTTTTCCCTCTGCTACTTATACTCTACACAAGCCAGCTTGGGCCTTGATAACGAACATTGGGCCGGCGCGTCCTCTTGGGCCTTGTAGGAGATGATCTTCCAGGCGAGGCATGCTGCGAGCCTGATGAAGACGCCTCTGCATCTTGGGTGCTGACAATCCCCGGCTCTTGAGAACCGGCATGTCCCCATGCTGGTGCACGAGGAAACTTTTGCTTCAGCGCCACCAAGGATTCCCACGTCGCCAAGTCGGGGGTGGAGTGAGACCAGAGGATAAGCCCCTCCTCGACAGAGTTGTCACCAGCAGACCAGCGACGTTGGAGTACACGGACAGGGACCTGCAGGTGGGACAAATTGGAAGGCAGTACAGAAGAAATAGCCTCGGCACCTGGGGATAACTTGAGCTGGGAGACGTGGAACACCGGATGAACTGCAGAACCGGGAGGCAGAGCCAGCTTGTATGCAACGGCACCAACTTTTTCAATGACACGAAATGGACCGAAGAAACGGAAGCAGAGCTTGTTACTTGAGCGGCGAGCAATAGTAGACTGAATATAGGGCTGAAGCTTCAGGTACACCATAGCACCGACTGGAAAGGAGCGCTCTGTACGACCTTTGTCTGCCTGTCGCTTCATCCGTGTCTTAGCTCGAAGGAGATGCCGCCCGACGACATCCCTCATGAGCTCACGATCACCATCCATGAATGCAAATCGTGCAATCGGAGCCACACCGCCCAAACCGATGCCCAAGTGACGAGGTGCATGGCCATAGAGCACTTCAAACGGTGAACGCCCCTGAAGCGTAGTGATCCGATGTATTATACCAATACTCGCCGAGAGGAAGATACCGCCGCCACCGGTGGTAGGACAGAGCTGCAAACAACGGCAAAGTCTCCATACACCGATTTACCCCTTCTCACCGCCATCGGTTTGGGGGTGGTAGCCCGAAACCGCGCTTGATGTTGTGCCGCCCATAGCAAACAAGAATTGCCGAAGGTACCGGAGAAGATCCCCGCCGCGATCGACACAATCGATGCCGCATACCATGCAAGCGGTAAACTTGATCCAGAAAACTCGGGCACTGAATTAGCCAAAAACGGATGACGGCGGCAAGAAGTGCGCATACTTGGAAAACAGATCAACAACCACGAGAATGGAGTTAGCCGAACCTGACAGCGGCAAACCTTCCACGAAGTCCATCGAAATATCTTGCCAGGCACCGAGGGGAACGGGCAAGGGCTGAAGAAGACGGGATAAGTTTGCGACCGGGTTTGGCTTGCAGCACACCGAGCGATTTTGAACAAAAGACCGATGGCCTTCTTCATGCCAAAGCCGTAGAAAAGCTTCTTGATACGGCGATAGGTGATGAGCCCCTCGAATGTCCACCGACCGGATCATCATGAAGTGCTTGTATGACTTTGGTCCGCGAAAACTGGATGAGCACCCGCCCGGACTCGTCCCTTGTATCGAATTACACCATTCAAAGAAGGAGAAATGACCAAGAGGTGATTGGGAAGCGTATAATCGAGTCAATGAGTCTATCGCCATAGGATCCGACCGATATGCTTCAACCACGCCGCCTAACCAATGATGTTTGACCGACGAGATGGCCATGAGTTCGTCAGGATGTGCACGGCGGGATAGAGCATCGGCCGCAGCGTTTTCGGAGCCTTTGCGATAAACAATCTTGTATTGGAGTCCCATCAGCCGTGTGAACACCTTCTATTGCCAGGCTGTATGAAGGCGCTGCTCATTCAAATGAGTAAGGCTTTGGTGATCGGTGTGTATAATGAACTCGCCTTGGAGAAGATAGTGTCGCCACTGATCAACGGCCATCAAAATCGCCAAATACTCTTTCTCATACACAGTCAGGCCCTGATTCTTACGACAGAGAGGTTTGCTGATGAATGCAATAGGGTGCCCACGCTGGAGTAATACAGCCCCAATACCGGTACCCGAGGCGTCGGTCTCAATATGAAAAGGAATAGTGAAATCCGGCAAGGCCAGGACAGGTGCTGTGGACATAGCTGACTTGAGTAGGTCAAAAGCCTTTGCCTGAAGGGGAGTCCACACAAACAATTGGTCCTTGCGTAGCAGGTCGGTAAGTGGCTTGGCGATGATTCCAAAGTTCTTGACGAACTTACGATAGTAGCCTGCTAACCCCAGAAACCCGCGAAGGTCCTTAACAGAAGCAGGCTGTGGCCATTCCACTATGGCAGTAACTTTGGCTGGATCGGTTGACAGGCCTGCAGCACTGACAATATGCCCAAGATAAGAGATCGTTTCCAAGCCAAATCTGCACTTTGAAAGTTTCAGCTTCCACTGGTCACGCCTCAGCCATTCAAACACCTGAGTGAGATGCATTGCATGATCCTCCAGCGTTGGACTGAACACCAAGATATCATCAAAGAATACGATGACAAAACGCCGTAATCCTGGTGCCAAAGTCACATTCATTGCACCTTGGAACGTTCCTGGAGCTCCAGTCAGGCCGAACGCCATCACTTTGAACTCATACTGGCCGACATGTGTTTGGAACGCCGTCTTGTACTCTTCGCCGGCCTTGAGAAGGGTCTGGTGGAACCCGGCACGAAGATCAAGAGTCGAAAACCAACGAGCTCCGGCTAACTCGTCCATCAACCGATCGAACACCGGCACCGGATACTTGGACTTCTTAGTCAAGGCATTTAACTGACGGAAATCCACGCAAAAACGGAAGGAACCGTCCTTTTTCTTAACCAGCAGGACTGGAGAGGCGAATGAACTGGAACTGTGTTGAATGATACCCTGGGACATCATCTGTTGGACTTGAGTCTCGATTTCGTCCTTCAGACGTGGCGGATAGCGATATGGCCGCACAAACACAGGTTGCGCGCCCTCGATCAGAGGAATTTCATGATCGCAGGCACGGGAGGGTGGAAGACTAGTTGGCTCCTGAAACAAATCCCGATCATCGATCAATTACCGTGCGAAACACGTAAGGGCGATCTTTGAGATAGCCGGCCGGAAGTTTCGTGCAATTCGATCACTTGCAACAACGGATGAGTAGGGGAATCGAGGAGACAATCCCTTTGCAAAGAACACCCCGGCCATCATGAGGAACATATAATTGCTTGCGGCTCCAATCCACCAGCATTGGGCTGTGAGCATCCAACCAATCCATGCCAATAACAATGTCAAACCGACCCAATTGCAAAATCTTCAGGTCTGAATGAAATGTAAACTGTCCAACAGACCAAGGCACTTGACACAGAGTAAAATTGCTCTGAAGACAGTCACCACCAGCAACTTGTACAGACAGTGGTGAGGGCACCTGTCGGATTCCTTGTAATCGCTGTGCGAAGGAGGCATTGACAAATGATGACGAACTACCAGAGTCTATAAGTATACGCACAGGAAGCTGCTGCACGAACCCATCCAGGCAAACTGTCTTGTAGGACTGAACACCAGAAACTGCAGACTTGGAAAGAGCCATCATCACCTGCTCAGCTGGTATGGATTCAGAATCCGAACTGGCCAAAGAATCATCAGATGAAAAGGAATCCCAAACAGCGTCAACTGCATGTAAAATCTCTGGAGCGCAACGATGGTCACGAGTGTACTTGGCATTGCATTTGAAACACAGACCCAGAGCTCGACGATATGCCTTCAAAGCACGCATAGCCGAGTCAGACGACGAAGAGCCTGGGGACGTAGTGGACGTAGTAGGAGCAGCGGCCACGGTTGCCTTGTCAGGGCGTTGTGGCGGAAGTGGCGGTGGAGCAGGGAGTGCCAATGGTGCTCTTGATGATGGCAGTGCCCGCGCCGCTGTAGGAGGCCAATCACCAGGACGTACGCCACGCTGTGGTGCCACCACAGCCGCTTCCTCCTGCAACCGAGCCAAGGAACAAGCAGTATCGAGGTTTGGTGGACTCATAACCATGACGATAGCTTTGATTTCAGGCTTGAGGCCATCGATGAAACGCATGGTGAAAAACATGGGGTCTGTGGAGGCTGAATAGGCATTAAGATGATCAACCAGTTCACAGAATTGGGTGATATACTCATTGACAGATGATGTCTGACGCACATGGAACAATTGTCGCATCAGGAGCTCCTTCTGATTGCGATCGAAACGGTCATGCAGTATTTGACAGAAGGTGGTCCAATTGAGGAATGGAAGTTGGGGAATAATGGATTGGAACCACAGGGCAGCTGGCCCATCCATGTGCATCTCCACCACAGAGAGCCACATATGCTGAGGAACGGCATACATAGTGAAGTATTTCTCACTACGAGAGCGCCATAGGCGTGGGTTATCTCCTGAAAAACGAGGGAAATCGAGTTTTGGCATACGACCTTGGTAGGAATTGTTGTGAGAAGAGAACTGGGAGTAATCGGCAGGCATTTGTGGTGTTGGCTGTGGAAAAGTGGACATGGTATGGTGGTGCTGGGCTATGGATTGAGTGGGAATTGGAGGTTGTGGGTACAGGTTAGGCAGGGAAGGAGTTTGTAGTGGTGGGGGACGAACTGGAATTTGATGCATGGGAGGACGAGGAATCGGAGAACGGGGTGGCGGGTCTGGAGGCTTACCAGATGCCGGGACATGGAGCATGGTCGTGACCGAACCATGGCCACTGTCCCGTGTAATCGATGCAGAGCAGTGCCCGCTGGGCCCGTCGGCGTGTACTTTCCGGCGGTGTGGGGCGCGGATGCCGACGAAGGAATCCCCATGATGCCCGGGAGTGATCGCGGCATTTTGTCGAACACCACCCGGTCCCATCCCACATCCAGCTTCTTCACCTTCAACTTGAGGTCGCCGAGCCGCGCCCTCAGCCTCGGGCCTCCGTGAAGCGATGTCGCCGATCGCCGCTTGAGAGCCTTCACCCGATCGTCACGCCCGAACGGACCTGCTCGTGTGCATGGCCTCCCGATCGGTGATGCGGGTCTCGATGGAGGGGTCGGGCGGCGGGGGACGGTTCTCGAGGTTGGTGAGGCGTTGGTCGACCGCCGCAGCGCTCCGACGCCGCGTCGCGTGAGCTCGGTGTAGCGGCGCCGAGATCGACGAACCCGCACGCATCTCCGCTTTCGCCTCCCGGATCTCGCCGAGCACAAGCTTCAGCGCCGGATCCATGGCGCCCGGGATTTCTTCAAGCGGGTGTAGTGGTGGTGACCCGTAGGGAGGTCAGAATCGATGGCTAATTGATACCAATTGTGAGGAGCTAGAACTTGGGGAAAGGGAAAGAACAGCACGAGATAGTTCAGAAGAATCTTAGAACGAGTTTGAAATGTTTGATACAATTCTTTTCCTGTCCTCTCCTTTCTTTTCCCTCTGCTACTTATACTCTACACAAGCCAGCTTGGGCCTTGATAACGAACATTGGGCCGGGCGCGTCCTCTTGGGCCTTGTAGGAGATGATCTTCCAGGCGAGGCATGCTGCGAGCCTGATGAAGACGCCTCTGCATCTTGGGTGCTGACACACCAGAGCCACACAAATGGCAGCGACAACGGCTGCCTTAACAGCGGAGGCACGCAAAGGCATTACGTGATCTTTGTGTGGATGGACAACTGGCTTAGGAGGAAGTTTTACCAGTACTGTATGAAGCAAGCGATGTGACACACACAAGCAGCTTCTCAGCTTGTGCTAGTTCGGTAAGTCATTTTGTGCTATTTATAGGCTCCCAAGTTAGCATGTGCAAACAGCTAGTATATCAAGGTACATGAACCTTGGCCTTATTATCGGTTGACTTCGTTTTATGTGCAAAGCACAAGGATCAAGGAAAGAGTAGTTATCTAAAATTTTTGCACACTGATCGAATTTGACTGCCCCCTACGCCATCGACGAGTCTTAGTTCCACCAGCCTCTCCTTTTTTACCCCTTTTTTTTTTCTTGATTTGTTCCCGATGCGGTTCAAAGCTGCTGTTTTTAAGAATTATAGGGCATAGCCCCTGTCCATTATCCAAGGTCAATAGACCAGAGAAATGATTCCAGCGCCGACAGTTGGGGATGCCATCTGAAACGTTTAAGCATTCCAAAACCCAAAACATCACTATCTTAAAAATCCAAAACTACCGCTGCCAAGCAGCCATTAAGCTAAACTAGCAGAAACGACGTCTGAAACTCTGCTCCTTTTGGTGGAGAGACAATTTGAAACTTCTGGACAGCTTTAAGGAGATAATGCAAGTAAACCTAAATGATGGGACTACTTGTTTCCTTTGGACTGACAAGTGGAAGCAGCAGCCCCTCATGCAGACATTCCCTGAGCTCCATTCTTTTGCCAGAAATAAAGCTATTTCAGTAAGTAAATGGATACATCAGCAATCCCAATCAGATCTGTTCAGTCTACCTCTTTCTGCAGAAGCTCACCAGCAATTCATGGACCTCCAGCTCATCAAAAACCAGACCCAGATCACCTTCTCACATGACAGCTGGACTTTGAGAGGGGAAACTTCTCGGCATCTAAAGCATACAAGAGTCTAATTGGTCAGAGACAGGTTCCTCAAGCTCTCAAGTGGGTGTGGAAAAATTGTTGTAAGCCAAAACACAAAGTGTTCTTCTGGCTTTTGATGAAAGATAGACCAAGTACCAGGGGCCTCTAAGAAGAAGAAGAATGTACTTGCAGTCATACAACTGTCTCCTCTGTCAAAGCTCTACTGAAGAAACGATGGAACACTTGTTCCTGCACTGTCCATTTTCAGTCCAATGCTGGGCCCAAATAGGCGACCTCCTCAACCCTCAAGATGACGTTTTTCAAGCCATAGAACACGCAAGAGGTCAGCTCAACTCGCAGTTCTTCATGATTCTGATAATCATCACTTGTTGGTCCATCTGGACGATCAGAAACGATGTCATCTTCAAAGGTATACCACCCTCTCTTCAGAGAGCCAAAGAGAACAGGGGAAAAAGAGATCAGGATTCTTACCCTACGGGTTAAGACGAAGTTTGCAGCAGCTTTCGATTCATGGATCCAAAATCTATTGTAATTTCACTTTTTCCCCTTATTTTCTTTCTCTCCATCTCTTGAACTGCTTGTTCTGTACTGGCTCTCTAAACTCTTAATAAAATCCCTGTAGGGACATTTATGCCCCTCCAGTTTCAGTCAAAAAAAAAAACAGAAACAAAGCATCATCAGAAATGAGAAGCCTGTAGCAGATTTGCCTCCCATGCGCTTTTCCAAGCATTCTCATCTTCTCCACCATTTACCTCCATTTCAGCCAAAGCACTTGAGCAGCTTCCTGTTTTATTTGCACCATCTTCAGTAGCAAAATATCATTCTTCTCCAGTGGACAAAGGATTTCCCATTTTTTTAATTGTCTTCGCAGCCTGGTAAAGGAGCACTGAGTTCTCTGAAAGCACAAATCATTTCTAAGTTTCCAAACACACCCAAAGGCTACAGAAGTTATAATGTTCACCACACCGTTACATTTACTACTTAGCCAAAATTTGCCAATAGACTCCAGAGGGTTTCCTAAATCCACAATTAAGATTCTAGAAGTACCACCCACATTTGTCTAGCAACAACAAACTCAAATAATAGATGTTGCACTAATCATGTCTCAAAACAGAAAAGGCAGGTGGGATGCTTCACTTCCTCCTCTTACTAATATTATCCCAAGTCAAAATCTTATTTTTGCTAAGTAACAAAGGAAATAATGCACTCTAGGTGGAATATTGATATCCCAAATGGACGGGACTAAAACAGGTTGAATACCTCTAAAGTTAACTATTTTATAGAGAGATTGGATAGAGTGTCTGTTAGAGTAATAGGATTAGTACCATATCGTCTACCCATGTGGGGTGTACTTCATGTACTCTATATAATCAGCCCATGAGGCCCAATGCAATATATCAAATATTACACCAATTATATCCTCCCTCATGGTATCATTTGCCTAGGTTTAGATCCAAACCCTAGCCGCCGCCACTTCCGCACCGCGCACCCACGGGGAGAGGCCGATCTCCGCCGGGGCAGCGCCCCTGTTTAGGCCCCCGATCCTATTTATCCGCTGCCATCATCGCCGCCGCACAGCAGATCGGGATCTCCCCCCACGTCTTCGTCGGGCCGCCGCCCCGATCTTCGCCGCTGAGGCCGAAGGATGTCGCCCCGCCCCGTGTGCCGCCGTGGTCGCGGCCGGGCCCGCCACACGCCTCGACTAGCACCGCCTTGGAGGCAGCAAGGTCGCATGTCATTGTTGTTGGGCAAGTTTGCCCATGTCCGCCACGCCGATCCTCATCGACGCATCACCGCCGGACATGACATCTTGCTGGGTACCCCAATTGCTGCTGTTGCACCTTTTGGTTTGCCCGATCACTGATCCGATTAAGTCGCCCACCACCCGTCGACCTCGCCGCTACTCCGACATCGAATTCATCGACACCGCCGCCGAGTACTACATGCATCTTCTTCGAGCAATAGGGTTCCGACGAGTCGCCTCATCGGGCCACAACACCGCTGCCCGTGTGCCCACCTCGTTGTCCCCTCGTGCAATTGACGGTCGTCTTTGCGTCTCATGTCATCGTTGATCCATACTCGCCGACGCGTCCGCCTCCGTCCGCACAAGGTCTTTGTCCTAATGATTGTGTCTTCGTCGTCGAGCTGCCTACCCTTGCCGCTCGTCGGCCCTCACATTGTCGCAGAGTTGTGCTCGCCCTCACATCATCGCAGAGCCGTGCTCGCCGATGCGTCTGCTCTTCGCCGCCTCGCTTCTACCGCCCAAAGACAACCACGTCGCATCACTATGGTTGGGGCCCTCTACCTTGTACGCCCGTTATTGGCAACACCGACACGTGCTTTCATCCCCGACGCATTGCTGGATTTGGCAAATCCATCCTTGCCTCGGCACACAGGCAGCTTGATCGCATCAGCCGACATCGACCCTTCCGTTCCCACCCCGTCTACCTCGATCGCGTTGTCGCCTTTCTTCTACACCCGCGATGGCCCTGACAACGTCAACTTCGGCATCGCCTCCTCCCACGATGACTGCCTCGACGCGTCTCCGTCACCACTGTGGCGCCCCTTGTGCACCTGCAGCTCCATTGACAAGGCAACCCGACCACAACTACGTCGACTGCGGCTATCTTCAGCATGACTTCTTCGACCACGGCTATTGCGCCCTCATGCTCGGCTACCTCGACATCGGCATAAAGGGCTACCGCCTTGCATGAGGACTCATCGGCTTCTTCTCTAGCCACAACACACATCGATTTGTAAAGACTGCGGGGGGATGTTAGACAACTTCTTCTCCAATCTCACCGTCTGTAGCGCTCCCGCTGTGACTGCGGTGGGATGTTAGAGTTGAAAGGATCGAGATGCCCAAGAGGGGGGGTGAATTGGGCTAATCTAAAATTTTAACTTAATTAAGCAACCTACTAGCCCATATTCACCCTCTTGTGTCTAAGTGTGTTTCTAACAACTACCGCACAAAGTTTTGCACCCTAGGTTCCAATCCTACTCTAGCATGGCAATTCTAAGAATGTAAAGACATGAAATAGAATTGCGGAATGTAAATGCGGAAAGTAAAGAGAGGAAGGAACACGGCGATTTTTTCCCGAGGTATCGAGGTGTCGCCACACCCCCCTAATCCTCGTTGGAGCACTCTCTCGAGAGTATCGCTCCCCCTTAGCCCTCGCAAGAACTAAGTGCTCTCTACGGGTTGATTCTTCGACACTCCGTCCGCGGTGAATCACCCAAAACCGCTCACAAGCTTGCTTGAGCCACCCACAAGCACCACGGGTGATCTTCAAGCCATGATCCGCCACCAAGCCATCTAGGTGATGGCGATCACCAAGAGAAACAAGCACGAACTCTCACTTGACTTCAACAAGCCTAGGAGAAGAGTGGATGCACACTTGAATCTCTCAAACACTCTAAGGATGATCCTTAATCTTGCATGGATGACCACCTTAGGGCTCTTGCTCTTCCTTGCACTCTCAAGGATGTTTCTCACCGAACAAATGGGCAGAGAGAGGGCAAGGTCGTGGGGACAAAGTATATATAGCCCCCACCAAGCAACTCCACGAAATCGCCCTTCAAGACAGAAAAGCGGCGGCCGGACGCTTTGGCGAAGTCCGGTCAAGGGTCCCGGTCGAGGCGTCCGGTCGAAACGACACGGCCCTCCGACACGCCCCGACCGAAGCGTCCGGCCGTGCTTCCGGTCCACACCGAAGCGCCCGTCTCTCGCGTCGGTTGGACCTGCGCCGAAAATGCTCTACGCGACGCACTCCACCGAGCGCCCGGTCATGACCGAAGGCCCGGCCGGTCGCGTCCCGGTCGGCCTTTGAAGCCCTTTTCAGCTCCGTCTTCGCGACTCCGTGAATTGCTTCAACTCCAACATGTCTCGGGCATAAATTGAGCTACCTAGTGCTAAAGAAACTCAAGTGTGCACCACAACTCGTCTCTAGACTCGCCTAGGTCAAGCTACCCGCTCGTACCCCCTTAATAGTACGGCCGAAAAATAAAAACAAAGTCCTAATAACTAATCCGATGTCACCCAACTCCATCGACAATCGGAACTAGCCGTCCTTAACCTTGTCGCTCATCCTCGAAAACCGAACGAATTCCATCGCCGTGGGGCGTAACAAACTCTTCGCCCGAGACCACCATTATCATGACCTAACTCTCCTTTGTTTCTACAAAACACACGTTAGTCATGATAATTTCATTGTCATCAATCATCGAAACCCAATCTAGGGGGCCTAGATGCTTCAATCTCCCCTTTTTGGTGATTGATGACAACCTCTAGAGTATGGAGATTAAGAGTGAGGTTTTAAGCGCACTTGTTGACATGAGCCTCTGTCAATAAGATCAAAGGGGTTAGGGTGGCTCATGCGATACAAGATCATATATGTACTCATAGGATCTGCATGAAGAGTGAGTACGACAAGGATAGCTCATATGGTTCAAAGTATCACAAGTAATAATCAGAGTAAGCCATAAGTGCGGAAGCAAGACCATATGAGCAAAAGCATGACATGATATATAATAATACCGAAGTAGAGAGCACACATGTCATTGAGTGTATCACGATGCATCACAAGCATATACAATGCGAGGCATGAAAGTAAACATGATGCATGCAAGTGTATCACACCAAAAGAATCAACTCCCTCTCACAAGCTCCCCTAAGTCTACATACTCTACTCTCTCCCCTTTGTCATCAAAGACCAAAAGGCTAAGGGCCGGTAGGGAGGTGTAGAAGCGCATAAGCCTGGTCACCGGAGCACGAGTCGCCACAACGAACCGAGAGGCATCATCCGGACTCGACTCAACTCGAGCCGGGCCGACCATCGACGCCGCAAGACCCTCCGACCGTGGAAGTGTAGAAGAAGCGGCCGGGTCGGCCTGCGGGTAGCCGGGAGTGGAGTGTGCGTCGATCCCCAAGCGAAACGACCGCCCGGCCCTCAACTGTCGCCCTCACCGGTCGGCCTCGAGCAGCGTGGTCAACTAGCGGGGTCTCGAGGTAGTAGTGACTAAGGCTGACCCTCGCGGGCTCGAAACTCGAACACTCGACTCGCGGCGCCGATCGACCCAATCGTGGTAGTGACAACAATAGACTCCTACGCCGTCAAGTCGCCTCGAGTGACCGGGTGAGACTCCAAGAGCCGCCGCCACACCCGCCAAGTGAGTGGTGCACTAGGCGAGGCCGAGAGAACAGCTCGGCGAAGGTGGCACCGGAGACGGGATCCGCGACACACTGCCGAAGTCGGGCCTCGCGCCGGGGGTGTGAAGCCGTAGTAGTACGGACTCGCCGTGACTGAAAGCCGCGATAGCCCGAATATAGCCGGTGAGGTGGAGTCCGCCGAGGCCGAAAGCCGGGACCAACAGTGGAACCGACCGGGTGAAAGGAAATCGCACTCGGAAACCGAGGTCCCGAGCCTCGATATGCCGAAACCGGAAGCAGTGAGGCACCGCTGAAGTGGTAGTGGCCGAGGCATCTCAACCTCAATCGTAGCGCCCGACAATCGCAGACCATGAGAGCCCGCCCGCCGCCGCCGAACCGCCGCCGCGGGTACAGAACCGCCTTTGGCCGGGCAAGTAGGGAACGCCGGCTCGCCCCCGCCTCGCCTCATCTCCAGTTGAGAGCTCGCCGCTTTCGCCACGGATTCACGCTGCCGCTCGCCCCCTCATCTCGCAACTAGTGAAAGCAGGGGCCGGGTCGACGATTGGAGGAGCGCGGAACCTCCGGCCTCATGGTCGCGGTCGCCGTGGAGGTGGCCTCAGAGGCACATAGTCGTCGCCAGAGCCGCCCTGAAGGGGGGTAAACCCGGCCGCGGGCCGCGCTCCTCGGACCAAGCCGCGGCCTCCTCAAGAGCAACCATCTGGCTCTTGTGCATCCCGAGCCGCTCTCGACTCGCGGATCGCCCCGAGAACGTGTGGCGTGGGTACCGGCCGGCGCGGGGTCTTGAGGAGCCGACGAAGGTCGTAGCCGGAAAGCGTAGTCGATCGCGGTCCACCTCGCACAACGCCGGCCTCCATGTGAGGCACGGTCTTCCAAATCGAAGGAGATCCAAGTGAGCAAAAGGAAGCCGTCGCCGGCTCTTGATCCCCTCGCTATAGTGTCCTCCATCTCCGACAAGATCAAGTCCCAAACATCAAACTCTATCCGATCCATAAGGTGGAAGAGAATCCACCGCCGCAAGCCGGTGAGCGCCTCCTTGTAGCCAATCGGGCGTAATCGCCCGCCCGACTATAGCATCCACAACTCGCAAGTGGAGTGAGGTCGTGAGGTAGACGATCGGAGCCCTCGCCGAAGGGTGCCTTGTAGCAACCGCGAACCCGATCACCAGTAGGCACTCGCCGCCCCGGGTCATCGCGCGGCTCAAGTACCATAGCACAAGCCGTGGAGCCGTGGTTCGAGAGGGTGCAACCCGAGAAGTCGACGAGCCCGAAACACTCGCAACTCGCACTGCCGCCCTTGAAAGCAAACACTAGAAACTCGTGCCGGGGTCAATCCACGTGGTAGCATAGAACTCGACCCACGTAGTCACGTAGTCGCCATCTCTCGCCAAGTAAGTCCGCCGCACGGAAGGTAGCCGAGGTGGGTCGACCGCCACCAACCGCGGCGACCATGTCATCAACCCCGGCGCACCGTGAGGACGGATAGCAACCGCATTCTCCTCATATGCCCAAGAGAAGTCCGCGCGGAAGAGTCCGCCCGGCACCCTTCAGAGCATCCGCCGCCCGCTGGCGGAAACCACTGCATCGGGCCAAGAGACAAAGCGTACCGACGGGCGGTAGACGCCGACACGCCCTCAAGTCAAGGGGGAGCTCGCTCGCCGCCGCTCGGCACTCGCGGCCGGGCCGTCTTGGTCTTTGAGCCGGAGCCGGGAGTGGGACGGTCGCTCCGAAAGAGAAACGCTATGAAGTCCGGAGGAACGACGAGTCCGCCTCGAAGGCCCCTGAGCTGGTGATCGCTCTCGAGTAGCCGAAGCCGATCGCGCCGAGGAGGTGGCGGAGGCCGCCTCGGAGAGGGGGGCACAGGCCGCCCTCACCAGCCGCCGCCGAGACCGGGTCTCCCCGAGACGAAGTCCCGCCTGTGGACCACCCAACTCGCGGGTCTCGCTGCTCTAGCCATCGCAAGGACCTGCTCACGTGTCATCTCATCACCTCGTGCGCCTCGCTTCTTCTTCGGCCGCGACTTCGGCAACCTTCTTGCCCTTGTCCGATGGACCGCCACTAGAGGAGGTGGGGGTCGAGGCGGCATCGTGTTCTTCGCGGGCGCCATGACCGAGAGATCAATCCGTGAAAAAGAACCAACTGCCAAAGACCACCGGCAACCGAAAAGACTCCCCCGACCAAAGTCGCCACCGCAAGTCGACCGGGAAGACAAACCGGCCGGCCGACACTTGAGAGGCTTGGCCTCTTTTCCATACTCGTGGGCTTGGCCCCGAGTTTTTCTACCAAATCGCTCAAACCGCCGGTGTCACACTCGACCAACCAAGCTCGCCGCACATATAGAAGGAATAGAGAGATTTATAACAAGCATACATAGCTAGAGGAGGAGAAGATCCTTAGGGAGCAAGCATTTGGATCTGTAAATGAAGGCAAGCATGGTTTTACCTAGCCTTGTTTGGTTCCTGTGAAAAGGTACGGCAAATGACAATGTGGGAGTCCTCGAGGTCAAGGTATGACACTGCATCGAAAGGGAACAAGGAAGTACACCAAATCAGTGACAACCAAGCTGCTGTGGGCATTGGGGCAATTGGTCGAGCACCTTGAGGGCAGGAGCGGTGGACACGTGGAAACTCACCATAGTGTGAGTGCTGGCCGGCCGGGAAGAAGAATGGCGTCGGCGACGAGGAGGAACGAGCCCGAAAGGGAGAAGCGGTCCCGCTGGCGGTGCTTGACCACGGCGGCGACGGAATGGCGACGGCGGCGACTCCCGGCTGGGTCCGCTGGGTGGGCGTAGCGGCAGGCTGGGAGGGCGTGGCGCGGCCGGGCGCGGCCGCAGAGGCGCTGGCGGAAGCGCTGGCGGGGCGCCGGGCGTACGGGCGACGGCGGCGCTAGGCTCGGCCGGGCGGCGAGACGCGGGCGGCGGGGGCGGGCGGGTGAGGAGCGGCGAGGCCGGGCACGGACGGGCGGGCGAGGCGGCTTCAGGTGGAAGGAAAAGGAGGAGGGCCCGCCGCCGGTTTGATTAAGAAAAGAACAAGGCCCCACATGTCATACGTAATAATGAACCGCCGCTTCAAAAATTCTCGACCGACCGGCCGCCGCCTCCTTCGACCGGACGCACGAGGATCGCTTCGGTCACAATTACAGAGAGCCTCAGAATCTCCTTCTTCGACGGGACGCGCTGACCGGTACGCTGGTGAGACCGGTCAAGGGTCCTGCAGCTTCCCGGCCGCCGTTTTCAGTATTTTTCGATTTCCTCCTTCGCGGCAACTTCTCCCAACCAAATTCCAACGCAAATAAGAGCCAAATAACCACCGGTTGGAACAGGTCATGAGAGTCCTCTCTCAAGCCCTCGATTTTGCAAATAATTTGCCATAGGCATAGCTTTAATTTTCGAAAATAGGCAATAAATCCGATCGAGGAGCATCGTATGGCCAAGAAATGGAGTTTATGAACCTTTAGGAGCGTCAAATGCTCTCTCCATCCTTGGGCGAACACACGGATACTCAAGCTTAAACCAAAGAAGAACGACAAACCAACACACATGCATTTCATATGCAATACGAGATTTGAATCTAGTTGGCTTGTCAAGTTTGAACCAAGGTTAAGCTTCTTCACACGCTTTTCGGCGGTTATCTTAACCATGTTAGACAATCCCTATATGCATTGCAAGAATTTAAACATGCCATATTATACAATGAATGTAAGGGACAACACAAGCTCATTTTCTAGAGAAGTTGGAAAAGTCAAGAATATTGAGCTCGCCTCTTAACTCACAAAACCTTGCCTCATCCAAAGGCTTAGTGAAGATGTCCGCCAAATTGTCTTCTGGTCCTCACTCCTTGAAGAGATATATCTTTCTTGGACACATGATCACGAATGAAGTGATGCCGAATATCAATATGCTTGGTGCGGGAATGTTGAACCGATTGCTTGCAATTTTGATGGCACTTTCATTATCACATAGCAATGGAACCTTCTCGAGCTTGATACCATAATCAAGGAGAGTTTGCTTCATGTAGAGAATTTGAGCACAACAAGCTCCCGCAAAGAACATACTCCGCCTCGGCGGTTGACAAGGTCACACTATTTTGCTTCTTCGAACACCAAGAGACAATAGACCTTCCAAGCAAATGGCACCCTCCGGTTGTGCTTCTTCTATCAATTTTGCAACCGGCATAATCCGAAGTGGAATAGCCAACAAGTTGGAATCTTGCACCTTTGGGATACCATATGCCCATGCTTGGTGTTTGCTTGAGGTACCTAAGAATTCTCTTCACCGCGGTGAGATGGGATTCCATAGGGTTAGCTTGAAAACGAGCACATAAGCAAACACTAAACATGATGTCGGGCCTAGATGCGGTGAGATAGAGCAAGCTACCAATCATAGATCGATAGTGAGTCTTATCTACCGGTGTACCTCCCACATCCGGATCAAGTTGTCCATTGGTTGGCATGGGTGTCTTGATGGGCTTGCAATCTTCCATATCAAACCTCTTGATAAGGTCTTTGGTATACTTTTCTTGAGAGATGAAGGTCCCTTCTCTCAATTGCTTGACTTGAAACCCGAGGAAGAAGGTAAGCTCACCAATCATGGACATCTCAAACTCCTTCGACATCAAGGCACCAAACTCCTTGCAATGTTCTTCATTTGTTGAGCCAAAGATTATGTCATCGACATAAACTTGACAAATGAAGATGTTCCCTTCATGCTTCTTGGTGAATAGTGTGGTGTCCACCTTCCCAATGGTGAAGCCCCTTCGCAATGAGGAAGTCCCGAAGGCGCTCATACCATGCTCTTGGGGCTTGCTTGAGCCCATATAGCGCCTTGGTCAACCTATAAACATGGTTAGGATATCTAGGGTCTTCAAAACCGGGAGGTTGATCAACAAAGACTAGTTCATTTATGAAGCCATTTAAAAAAGCACTTTTCACATCCATTTGATATAGTTTCATGTTATGATGTGATGCATATGAAAGGAGGATACGTATGGCTTCAAGTCTTGCCACCGGTGCAAAGGTCTCTCCAAAATCCAAACCTTCAACTTGAGAGAACCCCTTTGCCACTAGTCTTGCCTTGTTCCGCATGACAACTCCTTGATCATCTTGCTTGTTGCGGAACACCCACTTTGTGCCAATGACTCTTGCACCTTTAGGTCGCTCTACAAGTGTCCACACTTCATTGCGGGTGAAGTTGCCCAATTCTTCATGCATGGCATTCACCCAATCCGGATCTTCTAGAGCTTCCTCTATGGTAGTAGGTTCTAAACAAGAGACAAAAGCATGATGTTCAACAAAATTAGCAAGTTTTTGAGATCGAGTCATAACCCCCTTTGTAGGACTCCCTATGATGAGATCTTGAGGATGTGCTTGGAGTAGAGGTGAATTCCTTCGATCAACCACTTGAGGAGGGTCTTGTGGAGCATCAACATCTTGAGCTTGTTCCACACTTTGTTCATGAGAGACATGAGTATCATCGTGGTGGTTGTTCTCATCTTTATCATCATCTTGTGGAACATTTGATGAAGATGGCTTGTCAATTTCTTTGAACATCATCATCATCATCTTTAGGCTTGATGTCTCGAACCGGCATGTTCTTCATGGCCTCCCTCAATGGTTCATCACCTACATCATCAAGATTCTCAAGTTCTCCTTGGGAGCCGTTAGATTCATCAAACTCCACATCATATGTTTCCTCTACCATGCCGGTGGCATGATTGAATACTCGATATGCTTTGGACTTCGATGAGTAACCAACAAGAGAACCAATATCACAACGTCTTTTGAAACTTCCCTAGATGTTGGCGCTTCTTGAAGATGTAGCATTTGCAACCAAACACCCTAAAGAAGGAGACGTCCGGCTTTTTCCCATTGAGCAACTCATAAGGTGTCTTCTTGAGAAACTTTTGGAGATAGAGGCGGTTGGATGCATAGCATGCGGTGTTGATTGCCTCGGCCCAAAACTTCTCATCGGTGCCATACTCATCAAGCATTGTTCTTGCCAAAGTGATTAGTGTCCGGTTCTTTCTCTCCACTACACCATTTTGTTGAGGAGTGTAGGTTGAAGAGAACTCATGCTTGATCCCAACTTCATCACAATATAGCTCAATGTTTGTGTTGTCAAACTCTTTGCCATTGTCACTTCTTATCTTCTTGATCTTCACATCAAATTCATTTTGAGCTCTTTTAGCAAACTTCTTGAAGCAAGCGGCCACCTCGGATTTGTCATGAAGAAAGAAGGTCCAAGTGTATCTTGAGTAGTCATCAACAATCACTAGACAATATAGGTTGCCCCCAAGCTCTTGTATGTTGTTGGCCCAAAGAGATCCATGTGAAGTAGCTCTAGCACTCTATGTGTTGACATGAAAGCTTTGGTTGGATGGGTGTTGGCAACTTGCTTGCCGGCTTGACATGCACTACAAATCTTGTCCTTTTCAAACTCGACATTCTTCAATCCTCTCACTAGATCATTCTTCATTAGCTTCTTGAGAGACCCCATACCAACATGTGCTAGTCTTCTATGCCATAGCCAACCAAGTGATGTAGCCTTAGCAAAGAGGCAAGTTTGCAAGTTGGCTTCTTCGAAGTGAAATCCACAACATAGAGGTTGTTGTACCTAAAACCTCTAAATACCTCTTGCTTGTCACTCTTCTTTATCACAACAACTTCATGTTCATCAAATAGGCATTGGAAGCCAAGATCACATAGTTGACCAACCGACAACAAGTTGAAGCTCAATGAAGCAACATATAGGACATTTGATAGTGAGTGATCATTTGATATTGCAACCTTTCCCAAGCCTCTCACTTTGCTCTTTGAATTGTCACCAAATGTAATCTTGTTGTGGCCTTTGTCCCCTTCTTCTAGTGAGGTGAACATACGAGGATCACCGGTCATATGTTGTGTGCAACCACTATCAATAACCCAATGACTTCCACCGGTCTTGTAGTTCACCTACACACAATAGATCAAGCTTGTTGCTTAGGGACCCACTCTTGGTTAGGGCCCTTGGTGTTCTCAATCAATGACTTGGCAACCCAAATTTGCTTAGGCCTATTCTTGTTTGGTGGACCTAAGAACATGACCTTGGTTTTGCGACTAGTATCCTTTCTAAGCATGTAGTGAGCATTGAAGGCAAAAGGTCTAGCATGCTTGGGCAAGGGTTGTGGTGGTGGTGTCACACACTCATGAGAGAAATGCCCTTCTTGACCACACTCAAAGCATCTCTTTGGCTTGGGCTTGGGCTTTGACTTGAGTTGATGTTGAGCTTGAACTTTAGCTTTCTTCTCTTCATTTGCCTTGTACCCAATACCACTCTTGTCCATCTTCATTACGGTGTTCATGAAGAGCTCACTTTGAAGATTGTGACCCTTAGTGAACTTGCTCAAGCCGGTAGTGAGGTGAGCCTTCTCTTTCTTGAGCTTCTCATTCTCTTGTTTGATCATCTCAAATTCAAGCATTATCTTGTGCTCTTCTTCACCCTTGGTGGACTTGCTCAAGATGGCGCTTGTTGGGCTTTCTCTTTCTTGAGCTTCTCATTCTCTCGTTTGATCATCTCAAACTCAAGCACTTTCTTGTGCTCTTCTTCACTATTGGTGGACTTGCTCAAGATGGCGGCTTGTTGGACATCTCTCTCTTGAGCCTCACATTTTCTTGCTTGAGCATTTCAAACTCAAGACCGACTCATATGTTTCATCACTTTTCTCAACCACAACCATGTTTTGGGTTGATAGCTCTTCAAGATCTTTCTTTAGCTTGATATTCTCATTCTTGATCTTGATGTACTCATCATAGTGATTGGCTGGCCACAACCACTTGCTTGCCTTTGCTACTAGCCTTTTGCTCAATGTTCTCATCAATCAAATCATCACATGAAGTAGCTATATCAATCTTAACAACATGGTTAGTAGCAACATGTGGCTCATCATTTAAAAACTCATTAGCGACAAGAAGGTTGTCATGCTCAACCTTGAGATTTGTATACTCTTCTTTGAGCTTTTTATATCTAATGATGAGCTCATTGTGAGTTCCCTCAAGTTTATCATGTTTTTCTTTTTGAGCTCCTTTAGGGAAGGTTTGAGCTCCTTGAGGGAGGACTTCACTAGTTTGTATTCATCTCTAAGCTCATCACTAGCCTTTTTGTGCTTTGTCATGTTTAGCAAGAAGAGTTTCATTCTCAAGTTTAAGCATGTCAATCTTTTTTTGTTTGCCTTTGAGACCATCTTAGAATACTTGCAAGCAAAGTCGCAAGCTCATCATAGCTAGGTGCCTCATACTCAACATCATCATCACTATCATTATCACTATCACTACTTTCATCATCACTTGGTACCTTTGAGTCCTTTGCCATGAGGCATAGGTGTGTAGACGATGAAGATGGTGACGGTGGTGGTGAAACGTATGAAGACCCAATAGCAATTGCCGCCACATGTTCTTGCTCATTGTCACTTTCTTCACCGGAGGAACCACCACATGATGATTCAATGTCGGTGAGCCAATCACCAACAAAATAAGCCTTTCCATCTTTCTTCTTGTGGTACTCCTTCTTCTTGCCATCTTTCTTCTTGCATGGCTTATCCTTCTTCTTCTCTTCATCATCACTTGATTCTTCTCTCTTGTCCCGTTGCTTCTTCTTGTGCTTGTCTTTCTTGGGTGGTTCGGGACATTGATGAGCAAGGTGACCAAGTTGATGGCAATTGTAACACTCCATCTCGGAGAGTGGCTTCTTCTTGCTACTTGTATAGAATTGCTTTCTTGAAGAATCAAACTTGACTCCCCTCTTGCTAAGGCCCTTGAGCATCTTGGTAGTTCTCTTCACCATGAGTGCAAGATCATCAAGTTCCTCATCACTTGGGTTTTGAGAGGAAGTCACGAACGCTTTGCCTTTGCTTTTCTTGTCAATGCTAGCCTTGAAGGCAAGGTCTTTCTTCTTGGTCGATGAAGATTCATCCTTGGGATTGATGTGCATGTACATCTCATGGGCATTGATCTTTCCCAAGATTTTTGTCGGTGTAGACTCGGAAAGATCACCTTGATGAAGAACGGTGACAATGTGCCCATACTTCTCAATGGGGAGGACACACAACATCCTTCTCACAACATCCGCGGGCTGATTTGTGTGAGTCCAAGTCCATTGATTTCCTCTACAATGACATTCAAGCGACCATACATGTCATTAGCATTTTCATTAGGAAGCATTGCAAAGGAATTAAGCTTATTCATGACAAGATTATAGCGTTCCTCACGCTCACTCTTGGTTCCCTCATGGAGCGCACAAATTTCTTCCCAAAGATCATGGGCATTTTGTGGTTCAAGACGCGGTTGAACACGTCCTTGCAAATGCCTCTAAAGATTGTGTTTCTAGCTTTGGCATTCCAAGTGACTTGTTCCTTTTCTACGCCGGTGAGGGCTTTCTCATCCTTAGGTTTTTGCGTAACCTTCGTGGCGGCTTTGAGCACACCGGGATTCTCGCCTCAAGGTAGGCCTCCATGCGAATTTTCCAATAAGGAAAGTCATCGCTTCGAACATGGGTGGTGGGCCATTCCCGTTGGACATCTTTCTCTAGGCGGTTAAGCCTAATTATGAGCAACACGGCTCGATACCACTTGAAAGGATCGAGATGCCCAAGAGGGGGGGGTGAATTGGGCTAATCTAAAATTTTAACTTAATTAAGCAACCTACTAGCCAATATTCACCCTCTTGTGTCTAAGTGTGTTTCTAACAACTACCGCGACAAAGTTTTGCACCCTAGGTTCCAATCCTACTCTAGCATGGCAATTCTAAGAATGTAAAGACATGAAATAGAATTGCGGAATGTAAATGCGGAAAGTAAAAGAGAGGAAGGAACACGGGCGATTTTTTCCCGAGGTATCGAGGTGTCGCCACACCCCCTAATCCTCGTTGGAGCACTCTCGAGAGTATCGCCCCCCCTTAGTCCTCGCAAGAACTAAGTGCTCTCTACGGGTTGATTCTTCGACACTCGTCGCGGTGAATCACCCAAAACCGCTCACAAGCTTGCTTGAGCCACCCACAAGCACCACGGGTGATCTTCAAGCCATGATCCGCCACCAAGCCGTCTAGGTGATGGCGATCACCAAGAGAAACAAGCACGAACTCTCACTTGACTTCAACAAGCCTAGGAGAAGAGTGGATGCACACTTGAATCTCTCAAACACTCTAAGGATGATCCTTAATCTTGCATGGATGACCACCTTAGGGCTCTTGCTCTTCCTTGCACTCTCAAGGATGTTTCTCGGTGAACAAATGGGCAAGAGAGAGAGGGCAAGGTCGTGGGGACAAAGTATATATAGCCCCCACCAAGCAACTCCACGAAATCAGCTTTTCTCAAGGAAGCCGACCGGGACGACCGGCGAGTCCGGTCAAGGGTCCCACAAGGCGTCCGGCCAGGAAACGACACGCGCCTCCGACACGCCCCGACCGAAGCGTCCGGTCTGCTTCCGGTCCACACCGGAAGCGCCCGGTTCTCGCGTCCGGCTGACCTCGCCGAAAATGCCTCGCCAGACGCACTCCACCGGAAGCGCCCGGCCAAGGACCGAAGGTCCGGTCGCGGGCCCGGCCGGTGCGTCGGGCCGGCCTTTGAAGCCCTTTTCAGCTCCGTCTTCGTGACTCCGTGAATTGCTTCAACTCCAACATGTCTCGTGCATAAATTGAGCTACCTAGTGCTAAAGAAACTCAAGTGTGCACCACAACTCGTCTCTAGACTCGCCTAGGTCAAGCTACCCGCTCGCACCCCCTTAATAGTACGGCCGAAAAATAAAAACAAAGTCCTAACAACTAATCCGATGTCACCCAACTCCATCGACAATCGGAACTAGCCGCCCTTAACCTTGTCGTTCATCCTCGGAAAACCGAACGAATTCCATCGTCGTGGGCGTAACAAACTCTTTCGCCCGAGACCACCATTATCATGACCTAACTCTCATCAAGTTTTCTCGCAAAAACACACGTTAGTCATGATAATTTCATTGTCATCAATCATCGAAACCCAATCTAGGGGCCTAGATGCTTCAAGAGTAATAGGATTAGTACCATATCATCTACTCATGTGGGGTGTACTCCTATGTAATCTATATAATCAGCCCATGAGGCCCAATGCAATATATCCAATATTCTACTAATTATATCCTCCTTCGTTGTCTCCCATTGGAAGAGAACTGCCAAATAATGGCATCTTCATGGTCAGTGAATCAAATAGTTGAGGCCATTTGACAAACCTCATCCCAAAGATTTAACATATCTTCATCACCCATCCTAAAAGTACATTTAAGGTTTGTACCATCCCAAAACTCAGCTACTGACTTATTCTTTTCATTCACATATATCTCAGATAGTTTCCAGAATTGTATAGCTAGACATGAATTGCCTAGCCAAATGTCATCCAAAACTTAATCTTCTGCCCATTACCAATCCTCCATTTGTATTCCAACTTTGCAGCCTGTGCTGCCCACATGAAACCTTTAAAGAAATTAAGGAGATACACCAATAGATTTTGTAGGTAAAATATTTAGCATATTGGTCTTATATTTGAAGTCTATCAACTCAGTTCAAAAGCTGTTGTTGACAACAAAACATGTGGATCATAAGTGTAACAGATTCCATCATTAAGTTCCTAGTGTCAAGACTATCGAGACAGATTTGGATTAATTTATTTCAGAGTTAGATCTTAGATCTGCAGTGGAGCTGCGCGGCTCTGCAGACTCACGGGAGTTGTTTTTCGAGAGCCGGAGCTCGCCTAACACGCCCTTAGATGGTAGATTTGGCTCCTCTTCGTTTTCCTTGCATGTATATGCATACTACTCTTGTGATTTCACAAGCACAACTCGATCGTCCTTACACATACAAGCAATGCAATGTATATACGTGAAAAACATATAGGTTTTTTTTTTTTAACTTGGGGTCTCCCCATTTCCATTCATTAAATGGAAATACATCAGCATCCTAGAGATGTTTCAATATAGGAGTTTATTCGAACGAGAAACATGCAAAATCTTATGACTAATTAACATCATTCGTGGTGCAGTAGCTCGATCTTTTTTTTTTTTTTTTTTTTTTTTTGGCTTTGACCCGACATGGCCATGCATTATTCAGATTACATGCTAACGACTGAAAAACACAATAATAAGCAAATAAAGGACCCAAACCAAAGCATCATGCTGGACTCCGATCCTACACCGGAAATTAGCTATTGACTGTTTCGCCCTTGCATTCTTTTTCACATTTTTCCTCGCACTGTCGGGAGACAGCATACATGCAGCCATTGTATGTAGGGCCTCGAAAGCCCTTGCATTGCTTGTCGCATGAGCTGTCACAGTCACATGTAGTAGTCCCTTGAGTGCAGTTAGTGGCCTTGCAGTCCATACCGCAGTAGTACCTGCACTTAGGTTCATCTTGAGCTTGGACTCCCTCGCAAGAGGTCGCAGCCTTCTTGTCGCAATTGGAAGGACATTCGGCGAGGCAGCGATGCATGGCGCAGGATGGCGACCCTTGTGCTGGTTTCCCCACCCAGCTCACCACCAGAGCCACACAAATGGCAGCAACAACGGCCCCTTAAGAGCAGAGGCACGCAAAGCCATTATGTGGTCTATGTGTAGATGCACAACTAGCTTCTCAACTGGTGGTGCTCAAACGGATAGTCATTTCGTGGTACTTATAGGCACAAGCCTATACAAACAGCTAGGATTAAGCTATATACCAAATGTATGCATGCCACAAGAATCCTGGCATTAATATCGGTTGACTTCTAATATCGGTTGACTTCGTTTTATGTGCAAGCACAAGGAACAAGAAAATAGTAGATATTTAAGTTTTTTGTTCAGTTTACTGAATCTGAGTGTTGCCGGCTTGCCTTTCACCTTGCCTCGTTCCCGCCGTTCTATCCCGGCTTTTTTTTCTTTGACTATTTCCTCGTTCAACGATGCGGCTCAAAGTTTCCTCATTGATGGTGGCGGGTGCTTCCACGGCGAGCTCGGCTCTGACCGCATTATTTTTGAAGGAATAGGAGGGGCAAGGCCCCTACTGAAATTATTGAAAGCAAAATAAATTGTCGAAATTACAAAAAAAAAAGAAATTTGTCATGACCCAAGAAATAGGGGCCAGAAGGTCAGGCCCGTGAGGCCCGAGGGGCGCCAAGGCGCCACCAGGGCCACTAGCCATGCTTGCCGCCGCCCGCCTCCGCCTCCCTTCCGCGGATTCTTCGGCAATTAATTCAGAAATAAAGAAGAAAATTATCTAGGATTATCTTAGGCTTTTTGGTGTGCAAGGGGATATTCCATCTATAAGGGAGACCCTCATTAGGAAAAATAAATAGGATATACTTGTAAAAAGTATTCCAATCTATAAGGAAACATTTTAGAGAGATTGCTTGCGATACAAGTCCCACTAGCCGGGCTATAAAAGTAAGGGGTCCTGTAATCTTTCGGGGCAACAAGCAAAAAAAGAAAATTTATCCCAACTTCCTCTCCTCCCACGCGCCGCCCCCCCTCCCTCACCACCGCCGCCGCCGCACGCCGTCTCGCCGCGCCCGCCCGAGCCGCAGCGCGCCATAAGCGCGGCCAGCGCGCCGCGCCTCCCTCGCCCGACGACCGACAATCGGGGGTGTCAATTCGGCCCAATCTAGCCGGTCTCTCGACAGCTGGTATCCGGAGACCACTACGATCCACCCATCACCATGGACGCCGAGACGAAGAAGATCGGCGACTTGGGGACCCAGTTCGCCGGATTCACCACCAGGCTCGACACGCTCGCCCGTGTCGTCATCTTATCGTGCAATGATCCGAAGGAAGTCAAGCGTCAAGCACGGCCGCAGAGGCTGATCTTGCCATGAAGACGCTCATGGAGAGCACAGCCGCACATTCATCAAGACAAGGATAGATGGCAAGACGACGCCGACGATCAGGTCCGCGAGGCTGATCCGAGAACATGATGAAAGGCTACAGGCGCAGGCCCGCGCCCAGGGCGCCGGCGCTAGGGGCGCATGCGCCGCCCCCACCACCCCTCGGTGGACACCTTCCCGTGCCTCGCCCCTCGTCGCACAAGTTGTCCTTCCCGACGTATGATGGCAAGGGCGACCCCCTCCCATGGCTGAACCGTTGCGAGCAATTTTGAGGGCACAAGGTACGCCGACACACGAGCAAGTTTGGTATGCCTCATATCATCTCACAGGAGGAGCACAAGAGTGGTACATGAGTGCATCCCGTGTGAAACCGTTGGCCGATTGGGCAAGCTTCGCCAAGACATCAACGAACGCCGGCCCGGTACCGCACGGCGGAACCGGGCGAGCCGGGCATTGCCGAGGAAGACAGCACCGTGGATGAGTACACGGAGCGATTCCCGCGCACGAGCGCCAAGCAGACACCTCGACGACGAGCGGCCAGGTGAACATCTACGCAGCCGGTTGGGCGAGCCGCTCAAGACGGGCCGAGATGCAGGACCCTGTGGACATGGAGGCGCCATGTCCCTCCGGGGGCGCACGAGCGACGTCACCATCCTCTACAACCCCGGCAAGCCGGCAAGACCAAAGGGGGCAAGGCGCCTCGCGCCTCTCTGCCCCCGATGGCCGCCCCCAGCGCCCACCCCATCAAGAGCGGCGCCGACATCGACTTGGCCGTTTAAACTGCCGACACACGGAGGAGATGACGGAACGACGCAAGGCCGGCCCGCTTCCAACCGTGACGAGCCGCTTATGCGTGGTCACAAGTGCAAGCACCTCTTCGACATCACGATCTTAAACGACTACACCGACGACCACGGGGCGTCCCACTGGCGGACGTCAAAGTGGAGAGCGCCGACCTCAGGGTCCTTTTCGGGGAACCCGACTCCCCGGTACGTGGTGCTCATTCTTTATACCTCGTCGGCATCATCTCAAGCATAGGCGTCAACATCATCGTCGACTCGGGAGCAACGCACAACTACATCGACCCCGCGGTGGTGACCACGGCGGGCCTCGGACTCGGCCCGAAAGGCGTGTGTTGATCACCACCGGCGCCGCGCCACTTCGACATGCGGGCTGCCACCTTCGACGCACCACGCCGATCGACGCCAAAGACCTTTGACATCGACGCCCACGTCATGCATGTGGGCAACGACGTCGACGTCATCCTTGGCATGCCTTGGTTGACAAGCTTGGGGACGGGTGACGTGGAACTTCACCACTCACGAGCTGCAGTACTACCGCGACGGTCGCCCGAGCACATTCACGCCGGCTCCACCTCCTCCGAGTGGGGGCGCCCCGGCCCGACTTGCTGGTCCGGAATCTTTCGCCCGGCGTCAGGACACTCCCCTCCCCCGACCGGGAAACGTTCAAGGCATGCGACGCCTTGGACCCTACGACACGTCCTTTGAGTCTTCAGACGCCTATGACAAGGGCGACCTTCGGAGGACCAAAGATCTCGCCGGATCGCCCCGACGTCACCACGGGCGACGCCGCCCGGCCTTGGACGATTGAGGACGGCCTCCTCCTCTTCGACGGTCGTTTCTACCTCCCGCCCGTCTCCACTCACTGCCGGACCTCTTTGGAGGCTCGCGCTTCAAGGAGGAGTTCGCGGACGAACTTCCTCACCTTGGGCGCCCTACACGATCTAGCCCCGACATCGGCTTCACCAACCGCCATCCTGTTGGGTGGCATCCGCCACGGCGCCACCACATCGCCCGCCCGGTCGTCTTCCTCGACGGCATGGATCGCCCTTCCTCACCATCGACAACGCCCACATCGACTATGACGCAGAGGGGCACACACCGCCTTTCTCCTCCCTCGTTCGACGCCGGCTCCTTCATGTATGGTACGATGTTGAATTTGGTCGCTACCCCCTACTACGCCCGCGACATCACCATCTCGGTGCCTTCTTCCGCTCTTCGTCAACGCTCCGCCCAATGAGCGCTTCTTGTTCTGGAGAGCCCGCCTCGCGACATAGTGCATCAGCATCTTGAGGCGGGAGTTCCAAGGGAGTTCTTGCTCGCGGCTTTGTCGGCGAGCAAAGACGCAGCCAGGGACGTCTTTGTTCATCGATACATCTACCACGGCTACATCGGGAACCTCCACTATCTCTTAGAGTTTGCTCCACGGAACCCGAGAGAACATGATCCTCGAAACCCGGTGCATGGCAAGCCGATCCCGCAGTTGAGCTCATCATGCCAGTGCAATTGCACCTCCACCCGGTGTGACCGAATGGACTTTTATCGGCGCCCCAGGACGCCCGGCCGGAGAAGGGGGGAGATGTCATGACCCAAGAAATAGGGCCCGAAGGATAGGCCCGCGAGAGGCCCGAGGGGCGCCGGTCGCGGCGCCACGAGGGGCGCGGGCGCCGGCCGCCGCCTCCGCCTCCCTTCCGCGGATTCTTCGGCAATTAATTCAGAAATAAAGAAGGAAATTATCTAGGATTATCTTAGGCTTTTGGTGTGCAAGGGGATATTCCATCTATAAGGTAGACCCTTATTAGGAAAATAAATAGGATATGCTTGTTAAAAGGTATTCCAATCTATAAGGAAACCTTTTAGAGAGATTGCTTGCGATACAAGTCCCACTAGCCAGGGCTATAAAAATAAGGGGTCTCTGTAATCTTTCGGGGCAACAAGCAAATAAAGAAAATTTATCCCAACTTCCTCTCCTCCCACGTGCGCCGCCCCCTCCCTCCCCGCACCACGCACACCGCCCGCCGCGCCGCCGCCCTCTGCCGTCCCTCGCCCGAGCCGCGCGGCGCCATGCGGCCTTAGCGCGGCGGCCGCCGCCGCCGCCTTCCCGATGGCGCCGCCGCCTCCCTCGCCCGACGACCGACAATCGGGTGTCAATTCTGGCCCAATCTAGCCGGGTCTCGACAAAATTAAAGAGAGCTAAACTAAGCTAAGCTACTAGAAGAAATTAGGGAAGAAATAAGCCGCCGACCGCACTTCTAGGCACCTCACTCGTCCCCACCCCTTTCTCCTCACCGTCGTCCGATAGAGAAGGCGACCGGTGTTAGCAACCCCAAACCTGGGCTACTAATTTTCTTCGCAACAATGTCTAGAAGAGCCAAGAATCCATGTACAAAGGGGAAGAGAGGAGGAGTTGAGGAAGAAGATGAAACAATAATACAAGTAAAGGGTAAAGGTAATTGATATTTTGATTGATCATCCTTGCTTTGGCCTCTAGCTGGTCTCCTTTATGTAGTTGGAGCCTATCGATGCCTGGCTGGCTTGGTCCCACACGACAGGCGATACCTGACAACCAGATTGGTCCCATGTGACAGCGGTACCGACAACCGAGAGGCCACTAGTCGTGAAGAGGAGTTGAAAATTGTCCTTATTTTAGAGGCACGACCCTTAAGTGAATCGCTTCACGCTAATTGATTTTAGGAGGTGAGGATGTATAATTTTTGAGGAAAACAGGTGGGGGGCACCCCCTCGTGCTTTTTATTGAAACAAAAAGCATATCTGAGTCCTTACAAGGGGGTTCAAGAAACAAAAAAAGAAACAAAGAAAATTAAACAGATTACACAAAGAGCTCTATCCATCTATTAAACTGCTCTTTTAGGGAAGGTTTAGCTCTAATTTTAATTAGAGCTAACTCTTTCTTGAAGCTTTGCTTTGCACTTGAAAGAGAATGCAATTGTTGCCTGAAGAAGTGGTCATTTCGAGCTGACCAAATTGCCCAAGACATAGAGATGATCACTTCCTGAAAAACTGGTGATTGGAGATGAGCTTTGAAAGCCATGGCGAGTCTTCCACCTCCATTTGGATGAGATGAGCTAAACCCAAGAGATTCCAGCAGGCCATGGCAAAGGGACACTAAAAGAAAAGATGATGCGGACTTTCTTCTTCATTTAAGTGACAAAGAGGGCAGGAATAGTCATTGTTGGTATTTGATAAGCCTACAAAAATATTTATAGTTTGTATAATCCATAGTTTAACGGATACCGGTGAGCACTTCACTGGGAGAGAGGGTTTTAATATCGAATCCACGAGGGAAACGGTGAGGGAGACTACGATCTAATCTTAACCCGCAGTAGCACAAGACTTAAGAAGGTTGAGATAGCAGAAAGGATTACTAAGATACCTAATTCTTATCATGGTAAGCCATGTTGATATTATCCTTATGGGGACGTACTCAAAGGAAAGCAGGGACGAAACGTGCAATCCTCCAGCAACAGGGTCCTACTTGGCCTATCCTACGGGATGTGGACTCCAAAGGAATCAATGGTACTGTCACTACCACGAACTACCACGCTCCGGAAGGTAGGGTGCATCTAACGAGATACCCGAGTCCAAACACCATGTTTGCACTACGAATATTACTCTAATCTAGGCGCCAGATTAAAGTACTCAAAAGAGACTCGCAGACTGTAACACCCTGGTGTTAATCATGCCATTAGCATATGCATTTCATACCCTAAGCATCATTAGCATGCATGCATGTATCATTATACCATGTTTTGCTTATATTGCATGCTATGCTTTGTCTCATCATTTTATGTATGAAATGCTTGCATAATTGATTGTTTAATATTTATTTATTCTTAGTTATGCTTATAAGATGTTTTAGAGCAAGGTTGATGTTGGTCATGTTTTCTAATTATGTTTTATAATGATAGTTTGACTTGGTTTGACTTGATTTGACCATGAAAGTGAATTGTCTTGTTTTGCTTAAAAGTCCTAGCTAGGTTTTATGCATGTGTGTGCACCCTTCATAGAAAGTGTAGGTAATTTAGTGTAGAACAAAAGGTGTTATAGGATCGTTTCATGAAAGTGTGTGGATCGTGTTCGAAAAGTCGAAAATAGTTTGATTTGAATGAAATTAGGGTTTGTTTGACCATCTGAGTAGTTTAGCTTCGATCGATCGTAGTTTCAATCTAGACCGAATTAGGAAAAAAGTTTGTATAGGTGAAATGTTCAGAATTTTGTAAGGAACATTTCATTCAATATGAACTTTGGCTAGTTTTTGCACGTATCTCGAGGAACAGGGTGAAATAGCTCGGTTAGGGTTTGATTTCGGGTTTTAGTGACGCTTGAACACGGACCGTCACTTTGAAATGTCGTGGCGGCTACCGTCACGGCTCTACCGCGCGCGCCCGCGTGTCAAGCGACTTCGTCGCCCGGCCGCGCTTCGTGTCTTCATGTGGGCGCCTCGCCCCTCCAAAGACGCCATCTTGCCCCCCCCTTCCCTTCTACGCCTCAAGCCCCAGCCAGCGGCGGCGCTAAGCCAAGCCGCCGCGTGCGGCCATTGCGCGACCGCCGCGCCAAGCTTCGCCACGAGCCCGCCTCCCTCTCCTCTACCTCCCAGGCCAAGCCATCGAGCCTAACTCATTTGTAGAACGCGCCAAGATCGCGCGATTTTCCGAGTCGCGAGAAAAATCGACCGCCGAGCTCCGCCGCCGCGCAACGCGCCAACCGCCGCACCGTCGTCCGATTCTCGCGGCACGCCGCCACCTCGCCCTCTACCTCACCAACACGATACCTGCCCAAATCGAGCACCGCCGTGGGCCGATCGGCCGTTTCCATCGAGCCGCATCGCCGGAGAGCGCCGCCGCGCCGGGCTCACGCGGGCCAGCCCGTCTCCGGCCACCTCCCCGCCCTCCCCAACGTGCGCCGGGTCCGCTCGGCTTGCTAGTGCTCGCGGCACCGCCAATCGGGCCAATCCCGCTCCACCTCGCCCGGAACTCCGCGAGCCGCCGTGTCGCGGGTCCTTGCCGGGCGATCGCCGCCGAACGCCACCGATTCGCCGTCCCCGCCACCAATTGAGTGAACCAAATTTTTCCATGCTTATTATGCTCTGCTCTATGGTAGAAAAAATATGAGATGTGGTTTTCTGGTAGATTTTATATATTTATTTATATTTATGCTAGTAAATGCCATGAAATTAGATAAATGTGTATCTTTCTTTTTGGTGCATGATGAAATAGTGGTCCCCTGCACAAAATGTTCATGTTTTGTGATGTACAGCATGGGAAAAATATGATTGACCCTAGGTTCTGTGGTGGAAATATCATTTTTGATTTATGTGCTATTTACCATGCTTTCTTAGGAAATTCATAGAAAAATAATTACTAGGGTTTTGGATGTGAGACTTGGTGTGCTTGGTTTTAATAGGTTTTAGTAGCTTGTCATACTCAGAAATCTGTTGTCCGACACTTTTCATAGTACAAAGTATTTTCATGCCTAGTTTGAGTGCTAGCATGTTATTTTCGTGTAGGACAGTATGTGCATGATTTTACCATGAGATTTTTATGGTAGCTATTAGATGTCAGTAGGATGCTCTGGTAATTTTTGTAGATTTTTCTGAAGTAGTTATGTATTTACCATCCTTATGTTGCATAAAAAATAGCCTAGAAGTATATGTTTATATTAGAGTAATGTGTGCTAATAATTTTATTAGTTGTTCCTAGCATATTTAGGGCTTGTTGGTATGCCTAGTTTGATAGTATTGTGCTTTTGGTAAACTAGTTTAATTCTAGCTTTTATATTTTAAGGTGTGCATGTCTAGTGTTTATTTAGGGAATGTCATTTCATGTGCTTTAATTTATCCTTTAGCTTGATCAGTAGGTTATTTTGATACTTTATGGTCTTATTTGCTTGCTGGTCAAATTTGGTAAGAGTTGCATGCTTAGCTAGGGAGTTATAGTGGTTGCATGTTGCTTGTTTCCCTGAAAACAGAGTCTCTGTTTTTGCTATTTTCGAGGCTGTTAGTGTCAGATTCAGGTCAGGATGATATAGAATGATTTGTAGATAATTTTGTTAGCTTTCCAACGAGTATTTGTTTGCTGGATTTGGAGTTATAGAACTCCCTGTGTGACTGTTTTACTGACAGCATGTCTAGCTGCCATTTTTCAGGGATTAGTGAATTAGAGTGTTTTGCTTGATGTAGATTATTGGGGTTTCTTGTGTAGTTATGATTATGTTTCTGTAGAAGAGATATCCACTTACTAATATCATACATCATAATGCATTCTGTCCATTCCTTGTCAATCGTGCATTCCTTAATATTCATCTTTGCATACACATTCATATTGAATCGAAAAGAGAGAGCACGAGGAGATCAAGGAGCAGCAAGAGGAGGTTCGAACAGCGAGGACATGTCGTCAAGCTGCTGAAGTGCCCAAGGCACCTTCTAACCCTCTTACGAAGGCAAGCCAGGAGCATTACGCCCCTTTCCTAATTCTTCCAATTAATTTGACTTGAGTCTTTTATATGTTTCCTGCATTAAGTTAGGGAAATGGTTGAAACCGTTGATGCATTATGATCCTTGTTGAAAGTTGCCCTATCCTATATAGAGGTCTAGGTTAATGCTCGGTAACATGATTGCAAGAGATGATTGATTCCGGTCACTTGAGGAAAATGTTGTGTACAATCACATGGGTGATTGTCAAGGCTGCTTATTGAGAACTCCGATAAATTAAAACATGTGAGATTGGGTGGATATTGTGGTCTTTCCACGATCAATTAAGGACTTACTCTTTGTCGGCCGTGGTCGGAAGTTGAACGCACGGCATTTAGTAGGCTCCGCCGGTCGTGAGCCACGGCTTCGCAAGAATGTTAGGGGCCGGCCATGCTCGCTTTATCGCTCCTCCTTTGGCGATGGTGGTAGGGGGATTCTATTGGGTGCAAGAAGATGCGCCGCGATGGCGTCGATCCTCGTTATGCGCTCACTTGGCACCCGAGAAGGAGGGGTAGCCCGGCAAGACCAAGACTTTTAGATCCCGTAACGTCTTGGGAGTAATCGGGTCCGCCTTTGCAAAGTAGACTTGGTGTGTGTCGGGTATTCGCCACTGGTTTGCAATCGATTCGAATCGCCATCTCTCCCGGATAGTGAGAACCCGGGATGCTTCCACGGCAATGTAGTCTTAATATCACAATATATGTTATACTATCATGTTCTTGCTTTGTTAAAATTATGATCAAGTTACTTATCTTTGTTATTTATATTCTTGAGCATATGTCTTTAACCTTGACTATCACGGGATCTATGGTTATGTATATAATAAATAACCTTTTAACTTGAAAGAATTCAAGTAGTATGTGTAGGCTCACTAATCAACCCTATTTTATGAAATTAAATGTGAGTCAGCCACTCGGATAAAGCCAAGCATAATCCGTGGAGTCTTTTCCTTATTTTCTAGTTTAAGGCGCGGGTAAGTCTTGCGGAGTACAATTGAGTACTCACGGGTTAATTCCGATGTTGCGGGTGACTCCGTCTAGCATGATTTGATCCGGTTGTGATGTCTTTGTGGTTGAAGAATAATGCCTAGGGCATGGCGGTTTCCATTTTCCCTATCTCGTCGGCCATTACAGGGTTGACACTATGTTGGCACTATATTATTTTAATTCATTTGTACAACTACTTGGTTTACGAAAACCATTGCTTCCGCACTCACGAACTACTTTGTAAATAAATGTGTACACCTTTTCGATTATAATATATTGAATTTGGTTTAAGATACCGCGGATTTGAACTACTGAGCTCAACGATCCTTGTTGTGTTGCCGATGAGTTTGAAATCACTTTCGGAGATTTCGAATACCGGGTTTATACGGACTCAAGTGTAGACTGCGATTGCTTCGGTAATTGCGAATTATACTTGATTTCTTATAAATTGGTCGGCTCTGTCATAGCTGGCATCAGAGCTTAGTTCAGTACTTAAAATCCGATCTGGTGTTTAAGTTAAAATGAACCACTAATCTTTTGTGAAAATTTTGCGAAACAAAATCTTTTTTAGTGGTGTGAGTAAAAGATTTGCAAAATTAATAGTGCCATGGTCATACCCTTTATGCCCAATTAAGGACGGTCGGTGGCCCTACTAACTTGGGATGGGTTATTGCATCATATTTTGTTGTTTGTGTTGGGTTGCCGTGCGCGCCGAAGTGCAGGGCTATTCACTTGAGTAGTCATGTATGGATCGAAATACCTCGCCCCGGGTAAATAATGTTCAATGCCTCTACGCCCAAGGTAAGATGTGAGCTGTGAGAGCATGATGGGACAACCGCCGATCTAGGGGTAAAAATAAAATGTTTTGAGAGCTCCGTGGTCGGGTAGTGCCCCTGTAGACTTGTGTATGGGTACACAGGTGTCTTTGGGTGTAAATTGTGTTTTTCCATAAGGTATGCGATGCCGTCGGGTGGACGACGAAGCGGTATATGCAATTTAAAAATTGCATTGCATAAATATTTTGTGGAAATTTGAAATGAAAGCTGCGGTACACTAACCACGCAAAAGCGTGTAGATCGACTAGTTGCGAATTGTTTTCTTCGAGAGAACGTTGGTTGTGCCACCACTTATAGCAGTAGTGACTAATCTTTCCTAATTACGTGTGAGGACGCAAGTTACGCCCATGCATCATGTTTATAATGGTTATCGCATTCATGCACTCATATAAATAAAGTGGAAATACATTCCCTCTCTTTCCTTTTCTTCTCTTGTCGTCCCTTGTTAAGGTACTTGTCCCTTTTTGATAAAAGTGATCAACTTAAGTCTTACTCTCACCAAAAATCACCAAACCTTGTTGCCAATGACCCTTGTACCAAATAACTAGTAGTGGTTGTTTCACTACGGAGACTCTCGACGAAGAAATCTTAGAAACCTCGAAGGGTACAACATCATCAAGTATTTTCGGAGGTGACCTAAGGTGTTGCTAATTGGATCCAGTCAAAGAGTACAATTTCGATGAAAGGCATGGTAGCTTATGCGAGATCGTAAGTACCATGTTTGTCACACTTCGGATCATTGATGGCAAGGAGCACTAGTGCCAGAGTGCTACGGAAGTGGCCAACAAGATTAGAGTGAGAGCGGATCAATACAAGAAGTGCTAGCAGCAGAATGTTAGTATGCTTCACAAAGCAACCACCGTCAAACTGGGTAGCCTTAGAAGATGCGAATGGAACATGGAGTAGCAACTCAAGGGTTGCAAGCTACACAAGAGACGTCGGAATAATTGAGGCAACATGAATTGTGAGAAAAAGAAGGATCCAGCTCAAGCAATGTTGTTGGACCTACAACACCAATGACTAGCTTGACCCCTAGAAAGACTAACCTATAGTACCCTACGATAGTGCTAAAATGAGTGTTGGACCTAAAGCCAAGGTTAGCTAGCTCAACCTATAGGGAGACCAACCTAGCAGTGCTTAGAGTACGAGCGAAGAGCAAGAACGATATCTTTCCTTTCTGACACATGACTTTGGAAATCAGATGTCAGAATGATCAGTTGAGACAACAGAATTAGGAGGTGTGCAAAGGATTTATGAGATACAACATAGTTAGAAGGAAAGGAGTATTATCGGTTGTTCAATGCACACTATCTTCACGCATCGTGAAGAGGATGATGGCTTCGAGGAGGGGATGCTGATGATGGAGGTGACATGTTAAACGCTTCATTGGACATCCGTAGATATGCCTCGTTTCCATAGATGTACGCTAGATGTTAAGTTTCTCACGTGATCCTGGTTGAGAGATGTATCTTAGCTTTATCGTTAGCTTAATCCTCCTCATGAGACTTTATTTCAACTACGGATCCTTTGGAAGTGAAGTAATGGATTAACACTCAGACTTCATTAACTGAACTACCAGCCTCGTTGGATTTCGTGAACGATACAAGCTCCATGAAAATTTTGTGCATTATGCGTGCACTATACACAGTTTTGGGTGTATTAGTGTTGTGGTGATATGATGATTAAATTATGGTTACCTTTAATTGTTGACTTCTCAATAAATTGGTGTAACTCTAATTTAATATCCATATTCACTATTGGAATTATTGACTTGTAATCACCACTAAGGACATGTGGAGATACCGTGAGATCCTACATTCGATTAGGAGAATAAAACTAGTAATTACCACCACCCTCTCTCATTTACGGGAGCTAATCTTTGACTAACTCTCGGGAGAGTACATAATATATTGCGCGACACCATGTAGGTTTGTTGTGGACACCATGAGAGTGAAGTAATCGATTTGCAACACCCGAGAATATTTCACGAGATACCAAACCACTTACGCCTTAGAGAAGGCGACAAGTAATTTGACCTTGGAAAGCAAGTTTGGCCTATTTTGTTGACGAAATATTGAAGGCGGAGTCTACCACCCACCCGTTGGATGGACTAATAGGAGTATGGTGTTCTCACCATTGTGCCATTTACCCAGTTAATACTTCTATTACCTGGACTAGGCCCACACAAACTTTTGTGAGGCTTATAAATGCATTGGTGGGATCACTATGAAAGTGGATGAACTTATGAGGGTAATCTAGGGTGCCAAAACAACAACTTGGTACCTACAAGCCTTCGACAATTTAATCTTGCTATGCCTTAAAGTATGAGAATTTTGAAGCCAAGGAGTTAGTTTGTTTCAAAGAGGACTCAATGTCAAGATACAGAATGACATGGGAATTTCGTGCAGGAAGACCTTTCTTGCCCTGCATATGAAAGATAACGATAACAACAGGTTGTGTTGCCACGAGGATCGAGAAGAACCCCTTTCTAAGATGGCTTAGCTTAGAAAGACACTTCCACTGCCCGTTGATCGGCTATCTTCGGTTAGTTGCAAAGATCGTGAGAAGCTTGGACAATTTTTGTGGTTTCTATCCTCACCCGAGGAAGAACTAGCCAACAAGCCAGACTGCGGACAACCCTAGTACAACCATACCGAAGAAGATCCAAGAAGAAGGGCCATAACTATCAGTACATGCCTAGTCAATGAATTTTAATGTTGTTGTTTTGTTTGCCTCGGAATCTTTACACTCTTGTATGAGTCGAACATATATACAATAGCATCTTGGAGAGATAGTTGAAATTGGAATTTGGATATCCTATCCAATCGGCAATGAATAAGAGTGAGCGTTAAGAAATCTTAACTTCTCCAGTAGTATTGTCCCGTTGGAGCTAGGATGTCGTTTTGGAATGAAGTTGGATGAACATAAACGGGAGCAATTATGGATACTTTGACATGAGCAACTATCTTGAGAGACTCCGGGATGGAAAAAGAACCGGATAACCATGCACCAATTGCCTATCTTCGCTACTCGTTGCAAGTTACCGGTACATCGGATATGTATCTTGGTATGTTAAATTTCTGGAAAGTTGTTAGGACTACATCGGATGAAGGTGTGAAGTTTGCACCGGGGTTAGTACCAGGAATAACACCTGTTTCTAGAAGGTTATATGGGATGCCATCAAATGAGTTAGTCAAATTGAAGCTACAGGTGCAAGATTTATTGGATCAATTCCTAGAATGTGTGTGGATTACCAACCACTCAATGCGGTAGTAGTTGAAAACGAATCTTCGTTTCCGGCATTGACTTTCTCTCGGTCGATTGTCGAATACTTAATGGATCGATCTTCATCTAGGTTACCAGTAATACAAGATGTGACCTCAAGACATTTTGAAGATCACTTATTTACAAGATATGGGTAGTATGAGTATTTTGTCATGTCCTTTGGCCTGACAATTGCTCCAGCTTAGTGTATGTACCCAATGAAATTGGTATTCACGCCCAAGTTATAGCTTTGTGGTCGTGTTTATCAATAACCTTGTGGTATATTCAGAAACGATGAAGACCATGTAGAACCCCTGAGAATAATGATGACCGACTTTGAGGAGAACACCGCTATGCTAAGTTATTCTGACAAGTAGAAAATTCAATTGAAGAAAGTGTAGTTCCTTGGACATGTCTTACCTGAAGATGATATTGTTGTGGATCCAAATCTAGTCCGAGTGACTATGAATTTGAAGACAATAATGTTTGTCACTATGGTTTGGAGCTTTCTCTTTTAGTCGGGTTATAAATTTATAACCGACCTAAGATTCGAACCCATGGCAACGTTGTTGTAAGGAGAATGGAAAATTCGTGTAAACACTGAAGTGTGAGACGACTTTTGTACTTTTATGAGAGTTGTTAACAATCACTCTAGTGCTTGTACGTACGGACATGGAGGAACCTTTTGATGTGTTTTGTAATACCTATGGTACAAGTTTGGTGTGCACTTATACAAGAAGGACGGGTAATTATTATGCTTCGTGGCAACTAAGGAAATTCGAGGTGAATTACCCAACACAGAATTGGAAATTTCAGCTATAGTGCAAACTCGAAGATTTGGTGATACCAACCTACTTAGAGGTGTGATGTCTTTATGCCAAATACAAGAATCTTGAATTTACTTTCACTTGAGGCATGCTAAAGATGAGACAAAGAAGGTAGATAGAGATGGTATTTTAGGGACGAGTTGGAACTGCGCCTTACCATCCCCGCAAGCCAAAGCCTATCACATGTCGACGCCTAGCACCCGAAGGCACATTGCACCCTTGATACTCCATTGCTAGGAGAGGATTCAACTTGATGCACCCTCCAATGTGCATAACGTTTGGTTTGAAGTTCCCTTGAAAGACGGACAAGCAAGGACATGAAGATAGGCGAAGCAATCCTTTCATCAATCAGAGACTCAAAGAAACAATGGGAGCCCATTTCAAGATTTAAGAAAATTTTACTCAATGATTGATGACCGTTATGTTGTAAATAAGGATATGAGAGCTCGAGATCGGTCTTCCGAAAATCACTCTCTTTTGCCTCTTGAATCATGTGATACTTCTTGTTTTCTTAACCTCAACTTGCACGTGATGCTTATCCATGCAAGGTCCATCGGTGTCATGTAAATATCACATTGGTTGTAGAATTGCTATGGTGTCGTGATTTATAACCGATGGTGCCGCCGATTAAAACCGGAGCCTCCTGTGACTACTGAGCACAAGGTGTGCCGCTTTTAAGCACTTGTATTTGGTATCGTCGGTACTAGTCATGACTCATTGTCAAAACTACACTAGTGTGTTGTTTCTCTGAGATACTTTCCTTGATCATCTATTCTATATCATGTTGAAAGATCTTTATACAATCCTTGAATTTGAGCTTTGCCTTGGAATGGTAAATAAGATGATTTTTGGAAGAACAAGTCACCGACATCAACATTACCAGACTACAAGAGGAGATAGACAAAGAGAAGTTGTTGACCATATCCATGGGTAGTGTCACCTTTTATGGACATGTGTCACTTTTTATTTAATCAAAGAGAGCACCCAATGCTCATGGTTGAGCAGTTGCAAAACAAATAGGGATCAACATTATTTATCTCAATCGGATGGTAGTTTCAAAATCTCTCAAGCCCAACAAAGATGATAATGGTTGAGGTATTTTAGAATGCGTGCCGTAACCTCCAACACGTTAGAAAGGTCATACCGGATGAAATTACGAATACCTTTGGGATCCCAGATAGAGACTATGACCATCTCAAGCATCAACCATGAAGAGTAATTGAAGGCTTGGAATCGAAAGAAGGTTAGCACCAAGATTGATAGATCCTTATCTAGGTCCCTATCTAGGAAAACTAGTATAGCTAGTGCAGTTATCTAGATAGATGAAGACAAGTTTCAGTTCCTTTCATGGTTACAACTGGAGAAATATGTGAGAGTATTTGGAAAATGTATTCGAGTCGAGAAATTCAAGTCAACATCAAGTCAACATCAACTTGGCTTATTTCGAGAACCAATCCGAGTTTGGATGTTAGAGAAAGAGCAAGTTGTAAAGTGATTGTAAGGTCGTCCAAGATTCCATAGAGGACCCCGGTGGGAATGATGCCGGGTAGGATGTAGAAAGGTATCTTCGTGAGACTTGTCCCATGTTTTCCAAACAAGTGCTGGTAACGCCAAATCTCGGGGACGAGATTTCTTTTAAGGGGGAAGATTTGTAACACCCTGGTGTTAATCATGCCATTAGCATATGCATTTCATACCCTAAGCATCATTAGCATGCATGCATGTATCATTATACCATGTTTTGCTTATATTGCATGCTATGCTTTGTCTCATCATTTTATGTATGAAATGCTTGCATAATTGGTTGTTTAATATTTATTTATTCTTAGTTATGTTTATAAGATGTTTCAGAGCAAGGTTGATGTTGGTCATGTTTTCTAATTATGTTTTATAATGATAGTTTGACTTGGTTTGACTTGATTTGACCATGAAAGTGAATTGTCTTGTTTTGCTTAAAAGTCCTAGCTAGGTTTTATGCATGTGTGTGCACCCTTCATAGAAAGTGTAGGTAATTTAGTGTAGAACAAAAAGGTGTTATAGGATCGTTTCATGAAAGTGTGTGGATCGTGTTCGAAAAGTCAAAAATAGTTTGATTTGAATGAAATTAGGGTTTGTTTGACCATCGGAGTAGTTTAGCTTCGATCGATCGTAGTTTCCAATCTAGACCGAATTAGGAAAAAGTTTGTATAGGTGAAATGTTCAGAATTTTGTAAGGAACATTTCATTCAATATGAACTTTGGCTAGTTTTGCACGTATCTCGAGGAACAGGTGAAATAGCTCGGTTAGGGTTTGATTTTCAGGTTTTAGTGACGCTGAACCCGACTGTCACGAAATGTCGTGGCCGGCTACCGCCACGGCCCCCGACGCTGGCGGCCACAGTGTCGCGACTCGTCGCCCTGGCCGCGCCGTGTCTTCATGTGGACGCCGCCCCTCCAAAGACGCCATCTTGCCCTCCCCTTCCCTTCGCGCTCGCCACGCCAAGAAGAAGAAGCAGCCTCAAGCCGGCCATTGCGGGTTATTGCGGCGGCCGCTGCCATGCTCGCCCACCAGCGCACTCGCCCGCCCAGCCCGCCCCCGAGCTTCGCCTCCTCTCCTACCTCCTGTGCCAAGCCATCGAGCCTAACTCGCTCAGAGAACGCGCGCAGATCGCGCGATTTCTCCGAGTCGCCGAAAATCGACCGGCCGAGCCCGCCGCCGCCAAGAACGCCCAACCACCGCGACCGCCATCCGATTCCTTCGCGTGCATAGCCTCGCCACCGCGCCCTACCTCACCAAAGCGATACCCGCCCAAATCGAAGCACCGCCGCGGGCCGATCGGCCGCTTTCCATCGAGCCGCCATCGCCGAGAGCGCCGGGCCGCCTGGCTCACGGGCCACCCCGCCCGCCACCTCCCGCCCTCCCAACGCGGCGCCCCAGTCCACCGCTTGCCGGGTGCTCGCGGCACCCTCCACGGGCCAATCTCGCTCCACCGCCGGAACGCCACGAGCCGCCGTCGTGTCGCGGTCGCCGCATGCGACGCCGCCAACGCCACCGATTCGCCGCCCCCGCCACCAATCACCGTAGATACGGTTCGCTCGACCAAGATAGCCGGTGCTCGCCGCCGGCCGCTCGCCGCCATTGACGGGCGAACGCCGACGACAAATACGCACGCGCCGCCTTCGCCGACCGCGCTTAACGACCGCTTTCGCTACGCGGCCACCAATCGATCCGCCTCGCCGAGACGAGTTCAGAGGTGCCCCCTCGCCGCCGGAGGATCACCGACGGCGAAGATCCGCCGCGCCGCGCCCGCCCGCTCCTCATTTCCGGCCGCTGACGTGTGGGCCCGCCCGTCGGCAAATATCCTTTATCTTTTTCTTTTTTTTTCCAAAATTTTGCATGCCTTGTAAAATTCATATCTCGGCCGTTTTAGCTCGGAATTGAATGAACCAAATTTTGCCATGCTTATTATGCTCTGTTCTATGGTATAAAAATATGAGATGTGGTTTTCTGGTAGATTTTATATTTATTTATATTTATGCTAGTAAATGCCATGAAATTAGATAAATGTGTATCTTTCTTTTGGTGCATGATCAAATAGTGGTCCCCGTACAAAATGTTCATGTTTTGTGATGTACAGCATGGGAAAAATATGATTGACCCTAGGTTCTATGGTGGAAATATCATTTTTGATTTATGTGCTATTTACCATGCTTTCTTAGGAAATTCATAGAAAAATAATTACTAGGGTTTTGGATGTGAGACTTGGTGTGCTTGGTTTTAATAGGTTTTAGTAGCTTGTCATACTCAGAAATCTATTGTCTGACACTTTTCATAGTACAAAGTATTTTCATGCCTAGTTTGAGTGCTAGCATGTTATTTTTGTGTAGGACAGTATGTGCATGACTTTACCATGAGATTTTTATGGTAGCTGTTAGATGTCAGTAGGATGCTCTGGTAATGTTTGTAGATTTTTCTGAAGTAGTTATGTATTTACCATCCTTATGTTGCATAGAAAATAGCCTAGAAGTATATGTTTATATTAGAGTAATGTGTGCTAATAATTTTATTAGTTGTTCCTAGCATATTTAGGGCCTGTTGGTATGCCTAGTTTGATAGTATTGTGCTTTTGGTAAACTAGTTTAATTCTAGCTTTTATATTTTAAGGTGTGCATGTCTAGTGTTTATTTAGGGAATGTCATTTCATGTGCTTTAATTTATCCTTTAGCTTGATCAGTAGGTTATTTTGATACTTTATGGTCTTATTTGCTTGCTGGTCAAATTTGGTAAGAGTTGCATGCTTAGCTAGGGAGTTATAGTGGTTGCATGTTGCTTGTTTCCCTGAAAACAGAGTCTCTGTTTTTGCTATTTTCGAGGCTGTTAGTATCAGATTCAGGTCAGGATGATATGGAATGATTTGTAGATAATTTTGTTGGCTTTCCAACGAGTATTTGTTTGCTGGATTTGGAGTTATAGAACTCCCTGTGTGACTGTTTTACTGACACCATGTCTAGCTGCCATTTTCCGAGGATTAGTGAATTAGAGTGTTTTGCTTGATGTAGATTATTAGGGTTTCTTGTGTAGTTATGATTGTGTTTCTGCAGAAGAGATATCCACTTACTAATATCATACATCATAATGCATTCGTCCATTCCTTGTCAATCGTGCATTCCTTAATATTCATCTTTGCATACACATTCATATTGGATCGAAAGAGAGAGCACGAGGAGATCAAGGAGCAGCAAGAGGAGGTTCCAGAAGAAGCAGGACATGTCGTCAAGCTGCTGAAGTGCCCAAGGCACCTTCTAACCCTCTTCTGAAGGCAAGCCCCGGAGCATTCTGCCCTTTCCTAATTCTTCCAATTAATTTGACTTGAGTCTTTTATATGTTTCCTGCATTAAGTTAGGGAAATGGTTGAAACCGTTGATGCATTATGATCCTTGTTGAAAGTTGCCCTATCCTATATAGAGGTCTAGGTTAATGCTCGTAACATGATTGATTGAAGACGGTGATTCCGGTCACTTGAGGAAAATGTTGTGTACAATCACATGGGTGATTGTCAAGCTGCCGTTGAGAACCCGATAAATTAAAACATGTGAGATTGGGTGGATATTGTGGTCTTTCCACCCGATCAATTAAGGACTTACTCTTTGTCGGGCTGTGGTCGGAAGTTGAACGTACACGGCATTTAGTAGGCTCGCCGGCCGTGAGCCACGGCTTCGCAAGAATGTTAGGGGCCGGCCATGCTCGCTTTATCGCTCCTCCTTTGGGCGATGGTGGTAGGGGATTCTATTGGGTGCAAGAAGATGCGACGATGGCGTCGCCCTCGTTGTACGCTCACTTGGCACCCGAGAAGGAGGGGGGTAGCCGGGAAGACCCGAGACTTTACGTCCCGTAACGCCTTGGGAGTAATCGGTCGCCTTTGCAAAGCGGACTTGGTGTGTGTCGTGGTATATCGCCGCCTGGTTTGCAATCGATTCGAATCGCCATCTCTCCCGGATAGTGAGAACCCGGGATGCTTCCACGGTAATGTAGTCTTAATATCACAATATATGTTATACTATCATGTTGCTTCTTTGTTAAAATTATGATCAAGTTACTTATCTTTGTTATTTATATTCTCGAGCATATGTCTTTAACCTTGACTATACGGGATCTATGGTTATGTATATAATAAATAACCTTTTAACTTGGAAGAATTCAAGTAGTATGTGTAGGCTCACTAATCAACCCTATTTTATGAAATTAAATGTGAGTCACCGACTCGGATAAAGCCAAGCATAATCCGTGGAGTCTTTTTCCTTATTTTCTAGTTTAAGACGGGTAAGTCTTATGAGTACAATTGAGTACTCACGGGTTAATTTCCGATGTTGCGGTGACTCCGTCTAGCATGATTTGATCCGGTTGTGATGTGTCGTGGTTGAAGAATAATGCCTAGGGCATGGCAGTTTCCATTTTCCCTATATCTCGTCTTTATTCTTAGGGTTGACACTATGTTGGCACTATATTATTTTAATTCCATTTGTACAACTACTTGGTTTTACGAAAACCATTGCTTCCGCACTCGAACTACTTTGTAAATAAATGTGTACACCGCACTCGATTATAATATATTGAATTTGGTTTAAGATACCGCGGATTTGAACTCATCGAGCTCAACGATCCTTGTTGTGTTGCCGATGAGTTTGAAATCACTCGGAGATTTCGAATACCGGGTTTATACGGACTCAAGTGTAGACTGCGATTGCTTCGGTAATTGCGAATTATACTTGATTTGTTATAAATTGGTCGGCTACGTCACACGGACCAATAAGAATAATTATAAACAATATTACTTACTAAAAGAAGAAGTAGATTAGCGAGTAACTCCAAGTGTAGATTAACTTCCACCGAGGTACAAGTGTGGAGATAGCACCGATAGGGCGGCACTTCCTCCGATCCCTTCCCTCTCTCTATCTCTCTTGTTCTAAAGACTAGATCTATCTAGATCTAATCCCTTCTTACATGCTAACTCTTCTAGTTCTAGTTGTCTAGACCTAGAGGGAGACTCGTGGTCTCACCTATTGATACTTGAATAATAATGAAATAGGGTTTCACCCGGGGGTCGGGGATCCGCTTATATAGCCCTTGGCGATGAACGATGGCCCTTGGATCAAACCAACCTTCAATAACGGTGTAGATACAACCTCAATGTCGGGTTACAAACCGACATAGAAATCTGAGGTCGATTTGGTGGGACCAGCCCGGCGATCGCCATGAAGAGGCCCGGCGATCGCCAGTGGCCCCGGGCCACAACCGTGTCTCCTTTCTTTCGGTGTCTTCCGGTGTCTTCTAGGATGTTTTAGTCCACTTTTTTTGGGTTGAGTTACTTCACCGTTAAGTCTTGTCATTGTATGGGATGTAAACTCTTAGGTTTCTCACCGTTCTTATCTTCTTTTATCTGTTCAGTCCCTGCAAAGATATAAATCACCAAAGCTCATGGAATTATGTTAGTTAGACCCCTAGACTTATGTTGATATTCATTTTAAGCCCTTATTTCATGTTTAGTTGACTAGTAATATTATGCTTTAACAGGTGTCAACAAGCTCCCCCAAGCTTACCCTTTGCTAGTCCCTAGCAAAGCCAAACTTAGCAACGGATCAGGAGTTGCTACAACGCTTTCACACCTCAAAAGTACGCATGCTTTCAAACCAAATTTCTCCTCCAGATAAGAATAAACTTTTTCAACTTTCAACTTACCCATATTACCTTTAACCATGGAGCTTATAGCTTTTTCTTGGGATCTTGGGTAATTGAAGGATAGAACAATCAAGTCAAACACTATATCTCAAACCCTTTGTTCAACTGTCCTTCTGGAGTTTTTGTAAGTTTTCGAAATAAAACTCAAAGTTCCTGGTATGACTCTCTCGAGTCTCTCATTTGTGGATCCTCACTAAGGCAGCAAGGTTGTTTTGCCTTTCTCTCATGATATGTGGTATTTTTGGACTAAGGCAGTAGGACACTATGCCTTCTTCTCTCTCACCCTATATCTAAGGCTTATATCTGGAGCTCATAGGTGGGAGAAACTACATCTACTTACTAAACATATATTGTAAGTTCAAGCAATGGATCCAAAGTCACGAGTCATACTGCTCAAGTGATGCATGTGTATGAGGGGGAATGAATATGGTGGTAAGTGATGGTAGGGAATGCAATGAATGCAATGAGGTGCATCTAATGGATGAGGGGAAAACCTAATTCTACTTTTGCTCCTTGCGGAATCATCTCTCTTTTGAAACTTGAAAACTTTCGAGAGAACTTGGGTTGTATCTTTTTCTTTCTTTCTTTATTTTTCTTTTATGGAGAGGCGAGCATCTAAGTACCCATTGTTTTTTCAGCGGACATTTGTCCATTTTTTAACTCTCCTTTATTCTTTTTTTTTTCTTAGGGAGGTAGGCTCTACTCGCCCGTAGGACACTTGTCCATTTTTCATCTCCTCTTCTCTCTTTTTCTCTTTTTCTCTTTTTTTTTAGATACAACCCAAATCTCTTTTGCAATAAACTTTTGAGAGATAGACAAATGTTATGGAGCTTTGTAAGACATTGGCTAGAAATGTGTGAGTGGATGGGTATAGGGAATATTTTTGGTTGCTCTCTCCCAAGACAGGAGTAGAACATTTTTGGTGGCTATAGTGAATGGATATATATGGTGGATGCGCATTACTTCGTGGTGGAAGTAGCATATGAATGAGTGGAGTCGAGTGAAGTGGAGTGTAGAGAGATGGAATGAGGTGGAATGGTGTTGGAGTGTACATGATCAGCATGACAAGTTTCTAAGGGTCAATAAAGATTGAACGAACTCAATGCAAAGCAAGCTACCTATATATATGTCAAAAGGTTTTCCTAATCTAGAGAGCATATATATATAGGAAGGATCTCGGATGATCGCCACTCGACCAAGGGGTATGCCTGTATTTATACAAGAAAAGAAGACCAAGAAGCGCAATCTAGGATGGCTGTGAAGAAACAGGAAATCAATTCGGTGCTTATCTTGAAATATCTTGAGAAGTGGAAACGACTAATTGCCGATTCACATAGGTGGAGATTTCGTGGTGCGAGTCCCGAGAAGCAATTAAGATATCAAATAGTGCAGTAAGAAGCCTCTAGAAAAGCCGTCTAAATGGGCCTCGGCAATTTTAGCCCAGTGTTGGTGTAGCCCCGAAGCAGGCTACCCCCTGGTAGGACGAATCACTCTACTGGACCAGAATGGACACGCGAAGTGTATTCAAATCTGGAGCGCTCTTTCCATTAATTCTCACCCTCTCTTTACAAGGCCCCTTGGGGGTCTATTTATAGTCCGTAGACTATTACAATTCCGATTCTGCCCTCCTACCAACCCTAGATCCCAGCATCTCCCACCGACGATCAGGGGCAACATGGTACTTTCCTGCCTCGCGATCCCACCTACCCTCCTTGGGCCGCCCGGCGTTGGATCACTAGCACCGCAAGACAAGGCGAAAGTCATTTCACAAAGTCCTTCTCTGGCTGCGCGCGGCCGAAAAGCGATCTGCTTTCGACTACTTATAGTCCGTAGACTATTACAATTCCGATTCTGCCCTCCTACCAACCCTAGATCCCAGCATCTCCCACCGACGATCAGGGGCAACATGGAACTTTCCTGCCTCGCGATCCCACCTACCCTCCTTGGGCCGCCCGGCGTTGGATCACTAGCACCGCAAGACAAGGCCGAAAGTCATTTGTCAACAGGTCCTTCTTTGCCGCTTGGCCGAAAAGCGACCGCTTTCGACTACTCTAGCCGGAGCACGGGACTCTACGCTAAGTACTCGCTCCTAGGGACGAAAGCCGAAGCATTCGGCCTCTTTGACCGAATCGACGATCCGCCCCGCGTGATTTCCCCGAACAATCGCCATAGGACGGAAGTCCCAAAGATTCGGCATGTTTGACCGAATGCCGACACATCCGCCCCCGCGTGTCCTCCTCGCGCGACCGCCATAGAACGGAAAACCCCAAAGATTCGGCTATACAGCCGGATGTCGCGTTTTTCGCCCGCCGTTGGCCGGTAACCAACGACATATTTTTCCCCGTCAACTTACTACCATAAAGGGAGTAAAATTAAACCTTTTATACTCATATACATTTATCACTAATAAATTCCACTTGTAGTGTCTTGTATTTTATTTTGCAGATTTATAATAAAAGCAAGTGGAAAACCGACCAAAGTACGCCTTAGGGATAGCGCATTATTGCAAAATCCAAGCCCAAGAGCAAATCGACCCAAAACATCAAACTGGGCCGAGCACAGCCCGCCCACAACTTTTCAGGCTTAAAGACGACACCCCACCGAGACCCGGCCAGCCGAGCCTGGGGGTGCCGCAAGCACCACCCGGTGCGGCCGCACCCTCCCCGAGGCGGTTTCGGCCCAGCCCCGGGGAGGCGGTTCGTGCACTTTCCAAACGGGGTTTCCCCGCCCGCGTTGGTCGGTTTGCGATACAAGGAAGGTTTACCGTGTCGGTTTTGGTGTAAATTAGCACTTAGGCCCCTCCTCCAAGTGTATAAATAGGCCCCCCCTCTCCCTCTCTCAACACACACCATTTGGAGCCTCCTCACTTTCTACTCTTCTTCTCCTCTCCTCTCTACTCCCTCTCCTCTCTACTCCTCCACTTCTCTAGTTCTTTTTTAGTCTTTAGTAGTATTTGGAGCAAGGCTAAGCTTCATTGGAGAGCTTGTACTTGGGAGAAGGAATATTCGGTATGAATACATTTATGGTTTATCCTCAAGTCTTGATCTCATATGCTTGTGCAATAGAGCTAGAGTATTTACATGTTATATTCTTGACATGTTGTTCTCGACACAATCATGATAGAAGAACTAGACTATAGTTCCTATGTCGTGGTTAGTCGTATAGAACTTAGGACTAACCATTCATGCCATGTATTTGAGTAGAGTAAGAGTTGTGCCGAGGTGGCGGTTCGTTGTGTCCTTCGGGCTTGCTCGTGTCCTATTCCGACCATCCGTAGGGTGGGGGCCATGGGGGACATGAGTAGTGTCCTAGTATGGGACGTGGTGTCCAGGATGCCGTATCCTTTGAATATGAGTGCATGCCACGGTTGAGGGGGTAGGCGGCTTGGTCGTGACAAGCCTTGTCCGTCCCTTGAAATCCCCCACGTTCGTGTGTGTCGAGGAGTTCAGTAAATGCCTTCCTTCAGGCGGATGCTCGGGGAGGTCTCCCGTCCATCTCACTCTCACCCTAAAACTCTAGTCATCTATGTTTGCATGATTATTAACGGTTCTTTGCACGGCTACTTTAGAATGCCCGCTCCACTTAGAATATTCTTTATTCTTTATTTCCTTTTTATCCTTGAGGTTGGCCCAAGTGTGTGTCACACTATCTTAAACTATCATGACTTACCCTCGTATTGAGTATTGGTCAACCGCATAGACATGTTGTCTTGTTCATGCCCCCGCTAGAGTCCTACACCATGCCTTCCTTTGGGAAAATATAAATAACGATACCCCGAATATCTCCGGTGAAATGCTACAACGGTATTTCCGCGTGCGACATGACTTGTTCTCAGAATGCTACTGTATCGCCACCCGACATCCCGTGGTGATGGTAGCCGAATGTAACAACCCGGCGAAGTCATTGTGGGAAGTCAACCCGTGGTTCCGGTGCTTTTGCCTTTTGGCACTTGCGCTTAGGAAACGCAACAAGCATTTTCGCGCCGTTGTCGGGGAAGGCATTGGTTATAAAGATTCTAGAAAGACATGTTCATAATGATGTGCATGTGTAAGTAGCCATTACTCATGCAGCTAATCTTTCATGTTTTCTCCTCGTTGTGGATGAAGACAGATAGTGTTCGATTGGTTTGTCCCTCGTTGAACAACTACATCGCAGATCCGAGGCACTCCTAAAGAAGAACCCAACTCATATCAAATCTTCTCCTACTACTCCGCCGACAAACAAACCAATCACCCTTGCATCATCTCGTATTCCACTCATGGCCAAGTCGATCCGTGACCACCCATCCCTCTTTTACAACGCGTGCGTTGGGCCCGCCGTCAACATGGGAACTAAGAACTTTGAGCTCCGGCCTGGCCTAATCAAGATGGTGCAGGCAAACCAATTTTACGGTTTGCCAAGTGAGGACATAAGTGCACATCCGCAACACTTCCTCGAGCTCGCTGACACCATTGTCATCCAAGGTGTTACACCGTAAGCCATTAGAATCCGGCCTGCTTTCCCTTCTCCATCACGGGAAGGCAAAACGATGGTTCTATAAAGAGACGGAAGTCGCCAACACGTGGGACAAGTGTTCCACGACGTTCCTCACTAAATTCTTCCCCATGAGTAAAACTCACACCCTAAGGGGAAGAATTGCCAACTTCCAGCCAGAATTCCATGGAACCCATACCGCGGCATAGGAAAGGCTACAAGAGTACATCCAAGCATGCCCGCACCATGGGATGGAAAAGTGGCTCGTGATATAGAACTTCTACAATGGGTTAACACCCATGTCAAAAGAGCACATTGATGCCACCGCCGGAGGTGCCTTCCTCTCTCCTCACCATCAATAGAGCAAACGGCTCTTATGGAGAAAATAGTGTCCAATCAAACTTGGGGAGGAAAGTCTTGGCAAACAAGAAGATAGCATGCGGACCGTGGAGGAGACGGACATGCCCGCTACAATGGATCTCCTATTGAAAGAACTTGACAAGTGTGCCACCGAAGAAGAAGAAACTTACGACATTTGTCAAGGCCATAGACTCACACGTAACATGTGAAGTCTGTGGGCAATGTTGGCCATTCAGGGGAACGATCGCCTCGAAACCCGTGAAAGACGTTACTCACATCAACAACGGGTTCCGTCAACAAGGAGACCATAATGGGTGGAACAACCGGCCGCGCCCACAAAACCAAGGAGGTAATTCAAACTCAAGGTACAATTTAATCCTCTCTCCTTGGAAGACTTGGTCTTAGACCAAGCAAAAATAATTGAAGAACTTTCAAAGAAGTTGATGCTTAATGATAAAATAATTGAAAACATGATTTTCAAAATTAAAAGTTTAACTTCTTCTTATGAAAGACAACCGAGCTTTAATAAAATGATAGAAACCCAATTAGCTCGGGCCACGCTTTGCTGTTGTCGGTCGGGGAAAAGTTTTGGGGCAACCCAAAATTTCTCTTGAATCTGTTAAAATGGTCTCAACGAGGTCCGGTAAGCCTCTATGTCGGGAAGACAACAAGTCTCCTACCGAGCCACCAATCATTATCAAGAAGGAGGACCCCGGTCGCCCGACAATCACATGCTCGGTTGGCCCGCATGTCTTCGAGGATGCCTTCTCGCGACCTTGATCAAGCATAAACATCATGTCCAAGGTAACATATGATGAAATATTAGGTGGACCTTTGTCCCCCCCGTACATTTTGAACTGCGGATGGCGGACCTATCACTAAGGAAACCGGAGGGAGTAGCTCAGACGTTATAGTAAAAATCCGAGAAGCATACATCCCGACGGACTTTGTCATCCTAGACATGGGTCACAACGAGAGAGCTGCCCCAATCCTTGGGAGACCATTTCTTAACACTACAAATGCAGTTTTGCACGTGGGATCGGGGGCATGCTAGCTTCCATATGCATGGGGCCAAACAATGAGATGCCCATTCAATGGGTTCAACAAGCATAAGAATGCTAAAAACAAGCAGCCCAAGAAGGTAAAGCCACAAAGTGTTAAGGTGCATGGCGCATGAAAGGATGACATCCGTATCCACTTCTCCTGGATACGGGTAACACTGGTCAAGCACTAAAAGAATGGAGAAGAGTCCCGTCGTCGAATTTAAAAGGTGAGCCCCCGAAGGTAAATCGGTAGTTATCTTTTTATTTTACAATAATAATCTCCCAGTAATAACTCCATGATGCTTACAATAAAAATAATAAATAAAAATAAAATTGTTTTCCTCTCGTTGGATGAATCTTGTTTATCAATGCATGCTTCCTCTTTCTATTTTGGCATGTCTTGGTTTGGAAGTTTTGGTTATACGTATGATCATACTTCCATAGGCGTTTTGAATTGAGCATGGTGCTTAGGTCAAAAAAGTCTACCTTGATCGAGATTAGACATGGAGTCGAGTCCGGTTATTGAACCTAAAATTGCTAGTGTAGATTTTGGTCGATCATATGGACTAACCCCCCGCAGAATTTATCAAAATCCATAAGGGTAAGTCTTGAAGATGACAACGGTGGTTAACAAAAAAAATATATATATATATAATAATAATAATAAATAATAATAAAAAAAAAGAGAGGGTAGAGAAGAGAAGAAGAAGAGAGCAGATAAACCATTCAACCCCAAGATGTTGTCCTGTTATTTTGATGACACCAAAAGACAAGCTTGGGGGAGCCTCTAACCACGCCACCGTGTACAAACGGATCATTGCGTGCTCAAGCTAGCATCAACAAAAAAGGTAAGCAAAAGGCTAGCTTGGGGAGGACTCCAAGAAAGGTAACTTGTATCTCACATTTTGATCATATTCTCTATCTTATGAAATGTTGAGTTACGCTAAAAAGACAAACTTCATTCCTATATATGAGTTATGAAAATGTTTAAATTTATTCCCTTGTTGAAATGATGAATAGTTGCCTGTCTTATGCTTTACCCGTGCCTAGTTTATAATTCAAGTTCTCTAAAGTATGGGTTTAGTGGCTAATTCTAAAACTTATCCCGAAAAACCTGATTCATGTGGGTTGCATATGCTCTATCTAGTCTAAGTTGTTGCCAAATATGATATGGTATAAATGGATTTGCTATGACTTAGTCCAAAAGAGAAACTTGACATCCGGGAATCTAAAAAGAGAAATGTTTCTTGGGCTATGCTAAAAAAAAAAAAATGAGATGAAAAAATGGACAAGTGTCCGAGGGCGAGTAGAGCCCACATCTCTAAAAAAAAAAAAAAAAAAAAAAAAAAAAAAAAGAAAAGAGAGGAAATAAAAGGCAAAGCCTAGGGCGAGCGAGCCCACCTCTCCAAAAAAAATTATATAGCAATAAAGCCCATGCTTTCGAAAAAGAAATAAATATTATCTAAATAAAATCCCGGATAAAAAGTTGATCAAAAGGATGAATGATAAGCACCTCTCGTTATAACCGTTCTATCCGCAACCGCCCAAGGCTTTGAGAAAAATTTGGAAAGCCCCGCTACGATGAAAGGTAATAAAGGGTGGGGAAAAAGATGTGCCATTTTATTCAAACTTTGGTAGAAAATCTTATTATAACCCTGGCACTTGTAAAACGTAATCGGCATAGCAAAGACTCCCCGATCAACAACCAAGTACTTATCTCTTTTGCTCGAGGACGCGCAAAGGGTAAGCTTGGGGACTTTGTTGACGGCAGAACCAACCACATATTTTTTCCCGTCAACTTACTACCATAAAGGGAGTAAAATTAAACCTTTTTATACTCATATACATTTATCACTAATAAATTCCACTTGTAGTGTCTTGTATTTTATTTTGCAGATTTATAATAAAAGCAAGTGGAAAACCGAGGCCAAAAAGTACGCCTTCCAGGGATAGCGATTATTGCAAAATCCAAGCCCAAGAGCAAATCGACCCAAAACATCAAACGGGCCGAGCACAGCCCGCCCACAACTTTTCGGCTTAAAGACGACACCCCACCGAGACCGGGCCGGGCCGAGCCTGGGGGGTGCCACAAGACCACCCGGTGCGGTCGCACCCTCCCCCGAGGCGGTTTCGCCCACCTGAGGGGAGGCGGTTCGTGCACTTTCCAAACGGGGTTTCCCGCCCTCGTTGGTCGGTTTGCGCATACAAGGAAGGTTTACTGTGTCGGTTTTGGTGTAAATTAGCACTTAGGCCCCTCCTCCAAGTGTATAAATAGGCCCCCTCTCTCCCTCTCTCAACACACACCATTTGGAGCCTCCCTCACTTTCTACTCTTCTTCTCCTCTCCTCTCTACTCCTCTCCTCTCTACTCCTCCACTTCTCTAGTTCTTTTTAGTCTTTAGTAGTATTTGGAGCAAGGCTAAGCTTCATTGGAGAGCTTGTACTTGGGAGAAGGAATATTCTGTATGAATACATTTATGGTTTATCCTCAAGTCTTGATCTCATATGCTTGTGCAATAGAGCTAGAGTATTTACATGTTATACTAGTTAAGCGCCCGTCGCGTTGCTACGGATAACTAAATTTTATATAAAAACATATGGATCGCATGATAAGATAACAATACTATTAAATTAAAAACCTATTTTATCATTATGCAGCAAATCCTTTTTGTTGTGACGAATCAACAACAATAGAATCCATTTAAACTCGCTTGTAAACATTAATACTTGTCATATTAGTGTCGTTCGTATTGGTCATACCTTTATCACATTTCGCAAAGACCCCCTAGTCCTAACTTCTCCATATCCTCACAAGGTGGCTCATCTGTATCGGCACTTTTCCCTATAGGGGCATGTTCTTCCATGGAATTTTCTACTTGTACAGTATCCTCAGAAAGCTTCACATTTGAAGTATTCACATGCTCCTTGGAAGTTTCTATTTGCACCGTACCTTCTGAATTATCCATAGGCTCCTTCAAAACTTTTGTATCTGAAGTATCCATCGAGACCTATAAAAAAAAATAGGTTATCCTTGAAATGATTAAGGTACAAACATACTTATAAAAGATTAATTCATCCTATTTTTTTATGAAAAAATTAGGTACAACCTCAAAAATTGAAATGATATATAGCTATATGAAATTCTATTATATTTGTTCTATTTAGTTTCTAAAAGAGTATTGTACACTAACAAATTAGCTTTTTTTTTAAGATCTAAATCATTTGACTTGTAATGTAGAATCGAAGAATCAAACATAAATAGGGATAGTTATATAGCTTATTTAGTAAAAAAAATAAATTATGACATACTTTTATCTATGCATAAATAAATTCAAATGTTGCTACACATATACTATATATAATTTTTCCGTAGAAGTACGAACTGCCGTTTAATAAAAAAAACAATTAGAAAATTCCAATTTCGTTTTTAATTATTATTATTTTGTGTGTGTTATGTCTCTAGTGATAGCTTTGGGGCCTGTTTGGCAGGGCTCTTCGTGGCTCCGGCTCTAGCTCCTCCGGAGAAGCTCTACCAAACGGTCTAGGAGGAGGAGCCGTTTGGAGCCGTTTTTAGTGGAAAAGAGAGGAGCCGGAGCCGTTTTTGAAGGAGCCCCATTTCGAGCTTCTCCAAAAAACGACTCCGGCTCCTCTAGTGAAGCCTCTCGAGGAGCCTTGCCAAACGGGCACTTACACTTGCTCGTGCGGGTGACTCGAACTCTTCCATCCATCTCGCCAGTCCTCTCGCTTCCCCCCCCACCCCCACCACGCGCACGCCGCCGGTCGGCATTCCGGAAGTCGCGCCACCACCCACCGCCGACCTGCGCCACCACCTCTCACCACCGCAGCAAAGCAGCTTCGGGGGGCCAGCCGCCGATCGCGCTCCCGCCCCTCGACTCGGCCTGGCCGCCTCCCGCCCTGCCCGCGGCGCACTGCCCCGCTCCCGGCCTCCAATCCCCGGGACGGCGGGGGCCTCTCACCGGGCGCTGCGGTGGGTGCTGGCCTCCAAGGTGAAGTGGGGACAGCGGCTCCGCTTGGAAGAGCTGCGGCGGCCTCTCACCGGGGCTGCGGTGGGTGCTCGTCTCCAAGGTGAAGCTCTCCCCCGAGGCGACTGGTGCAGCGGTGGCGCCGTTCCGGAATAGGGAGCAACTCCTCCGATCTGCCCCTCGCCACTGGATCCGTGGAGCCGTGGCCACCACTCGATTCCTGACCGCATTCGTCAGCAGATTCGCCAGCGTAAGCTCCTTTTTCCGCATGTCCTGGCTGCCCCCTCCCCCCTTCACTGCTGCTATGCGACTCCATGGCTGACCAGCTGAAATGCGACAGTCAGGCTTCCGGCTAAATATGGCATCCTCACTGCAGGTCAAGCTCATCCCTGACCTAGCAATCCCCATGACGTGGCATGCAGTTCCAACTCTCTCTCTCTTGACTTCCACAAGATCTAGGTGAGCTTTCTCTTCTTCCTGCTGTTGCCAACGCATGGCATGGCCCGGCTTTCTGTTCTTTTTGTCGTTGACTATGGTATTTTGATCATCTAGAATAAAATCATGCGCGCGCTCTTGTTATGTTTTCATCAGATTATGAGCTTGTGCCAATGTACATTGAACTGCTTACATATCACTACCAATTGGATCCCCAGGCAGTAAAAGAGTTTATAAATCTTGTTTGTCATTTGTTTCTGTTTGCCATAAATTGCATTCTCTTGAAAGTATCTGATGCACATGCATTGCACAACAGCACCTGGTGAGATATGGTTTTCACTTTTCAGATATAGCTACTAAGTATGATTTTCCACTAACGAAGAAGACGCTTGAGACAACAGCATCTCAAAGAAAATATGGTACTCAGGACAATATGCATTGTAGTCTGATGCTCCTACATACGTGAACTGTTAAATTGATTATGTGAAATGAGCAAAAAAGAATTATGCTAGCTTGATAACAGAATGACATGCTGAGGAAAACAAAAAATGCTTACCAGTTATATCAGCTGTAGCTACCTAAATGGCTAAAATTTAAGGTAAGAGTTCTTGATGTGGAATAGCTAAAAGTTCTGAGATTATCCTACTTTATTTAAACAAAAAATGCTTACCAGTTTTAATGATTGGTTGCAGATAGGATCGGTACATCGGTTAAACCCAATTTATGTGAGTCCAAGAATGTATATGAGGGTAGGTCTATGCATTTGGATTTGTCTCAAAACATAAATCGTTTTTGCAGGATTCTCCAGGAAGAAACAGCAAAACTGTCATGATTGGTAGGTCTATTTTTTCCCAGACATTTATGCTTCTCCTATTTTTGTTTGAGAATAAAATATCCTTCTCCTAGTGTTTGAGGCACTTAAATCATTCTTTGCTACTCTTTTCATGCAGCATGCGTTAGCCCTGCTGATAGCTAAAGAATTCTGAGCTTAACAATGAACTTAAGGAAAGGGAATTGTCATGTGAGCAGTTGGCAGAGCGGGCAAGGGCTGCTCAGGTATCTATCGATCTATCATTCTTTTTGTTCTGTTAAAAAGTGCTGGATTTGTGATATAATCTTTTAGCTCGATATACGCCTATGATCTCACTCTTCTTGTGTAAAAATTTTCTTTAGTAACCACATGCAATAAAAATGGCAGTTCATGCTGAACCATTGGTTTCCTCTTATGGTTAATAACTCTTTTTTATTGCAGGCCACAAAGATCAGTATTGGAGTGGATGTCTTCATGTCCTGAATGTGATCAGTGTAACTTATAAAACGACAAAAATGCTACTGCTCGAGAGAAGCACATAGGCTCAAATGTGGCAAAGGTATAACTTATTTCCTGAATTTCTTTTTGTTTCTAATCTACCAATATATGATGGTGTATGACTCTGCCTTCCCTGATATTATTGTTGGACAAATGAACTTGTTTGCTCATTATTTTGGATTTTATGAATTTGGTGAGGAGATGCAAACATATAAACATTATGTGAAAATGAAATATACCTCCATGATTTCTATTGGTAAGGTCCCCAAAAGGTTCCCGATGACCGGTTGTCCCACTTGTGTCCATCAATACTACCTGTCAACTATGCACAACACCACAAAGCAAAGGACTCTTGTTTCTCAGCTGAGGTAGAGAGCAACAAGTTTGGTAACAAGAGTTGCATTATAAAGGAATAGCTTCGGTACAAAATCTATGAATTTATATAAAACGTCAAGGTGAAGTTATTATGATTTAGTGAGTCACATAAAATCAACCGTGGCTAAAAAAAGAGAGTGATAGGTATAATATAGACGTGCTGTTCACACAAAATAGTTCATTGCCGGATCATGAATAGTAGAGAGAGGCAAAACCTGAACCGATCTCAGCGTTGTAGCGAGTCGTTGTTATTCTGACAGTCTGTTGAAGTCGTCTGAAACAAAAGGCTGATTCAAAGAAAAGTCAACATAATTGTTATTCCGATTCAGATAGTAGTTCAGAGAGCACAACCAACGTCAACTAACAATGATGTATCACAGAATATGAAAGGCCCTCCTAAAAATGGAATGATGATTAATTCATTCTCAAACTGCTTACAGGCATCAAGTTGTGTGATCAACATGAACCTGACACATGGCTGCTATAGTAAAAAAGACATTTGTGTGATCAACATGAACCTGACATTGCACCCACATAGTTCCAATCTGTATGTGCCTTATTAAAAAAGGGAGATATAGTGCCACCAATAAACAAATGTCATAAATTTGGAAGTAGAGCTATATCTAAATGATGACGGTTGTTCAGCAAAGAAAAATCTCATGGGATGAAACAACTGATAATCTCATGTCAGGTGGAGTGAGCACCAATGACTTGAATCAAAGTTAGTCACAACCAAGGGAGGGTTGGCATACCTATTGTGTGTTCGTTGCTGGCTAGTCGACTGACATCCGGAGGCGTGGAGCAGTGACGTTTTCAGCAGCGTCACCTGTTGCTCCCGGTTGAGCTGGCTGACTCAGAAGCCTTCCGAGATGTTGCTTCTGTCCGGCTATTTTCAAATTGTTGGGAACCAAAACAGAGTCAGCAAGGTGTTCTTGTACTTAACTGAGTGTTAGGGCGATAGCCTGTGATGCCTCAGTTTGACAAAAAAATGTTAACTGATAAGAAAAGTTTAGCCAGAGCCTGGCACAATTCCTTTAAAACACTGTTAATTTTAGTTGTGTTAATTCCTTTAAACCCTCTCGAATTCTTTCGAAGTCACATTTACCTTGCAATTTTTCTTTGGTTTATGCAGTAAATTGATATGAAAAATTCAGATTGAATGGTATAAAATGTGCTTCATAGATTCAAGCTATTAAGATATCCTCGGTGAAAAAAATTCCAACAGATGATAAAACCATTCGATCTCATGCAGTTATGTGCTATCGTTTGATAAAATTCCAACAGATTTACCTTGTTGTGATCTCATGCAGTTATGATAAATCTCCAACAGATTTACCTTTGTTTTTATGCAAAATTAACAGGCCTGACCAGTGGTATTTCAATTTAAATTGTCCTATCGTTGGATCACATGCAGGCACAATATTACTTGCTACGTGATGTGGGGTGGCGACATGAACACCCAATCAAAGAAGCAAGACCAACAAGGAGCCCTGGATTTAGGGTTCTCAACAGCCGTTGGCTTGGTTCCCTATCGACCGCTTCTTTGATTGGGTGTCGTGGAGGAAAATTCGAAGGGACAGTCTTAGAGACTCAGAGGAAAACCTGGAGGAAGGTGATGAATGGATCAGACGTCCTGCCGCCACAGCGACGCCTTGCACGACCAGCTTCAATTGACGCGATCGAGCGCCATCCCAGTCGTCTTGTTGGAACACGACGTCCTGCACCACCAGCAACCCTAGCCTCGGCTTCGTCGTGCACGCAATCTAGGTCCGGTCGTGGGTGGAGGCAGTGACCGGCCTTGTTGCCGCTGGCAGACGGCCGGGATCGAGCGGGGAGGCAGCTAGATTAACGTGAGGGCGTCGCAAGGGAGATGATGGGGATGGATATAGCGTGCGTTGAGGAGTGGCAATATTTGGGCGGCCGGCGAATCATTCCTTTCCTTTTTATTCGGTCAATCATTCCTTTCATTTTTATCTAGACATAAATGGAGGTGTGCTCGGTTTCCATGTATTGCACGGTGGCGTATTATAAGATTAATTAGATTGGTCTCCCAAGCAATGGTATTTTTAGGGAAAGCGCATGGACGCATGCAGGCACGATTTTACCGTGAGGGGGAGTCGCGGTCGCACGGCCGGTGGTGGAGCGGACCGAAATTTTTACCGCACGAAAAAATAGTCTTCCTTTCTTCCTTCTTATGTAGTAAAGATTCTTGACATGTTGTTCTCGACACAATCATGATAGAAGAACTAGACTATAGTTCCTATGTCGTGGTTAGTCGTATAGAACTTAGGGACTAACCATTCATGCCATGTATTTGAGTAGAGTAAGAGTTGTGCTGAGGTGGCGGTTCGTTGTGTCCTTCGGGGCTTGCTCGTGTCCTATTCCGACCATCCGTAGGGTGGGGGCCATGGGGGACATGAGTAGTGTCTTAGTATGCGGACGTGGTGTCCGGATGCCAGGTATCCTTTGAATATGAGTGCATGCCACGGTTGAGGGGGTAGGCGGCTTGGTCGTGACAAGCCTTGTCCGTTCCTTGAAATCCCCCCCACGTTCGTGTGTCTTTGTAGGAGTTCCGTAAATGCCTTCCTTCGTGGCGGATGCTCCGGGAGGTCTCCCCGTCCATCTCACTCTCAGCCTAAAACTCTAGTCATCTATGTTTGCATGATTATTAACTGGTTCTTTGCACAGCTACTTTAGAATGCCTGCTCCACTTAGGAATATTCTTTATTCTTTATTTCCTTTTTATCCTTGAGGTTGGCCCAAGTGTGTGTCACACTATCTTAAACTATCATGACTTACCCCCGTATTGAGTATTGGTCAACTCGCATAGACATGTTGTCTTGTTCATGCCCCCGCTAGAGTCCTACACCATGCCTTCCTTTGGGAAAATATAAATAACGATACCCTCGAATATCTCGGGTGAAATGCTACAACGGTATTTCCGTGCGCTATGGACTTGTTCTCAGAATGCTACGAATGCCACCTAACATCCCGTGGCGATGGTAGCTGGAATGTAACAATTCCGCGGTCGTTGTGGGAAGTCAACCTGTGGTTCCCAGTGCTTTTGCCTTTTGGCACTTGCGCTTAGGAAACGCAACACCCGCCGCTGTTGCTTCCTTGAGACGGCGCTCAGCCAGATGGGCATTCGCCCAGCCTGCCCCCGGTCGAATGCTCCCGCCTTCGTCCATGACCTACGAAACTCCCGCCTCCCGAGCTTCATCCGTTTCACCCTTGATCTGCGGCCTTCTAGGACCCGAATCTAAAAGCATTCGGCCCATGGGGTTGAATCCCGGCCCCTTCGGGCCACTTCTAGCTCTGGTTTCTTGGGCCGACCGTAGGGGTGGGCAGGTTCGGCCCCCCCAACAAGAGCCCTCGAGACCAAGGGTGAGGTCCTTTCGTCCCTCCCTTGAATCGACCTCTCGGCCCTTAAGAAACCCCTGAGCCGGATGCTTGATACGAGTTTTTATTAATGTGAGAGGAAAAGTTTTTTTTTAAATCTAGAGGGAGGCGAAACGACACCGCCCGGGTTACGAGCCCCGTGCCGATGGATGGGATGTCCCCGAACCGCGAGCCGTTTTCTTCCTATATATAGGGGTCGGGGCCAGGCGGTGATCTCCCCGGCTCATTTGCTCCGCGCTCCCGGCTCTCCGGCGCTCCCGAGTTCCTCGGCCGGCGACCTCGCCTTTCGGAGCTTAAGAGCATTCAAGAACCGACTTCGTCATCCAAAGTAAGTTTCCTTCCCTTCTTCCTTTCCTTTCTTTCGTTGAGTTGGGCCCGTTTTTTTTATTTTAGGGTTTCGTCGTTTTTTTTATTTTTGTATTCTAGGTTTCGTTGATTTGGTAGAATGTCGGATCCGGTTGCCTCGGGATCTGGCTCTTCGTCGAAGAGCTCCGGATCTACCGCCAGTTCGTCGAGTTCGGATTCGCCGTCGTTATCGTGGACCGAAGCTCGCCCGATTCGGAGTATTGATCCGCACCTGTTCTCTAGTGAAAGCGAAGAGGACTCGAATCTGTCGACCCCGTTAGCCCCCAGATCATGGATGAGGTTGTTGACATAGAAGGATCTCCCCGTTGGTGGAGGACTCTCGCCCCAGCCTGAGCTAGATCTTTTAAGGCACGTGCCGAGCCCGAGGCGTCTTTCGGGGCTGTAGAGGGTTCAGAGGGACGGCAAGCTACTCATGCCGAAGGTTCGGGGGGAGAATCCGGGGCCTCCGGCTCGTCGGAGGTTTATTGGGGCGAAACCTCACGCCACGTCGAAGATGTTCTCGAATGACTATGTGCGGAAGGGTTTCATGGATCGGCAGACGAGGCTGTTGTGCCGAGCTCCGACCAGGAGAAGATACCGAATCCCAAGCCCGGCGAAGCGTTTTCAAGGATTATTTTAAGGCTGGCCTTCGTCTACCCCCGCGAGGATACATTCATTGGCGTTGTCCTTGAGCGGTTTGGTCCGGCACTGCACCACTTGACGCCGAATGCATTTACCGCTTAGGGGCATTCGTCTGCGGGCCATGAAGATGATGGGAGCCCCTCTATGCGTTGAAACCTTCGTTTTTTTTTTATGCTCTACACAAGAAACCGAAGAAGATTCGGGATGTGAGGACTAACGAGCATTGCTTCGTACGATTTGGAGCTTACACCTTCATCCCGAAGGGGAACATTCGTCTTGCTCCCACGTTCAGAACAAGTGGTCGGCGGACGTAGTTCTGGTTTTATGCTCGCCGTGTCAGCGCTAGAAATGAGCACGAAGCCTCCACATCCGGCCTGCCGATGAACAGTGCTCTTGAGAGCAGAATGGTCCCCCTGCGCGCAAAATGCCATGCGCGTCTTTCTTTGAAAATGCCGAGGGGGATGCGGAAGCTACCATGGCGTTCCTTGCGACCTTAGGAAGGCAGCAGCACTCGCGACTTGGTCGAGGAATGGATCGCTATGGGGGTTTGGCCCTTGAGCTCGGAGTGCGATTCGACCTCGACCCTCCGAACTATAGCTATGAGACGAACTGGTTGAAGCTTTTTGTCTCCGCCACGTTTCCACTCAAAGAAGGTGTTCTTGGAATTCGTGACTGACGAAGCTGATGCTATTCTTGGAGCAGTGGGTAAACGCGAGTATGAGATGGCTCAAGAAATCATTGGGGAGAATGCCCGAATCAATAGGGCTCTCGACGCTATGGAAGTGCCTTACCCTCACCGGCCTGACTCCAAAAAGCTAAGGCGTAAAGGGTTTCGCTAAAGGCGGCTCTACCGAGGAAAAGCCGTCGCTCATGATTCGGCCCTCTTGAGCGAATCAAGAGGCAGAAAACATCTCACCGTGAGGAGGCCGAAAGAGCCCAAGGATGTCGAGGTAGGTCGTGATCCGCTAAGGTTCCCGGTCCACGAGCCGAAAGGTTACATTCGGCCGCATCACCGCCTCGTTTGGCATTGTTACTTCCGCCCCGGTATATTGCCTTGTCTTCTCTAGGGTTTTCGGCTTTGCTTTCGGTGATTCGCTTAGTTGGCTTTCGACCTTCGATCTTCGGTTTGTCTTTGTTGTTGTTAATGTTCATTCGTGGCCGTCCGCAGTCATCTCTAGTGATTCGAAGATATGGCCGGTAAGGCTGTGAAAGACCTCCTCGCTACCTTGAAGGACGCCGGAGATTCGACCTCGTCCGGTCCCAACTTTGTCGCGCCAAAAGCGACCACGTGATGCCGCCGCAGCCTACGAACGCCGCGGCTCGTAAGAAATGTAAGTCGAGCAAGGAGGCTCCGCCGCTACGCCCCCTTCGTCGTCGACGCCAAGGCTGCCCGGGGTAACTCTCGGTTCTACCGGAGGAGTTCAAGACCTCCGGCGTTTTCAAGGATTGCCGTTTTTGCTTTCGGCTCACTCTCCCTCTAAGTCATTCAAGTGACTTTAGGAGCCTGTTGTGTATTCCGGGATTAGCCCCGAGGAGATGAGTCCACGCCGAGAGAAGACTTACAAGCTTGCATGTTGTCTAGGAGCGCATTCGGATGCTCGGTTGGTGGCCGGAGTTGACCGCGCAGTCTACCCCTTCTCCCCTTGGAGGAGGGGGTCGATTCGCATCGATTGCTCCACCTCCTTCACAGCCCCAGACCGAGAAGGAGTCGAAGACGGAGCCGCAGCGGCTCTTTGATGCGCGCTGAACTTCTATGCCACGGGGGTAAATTTCGAGTTTCGGTTTTTGTGTTACGAATGCAAGTTTCGGGCTACTTACTATTTCGTACCTTTTTCTGGTTTCCTTTTGTAGTCTATGCTCGTTGTCTCGAACCCCGGAGAAGAAGTTCCGTGGTCGCGCAAGGCCCTTGAGGCCGAAAAGGCCAAGACCGAAAAAACTGGCCAAGGACCTGAAGACGGCCGTTCCAAGAAGGCGAAAGCCGAAACCCGGGCCGAAAAGGCCGAGAAGAAATCGGCAGAACTGGAGCAGAAGGTCAAGGACCCGGAGGCGGAGCTCGAAACCGAAAGGAAGCGCAATCCAGTTGGTTTCGCTTGCTGTGGAGCACGCGACGAAGGCCGGCATTTCGGCCTTACAACGGCTGCCTGGCATCCCCGGCCACGAGGCCATTCCGCCGCAGGGCTCGGCCATAGGAGAGGCTCACCGGCTTGTACAGAGATTCGCGCCCAGTATGACCGAGTGGAGACCGGAAGAGGCTATGCCTCTTTGAGACCCTTCGCATTCGGGGCCGCCCTCCACGAGCTGTGATGTCCTCACATTGAGGCCGTGGAGCCGAACGAAGATCCGGGCGATCTACTGGCGTACTCCTGCTCCGGCCCTTTCGGCGGCCGGCAAGTTTTATGAAGGCTACTGGCTAAAGGGCGGGAAGGACCTTGCCATGTTTCGCGGCCGAATCCCGGGCTTCGGTTAGTTCGAGTCTTTCTAACCTTAGTCATTTTATGCTTTTTATCCGATTCGACCTTTTTATGCTAACGACGCGCTTTGGTGGTCACGCAGATACATGGGAGAAGGAGGAGATTTGTGCCAAGGTCAACGCCTTCGTCGCGTGAGCGAGACGGCCAAAGTCCGGGGCAACGAACCGCAGCCCCTCCAACGCTGAACTCCTCCAGCCCAGCCGAATGCCGAGACTGAAGAGAATAGGGTAGAGGATGTTTAAGGATTTTCTGATTCGGCCATGCTGGCTTGCGTGTTTTAATGATACATGATTAAATTATTGTTAAATCTTTTGGCAGGTTCCCGAGGAGGGGACCTTTGATTTTATGGAAGATGCTCCTTTAAAAGTTGAACGTAACGGATTCGGGCGTGAGCGGGACCTCTTGGCTTAGATTTCGTGAAAGGTTTCTCGACCGAATGGGTGATTTCTTTTCGCCACGCCGATGAAGGGTTATTCGTAGTGGGAAGCGTATGCTTGATTTCTGGAGTACTTTCGTCCCTTCTGTCAGGCAACGAAACTTAGTTCACGGCGTTTTGCTCGAGCCAAAAATAGAGGTGGAGGACGAAACTGTTGTACTTTCTCCTCCTAGGTACCGATATTGTTCTGTTAGGGACCTTGGATCGAACTGAGTGTGGGAATATTGTTTCGTGCATTCTTGTGCTAAATGTATGATGTTTCGTTTCTCGCAAATGATTGTTCTTATGTTTAAGAAACCCCCTCCCCCCTTTTTGCGGGGAGCGAAAGTCATGAAATGTGCCGAATGCAATTGGTCTATTTGACTTAGATCTTTTACAATTTGGGTACTGCCCTTGCTCTTTGAATTCTTTAAGTGGACCTGGCCTACCTTGTGGCCGAGTGCTGCCCGTTTGCACATTCGGACATCTTGGAACCGCAGCTTTTCCTGGGTTCCCAGCTAGCTGGTAGATGCGGCCAGGAGTAAGCATCCGAGCCCCTGGCGTTTGGGATCGGATCGACAGCTTGACATTGTTACGTGGTAAGGCTTGGCCGAATATGCCATGTTTCGTGTTTTATCTTCCGACCTTCTTATACACTCGAGCAGCTTTGGCATTGCCCTCGGCATGCCGATGGGGATGAACTCGTGCAATGGAGAATGCTGTTCCAGGTTTCACCAGAGCATTCGGCGCTTCAGATTTCTGATGTTCCGGCGGGTTGAGCTGATCTTTCGCTGAAACCCAGATATTGTCGGCCACCTTGAGTAATTATTGATGTGCCTGAGTTGGTCGATGTGCTTCCTATGCAACTCTTTCGGGGCTAAACCTTGGGGTTGCCTCGTGGTAGGATTGTCTTTTCGACAAGCTCTTTCATGATAGTAGCTTGTGGGCAAGCTGTCAGAGCCGCTCAATATTCAACCCTCTCTTCCTGACTGGCCGAATCGCTTGCTTGCTCTCCTGATTCCTCTCAATCCTAACGAGCCTATGCTCTTCTTGGGCTGTGACCCTCTTGCATTATTCTTGGTGGCTACCTAAGGATGTTCCCTCTGCAGCTTATGGCTGCTTTCTGAGGGGTTTGTGGCCCTTGGGTCCTGTTTTATAGTGGTTTTGGTTGTCCTTATCGTATCTTGGGCCTTTATTATCTCGATTGCCCGAGGATATGGCTTTAGGACATGCGTTTTGATGCGCCCTTCATTAAATGTATGCACCTACTTTAGTCCTTTTTTGGACTTTAATGGCTGTTTGCCCTAGTGCATTCCTTTGATGTCTTGGCGTTGCTTTAATAGCCAAGCTGCGTTTTTTTTGCGGGTTTCGCCGCCTATGCTCCGTTTTTGACTCTTTGGTCAATTTGGATGATCCGGGCTTGTTAGCCTCGGTTGTGACTTTTGAAGTTGTCACTTTTCGGACTTCCTCGACTTTCGGTCCCTGTTTGACCTTAGTCTTTTGGCTTTTATGCCTTGGTTTGCTGATCTCTTCAGCATATACCCTTTTCGGGCATGATGTGCACCGAATATATCAAGTGTGACTTAGTCATCTCTTGTTTTCGGCTTTCTCTTTCGTCTTGACGCCATGCTTGGGGAAAAGGAACCTTTATAGGGGTTCACGACCCGAATGTTTTCAAGGTTGCCTCATTAAAAAACCTCACACCCTCGAAAGGGCTTCCCCTGTGAGGAAAAAGAGCGCAACCTATCAGTAGTCTCGCACCTTACTTATTACAAACCATGTTAAAAGAAAAGAAAATTACAACTCCTGACTCGAGGAGCATTCGTCACGCGTAGAACCTACGGAGATTGTCCGCGTTCCACGTGTGAGTGGTTTCATCGCCTTCTTCCGTCTTGAGCCGAAACACCCCCGGCTTGACCATGCTTGCGGACGACGACGAAAGGTTCGTACCATTGGGATTGTAGCTTGCCTCGCTTATCGGCGTGCCGAATCAAGACAAGGTCGCGGGGTAGATGTTCTTGCGCAGTACTTTCTTGTCTCGCCACTTTGCGTCTCCTTGTGGTAGTTGTCGACGTGTTTCGCACGCCCGCAACTTTCGGAATTCAGATGTGTCAAGATCTACAAATCTTTGTATTTCGGTTACATCGCCTATTTGTGTACGAAATGAACCGAGCCTCGAGCTCTTCCGGGCGTTATGGCTTCTTCCCCGTAGAGTGTTTAAACGGAGTGAATCCAGATTGCTCGGGACTTAGAGATGTTGTGGCCCTAAACCGCGCCTTGATCATTTCACTGGCCACTTTCCTTTGCTTGCGTCCCATAGAGACGGCCGAGAAGATTAGACCACTGGCCTTTTCAATAGCCCCATTGCTTTGTGGGTGATAAACCGATGCGAAAGTCACTTTGATCGAGAGCTCCTCACAAAAGTTCCAAAACTCAGTTGAGTCAAACTGCTTGCCATTGTCCACCGCTATGTAGGACGGAACCCCGAAACGACAGACTATCTGTTGCCATACGAAACTGATCAAAGTTGCTGAGGTGATTCTGGCTAGAGGCCTTGCTTCGATCCACTTGGTGAAATACTCGAGTGCCACGGCTGCGAATCTCACATTGCCCGGAGCTGTTGGTAACGGCCCTACTATGTCTACCCCCCAGCGTTGAAGAGGCCAAGTAGGCACTATCGACCGGTTGGGTTGGCGATTAAGTTTTGCTTCTTGGCGAACATTTGGCAGCTTTCACATGTCTTCACCAGTTGCTTTGCATCTTCAGCTGCTGATGGCCAATAGAAACCTTGTCTCATTGCTCTATGGGCAATTTCGTGAGGTCCCCTATGAGCTCCGCACATTCCTCCATGAATTTCGTCCAGGAGCTTTCGTCCTTCTTCTGTGCTGATGCACTTGAGCTTTGGCGCTACGATGCCATCTTTGTACAGCTCGCCTCTTATGATGGAGTAGTGTTTGGTTCGTGACTCCATTCGCTGTTGTTCATGCTTGGACTCCGGCTCAAATGTTCTGTCGTCAGAATGCGAATATCGGGCTCCTCCACCCCGACTTGCGATGGCGTGAATAGCCCTTGGTACCTCTTCTTCTTCTCTCGATTGCTTTGGCTGAAAGTTGTTGGAAGAATACATCTGGAGGGGTCGGAATGCCGAGCGTGGCTGCTTTTGCTAGCTCATCAACTTCCCTGTTTTCACTGCGTGGTATGTACTTTATTGAGAACCCCGAGAAATGCTTCTCCATTGCTCTTACTGCTTGTAAATATCTGACTAGGACTGGTTCTTTGGCTGTGTACTCCTTCTCGCAATGTCCGCTTACTACTTGTGAATCTGACGAATGACACATCTTTTTGACTCCCATTGCTCTTAGCTGAGGCGCGAAAGCACCGCTTCATATTCGGTTTGTATTATTGGTGCTTGTGAATTGGAGCCTGGCTGCGTATCTGATGGACGGCCCCTGCTGAGGTGTAAGTATAGCCGAAATCCCAGCGCCCTTGTCACACCAGGCTCCGTCACAAAATGCAGTCTAGGTCGGTTCGTCGAAAACCACTGGATTGCCTCCGGCTGCCGGAGTCCAGTCTGCTATGAAGTCTGCTATTGACTGAGATTTTATGCCTGACCTGTGCTCGTAGTCAATTATGAACTCATTCAGCTCGGTGGCCCATTTGCCTACCGCCGCCTACGGCTTCGCTATTCCTGAACAAGGCTTCTAAAGGCTGAGAGGAGACAACCCAAATCTTGTGTGCCTGAAAGTAGTGTCTGAGCTTTCGGCTTGCCATCAGGACTGTGTAAGCTATCTTCTCCAGCTCTGAGTAATTGAGCTTTGCTGCCGAAAGGGCTTCGGATACATAGTAGATGGGAAATTGCTTGAGCTTGTTGTCATGCTCTTTCTCTTCGACTAGGACAGCACTTACCGCAACCGGTGACGCTAAGTATAGCAATAACACGCCTTTGGGGATGGTTTCGTCATTGTTGTTAGATTGGTAAGATAGTCTTTTAGGTCTTGAAAAGCCTTTTGTTGTTCGAGTCCCCATTCGAAATCTGTGGTGTCCTTTAGTACTTTGAAGAAGGGTAAGCTTTTTTTGGCTGACTCGAAATGAACCTCGCCGAGGGCTGCTAGAGACACTGTAAGCCGCTGGACTTTCTTTTCGGGCCGTCGGGGGCTTCATGTCTATGATTGCAAAGAATCTTGTCGGATTCGCCTCTATGCCTCGGGCCGAGACTAGACATCCCAACATCTTGCCCTTTGTGATGCCGAAAATGCATTTCTCCGGGTTTAGCTTAAGACCGCTTCGGCGTAGATTGGCGAAAAGTTTCTTTTAGGTCGGCGATATGTGACTCTTTCGAGCCGCCGATCACTACAATATCGTCCACGTATGTCACTAGGTTCTTCTTCTTCTTCTGCTCTCTAAACACTTCATCCGACATTCTGGAGAATGTAGATCCAGCATTCCTCAACCCTTCAGGCATTTGCTTGAAACAATAAGTCCCCCCTGGAGTGATGAAGCTTGTCTTCTCCTCGTCTTCCGGGTTCAGATGTATCTGATGGTATCCGGAAAAGCAGTCGAGCAGACTCATTCTCTCATAGCCTGAGGCTAAGTCAATTAGGGTGTCTATTCTGGGGAGAGAGTATGGGTCTTTCGGACACGCTTTGTTTAGATCAGTGAAGTCTACGCACATTCGCCATTTCTTGGTGTTAGGGTTGGATGTCTTCTTCTGGACCATGACTACGTTTGCCAACCATTCGGGGTATTGGACTGGCCTGATTACTCCTGCGTCCGAAAGTCTCTGGATTTCAGCTGCTGCTGCGGCGCTTCTTTCCTCGGATAGCTTCCTTAACCTCTGCTTCTTAGGTTTCACTGTCGCTGCTACGCTTAGGTTGTGTTGAGCCAGGTTTCGGTTTACTCCTTTTAGGTCCTCAGCTGACCATGCAAACACGTCTGAGTTGGAGTCAAGGAATGCGGACAACTGAGCTGCCTCGTCAGGCTGGAGTTCGGAGCCAATTATAATCTCTCGCTCAAGCCCTGTGGTGGATATTGGGACCCTTTTTGTGGATTCGGCCGACTCAACTTTTGGCTCTCTGACTTTTTCAGCTTTGGGTTCCGGTTCTTTCTCATCGCCTTCTCTTTTGGTCTCTGTTACCTCGTTGATCATGCTGTATCCAGGTATTGGCTTTGCGTCTATCTTCCGAGCTGCTTCCTGATCTCCCCATACGGTCACGACGCCGAATGGGGAGGGTATCTTCATGCACAAGAAACTTTGCTTGATTACTGCATCGAACTTGCTTATGACTCCTCTGCCGAATATCGCTGTGTAGGGATAGTCTATGTTGACTATGTCGAATGTGATGACTTCGGTTCGGCATAAGCCAACCTCACCGAAAGTTACCGTGATGTCCTTCTTTCCGATAGCGTCTATCCTTTTTCCTCCGAAACCGAATAGAGCATTACCCGCTGGTTGCAGCGTCCTCCGTTCCATATCCATGCTTTGGAAGGCCTTGATGAACAGAATATCTGCTGAGCTTCCATTGTCTACTAGGATGTTGTGAAGTGTGAACTTATTCACATTTGCGGTTGCCACGAATGCGTCTGTATGCGGGTAGTCTCTCAGCCGGAAGTCACTTTCGTCGAACGTGATTGGTACCATTGACCATGCTGGCCTGTTCAAGGGTAGCCTTGGTGTTACTGTGTGTACTCTTCTCACATAATCCCTTCTGGCTCTTTTGTTTTCATGCTCAAGGTTGGATCCGCCTGTGATCGCGTATATGTGCCCCTGAGATGGGAGTACCGAATTCACAACCCTGTTTTCCTGACTGCTTTCGGGCTTCATGTGCATGTTCTGTTGCGGCTGCTCCAGGTTTGCCGGAGAAGATGCTGCCATCGATGGAGGCTGGGATTGCGGGATGTAACCCGGGTAGTTCCAGGAGTACTGATGGTGGTGAGCCGGAAGCATGGAGGCCTGCTGTACTAATGGAGGCGGAGGTGGCAGCTGAGTATCCTGATAGCCGAAATATGCATTCGGTCGTACGCCCGCCGCTTTCTCTCATTTTTGAACACGTGTTTCGTGCTCCGGCTACTTTGTGAGATTTCGTCCTTTGATTTCTGCTCCTTGGCCATCTGCCCATACTTGCAGTCTCGACTGAAATGACCCATGTTTTCGCCGCAGACGAAACAAAGATGCATTACTTTTGGTCCGTCACGGCCTCTTCTCGTCCCCTGCCGCCCTTGAGCTTCGCCACCTCGGTTGACCGATTCACTTTTGAGTTTGAGGCGTCACCGTGAGCCCGGTTTGACCGGGTTCGCCATTTGAGCCGAATCATCTTGCACATTGTTAACCGGGCGAGGAGTCTTGCCACCCGTTTGGCTATTGCTTGCATTTGGATGAGGCGATTGTTGCTTTTCGTCCTTTCTCGCTGCCTTTCTTCTTTTCGGACCTTCTTCGGACTTGGCGTAACTTTTTGATCCGGGTCATATAACTCGATCAAGGTTTTGGGTTCCTCCCCGTCTAGAGCGCAAATAAGACTTGTCCAATGGCTATGCCTCGATCGCCGCCGCTATCACTACTTCATCGGAGACATTCGGCGTTTGAGCGCGAAGCCGCACTATCTTTTCGAGATAATGTGTCAATGACTCTCCATCCTCTTGCTTGAGCTTTAGGAAATCCTTGGTTCCCTTTTTCAAGGCTTGGAAACCCTCAAAGGTGATGATCAATTTGTCTCTCAGCTGCTTCCAATTTCTTTTTGAAAGCGGACGAAGGGCTATGTACCATTCATGCGCGATGTCTTCTACCGCCATGATGAGGGATTTTGCCAGAGTAACCGAATCCCCTCCTGCCGAATGTACTACGGCTTCATAACTTGCGATGAACTTCCTTGGATCCGATTTCCCATTGAAAGATGGTAATCTGGGCTTATACCCAATTGGCCATGGGCTTAGCTGTAATTCCGGCGCAAGTGGCGAGACCGGATCGACCTCTCCATCCTCGACGAAATTGGTTCTTGCCCCTCCTTGGGATAATGTTGTGTTTTTCTCCATCTCGAGCTATCTCACGGAGCAAATTCTCTTTCTCGATTTCAGCAAGCTTTAGCTGTTCCCGAGCCGAATCTCTTCTCTTCGCTTGGCCGCCTTTCCTTTCATCATTGCATCCTTCCCGAGCCCCGCCTCTCCGAGTTCAGCCCGCCCGAGGCTCAATTCTTGGATTAACCCGCTCATTGTTCACGCTCATTACTTGTCGCGCCGTGCTCGAGCGGGTGCTCTTCTTCTGAATCTTCTCCATCTTTTGGAATTTCGGAGCCTCCCGTCCGGAAGGGCCTTGACCGATTATTGCCCCAGTCGGTGGCGCATCTTCTGTTTTGCCTGGCCCCGACTCTTTGGAGTGATGATCTCGGGCGGAGGATCGACGGAGGATCCGCCGGAGAAGATCCGGCTGGTGGTGCCGGCGCCGCCTTGGGTCTTCCTCGCCCTGGAGCCATGGGTTGCCCGCACAACCACGGTGGGCGCCAATGTTGGTGTAGCCCCGGCGGGTGCTACCCCCGGTAGGACGAATCACTCCATCGACGTAATGGACACGCGAAGTGTATTCAAATCTGGAGCGCTCTTTCCATTAATTCTCACCCTCTCTTTACAAGGCCCCTTAGGGGTCTATTTATAGTCCGTAGACTATTACAATTCGATTCTCGCCCTCCTACCAACCCTAGACCCCATCATCTCCCATCGACGATTAGGGGCAACATGGTACTTTTTCGCCTCGCGATCCCCACCTACCCTCCTTGGGCCGTGTTGTGTTGGATCACTAGCACTGCAAGACAAGGCCGAAAGTCATTCATCAACAGGTCCTTCTTGTCGCGCAGCCGAAAGCGACTACTTTCGACTACTCTAGCCGGAGCCTGGGACTTTACGCTAAGTACTCGCTCCCGGGACGAAAGCGCGAGCATTCGGCCTCTTTGACCGAATGCTGATGCATCCGCCCTGCGTGATTTCCCGAACGATCGCCACAGGGGCTAAGTCCCAAAGATTCGGCATGTTTGACCGAATGCTGACACATCCGCCCTGCGTGTCCTCCTGCGCGACCGCCATAGAACGGAAAACCCCAAAGATTCGGCTATACAGCCGGATGTCGCGCCTTCGCCGCTCACGTTGTTTCTTTCGGACGGCGCTTCCAGATGGGCGTTCGCCCACCTGTCCCGGGTCGAATGTTCCCCGCCTTCGTCCATGACCTACGAAACTCCTGCCTCCCGAGCTTCATCCGCTTTCACCTTGATCTGCGGCCTCTAGGACCTCGAATCTAAAAGCATTCGGCCCATGGGGCTGAATCCCGGCCCCTTCGGGCCACTTCTAGCTCAGGTTTCTTGGGCGACCGTAGGGGGTGGGGTGTTCGGCCTCCCCAACACCCAAGAAATAGTTTGGTCCAGGATTCAGTGAGTAGTGGTCAATTTTGGAGCAAAAGATATCTTTTACCCCAAAATTGAGGGGGCATGTGTTAACACCAAAAATTGGTGAGGTTCAGGTATTGGACTAGATATGCTGAGAAATAGTAGGGGAGCTGATAAAGGCCAGTGCAAGATGCTAGTAGATGGCAAAAGACCATTCGGCTAGCAACTCGTTATCAACAACACTGTAGCATTCGGGAAGCTGCTGCTATTCGGTTAGAAGACCTGAGTCCGAGAAGGATTCGAGCACACAGCGATTCAGCGAGCTTAAGGACTTCAAGACGGAATATTCAGGGAAAGGCCCGTGTCACGTACGACCTCAAGACTCCGAGAAGACTTGGAAGGCAATGTATCTTAGCTAGATATTTTTCTGTTAATGTAATCGTAGTCAGTTAGGACTCGTGTCAAGCCCAGGGTATAAATACAAGACCCGCGGGCAACCGTAATGGATCTACCCAATCAATACAACAAACCCGGCTCCGCGCCACCCTTCGAGTCCAAGTCGTGTCGCGTTGATCTACTACGAGAGGAACCTCGATCCGCCGACCGTAGTACCGCAGCCTTGCACCATGTCTAGTATCGTCGGCGGATTTAGATTATTGCAAGTAGTCTTGTTTACGCTTAGATCGTCCGTCCGGATTTAAGCTATCGGAACAAGAGGGTTCTTTGTTGACCATGGGCCATCCGGTGGGCTAAGGTCTGGCTTGAGCTAGTTATCGACTTCATTAGATTTTGGCAAGATCTAATGAATTCATTAAGTTACCATGTGTTGCATGTTCTCTATTTATTATTTAATTATGTTTGCACACACTTTTTGCCGAATTTAGATTGATATGGCTCGGCTTTATCTTATCATAGATCTAGTTGTCTTTAATGCTTTCAATATTTATCTTGTTGTGCCACTAGATCTCTCTGTTTATCATAGCCGAGCTTAGATCAATCTGAGTTGTCACGTGTTGCGGGTTCATGTACGTTTAGATCTTGACAGAATTATGTCATCCGGTGGACATAGATCTATGGGTTACTCTAGAGCTACTAGACGGCGTGGCGGAGACTAGAGTTTCATTTTAATCTGATAGATGTTTACGTATGAGTTCCTTCTTCATGGACCCCGATTCGGTAAGCTTGGCGGAACACGGTTATGCTTTCACGTGTAATGAGTATTTGTAGATTCCGTTTAGACATATGCATGCTTTTAGCTTACCATGATTAGATCGTATCATCCGATTGGATTAATCTAGTTGTGAGAAGTGGTTTAGATACGTACAAGTCGTATCATGCGGTGGATTAGCTTGTTAAGGGTTTAAGCTAGACGGGTTTAGGAAGGCTAGACGTGCGGCGGACTAGTTGGATGAAACCTATGCATGTGTTATGTTTAGATTAGATTTATATCTATGATTTACCTTCTTTTGTCTATCATGTTGTCAATTAATTCGATCCTCACAATGAGCTTTACAATACTATATCTTGATGATCGGTTTACTTGTTCAAACATGTCTTCTTATGTTCATTCGTAGCGGTTTTTACATATTATTGCCGAATGCTTTCATATTAGCCAGACAGATAGCTTCCATAGCTATATGTCATCATAACCGGCCTGGGGCCATACATGCGAACTGTCTTGGTCTCACCAGCACGTCCTCGATCTTACACTTTGCTCCCTTGTCAATTTACGTGGTCAAATTGATCGGCACGCATCGGCTCAAGACACTCGGGGCGGTCGAGTAAAGCTAGCTAATCCGCTTGTCGGTGTGTGAGGCACAAGAGGCACTTTTTGTGTCAACACACTTTTTGGGCACGCCTTGGGTGGGGACGAATTAAGATATGAATCAAGATGCGACGCTGGTGAAAAAGACCAACTCCCTAGGATCTCCATAGAAGACCTGCCGGTGGAGTGGAAAAGCAAAGTACGGGATGAATGTGATGCCTTCCCCGGCAAAGTGCCTCGACCGTTTTTCCAAAAAGCGAGAGTGGTGCGATTCTCCGTAAAAGGATCTCGCCAAAGGTCGCATAAGCCGGTGACAAAGAAGAGCCAACCCCGTAAGAAATCAATCGAAGGAAGAGATCATTCGATCGGCTGGGAAGACAATGGCTACTCACAACACCATCTTCCTCAATTCCTTCCGTCGCATCATGAGGAGCACTTATGGGCCTGAAGTTGATAAATACTTTGAGGAAAGGATGGGAGAGATTTCTGGACCAACATATTTCAGCCTACCGAAACCTCAGCCGAATAAAAGTGCGGCCGGTGATGGAGGAGCTCCAGAGGAAGAAGGAGAGAATAGAACACCGCAAAAGCCAGAAGGTTCCAAGGCCAAAGAAGCTGGAAAATCACATGTCACATATGGAGACATGGCCTTCGGTACGTCTGGGAATCCACCAGCATACAACACTTATACAATTGCTCCAATGGCTGGTGGATTGCAGAGGAATCCGTTTGGACGCTACACCGAAGTTCTCTCTCGATTACTCTACTATGAATGCTCGCCAAATCCTCGGTAATGCACTGGCTGGGCAAACAGGACCATCATATGGACCCCAGAATGCAAACATGGATGTGCTCTTGGCGAGGATGGCCGATATGATGCAAAACCAATTTGGGATAAAGCCCAAGAATCGGCCCTATTTGTATCGGGCCACCATACCCGCATCGGTACAACAAGGTGGCGCTTCCTTCAAGACTGAAGCCTCCCTCTGACCTGACCAAGTTCTCTGGACAAGATGACACCACTACTACCGAACACATCGGTCGGTACTTGATCCGCTTGGGAGAACTTGCCAATGATGAAGCATGGAGGATTCGCTACTTCCCTACATCTCTCACGTGCCGGCTTTTCGTGATGGTTCACTACGTTGCCGGCCAATTCTATTGGGACCTGGGCTGAACTGGAGCATAAATTCCACTGCACTTCTTCAGTGGTACCAATGAAAAAGAGCTTGTTGACCTGATGGCTTTGAACCAGAAATACAATGAGTCACCTCAGGACTTCTTGCGCAGGTTCAGAGAGACTAAGAATTCCTGCTATTCTCTGAATCTGCCAGACCATCAACTGCCGGCCGTAGCTATACGCGGTATGCATCCAGCCATTAGAGAAAAGCTGGTCGGCATGGAATTTGAAGATCTTGGGCAGCTCTCAAAGGCGTTTGGCGCTCATGGCCAATCAGTTCCAGAGCATCAAGAAAGACACCCGTTACCAGAAAGGGGGCAACGTATCCTATGAAGCATATCATTATTTCTCGGAGGGGGCGTAAGACAAGGATGATGGCCAGGAAGACGTAGCTGCTGCTGAGTTTGCCCGAGGCAAGGAGCCCAGCCAGGTCAATCAACGCTGGATGAAGACGTTCAAGGGGCATACGACTTCGATGTCTCCAAGTCTGACAAGCTCTTTGAGTTCCCGGGGTCAAGGAAGGATGCATTAAGCTGCCAGAGAATCATTCTATGTGGCGTCCTGACTGGGTAAAGACTGGGAAGTACTGTGGCCTGCATGACATGAGTTCTCATAATATCAACGATTGCCGAATATTCAGGCAGCAGATCCAGAGGGCTATACAGCAGGGTCTTTTGAAATTCACTAACAACATGAAGGTGGATAAAGAACCCCTCCCGGCAGGCATGGTTACCTTTGATGCATACATGGTGTCTACAAGCGACCCCAAAGGCAAAGGACCAATGAAAGTGCTGACTTCAGAAAGGGCAAAGCAAAGTGGATCAGTTGACCCTAGTCGGCAGGTTACTGGTGTTGATCTCAAAGAGCGCAGTGTTCGGTTTCTGAATAGCCGAACAGAAAAGGGAGAAACCTCCAAACCAAGAGTGACGTCTCGTATACTGCTGAATAAGTGGCAAAGGCAGCAAGAGAAGCAATACCGTAGAAATCAACAGCTTGCAGAGGAACAACAGAGGTATGAGGAAGAGATGTATCACCTGGAACAAGAGGAGTACATGAGAGAGCAAGAGAAATCTCATTGGGACTGTCCTTTCTTTAGACATTTCTGAAACGAAGGCTTGAAGTTGCCTGCTAGAAACAAGCGCCTCGAATGCAAAGTGAGCAATACCACGGGTACAGACAGGCACGAGTCAACCGCCGTCCCATCCAAGAAAGACTGGGGGCACGCTTCCCAAAGGATGATCGGCGCATAAAAATAGAAGCAAACAGGTCTCACACCAGCAAGAGGATTGCCGACCTAGCTTAGGCTGATGTTGAAGATTCTGAAGATGAGCTGGACTCTCCTCAGGAGTACATATGGCAGAAAGGGCAATGGTGCCCTCCAGGTTTGAGGGAGAGCCGTAAGAGAAGGGTTCAACGCCTCGTGAATAGAGAGCTCAAGGAAGCGGCTACCGGACGAAGCAAGTGTGGCGCCCAAAGAAGAAGACTCAAGAAGCCGACCATTCGGTAGAGGAGTGTTCGCAAGCGGGCGTTCGGCAGACGTTAACATGGTCTTCTACATCCCAATAGAGTTTGCAGCTCCTACAGAACAAGCTGTTGTGGATCCAGGAGAAGAGGATGCCTATCAGAGAGAGGAAGATGCTTATACAATTGATGATGCCTTCTCCGATTTAGACAGTAAGGAAATGATAGACCTCCTGGCACAATTGGCAGTGTCAAGACAAGCTGTATTTGACAAGCCAAAGAAACACAACCATCTAAAACCTCTCTACTTGAGGGGATACATCAATGGAAAGCCTCTAACTCACATGTTCGTTGATGGAGGAGCTGCTATTAACCTCATGCCTTACGCAACTTTCGAGAAGCTGGGGATGACCAAGGAGGATTTGCTAGAGACAGATATTGTGCATAGAGATTTTGCTGGCCATCCTTGAGATACCTACGGAGCAGTTCACATTGAGTTGATGATCGGCTCGAAGACTTTGATCACTACCTTCTTTGTGGTCGACAGTTGGGGGTCCTACAGCTTACTTCTTGGAAGGGATTGGATCCATGCTAATTGCTGTGTTCCCTCTACCATGCATCAAATCTTAATTCAGTGGGACGGTGATGATGTTGAAATAATTCAAGCCGATGACTCATTGAGTGTGGCTGCTGCCGAACCATCGTTCCAACAAAGTATGACGGCGTAGAATGTTTCTCAGGAAGAGAATTAAATGAAGGTCCTGTCAGTGCTCACTACCAGGATCAACAGCCGATCCAAGCAGTCGGCTTTTATAATAGTTTTTAATGGGAAGCCCGATTGATGGCAACAAAGGGAAGCTTGGGCATGGTTTCAAGTCGGCTGATAAACTAGAAGAAATAGATATTGGTAACGGTGACAAGCCAAGGCCGACTTATATCAGTGCCCAACTAGATCCAGACTTTAGGAAAGAATTAATAGATCTCCTCAAAGAATTCAAGGATTGCTTTGCTTGGGATTATTCAGAGATGCCCGGATTAGATCGTTCGATTGTTGAGCATCGATTACCAATCAAGCAGGGTTATTATCCTTACAAACAACCTCCTCGGAAAATTTATGAAGAGAAGGTATTGGCCGACGTGAAGAAAGAAATTGAAAGATTATTAGAAGCAGATTTCATTCGGCCATGCGGATATGCAGAGTGGATCTCTAGTATTGTTCTTGTCTACAAAAAGAATGGAAAAATAAGGGTTTGTATAGATTTCAGAGATCTTAATAAAGCCACTCCCATGGATGGATATCCTATGCCAGTCGCTGATCTGTTGGTGGATCTTTCTTTCTTTGGACATGAGATCACCAGCTTCATGGACGGGAATGCTGGTTACAATCAAATCTTTATGGCTGTTTGAAGACATATCAAAGACTTTCAGTGTCCTGGTCATATTGGGCTATTTGAATGGATTGTCATGACGTTTGGATTAAAAAATGCTTTGGTGCAACTTATCAAAGGGCTATGAATTACATCTTCCATGAATTGATCGGCAAAGTAGTGGAGGTATACATTGATGACGTGGTTGTCAAATCGAAGAATTACAAGAAACATCCGTCGACTTGAGGAAGACATTGGAATGCACCAAGAAACATGGTCTAAAGATGAATCCAAACAAGTGCGCCTTTGGAGTCTCAAAGTAGGTGAGTTTTAGGATTCTTGGTTCACAAAGGTGGGATTGAAGTTGGAAAGAAAAGCATGGAAGCTATAGAAAATATTGCTCCTCCTACTGATCTCACAGAATTACAGTCATTACTTGGCAAGATCAACTTTGTAAGAAGATTTATCTCCAATCTGTCAGAGAGGGTTTTGCCATTTTCTCCACTATTAAAGCTCAAGAAGACTCAGAAGTTTATGTGGAGTGACGTACATCAAAAGGCTTTGCATGAAATAAAAGAATATATGAAGGCACCTCCCGTGTTGGTTCCTCCGGGCTTGATAGGCCTTCGTTGTTATGCGTGGCGGCGATGATCTAACCATAGGATCGGCCCTTATGCAGAAGAAGATGGGAAGGAACGAGTAGTGGCCTACCTTAGCCGAAAACTTTTAGATCCCAAAACGGTATTCGGCTATAGAGAAATTGTGCTTATGTGTTTACTTCTCATGTACTAAGTTTCGCACTATTTATTAAATGCCGAATGCGTAATAGTATCCAAGTTTGATGTGATTAAACACATGTTGTCAATGCCGATTTTGAATGGAAGAATCGGTAAATGGGTGTTAGCATTATCTGAATTTGATTTAAGGTATGAATCGGCAAAAGTTGTTAAAGGTCAAATTATTGCTGATTTTGTTACTCAACATCATGATCCTTCTGCTAACATGATTAACATTACACCTTGGGCTTTGTTCTTCGATGGATCGTCTTGTGAAAAGGGAGGAGGTGTAGGTGTTTTGTTAATTTCACCCAAGGGGGCATCTTTTGAGTTTGCTATTCCTATTAATACTACTGTCACTAACAATCAGGTAGTATGAAGCTTTACTAAGAGGACTCCAACTTCTTATAGAAGTGGAAGCCGTCCTTGATTGAGATCTTTGGAGATTCCGGAGTTGGTGATCAAGCAAACCGACCGGCGAGTATGAATGTAAAATGACATCCTTAGGAATTATTACGAGGAATGTCAAAGATTGTTGAGAACTTTCAGGTGGTGGTAATTTTACATCACATCCCAAGAGAGCATAATGGAGAAGCTAACAGGTTAGCCCAAAGTGCTTCGGATACAAGGAAAATCAAGAAGTTCTCGCCGCAGATATATATATGCGTTCGGTAAAGATCAAGCTGATCAAAGTAACAATGATTGAGAATCGAAATCACCGAGTACCTCGAAATCCATCAAAGAAGGTTTCTGAAACTCGGATACAAAGCTATTAAGTTTGTGCTCCTTGATGATCAATTATATTACAAATGTGGATGGAGTATTACTTAAATGCTTGAGTCAAGAAGAGGCTAAGAAGATGATGTACGAGGTACATGAAGGGCTATCGCGGTGCACATCAATCAGCTTACCGAATGAAGTGGATTATTAGCGAAACAGATATTTTTGGCCAACTATGCCTTTGGAAGACTGTTTTGAATATTATAAAGGATGTCGATTGTCAAAGATTTGGTAATATTCAGAGGGCTCCAACATCGATCTTTGAACCCCATAGTCAAACCTTGGCCATTTAGGGGATGGGGTATAGATTTAATTGGTCGATTCATCCTCCATCAAGCAAAAGGCCATAAGTTTGTACTTTTTGGCCACCGACTATTTTACTAAGTGGGTTGAGGATATCCCATTCAAGAAGGTCACATCAGAAAACATGGTTGAATTTGTTAAAGAACATATAATTTACAGGTTTGGAATCCCTAAAACCATCACAACCCGATCAAGGAAGTCGGTTTGTTTCGCTGAAGTTACGTGACTTTGCCGAAGAAATGGGAATCAAGTTATATAATTCATCTCCTTACTATGCACAAGCCAATGGCCAAAGCTGAAGCTTCTAATAAGATTATGATTAAAATTATTCAGAAGAAGATTGAAGAAAAGCCTAAGCGGTGGCATTTGGTTCTTAATGAGGCATTATGGGCTTACCGAATGGCATGTCATGGATCCACTCGGACATCCCCTTATAAGTTAGTATATGGTCATCATGTTGTATTACCATGGGAGATGCAGTCGTGGGTCTAGGTGTGTCGCGTTACTGTGAAGGATTTGGCAAAAGAAGATTATAAGAATCTCATGATAGAGGGATTAGAAGATCTACATCAGATTCATTTAAAAGCCTTGGAGAATATTGAGAAAAAACAAAATACGCGTTGCCAAATATTATAACAAGAAAGTCGGGGTTAAAGAATTTGCCGAAGGAGATTTAGTATGGAAGGCAATATTGCCTCTTGGAACCAAAGACAGGTATTCGGCAAATGGTCTCCTAATTGGGAAGGTCCTTTTAGGGTTCTAAGAAGTGTGCTAGGGAATGCGTATATCTTGATATCTTTACAAGGGGAAGAATTCAGGTCAGCAAATCAATGGAAGGTTCCTGAAGAAATACTATCCTAGCATTGAAGTTGGGACCTGAAAGGTGAAGTAGAATTTCTAATATAGCCGATGCATGAAAACATCGCCTTCAAAGAAAAATACTCCAGAAATTTGGAGGATAGCCGACATATACATGATATGTCGCCTTTAGTACAAAAATCCTAAAGCCGATGAATGCGGCCGCCTTCAGTACATAATCATGCTATGGTCAAATCATTACGTTCTTTGAGGACAATTATCATAAGAATTGATTTTTACCTCCAAACAGTTCTCTGATTTTATTTGTATTTGCAAAATTGTTCGGCAAGAATTTGATTGATCAACAACGTTCGGTATTGGATTGATTGGTCGAACAAACATTCATCGGGCAAATATTTATAGAAGACAGAATTATACAGGCAGAATGACAAAAGTAGAGACAAACATAATTCTTTATTGATAAAGGAGGGCACAGCCACCATGCAAAGATTACATATTGTCTACATTTTTCTAATCAAAAAGACTGTTGTAAACAGCCTTCAGGCGTCTAAATGCAGTCTTCATCCTTTGTGCACGGTCAGGTCCTGGTGTATCCACCTCTTCGATCATCTGTCTAGTTTCACCGATCAGACGACCGAACCTCCTCGCCAAGCCTGCAAAAGGAGCAAAGAATCAAATAAAATTAACTGCTATAGGAGATGGAGTATTCAAGGAGAGATTGATCAAAGACTTACGGTTACTGTTGCTCACGAAGAAATCTTGAGCCCTCTGGAGCCGATCCAGATCCTCCTCCACGTCCTCCAAGTCTTCGACGGCTTCCTCGTGTGCCTCTCGCTCCGCCCTCGAGCGCGCCCCGCGCCGCCGCAAGCCGACGGCGGAGTTCCGCGATTTCGGCGTCGCTGGGGACTTGAGGGATTTTTTCAAAGAGAAAAAGAAAGTCAGATTCGGTATAAAGAAGAAATCAAGAGCAAAGGCGAAAGGAACTTACTCCATCACCTTTGGAAGTTAGGGTTAGCCGAATGCCTGCTTTTTCAGATTCAGAGAAGAGAAGAGAGAAAGGTTGAAGGATATAGGAAGCATCTGGATGACTGCCACTGACCAAGGGGTATGCCTGTATTTATACAAGAAAAGAAGACCAAGAAGCGCAATCTAGGATGGCTGTGAAGAAACAGGAAATCAATTCGGTGCTTATCTTGAAATATATTGAGAAGTGGAAACGACTAATTGCCGATTCACATAGGTGGAGATTTCGGTGGTGCAAGTCCCGAGAAGGAATTAAGATACCGAATAGTGCAAGAAGAAGCCTCTAGAAAAGCCGTCTAAATGGGCCTCGGCAATTTTAGCCCAGTAAATAGTTTGGTCCAGGATTCAGTGAGTAGTGGTCAATTTTGGAGCAAAAGATATCTTTTACCCCAAAATTGAGGGGGCATGTGTTAACACCGAAAATTGGTGAGGTTCGTGTATTTATCTTGGATATCTTTGAGAAATAGTAGGGGAGCCGATAAAGGCTAGTGCAAGATGCTAATAGGCGGCAAAAGACCATTCGCTAGCAACTTCGTTATTAGCAAAGCGTAGAGCATTCGAAGCCGGGCCGCTATTCGGTTAGAAGACCCGAGTCCGAGAAGGATTCGAGCACACGCCTATTCAGCGAGCTTAAGGACTTCAAGATGGAATATTCAAGGAAAGGCCCGTGTCACGACGACCTCAAGACTCCGAGAAGACTTGGAAGGCAATGTATCTTAGCTAGATATTTTTTCGTTATTGTAATCGTAGTCGTTAGGACTCATGTCAAGCCCGGGGTATAAATACAAGACCCCGGGCAACCGTAATGGATCTACCCAATCAATACAACAAACCCCGGCTCCCGCGCCACCCTTCGAGTCCAAGTCGTGTCGTCGATCTACTACGAGAGGAACCTCGATCCATCGACCTCCGTAAGTACCGACAACCTTGCACCATGTCTAGTATCGTCAGCGGATTTAGATTGTTGCAAGTAGTCTTGTTTACGCTTAGATCGTCTGGGCGGATTTAAGCTATCGGAACAAGAGGGTTCTTTTGTCGATCATGAGCCATCCGGTGGGCTAAGGTCCGGCTTTGAGCTAGTTATCAACTTCATTAGATTTTGGCAAGATCTAATGAATTCATTAAGTTACGATGTGTTGCATGTTCTGTATTTATTATTTAATTATGTTTGCACACACTTTTTGCCCAATTTAGATTGATATGGCTCGGCTTTATCTTATCATAGATCTAGTTGTCTTTAATGCTTTCAATATTTATCTTGTTGTGCCACTAGATCTCTCTGTTTTATCATAGCCGAGCTTAGATCAATACGAGTTGTCACGTGTTCTTGCGGTTTCGTATGCGTTTAGATCTTGATAGAATTATGTCATCCGGTGGACATAGATCTATGGGTTACTCTAGAGCTACTAGACGTACTGCAGACTAGAGTTTTAGTTTAATCTGATAGATGTTTACGTATGAGTTCCTTCTTCATGGACCCCGATTCGGTAAGCTTGCCGAACACGGTTACGCTTTCACGTGTAATGAGTATTTGTAGATTCCGTTTAGACATATGCATGCTTTTAGCTTACCATGATTAGATCGTATCATCCGGTGGATTAATCTAGTTGTGAGAAGTGGTTTAGATCTGTACAAGTCGTATCATGCGGTGGATTAGCTTGTTAAGGGTTTAAGCTAGACGGGTTTAGGAAGGCTAGACGTGCGGCGGACTAGTTGGATGAAACCTATGCATGTGTTATGTTTAGATTAGATTTATATCTATGATTTACCTTCTTTTGTCTATCATGTTGTCAATTAATTCGATCCTCGCAATGAGCTTTACAATACTATATCTTGATGATCGGTTTACTTGTTCAAACATGTCTTCTTATGTTCATTCGGTAGCAGTGCTTTTACATATTATTGTTGAATGCTTTCATACAACTGTAGACAGATAGCTTCCATAGCTATATGTCATCATAACCGGCTCCAGGGCCATACATGCGGAACTGTCTTGGTCTCACGGCACGTTCTCGATCTTACACTTTGCTCCCTTGTCAATTTATAGGTCAAATTGACTGGCACGCATCGGCTCAAGACACTCGGGGCGGTCTAGTAAAGCTAGCTAATCCGGCTTGTCGGTGTGTGAGGCACAAGAGGCACTTTTTGTGTCAACAATAGCGGGGATGCTCTCCCCAAGCTGAATTGAAGTGTAGGGTCATTGATGATGAGGAAGTTGAGGTAGATGGTGATGATGATGTCGACCTATCATGTCCCTCTTCCTTTGAATCTGCTGAACTCAAATAGACAACAAAGCTAGTGGAACTTGATTAAGCATTAGGGGTTAGCCACATTAGCTTCATGTGCCTAGAGATGGATCATGATTATTCTATGTAAAACTTCAGCCGGGAAAATATTTTTGGAGTTTTATAAATTTATATGCATGCAAAAGGACTATGATGCAAATGCAACTAGATGAATGAATAATTATTTTTTTATGCCACCACGGTGAATATCTTTATGGGTTGTTACTCACCACAAGAGTATTCACATGGGGCTTTAAGGTTTTCCAATGCAATGATAATGCAGAAATTAAATATACTAAAGGAAAATGATTATGCAAAGAAGTAAATATGCTAATGCGAGATATAGAAAGATAAATATGATATGAAATTAAATATGAAATGCTAAGAATTAAATATCGATAACTACCGAGTTACCTTTCGGCGAGGGTTCAATGTTTTAAGTCCTTTGAACAGGGGACTACTTACCATGGTTACTCCTTGAGTGTATCATCCGAACTTGGTAATGGTGTCACCCATGTTCTTTTGTTTGGTCCAACATTTAGAAGTGAAAGTGTGATAGTGGGGGTTGGTAGCTTCTTGTTTTGTGCGCATGCTTTGTGGGTTCAGGACATTCTCTTGTAGAATTTTGGGAGAGTGAAGGCTCCTCCATATTTTGCTCAAAGTGTGTCCCGCGTGCAAAGACAAGGCAGAGATCAAGTGCATGGGTGTTGGCGGTCACTATCATACAAATTACATCGCCAACTTAGTCATATGACATAGCAAAATAACGTACTATTGCCACACAAACCTTTGCTATTAATCTAGTTCCACTTGTATTCAAAGAAAATATGTTTTGCGAGGCATAAACGTGGAAACAGGTAAAAGTACGTTAAAAGGTAGAGGAAAGCGCACATCGAACTACGCTTTGGACAAGGGGAATGCCACCAGGCCAAATCCGACGCAAACCAGGCCAAAGCACCCCCAAGGACGCGACCTACAATAGGCCACAAGCCCACCTGCAAAGGCACGGCACGAGGCGGGCCCAACCCACGCCGAACGCCGCAAGTGCGGCGGCCGCCGTGGGACAGGCTCCGATCCCACCGCGCTTTTGCCTTGACCCGTGTCTAGAGGAAGGAAGGCGGTTGCATGCGGTGCTTTTCGGGATGGCGCCAAGAACTCCCGCCAAACTATTTCGCATTGACGGTTGCATGGGTGGAAGACGGTGGCATGCGTGGAAGATGTCGTTCCCGCCAAGAATCCTTGGTTGCATGCGATGGGAGTTGCCGTACCGACTTGACAATGGAGTTGCATGCGGAGGAAAGCCATCGTCTCCCGCCAAATATAGCCTCCAAAACCGACCTCTCCCTAGTATAAATAGACACGCACACCACCCCTCAAACACACACACCATCACACTTGATCATGTACTTGATCATTCAATAAAGGATCACACATTCCAACACACACTTCACCATGTGATCCATCACTCACCCCACATTCCTTCGGGAATTTCACTCCACGCCTCACACATAGGGTGGTGTAGGAGCGCCAATACGCTCAGAACGGAGTGAGAGAGTGAAAGGTAGAGAGAGAGAGAGAGAGGAGTAGCGACCCCACGGTCTTGTGTGGTGTAAGGATTGGCGACGCCCTCCAGGCTATCGGAGTGCCGGACCTGTCGGCTCCCGCCTCCATACCTTGAACCTCTACGGGTAATCTTTCGGATTGGTGAAAGATATTCGTGTCTTACCTTCAGTATCATTCTCAAGTTCCACGCTATCATTTATTTTGTTGAGATTACGGGATCTTTGTTTACCTTTCGGTAAATGCTCTAGTAGAGGGTCCCTGATGAAGAGGGGATACCCTGTACGACGCTAGAGTAGTGATGAATAGCGTAGACATGGTGTCTAGGTTATGAATCACCCTCGTTTGCTACGCAATCCACGGTAGTGAGGTAGGGGATAGGTGGTGACAGCCCTATTCGCCCACTGTACTCCTCCACGTCCCGGATTTGCGGAGTAGAGCCGAGACCGCACGCTGGCGGACCAAAGTGCAACCCGGTGCCCCGTAATACTCGCTTAATAGAAAGAGTAGCCGACTTAGTCTATGTCTTTGAAGGAACACATCACTTCCATGTTCACCTCCTATGCTTGACTCTCGATAGCTCGGAAGAGCAGACTTAGTGCTCGTTCCCTGTGGAAATTCGATACCTGGAACACTTCTGGGTGAAGTGCTACAACGGTACTTTCCGTGCGCTTGCGGACTTTGCTGCTTACGCTAAGAAATACCAACAAGCATTTCTGGCGCCGTTGCCCGGGAACGGTTGTTGTTATAGTTTGCAAACCTAGTTTATCAGTGTGAGCCCTACCCCCTCGCCATTCTTTTTTATTTTTATTTTCTTTTAATTATGGAGCAACCATCTCTAAACCTTTTGCTCCTAAGGGCGAGCTCTTAGAACCATGTCAATCTTCGAAGCCAATCACAGCTTCAAGATTTGAGCTCCTTCCTGGCTTTGTAGCCATGGTTTAGGTCCAAGCCTTTTTAGGTTTGAAATAGGAAAACCCATTGATAGAGCATCTATCTTACAGCTTGTGACATACCTTCCGGAGGGTCGTTTTCACATAAAACCCAAAAGGAAGGAGGAGCTTTCCTAAACCATATTTTTTTTTGAGAATACTCTCCCGCTAGAACCCATCCGAGTAGAACAAGCAGATCAAAGGGAAGTCTCTTCGGCCGTTGCGGGAACCCGATACACCTATAGAGAGACCCTTGCCTGAACCAAAACCCAAGGGGACCGCATGGTAGGATCTCCTTTTTCGAGGCTGACCTTCTTTGAAGGATTCAAAGAACACCTCAAAATACGAACAATAGAAGAAACCACCAATCCCGACCGATCCTCGAAACACTCCTCGATGAACATTTTTCCATGACTCTATTGAGGATTGGTGGAGGTCATGTATAACCTTGCTATGGGTATAAATATTCAAATCCCTTGCACAAAAATGTGACAAGGAATCCTTAGAACCCAAACAACACGGGCTTTTGCCAAGAGACCATACATGACCGAATTCTTCTGCACAAGAATGTAAAAAAGATTTTTACAGTTTTGATATCCAAGAATTGGAAATTCCAAACGGGCATCCCTAAAAAAAAATATTTCTTAATTTATCAACATCTGGGGATGTAGATGTCAAGCTGGGGAGGAAAACATTTTCCATTACAGTCACATGAGATGAAAACTCAGTGACAGACTCTCCCCATGAGTATGACACGCCCGAAGAGGTTAAGCTCTATGACAACCTTATTAGCCTCTTACAAGATTTCAAGGAGATGTGTTCATGCCAGAACATTCTTGACATGACACAAGAAATTCTCATGTGGAATTTGTTTTCGCTCTCCCTCATAGGGAAAGCAAAACAATAGTACACTAATGTCATAGGAAGTTTGAATGGGGATTTAGAAGAACTCAAAGACAATTTTTGTCTACCATTCTTCCCCATCAAACTCCCTACCAAGGACAATCCTTGATTTCAAATAGGATGAGAAAGAGTCCTAGGTGCAGCCTAGGTCAGGTTTACTATGTTAATACACGCTGGCCTAGACCTGTCATTACCCGAGTATGTTTTCACATATCTTTCGTTCGGTCTTGACATAGACACGCCCTATGCCTTGACATGACCATTTGGAGGGATATTTATCGATAAAATTATGATGGAAGCACACTTCTCCCATCGTAAAAACACAAACCCCACCAAAACAAGGGCATGTCAAGCTTTGAGAAGCCCCTCATCGGCCGAATCTGTACCTTTACCATCATTAGGATCGACCGTTGAGACATCACGAACACCGAAGGAAAGAATAATTCATCCTTCGAAGTTTCCAATTGAATTCGAGGATTATGGCAATACCTCAAACCTCTCTTGGCACAGAAACCCCACAACAAATGAAGTCTTCCCTAGAGCTAAACCATCAACAAAATGGTTATTGGAAGTGAAACGTTCTTCTGAAGCAATTCAGATTCTTTCACCTTCCAACATCATTACTTGTTCGTTAAAGGGAACTTTTTTTTGGAAGCCCTACACAACCTCACAGTCGGGACTAATATCATGTTCCAATTCTCAGCGGAAACCTTTTTGGGAAACATACCGCTAGTCCCAACAGACAAACTCTTCAAAAGTCCATCAAGGGCTTATATTTGAGTGTTATGAGATCGCAAGTGCCGTGCCATTAGAAATTGACAAAGCCACGGTGTTCTTAGATCCCCATATCTTTCCCATCCTCGACTTCAAACTTTTGATAGGCTACCCACTCGAAGATCTTGTTCGAAAAAAAAATATACATATGGGAACCATGATGAGAAGTTGGGAAAGATCGTTTCGCCTCTCACCTAGAAATCCTGAGAGGCGAAGCACCTTTCCAACCAAAACCCGTTCGAGGAGGTGAGGTTCATAACTCAATTCGATTTGCTTAAGTTGCTACCGCATCCTTGTGAAACGAAACACACTGTCACCCCTCGCTCGAACACAAGCCATGTCCCTCGGCCAACAAAACATTGTTCTTGATAATGGTCAAGATACAACATTTGTCTTTCATGACATGCCTTTTGAGGATAAGAACTCATGTGCCATGGACATGCCCGAGGCACCAACTCTAGAGACCAAGATAGAAACCACTATTGAGCATGAAAAATCTTCCTCTGAGATCCCTCATGTTTCATGCTCACCTCTTTGAATCTCTAGAGCTTGCCTCGCTTCTAACCACGTGTTCCTACAAGGAGCCCAACCTCCTCTTGATCCTCGTTCACAGACTCTCTAAGAGGATGGTTGTGTACTTCTTCATGTATCACAAGTTTCGTCGATCTTGTAGTAGCACGATGGCACTAACCTTGCAACTTGATCTTAAACAGTCAATGCTTAGTGGAGAAGCTAGGAACTTCACCACCCTTGATAGCTGCAAGAATAATTCCTGCGGTCAAGCTTATGACCATAATCAAAGCACTGCTGGGAGATACCCCGGACTATCAAAAAATAAAATACTATATATATTTTATCTCTCTTAATATTCATAAAAACCTTTCTCTAACTAATAAAAAGCAAGAGCTTGTTGTCAAGTTAGCATGCACCTTCGGGTATTCTTGTCGCTAACCATTTCGTGTGGAGATCGATTAAGAAGATCAAAAGAGGCACGCAATGCTTTAGAACATGGGGACCACATCAACAAGAAACTTTGATGCTCATGTGTGATGGAACATGCTCAAAAGAGAGATCAGACCCTGCACACTTGACTTTTACACAAAAGTCCAAGTGTGGGGGAAAGATGGTGAGAATCTCAAGTTCCATCCACCAAGGGGCTATAAAAATATATATATATATATATATATATATATATATATATATATATATATATGATGATGTCAGCCCCGGCTTGCTAAAAAAAGAGAGAGGATATAAAACGGAAAAGAGAGAATATATATATAAAAAGAGAAATCGAAAAAAAAAAGAAGAGAAAGAGAGTTGTCGAAAAGAAAAATATATATATATAAAAAACAGAGGAGAGGTTGGCACCACATGATCAAGATCAATACAAATGTGCCACCTAACTCCACCCTTCATCGCTTCAACAAGCAAGAAGGGCTCGCCTCTCATCCTTTGCGGCCACCATCAAGGCCCATGGCCCGCAGATACGTCATGTGTGTGTGGCCTAAGCGTTGAGAAGTGCCCTGGACATGGACATCATGCAAACCATGGCAACAACTTCGACATTTCATCCATTAATGTTGCGGTAAGTATATCCGGGTATGCAAAGAAAATAAGTGTTCACCAACTCATTTACTCATCCCTGTCTCCATCATACAAAACAAAAATCATGCTTTCTTCGTTTATGTCATATGCTCGGTTTGGATGTATTCACATGTGCGCACATGAGAAACAATCATAGGCTTTTTAAATTAAGCATGGTGCTTAGGTTAAAATAGCCTTCTTTAATCAAATTTTGACACGGTGTTGGAGTTTGATTAATGAACTTTGAGTTGTCTGCATAAATAAGAAAAGTAATTTATGCTTAGGAGATAAATTAAGGCTAGAGTTATTTTGCAAACTTTGTCTTAGGGCCTGTTTGAGTACTAATGAAAGTTTGGTGAGCAACCTTCTAATAATGAACAAATAAAAGAAAATATAAGATAAAATAAAAATAAAAAGGTTATCGCAATAAAAGCTCCACGGTGTTTAAACCGGTAGAGACAGATACTTGTTTTTGTTTTGTCTCGTTTAAATAAAACTAGGTACAAGAATAAGTGTGGGGAGATCTCTCAAACATACAATCACAACCACCTGAGATCTCCCCAACACAAATGCACAATCATTGAGAAATTCACGATGGAGAAGGACGGGACGAACGACTACCATTAACTCCTTCCTCTTCAAACGATGGTTTGTGCAAAACTCTCGCTCTCACGTCTCCCATATGTTTTGAAGTTTAATTTTGAACATATCAACAAGACAAAACCTTTTGGATGCACACATGTCCCTTTTGTCTTTTCTATCTTTATAATTTATCAAAGGAACAAGTGTGGGGGAGAAACCTACACATACTCTACATAAAGTAAAAAAAAATTCAAATCCTTTACATCCCCCTTGTGAACAAGATTTAAGTATACAATCATTAAAAGGATTTAATCATCCTTGAACTCCACCTCTTTAAATCTCTTAATGTCTTTCGGTCAGCATATATTTTATTCCTCACTAAAAGACAACTTTTGAGGCTCCATCTCCATGCTATCCTTTGACAAAATTTGCATACTCTTTATTCCTCGCTAATATTCCTATGCCTTGTGAATTATCTATCATAGGGACCCCATGTTATCTAAGTAATTGGAATATGTGATATAGCTGGATAATTTGAACCTTGCTCTTTTATATGAACTTGGGATTTGTTTTCAAAATTCAAAATTCAATTAGCATGCTCCTCAATGATATGCAAATTCCTACTAGAGCCATATTGAGTTTATCAAATGCAAAAACCTACCATATATATATGCTACTTATCTTTGCATTGAGCTTGTGTCAAGTCTTGTTGGCCCTTGTTGAGATAGTTGTCATGCCCCCAAGATCAAGATCACATTACACGCCACATATATTAGCTATTCCTACACGGGGAATACGCTAAAAACATGCTTTTAGATCCACCATACCAAAAGCTCTACTCCTACACCGGGAGTAGACACAAAAGATATCTTAGAAATAAATACTCCATGTTCTACAAGATAGTGATCTCTCTTTAATTTCATAATTCAAGAGATATGGCTATGAAAAAACAGAGGACACATGAAGGTCCCAAGAAAAAAAAAAAAAAGAGTTGGACACATGAAGGTCCAAGACTTAAAAAAAAACTGATGAGCACATGAAGGCTCATGCACAAGATAGCCATGTTCTCAAGAATAAAGTGTTTATGAGAGAGATCACACACACATCAAGGAGTATAGTATAGGTTCCACTTTATATCCACACACATGCACTTCTTGATCTAGGGGTATGCCATCCTTCTCCTTGGATCCAAGCTTTGGCCTAGCAATATATGCAGAGTAAGTATGCCTTCATATCTTTTCCCTACCCAAAGATCCATATAAGCTTTTTAGAAGTAGAAAAGAAAGAAGGCAAAACTCTCATATGCCTCGGTTAGGAACCAGACACAAATATTTGAGTGATCCGAGTGAATCATTCGAGGAGCAAGGCTATATTTACATTTTCAAAATCATATGAAAACCCAAGTTCCTTCGATCTGAAGCAAGAGGATTTGAATCCATGTTGTTCCATAATTCAATTACCCAAGATTAATGTGGTAGACACATCAAAATTTCACAAGTGCAGGTGAAGCTTGAAATAACTTGTATGCAGATTTTATTTCAATGGAGGTAAACCCGCCTAGTCTTGCACTTTACTCGAGGACGAGTAAAAACTAAGTGTGGGGGAGTTGTTGGCGGTCACTATCATACAAACTATACCGCCAACTTAGTCATATGGCATAGCAAAATAACATACTATTGCCACACAAACCTTTGCTATTAATCTAGTTCCACTTGTATTCGAAGAAAATATGTTTTGTAGGCATAAACATGGAAAAGGTAAAAGTACGTTAAAAGGTAGAGGAAAGCGCACATCGAACTACGCTTTGGACAAGGGGAATGCCACTGGGCCAAATCCGACGCAAAAACGGGCCAAAGCACCCCCAAGGACGCGACCTACAATAGGCCACAAGCCCACCTGCAAAGGCACGGCGCGAGGCGGGCCCAACCCACGCCAAACGCCGCAAGTGCGACGCCGCCGTGGGACAGGCTCCGATCCCGCCGCGCTTTTGCCTTGACCCGTGTCCAGAGGAAGGAAGGCGGTTGCATGCGGTGCTTTTCAGGATGGCGCCAAGAACTCCCGCCAAACTATTTCGCATTGACGGTTGCATGGGTGGAAGACGGTGGCAAGCGTGGAAGATGTCGTTCCCGCCAAGAATCCTTGGTTGCATGCGATGGGAGTTGCCGTACCGACTTGACAATGGAGTTGCATGCGGAGGAAAGCCATCGTCTCCCGCCAAATATAGCCACCAAAACCGACCTCTCCCTAGTATAAATAGACACGCACACCACCCCTCAAACACACACACCATCACACTTGATCATTTACTTGATCATTCAATAAAGGATCACACATTCCAACACACACTTCACCATGTGATCCATCACTCACCCCACATTCCTTCTTCGAATTTCACTCCACGCCTCACACATAGGGTGGTGTAGGAGCGCCAATACGCCGTAAGGGAGTGAGAGAGTGAAAGTAGAGAGAGAGAGAGAGAGAGAGAGGAGTAGCGACCCCGCGGTCTTGTGCGGCGTAAGGATTGGAGACGCCCTCCAGCCGTCCCGAGTGCCGGACACGTCGGCTCCCACCTCCATACCTTGAACCTCGCGGGTAATCTTTCGGATTGGTGAAAGATATTCGTGTCTTACCTTCAAAGTATCATTCTCAAGTTCCACGCTATCATTTATTTTGTTGAGATTACGGGATCGTTGTTTACCTTTCGGTAAATGCTCTAGTAGAGGGTCCCCGATGAAGGCGGGATACCACTGCACGACGCTAGAGTAGTGATGAATAGCGTAGACGTGGTGTCTAGGTTATGAATCACCCTCGCTTGCTACGCAATCCACGGTAGTGAGGTAGGGGGATAGGTGGTGACAGCCCTATTCGCCCTTTGTACTCCTCCACGTCCGGTTCTGCGGAGTAGAGCCGAGACCGGCATCGCTTGGCGCACCAAGTGCAACCCGGTGCCCGAAGTAATACTCGCTTAATAGAAAGAGTAGCCCGACTTAGTCTAAGTGCTTTGAAGGAACACATCACTTCCATGTTCACCTCCTATGCTTGACTCTCGATAGCTCGGAAGAGCGGACTTAGCGCCCGTTCCTCGTGGAAATTCGATACCCGGAACACTTCTCGGGTGAAGTGCTACAACGGTACTTTCCGCGGCGCTGCGGACTTTGCTACTTACGCTAAGAAAGATGAACAATGGGCCCTGTTGGTGGGAAAACACCAATAGAACCAAAAGTTCATTCTTCTCTAAAACCTCGTGCACATCAAACAAGATAAAATTAATATTTACATGTTTCGTTTCTATAATAAGGGTGATAAGATCAGAAGATGGAACATGAATGTTGCAATACAATTGCTAAAATGATTAGGACTATGAGATCAAGAAGGTGGTGTTAAGAACAATAAAAGAAACAAAACATATTGAGCTAATAAAGTTAGATCAAGCAAGGGTGTTACTCTAACATGTTTGGTTCTTTATTCATGAACATGCCATAATTAAGAGAAAGCTTATTTATTGACAACTCACCTCAAGATGCTACCTTATTATTGGAGCATGATGGTACTTGTAGCAACTTGTGGTGGTGCTTTTCTTTTGCTTGAAGCTTTCTTGATTTGGCCTCTTGTGTAGCTTTTCCTAACTTGTCTTCTTTCTCTTTATTCCATTAGGTTCTTCTATGTACAAGCGTGTCCTCCTTGTGAAAGGTTTGTTATATCTTGCTTCTTCTCAGTGTGAGTTCATCTCGGGACCTCCATAAGCTTATTTGAAAGTTTCTTCTTGTCTGCAGGGGGTTAGTCCAATAAAATATACCGATATCCATGCAAGCAATTTTTAGTTCAATAACCAAACTAGACTCCATGTCTAATTCAACTAAGAAAGGCGTTCTAACCTAAGAACCATGCTTAATTTAAAAGCCTTTGGAAACACCCTAGCAAAGCATTCCCAAACCAAAGCATACTATGGTAGACAAGAGTAGCATTAAAGCATTATAGGGATTGACTCAAACAGGGAGATGAAAGGCATGATAGTTGTTTAGCAGATTTAGCATGTCTCAAAAGGTAAAGTCAACCAAGATAGTGTAACAACATGATAAGGAAATATTTCTATGCATGTGATTTCATGTTGCACAATGATTGGTTGGACATACCTTACATTGTCATCCTTCGTTCTTCTTGCTCTAGACCTGAAATGGTTAGCAACAAAAATACCCGAAGGAATATTTCTTCATTATGCTCATTTCATAAGGGTATTATAGCAATAAGGTAAACACTCATGTTATTTCTCAAGAAGTGCTTGTTTAAGGATAGCAAGCTCGTCCTTGGGAAACCTATTGAATTATGATTCATGGTGATGAAGTGGTTTCCCTTCTAACATCAATCTACCTCAAGATTTTATGCCAACGAGATCTAGAATATTTATTATAGATGTATGCATCTACAACCACCCTTTCAAAATCTATAGGAGGAGAGAGAATGAGGGGGTTGAAGATCTCGTGTGGGAGAGTGATAGAGAGACTAGGTGATTCAGGAAGGTTACCATGTGAATATGGACTAGATGAGGTGTCTATGAAGCAGCTCTCATACTCACTGATGTTGTTCTCCTTCTCAAACTCCAAGGTTAATCTATCATGGTTGTCTAAGGGATCTCTTGGGTTTGTGTCTCTCAGGCTGATAATATCTAAAATGTTGTCCATCCAATCAATGGTTGTAGCACATAGGTTATTAACACTCTCAAGCCATTGTTGTGGGTCTTCTTGGTGGTCTTGATGATTCCTATGCTTAGGTTGTTGTGGTAAATTTCTAGGGTCATCATGAGTCTCAAAGAAGGAAGCATATGTGGATTCATCGAGGTCAAGGATGGGTTTAGAGATGGATTTGAATAAGTCATCTTGTCTAGGCATAGAAGGGGAGAAGATAAGATTGTCTTCTAGATAACTTTGCTCTCCTTCTATGGCATGATCAAACATGCCATCCTTGGGTTCTTCCCAATGTCTTTGGAAAGAATAAGCATATTCAATAAGAGATTTCTCCTTAAAGGAGTCTGAATTATAATCACTTGGAGATCTCTTATAAGCACATTCAATAAGAGACATCTCAAAAGAATCTGAATTGTGGTCACTTAGAGGTCTCTTGTATGGATGAGAATTTATTATTCTCCCAAAATCACTAAGGCTGAAATCATAAGGGTCTTCCAAAGGTGGAATTTCTTCTTCCTTTGAGGGATTTTGGGATGTTGATGGTTCAGGATGGATAGCTAAGTCTAGGGATTGGAATTGTTGCGAATTAGCTATCGTAGTTTCCTCTCCTTGATCGGAGGGTGATTCTTCCTTTTTCTCAGGAAAAATTCTAGTGGAGGTGGCGTATCCACAACATCTGTTAAGGACATCTCTTGCTTCTCTATCAGACAAAGAAAGGAATGCGCCTCCCGAAGCTGCACTAAGGTCCCCTGCATCTTCCTTGTTAAGACCAAGATAAAAATGTTGAAGAAGGATTGGGTCTGGAATACCAAGGTTTGGGTCAGTGTTGATGAGGTCATTAAAAACGATCCCATGATGCAAGAAGAGACTCTTCTTTATTTTGTTTAAAAGTTAGAAGTTCTATACGAAGACGGGCCACTCGGAGGCAGGAAAGAAATATGTACAAAATTTGGACATTAATGTTCCCTAATCTCCTTTCACTCTCTCTATGTTCAAGTAATACCACTGTTTAGCTTTTCCCGTCAAAGAGAACGGAAAGAACTTCCAGCGTAAGGTATTATCGGATATGCCTTTCAAACGAAGGCAACCCATGATCTCCTCAAACTTTTGTAGGTGTGAGTGTGGGTTGGCCTCGCCTTCTCCCGAGAAGTCTAGTTTCGAACCATTCTTATATAACCCAAGCGTAGCTCATAGGACTTTGCTAGGATAGGCTCGAAGATTCGGTTGCCTAAAGCTTTCGCTTGTGGGTATATGATATTTATAGATAGGCGTGGAATCCATAATGAAAAGAAAAGAAAAGAATAGAAGGGATAAAGAGATAAAAGAATAAAAGAATATGATACAAGGATAAGGTAGATTCGAAGTCAACTCAAGAAAACGTTTCCCCAACAACGGCGCCGAAATGCTTGTTGGTATTTGATAAGCCCTACAGAAATATTTATAGTTTGTATAATCCATAAAGTTTAACGGATACCGGTGAGCACTTCACGGGAGAGGGTTTTAATATCGAATCCACAGGGAAAGCGGGTGAGGGTGACTACGATCTAATCTTAACCCGAGAGTAGCACAAGACTTAAGAAGGTTGAGATAGCTTGAGAAAGGATTACTAAGATATCTAATTCTTATCTTGGTAAGCCATGTTGATATTATCCTTATGGGGACGTACTCAAAGGAAAGCAGGGACGAAACGTGCAATCCTCCAGCAACAGGGTCCTACTTGGCCTATGCTACGGGATGTGGACTCCAAAGGAATCAATGGTACTGTCACTACCACGAACTACCACGCTCCGGAAGGTAGGGTGCATCTAACGAGATACCCGAGTCCAAACACCATGTTTGCACTACGAATATTACTCTAATCTAGGCGCCAGATTAAAGTACTCAAAAGAGACTCCTTGAGACCAATAAGAATAATTATAAATAATATTACTTACTAAAAGAAGAAGTAGATTACCAGAGTAACTCCAAGTGTAGATTAACTTCCACCGAGGTACAAGTGTGGAGATAGCACCGACAGGCCGGCACTTCCTCCGATCCCTTCCCTCTCTCTATCTCTCTTGTTCTAAAGACTAGATCTATCTAGATCTAATCCCTTCTTACATGCTAACTCTTCTAGTTCTAGATGTCTAGACCTAGAGGGAGACTCAGGGTCTCAGCCTATTGATACTGAATGATAATGAATTAGGGTTTCACCTGGGGGTCGGTGGTGCCTTATATAGCCCTTGGCGATGAACGATGGCCCTTGGATCAAACCGACCTTTGTTGACACCTGTTATAGCATAATATTACTAGTCAACTAAACTTGGAATAAGGGCTTAAAATGAATATCAACATAAGTCTAGGGGTCTAACTAACATAATTCCACGAGTTTTGGTGTTCCATGACTTTGCAGGGACTGAATAGATAAAAGCAAATAAGAACGGTGAGAAACCTAAGAGTTTGCATCCCATACGATGACAAGACTTGACCGTGAGGCAACTCAACCCAAAAAGTGGACTAAAACATTCTAGAAGACACCAGAAGGAAGGAGACACAGTTGTGGCTCGGGGCCTTGGCGCCGCCAGGCCCATTCACGGCGACCGCCAAGGAATTCCACCAATCAGCTTCATCTTTCTATGGCGGTTTACCACCGACATTGAGGTTGTATCTATACCGTTATTGAAGGTCGGTTTGATCCAATGGTCATTGATCATTGCCAAGGCCTATATAAAAGAGATAAGGAGCAAGATACACAATAGGCCAAGAAGGAAAGCTTCGAGTAGAAGAAAAGGACCACCACAAGGTGTTACGATTTTGTCACATTCCAATAATAAGGTAACATCTTGAGGTAAGTTGTCATTACTTAAGCTTTACCTAAAGTATGGCTTGTTCATAAATAAAGAATAAAACATGTTAGAGTAACAACCTTGTGCGATCCAACTTCATTCGCTCAACATGTTTTTTGTTTCTTTAGTTGTTCCAATTACCACTCTCTTGATTTCATAGTCCTAATCTTGTAAAGCTAGAATGTTGTTCACATTGCTTTGGAAGAATCATAATCATGCTTTTGATGTTTAGATAAGAAAACCCTTCCAAGAGTTAACGAGCTTGATTCGATCTGTCGAAAGTTTTAATCACAAACAATCATGCTCAATCTTCTCGATCTTGTCACCCAAGTTAGGTTTAAGAAAAGCATATAATAAATCAACTCTATCTTGTTTGTTGTGCCTATGGTTAGAGAAGAATGAATGAAGTTTTGGTTCTGTTGGTGTTTTCCCACCAACAGAGCCCATGCACTTGATCTCTACCATGACTTTGCAAGCAGGACACACTTTGAGCAAAAAGGTGGAGAAGCCTATCAGTCTCTCCAAAATTCAACAAGTGAATGTCTTACAAGCATGCACACTAAACAAGACGCCGCCTACGCTTCACTCCAACTCATAAGACCAGCAAAAGAACATGGGTGACATCGTCCTTCACCACCTCAAGGAAGCACGATTTGTCAAGATCGGATAATACACTTAAGGAAACGACAAGGTAAGAAGTCTCGTTCAGAGGACTTAAAACATTGAATCCTCGCCGAAAAGGTAAGATCAGTAGTTATCCATATTCATCTCCTTGCATTGCATAATTATTTTCCTTTAGCATATTTACGTTATAGCACTAGCCTTGCATTAGAAAAGAAAAATAAATATTTGTTTGTTGCATATACATTGAAAAAACTTTAAGCCCCATGTGAGTAATTTTTATGGTGTGTAACAACCCACAAGGATATTTATTGTGGTGGCATAAAATAATAAAAAAATAAAATAAATATGCATGCATCATTATCTTTATCTGCATAGAAAATCCAAAATATATTAATTTTTGCTGAATTACTTTCTTAAAGAAATAATCATAATTATTGGCAATAAGAAGCTAAGTGGCTAAAACCATTAATGCTTAACTAGTTCCACTAGCTTTGTTGTTTATTTGAGTTCAGCAGGATTCAAGGAAGAGAGACATGATAGGATGACACCATCGTTGTTGTCTACCTCTACTTCCACATCATCATCAAAGACTATGTCAACATCCGCTTGGGGAGGGCAACCCCCATGTATCTAGATAAGTATCCCTTTATCTTATTTAATTTTAGCTAGATTTGTTTGCTTTATTAGAAAGAAATCAAAAGATGCATAACTAAGAAAACCAAATAAAAAAAAAGTCTATCTAGTCTTTATTAAAGAGTCTTTATTAGAGTGTGAGAATAAAATAAACTCTGAAGATAATCTCTAGCCTTGGAGATGATGAATAGTTGCTCCGTCGTAATTCCTTTCAAGTACCTACCTTTCAAGCTTAATTTCTCTCGAGCTTTTAATGCAACCTGCTTTGACTTGAGATTTGCTCACGAACCTAAAACCTGTGGGTAGCAAATGCTTGCTCAAGTCTAGGTGATTGATGGATATGATATATGAGAGCCTGAGCTGCTATTTATCTTACTCCTAGTGATACTAAATTTCTAGAGATTTATCTTTTGAAAATTAAAATGCACATGATAAGTTCTGTGTGACAAGAGTGTTGAACCTCCTACCACAGCCATATATACATGCTCCATAGATTAGGAATACCCTTTGACATATATATAGGCTGCTTGCTTTGCATTGAGTTTGTTCAATCTTTGTCGACCCTTAGAAACTTGTCATGCTGATCATGCACACTCCACCCCGCTCCACTCTAATCCACTTGCATTTATGCTACTTCTACCCTGGAAGTACGCATCCACCAAATATCCACCATAGATCCACCAAAAAAATGTTCTACTCCTACTCTGGAGAGAGCAACCAAAAATATTCCCCACATATATCCACTTAGCCAACATCTCATAAAGCTCCTTTATCCCTGTTTCTATCTCTCTACAAGTTTATTGCAAAAAGAGGCTTGGGTTGTATAGTCGAAAGAAAAAAAAGAAAAAAAAAGAGAAAGAGAGAGAGAGAGAAAGAAGAAAGGGGAGATGAAAAATGGACAAGTGTCCTACGAGCGAGTAGAGCCTACCTCCCTAAAAAATGAAGAATAAAGGAGAGTAAAAAAATTGGACAAGTGTTCGCAATAAAACAATGGGTACTTAGATGCCCGCCTCTCCATGAAAATATATATATAAAGAGTATACAGCCCAGGTTCTCCCAAATATTCCAGATTCCAAAGAGAGATGAATTCCTCAAGGAGCAAAAGTAGAATTAGGCTTTCCCCTCACTGCACACACCTCATTAATTACACTCACCTTACACACCTACCACCATAATCATTCCATCATACACATGCATATCTTGATCGGTGTAACTCGTGACTTTGGATCCATTGCTTGAACTTACAATATATGTTTAGTAAGTAGATTTAGTTTTCTCCCACCTAGAGCTCGGATATAAGCCTTAGATATAGGGTGAGAGAGAAGAAGGCATAGTTTCCTACTACCTTATTCCAAAAATACCACATATTATGAGAGAAAGGCAACACAACATTAATGCCTAAGTGAGGATCCACAAATACCACAAATGAGAGACTTGAGAGGGTCATATAAAAGGAACTTTGAGTTTTATTTTGAAAACTTGCAAAAACTCTAGAATGAAGGTTGAACAAAGAGTTTGAGACATGGTGCTTAACTTGATTGTTCTATCTTTCAATTGCCCAAGATCCTAAGAAAAGGCTATAAGCTCCATGGTTAAAGGTAATATGGGTAAGTTGAAGGTTGAAAAAGTTTTTTCTAACATAGAGGAGAAATTTTGTTCGAGTGCATGTGTACTTTTGAGGTGTGAAAGCGTTGTAGCAACTCCCGATCCAATACTAAGTTTGGCTTTGCTAGGGACTAGCAAAGGGTAAGTTTGGGGAACTTGTTGACACCTGTTATAGCATAATATTACTAGTCAATTAAACTTGAAATAAGGGCTTAAAATGAATATCAACATAAGTCTAGGGGTCTAACTAACATAATTCTATGAGTTTTGGTGTTCCATGACTTTGCGAGGGATTTGAATGCAGGATAAAAGCGGATAAGAACGGTGAGAAACCTAAGAGTTTGCATCCCATACGATGACAAGACTTGACCCCGAGGCAACTCAACCCAAAAAAGTGGACTAAAACATTCTAGAAGACACCGGAAGGAAGGAGACACGTTAGGCTCGGGCCTTGGTGGCCGCGGGGCCCATTCACGGCGACCCAAGCAAGGAATTTCCACCAATCGCCTTCATCTTTCTATGGCGGTTTACCACCGACATTGAGGTTGTATCTATACCGTTATTGAAGGTCGGTTTGATCCAATGGTCATCGATCATCGCCAAGGCCTATATAAGAAGACCACCTGACCCCAGGGCTAAACCCTAATTCATTCTATTCTTTATCTCTTGACCTGTTGGTCATAGAGGTGCCCCAATGTGAGGACAACCTCTCCCCCACATTAGAGAATTAGGGCTAGACTATCCAATGTAGTAGATTAGCAATTAGAGAGTTAGGGAGAGTGGAGCTGCACTCCAGTTCTAGAGATGTCTACAGAGTTTGGTATGTCTTGTATCCTTTCTTTGTAAGACTTATGATTCATATATTTATCTTCTCTATTTACTTCCATGTCTTTCATATATGGTTAGTATAGTTGTTATGCTATTGCATGGGATCTCCGCTCGTATTGAGGACTCTAGTTATTCGCGGTAGCTAGAGTTGTAATCGATAGTACAGACTTGGTGTTTAGACTAGAGGTTACCTGAGATTGCACCCAACCCCACGGATAGTTTGTGGTAGCCCAAGGTGGTGACAGCCCTGACGGCCGACGTATTCCACCACGTTCGGGTTGGTGTTTGTAGGACCGTAGTCGGAGCTTCCTAGCCCCCTTCTCATCTCTTTCTGTGGCTAGTGTTCTGATGTCCCAAAGTGTTTTGGTATGATTGCTATCATAGAACCTAAGTAATAGAGAAGTATATAGGAACCTTGATCTCTCCCGCTGTCCTCTCAACTTGTTAACTGCACATTTATCATGGAATTCTCTTGTGTGATTATATTATTCATAACTCCTATCATATATCATTTATCCCCTCACTTTAGTTTAGTGGTTTGCTAATTTAGTAGATACGTGATTGTGAGTTACTAGATTCTTTAGCCAAAGCTCCCCTGTGGATACGATACTCTAGAATACTCTCCTAGGGAAAAGCTACAATGGTATTCTGTGCGCTTGCGGAATCCTTCATATTCTAATTGCACTTAATAAATACCAACAACCATCAATAACGGTGTAGATACAACCTCAATGTCGGTTACAAACCGACATAGAAATCTGAGGCTGACTGGTGGGACTAGCCCGGCAATCACCATGAATAGGCCCGACGATCGCCAGGGCCCTGGGCCACAACCGTGTCTCCTTTCTTCTGGTGTCTTCTAGAATGTTTTAGTCCACTTTTTGGGTTGAGTTACTTCACGGTTAAGTCTTGTCATCGTATGGGATGTAAACTCTTAGGTTTCTCACCGTTCTTATCTCGCTTTTTATCCATTCGGGTCCTCGCAAAGATATAAATCACCAAAGCTCGTGGAATTATGTTAGTTAGACCCCTAGACTTATGTTGATATTCATTTTAAGCCCT